>JAPTHA010000005.1:5428299-5461139 GCA_029814585.1 Gymnapogon annona | reverse complement strand
CAACTATTAATTTAAGAGATGTATATTAACTATTGTATGATGTCATTAGTGGACCTGCTGTCAGAGGGGGACCACCCCCCCGGCAACAGGACCACCCATCCACCTATCTGCCTGCATGACCATGCACTCCATGAACCCCAAAAGACTTAAAAAAAAGTCGCAGTGTAAATTTAATATGGCAACCCCAGTTCAACCCTGAAAATGAAGGTCAAAGACCAAAGTGCTCTTATAAGAGCTTCCCATGTTGCACCTAAATACCAAACATGAAGGAGATGACATGACTTGATGCAGAGAACTTATGTTAAACAGATGGACAGACACACAAGTCCCACAGGTTACAACGATGAACAATTAAACACCTTTAAAATTCTTCTACATTGCCCCTTGGTTTAAATTCCCCAAAGAAGTTGTTCTGTGATATTCTTCCCCAACCAACTTCCACGAAGGATCTTCTCTATTAACAGCATCACTTATCTACCGAATATAGGAACAGGTCACCAAATATAGGAACAGGTCACCAAACAGCCCAGTTTAAGTTGTAATGTCAAAGCCATAGTGTCGTTGTGCTACATAAAACATGTGGAAGAACTGCTATTGCCCTCCAAAGAAGAACTAATCTGAGATTAACTCATTCATCCACACCTCTTTATATACATGACCTGGTATTCTGGACTTGGCTGGGTTAGTGCTGATGTGGCAGAGGACAAAAGTCCTTCCATAGCGTGCCTTTGTAGAGGCCAGTGTCCTATATGTATGATCAGAATGAAGAGTGGGATGAGAGTGTGCAAGCAGTCCTTTGCTATGGTAATACAGCCTGTTCAGATGATGGCTACATTGTGGAGGGCCAGGCAAATCATTTGGAAGTGGTGTTGGTGAGAGGTGGCGATTAAGATGAATGGGGTTAATGGATAAGGAGAACAAATCGGAAGATACTACAAAAATAAATAGGAAAATAAATTGGATTACAGGAGTATTTGCTGGTAACATTAATGACTGTCAGTGATGAGTTTGAGGCTTGAGGTTTGTCCAAAACACTCCCAACAGTTTCATTAGTGAAGCAGGTGGGTTTGTGGGGGGGAGTTATGGGCTGTGCTGTGCGTTCAACAGTATTTAATTACTATATCATTTGCTTTAGTCATGTTCAGCTGAAGGTAGCTGTTTTAAATCTGTTGACTGAAGAGCCAGGTGGAATGTGGAGTTTTTGGTAGACAGTGTGATCGGAAGAGGGGACCAAGGACACAGCATCTCTCTTGAGTTGGTGTAGGAGGCAGAGGGTGTGACCATACCAACTTCAATGTCTGTGGTCTGTCAATGAGAAAGGTGCGAACACTGTTGTATGGAAATGGGTCACTTAGATGACGTCGTCTGAACAGAAACCCTGATCATAAATGCAACTGCCGTATGTAAAAAGCTCAATTTCTAAAAAAATTCTCTAAAACGAGCAGTGCCTCGTGGTTTTGCTATTACTCTTCTCTATTGGTGTGTATTATCTCAGAAACACAGCTGACAACATTGCTTTTGTATGATTTATTGAAAATGTATGACTGAAGCGCAGTTCCAAGAAGCAACACAAAGGAAAATTGCACTGACAGTAAGGTGAATGTCACTTTGATTCTTTAAAAGAAACTGACTATTTATAGACCAATCTCTGTATGTGAGGTGAGATTTATTTGCTTGCTCTGCCTAAATGAATTCTATGCATAGTAAACACTGTGATTCTAAAGGACCAAGTGCACAAAGGACTTTCAAGTGTTCAAACAAAACCAAAGTCATGAATAGGATTTCTCAGGTGTACACAGCCTCTGCGTCGCCTTCCCCATCTTTGTCCAGCATCTACAATATATCATTGTACATGCATATGTAAGCTTTTGTTTGTATTTCAGTAATCACTTCTGTACAACAGGGGCATTTCCCCAGCGCAGCAGTGTTCAATGTACACCTGTCACTATGGTAAACACACTTCCGCCATTCCATTTGTCCCCTATAGTATGTCTGCCACTTTTTATTGACTGTAATCCAGAAACCCTTATGCACCTGGTGTATTGATACGTCTGGGCCTGGCCTATTTCCAGCCTTTGCTCAACACTGCAGCATTAAATAAGCTCTTTATCACATGTGCAAAATGAAGTGCTTCGGGATGGAGTAATGCTTAATTTGTTCACGGGCTAGTTTAAGTGCACATGTGCATGTGATGCTGAGGGAGATACAGTTATTGATGCAGTGGAAAGTCCACGTGATGACGGGAGTTGATTTAGACCAGCTTTATTATTTGTTCCCATTCGAGATGAGATGAGTGAATCACACGGCAACATTCTGAAGACCAGTTCACACCAATGGAATTAAGTGCAACAAGGTATTGTTATTATTATTAGTGGCTTCTTACTTGCTGAAATTAGCATTTTTCTTCCCAGTCCTGAGGCGAGATATTTATAGAGCCACAAAATATTGTTTATGCTAATCAGCTAATCCAATAATTGAGTTTAGGCACGAAAACCACTTTGTTTGGGGCTATAGAAAGTAAAGCAAAGAGGGAAAATAAAATTAACAAATAACCTAGCACGATGAACATTACAAAAACTAAACACCGCCTTTAACTGTGGTTGAATGTAGGAGCGAGCATTGTTTCTAGTGTCCACATATACTGTTTTTTCACTATATGTCCTCCAGTGCCATCTTCAATTGTCTTGGCGTAGTTATTTTGACCTTTGTTCCTGCACATACTCAAGTTAAAGAGCTACAGAAGTACGAGTTGTTTATAAGTCCCTTCAACTAGTATTATTTCTCTCGTGAGTCATATGTGAATTTAGTGATCTGAGTCTCCAACACTGAGGCTGATTCCATACACACCAGGATACGCCGCCAACGGTATGATGCATTAAAAAACAGTGAAGCCCCTTGAGATACGATTCATGAATGGTTTGCATCGATTTGTGTTGCAATTACAATGCGATTCAGCTTGATTCAATTCATGATGAGATTCAAAACGATTCACTACAATACGAAGAATTTACATGGAACACATTTGGTTTCTAAAGATCACCATTATTTAATCCTGGTTCCTTGTACAGGATGTATTTTATACTTAAGTGTTTTCTATAAAGCAAAATTAATTCAATATGGAACAGACAGATGTATTTTGTACCTAATAAGCACCAGATCATGAACAAAAAAATCTTCCATTACATTACTTTTAACCCCATTCTTTATTTATAAAACACATTTATTTAGGCAGTTTCTTTTTGTCGTCTCCATGAAAATATTTTTAAATAAGAAACACATGGACATTTATCATGGGGTACTTCATAATTAGTAAATATCAACAACAGTTTGCTGATATTTGTGTGGAACAAAAAACAAGACAAGGAAAGCATTTTTAGAAACTGCACTAATCCTTTGAGAATCTACAGCAGATAGACAGTGAGTTGTTTCCCCTTTAATCAAATAAAGCCTGACTGAAGCTAAAGTGAGGTGTCATCCACTGTAATAGAGACCAGATAAGTTTCAGTTACAGCCTAAATTTATCTATAGTTTCTTCACAGTTTGGCTGCGCTCAGAGCCCATCATAAAACCACCATAGTTATGCACATAAAAATGAAAGAAAATAGAATCGAAGCATAAAAGTACTCTTCAGGCCACAGTGAAATATATAAAGGACAAGTGGGATTTAGCCAATAGAATAAGCTTGTGGAGAAAGATGTATTGGGGGGTGGTCATGTTACAATAACGGTACTTCAATTAAGAGTAGATAATGCAGTTATGAGCATTGAGCAAAGGTTAATTTCTTCTAAGAAACATTAAGGAGTTAACAGATGTTTACAGATATTACAGGAATTGATGTTGCACCCTTTTAGATTCAGTCGGTATAGGTGAGAGCACTCACTCTCACCGACTGTTGCAAAGTCGTCTCGTGATGAAGTCGTCCATTTTCCAAGCATTATTTGGATTTTTCAAGCCCCAAGAAAAAGTTAGCGCGTGAAAGTTCTATTATGGCAAACCAGTGAGCCGCTGATGATGGCAAACAGCTTTTACATATTTTTGATGGACTTTTACATAGTTCACTGATCCCTCTGTTTCAGAAGGAATCAAAACAGGCATGCTGAGAGTGTTGCACCGGTGTTTCAGAGGACGGTCCTGTCACATTGAACCATTCCAAACATCTTTACACAATGTCAAGTATTTGAAGGCCTAAGAGGGTGGAGATGCTATGCAATTAAGAAAGAACAGTTTGAGGTGGTTTTTGAATGGAACCGTAAATTCAATGGTAAAGTGAAGATTTCTACCATTTTCAACACAAGCATATCTCCTGCAAAAAAAAAAAACATTCAACAAAATCATTTTGTATAATAAATACTGCTCCTATATGTCTGTCCTTTAACTGATTCACATTTTCACACACTACCACATACACAGTGACACACCACTGCTCAGTGGCTCTTTGATTTGTGGACAAAGGCTGGGATTGAGGAACTGATTGACCGACCCTCCAGTTTGTGGACAAGTCAACCACAAGAGGCTTTATTCAACAGACAGAGGCCGTGAAAGTTTGCCTTAGGAGCTAAGAGCTGTCGGTGAAACCTGTCAACTACTGTCCAACACAGCAGATGTCAGAGTCCTCTGTTGATCCTAATCTTCTACAAAATTCAACGAAACCATCAAGAGACCAATGGAACATTTTATTAAAGAGTCCAAAATAACCAAATGAGATCAGTCATTTCGGCAAAAAAAAAAAGAAATTACTTAGTATTTCTATTGACAGCATCAGTAATGTCCACAGTAGATAAGAATCCACACCAAGTGACTAACAGATGCTAGATGCATGTTGGAAAAAAAAAAACTGGAGGCAAATCTTGAATCAAAACAACCTTGCATCAGCTTCAGTGGTACAAGAATACAACATCTCCAACTCCTCTGGAAATAGGCGGCACAATCATCATTTGAAGTAACCTGGGCTATCAGGTAGTCTTTGTCATCAGTGGTCCAATGAATCTGCCGTGGCTGCATCCTCTCATCACCACAGCTCTGCGAGTGAAAGGCTGCCAGCCAATTTTGCTCCCTGGATTTTTGGTGTGATCATATGACGCTTTAAGAGCTGATGGCAGTTTGACAATGCTTTTTAAAAGAGAGCATTTTAGCAGCATTCATACAGGCTCTACTTTCACTGTCTTATCTTTATCCTGTATTTACAGCGAGACAGAGGGAACATAGGGATGACAGACAGAGGAGAGCTATTGGCAAACAGGAACAGACCATATCAATGCAAGGAATTGGCTTCATATCACTTTGATTGACACGAGCAATAATTGCCCATCACTGGTCCATCACTGGTCTGGTGATGAAGTCTTTGCGCTTCTCTGCTGAGCTGGTGAGCTGGAACGAGCCCCGTCCACTGATAAGATATAGGGAATGTTACCCATCATGCCTCATACTGTCTCAGGGCCTGTGGTTCTCTAAGAATTGCTCTGTCACCAGTGCCAAAATTCATTCAAGACTCACTGATTTCTCATTGTCATCATATATACATATATATGTGTGTGTGTGTGTGTGTGTGTGTGTGTGTGTGTGTGTGTGTGTGTGTGTGTGTATATATATATATATATGGTTTTTTTTCTGAGGATAGACTCTATAATGTTTATAAATAATATGATGATTTCTTTCGGCTTTTTCCCTTCCAGGGTCACCACAGCGAATCCAATTCACATATTTGATTTGTCAGGAGTTTTTTTGTCGGATGCTCATCCCGGGAATTGTACCATCAGGTTGATTAGTCCTGGAGGTGATACGATGGTCCTTCATTTATCGCAAGGGTTGCATTCTAAAAATAAACACAATAGACGAAATCCTCAAAGTAGTCTGCTTTAAGGCTGTAAAACCCCTCATCACTCACTTTATACACTTTTCTCAGACAGGTATTATCACTTTCTCACATTTCTCTCTTGTTTAAACACTCAAAGTTCAAACCTTTGTAGATTTAAGAAAAAACAAGTAAAGTATTATGGAAATCCTGGCTGGATAGCTCATTTGGTGCATAGGGGACCTTGGTTCGATTCCTGGGATGACCATCCAGTGGATTGTGTCAGGAAGGGCATCCGACGTAAAACTTCTGCCAAATCAAATATGCAAATTAGATTCACTGTGGCGACCCCGGAAGGGAAAAAGACGAAAGAAATCATCATCAAGTAAAGTATTATAGAATGAAAGCAAAGATCAAAACCTGTTTTCAGGCCCAAACATTTGTTTGAGAAATACAAAATAAATATTAATGTTTTCCTATGAATGAATATGATAGCTTTTAGAAATAATAAATGTAATTTTAATGATGAATCTAAGAAGCTGGATACATAAGAAATTATTAATAGTGACTCGCATATTTCACAGTTCCTCTGACCGTGCCTCTTCCTCCTGGTGCCACTCTGCTGATTCAACCAAACCGAACATTCATTCATTCCATAATGGAGCTCTACAGCTGCGTAACTTCTACCTTCTTTCTGCATGTCCACTAATCCAATTTTTTGTGTGATGGTTGTCATCTTCCTCTTCCTTTTGGCTGCGACTACAAATGCATTTGTGTATGCAGAACATTTTATTGACATTGTGGGTTTTGTCGGGGAGAAAACGTGCAAACACACAGCACTTCAGAGTCACACTGCTGGCATCCAACCATTCTTTACTGTACAGGAGGCATGGCATGGAGGAGATTGATTGGCAATAGTCTACAGCCCCTTACCCAATCAGGACTCAGAAGACAATATGTGTTCATACCCCCTAAAAAAAACTAAGTATACAAAATTGCACTTAAGAAATCTGTGAAACAGCCAGGCTGCGAAAGGTGAACCGTGTTATAGAGGAACAACTAACTGTACAGCCTAAATGGTTGTAATCCCTAAATAATTCATACAGTATTTTGTTAAACTACTTGAATCATCTTAACAGTTTCAACCAGGATCAGTGCTCTTCTATTAAAGGCTTCTTCCTTTTCTACCCTTACTGCATGTACTGTATGTATCTATGCTGCTCTCTTTTATTGTGTAACTATTAAGTTGAGTTGAATCATAAGTGATTTTCTATCACTTTATCAAGAGTTTAAACCAACGGTTTTGTTTTGGTTTTATTTCCTTTACCTGCAGGATTTTATTAGCATTTTGGGGACTGTTACCTGATTTCACAGCAACCAAGTTCCATTTGAAAGAACTATTCATTTTAAAAACTATTCCATTAAAATTACTTTAAAAACAGTTTTATAATAGTTGTTGCCGGGTATCTTCAGCACTACAAGGTGATGAAAATCTTGGAAACTGTTGCATTGGAGCAGACATTTTCTCAAATCAAGATCCATACTGTGCCAAACATAACTCAACACAACATAACATAATAACACATAACACAATAACCTAAAGGTAGTCCACAAATTCAAGCCAAAGCCTTAAAAATACTGTAAGGACAGAAAATCCAAGAAATCCTCCAGCTACGAGCACAAGGCAACAGTGGGAAGAAAAACTTATTTAGCAGAAGTAAAAACCTCTGACAGAATCTGTCACCCGGTAGGTGTCCATCTGTCTCAACCAGCTGGGGTTAGTGGAAACAGGCGAAAGAGCAGAAAGACATGAAGACAGATCAACAAATGGACAGAATGTACATCTCTAGTCCGTGATGAACCATGTTTCTTCTAATTTCAGCGTTTGACTCACATTATGAGGTTTCTTTCTAGTTATCGGTGCCCATATGAGTAGAGGGATACAAGACTGAAGTGTCTGCAATGTGCAAAGCTTCTCAGATTAGCATTAGTGCTCTCCATTCTTTCCAGGGTATTGGCTCCTTAAAAGGCTGGAAACTGTTAAATTATGAAAATGATATCCTCAGCTGTTTCTCCGTAAAGTCTAATCCTTCCATTTTTGTCGATATTAAAAGGTATTCACTCACCCTTTTCTATTTAGTTCAAGTTTATTCCTTTGAGTGTCTAAATCTGCAAGGAGATTCACCATTAAATAATGAGAGTATTTGTGCATTTGTTTACGGTTTCATCAGGATGAAAATGCATTCAATTTCTGCAAAAATGGCTGTGTGTATGACACAGGAGATGACATCATACTATGACTTCATGCCTCAGTTCAGATCTCCTCGGTCTGAGATCAACCCAACTAATGGCAGATGATGCTTTGGCAGTGTAACCTTTCCAACTGCCCGTCCTTGAATTAGGATCACTTAAGTGTATTGCAGCCTTGTAAGTGCATGAGGCGTCATTTGGTTCTTATTCAGCAGCTCAAACCTCATGGAACAGAAATGCTTTTTAGTTGATCACTTCAGCGTCAAGGACATTAAGATTGTCACTTGATAGCTAACTTGTGATGTTCTCCAGTTTTGATTTTTATTTTAATATTATTTAAGTCTTAAAAAAGAAAATAAGAGGGACACAGTGCTATGTGATTCCAGTGTAAAGGCCCTCTGTATTTTATTTCACTATTAGTCACCCTCTACCCTCAACCTTTCCTTGTTGAAACTTGGAATGTGTGTTTATTGAATTGATAACTGCAACCCTGGCTCTTTTCCATCTACTTTAAGAATTTTCTTGTCCTCTACCATATATGTTATGTCCCAAGAAATGCAGCAATTTATTTCATAATCTTCTGCCTAAAACTGCTGCACACTGTAGAGGATAAGTGCTGAATCTGCATTGTTCTCTCACAATTCATCTCCGCCTTTCTTACAGGTCAGATTTTTGTACAAGTATATATTTATCGGGAAAGTCCATACAAACAACTTAAAGATATTCATGTGCTTTTATGACTGCAATAGTGATGATCTTGCATGTGATCTTGATGTGTATTTATATCTGACAATGACTCCCTGATAGCACATGTTGTCCCAGAGTAGTTTGTTTGATCAAAAACAAACAAGTACACATATATCCACAAAGAATAATTTTAGGATTAATTCAAGTGGAGGTTGGGAAATGAAATGAGATTAGATTTTTTTTTTCATGTGTCATTGAATGAGTAGAGATGTCTTTAGGATGTATCACAGGCCAGGTAAATGAACACATGCATGGTCATAAATGGCACTAGTTGGAGACTGGACAAGCTGAATTTAGAACCATTTTGATGAAAAGGGCTTGTGACCAGCTGGTTTCAGATCAGTGCAGCATTTACAGACATCTACCTCATCAACACTATACCAGTCACACTTGTATTAATGTTTTGCTTCTGCCTGTTACACACAATGGTGTTGCTATTTTCCTCAGAGGTTATTAATTTTGAGACATTTTCATTAAAAAGTGTTATTTGGGTGGATATTTTGCTAATGCGTGACCAGTAAAACACATGGCTAGATCTATCTATAAGACATGAGACTAAGCAGATATCCAAGCATAATTATTTTTAACTATTACTCCCAATCCTTATAAACAAATTGGTTGGTTGAATACAACCAATTTAACCCTCTGCACACAGGTTTCACTGCAGTATTTTCTCGGGAGCGGGAAGGCTTTGGATTTTAAACAAAATAGGCTTCTAAGAATGTTATATAATGAATCAGTGTTCTGTTAAAATATCAGTCTAGCACTTCTCATTCTTTGATTTTGTTTTATGGCTCTGAGGATAAAAGAGCATGCATGGCATATCCTCAGATACTCAGCTAATAAAAGCACTAGATCAATAAATATAGTTGACTCTTTTCCACAAAGGTATGCCATTATCCCTCTTGGAAACAGGAATCCCTCTGTTCTAGAATGCCTCGTGTCATCATTTTAAGGAAAACAGTCTCCTGATGAACTTCAGACTGTAATTGCATTTGTTACATAAGCGCTGTAAGAGATTTCTTCATTTCTGTCGCATGTAATAAGGTTGTTAATCAACAGTCTCCTGTGAGGTGCAGTAGGAGGATGAAATGCTAGAGTGAGGAGTGGATGTTAGGCCTGCTGACCTTGGCATTCATCTTTCCTTGTATCAGCACCACTGACTCAGCAGTAAAAACTCCCACTGATCTCCTGGTACCTCTCCACAGCTAATTTAAGAAGTGCTCACTTTCCCCTCAGCCACCTGCATGCTGAGAAATAGACTGTGGATCACCAATGGTTTACATTGCGTGAGGACTCACGTGACTATTGTTATGTCTGACTGTAATTAGGAAATAGCCCAGTCCTTCAATAGCTCAGAGCCAGATAGATAGTCTCTGGATTATAGGATCAATAACAGCTAAACAGCATAATGTGAATGAATCTGTTGTGAAGATTAAAAAGCTGATTCCACGGCTGACAGCTGATGCTTTATTTCAATAAATAAAACAGTGCGAATCAGTGTTCTGGAGCATATTTCCCTTATATAAGCTTAACAGTGTAAAACTCAGCCATATCCTCTTTTTTGTTGAAACACAGGAGCGTGTTATTGATTGAAGTTGTCTTTTTCTTGCCTGTCATGGATGTCTGCGTTGGCAAATGAAAGCTAGTGCCCATCAGTTTTTCTCAGCAAGAATGTTGGGCTTTTAGTAAAGATTATTCTGTCAAAGTTAACTTGTCAATGCTTTGTAAGGTTTTAAAACAGACCCTGGCATTTGGAGAATGACAAGACTAATGACACATCCATTGGTTGCTTTTAGTTAAAGTAGTACTAATTAAAGTTTTTGCCGTTAATGAAAAGGGTTTGTGTTAAAGCAGTGATGCTTGATAGTTTTTTGGCGTCACTGGACCAAAAATCCTTAATTGCTTTCCTGCATATTGTTTTTTAAGTGATGCGAAAAGACTTTTTGCACCTTTACTCGTACTCTGCCTATATTTTCAGGCTATAGACAATCTATGTCGAATCTAACCACAGATATTTTTAGGCAGGTAGGGGTTTAAATACATGATTGACAGCTTCAATTACAAATTGCTAGTCAGATTGAATGTAGATGTTTTTGAGCAGAGCAGCAGTGCTTTGAAAAGTGGTTTCATTTTTCCATAATAGCATGTAACAGTTGTGATATTTCTGAGTGAGGCGTTACTCAAAGCCAGTACAGTAAAGATTTTTCTCATTTCGCATATTTTGTCTCCACCCACTCGCGATTCAAAGTTCCAGCAGACTTTTTTGTCACACATTTTGTCTGCACATTTCCAGAGGTCCAGGATTTAGTTCACATGAGACCAAAACAAACTTAATCAACCTCTTTGCACATGATTGCCGAGTTAGTCCCCATTCACCAACATATTTTTTGTTTCCCTACAGATGGTCAGATAGTGCTGGGTTTTGAGTTTACACCAATAAGATTAAAGATTTCTGCCAAGGCAAATGTTTCATGTTTACTGTTCCTTTGTTACAATTCACAATCCTATAGTGCTTTATAGAGCCCCGGGTAACTACTTTGTTTAAACTGTAGCTTTGATAGAATGACAAAGTTTGCAATTGCAGTGATCAATAGAACACTGAGGGAAAATAGGCTATGGAGAGTCTTTATTGTAACCATGTCTAAACATGCCCTCTACTTTAAAATACTTGAATTCTTTCCTATTTCCTTAACCAAATCTTTTCCACAACATGCTCCTAACATGCACAGGATAGATAGTGAGTTAGGTTATTTGGACCAACAACATTTCTGTGGTCATTCAGGATGGAAACTGGTTGACTATCAATGTCACATTGTTACTGTAATCATATTTTTCTGCTCATGTGATGCAATAACTTTATGTGATACTTTTTTTTTGAGGAAGCGGCTACACAACAGCGTAGATCTGAGAAATTGTGCAGGGCAAATCTGTCTTTGTACGTTAATTTTGTGGTAACTAAAGAAACGGAAATTAAGTGGAATCCCTTAACCTGGGTTAAGGGACTTGCATGTGAAAAAAGCAAATTTCACAATGCTTTAACACAACAGCAGTGCGCCTCTTTTATGGCAATTCAGCATGATTTAAAAGTCATTAGCTGTAATTAATCACACAGTTCATTTGCACGCACCTGACTGAAAATATGAACCACAATATGTTCAGGTCTGCAGTGTAATTCTCTACTCCCAGTACGAAAGAGATAAAAGCTTTTATTTTATTTTTTTTTCCAAGAATTCTCCAACTAAAGTAGGAGCTCATCTCTAGTCCCAGGAAAAGGAGCAGTGTTGCATTTGGGAGCTCTAATTGTCATGCTCAGTTGTCACCTTGTTTCACAGATCTCTGTTCTTTGTTTTGCAGCCTTTGTAAAGGCACTGGCTGTTCTCTGCTGCCTGCTCCAATAAGCTCTCATTAATCTTCCTTACAGCCTTCATTAAAGCTGCCACCGCTACACCCATGCCGACTCTCCAGGCTCCTGTCTCCTCCCTAATGCCTACTCCTCGACCTTTATCTCTTCCCCGCTTGCCTCTCATAATCTTTCGCCCGAGTGTACACCACTTCCCCCACTATGCCTTCATCTTCTCAATCAGTCTTCTAAGCAGCAACATCTAATTAATTTATCTATTGGTCCAACCAGGAACTATTTAAAGAATCAGTTCATTTCAAATGTTTGATATAATACATTTGCCTTGCTAGTTTGAAGCTTATCTGTTTTGTACTTGGGGCAAGATGTTTGTTCAGAGTAGCTAATGATATTTGTGATGTTAGCCAACACCTGTTCTAACATTAGCTCACCTCAGTACCAACTTAACCTCCATTTCTTCAGTAAGCTAACACCGTTTCTGACGTCAGCATTCTCCCAGCATTCTTGTTTCCTGAAGTGAAAACCAGGCAGATGCAAGCAGTATGTCTAATAATAGTCAGGAGCAAGGCTGATGTAAATAAAACAAACATTCCAGACATATAATAATACAATCAATGAAAAGAATATTTTCAACACTTCATCGTTTAGACCTCATATCAGCCTTTTTGGTCTGGTTCCAATCACTGTAGGTGTATGTCTTCTTTTTCCACAAAAATATTATTCATAGAGAATTTATGTTTGAAAAGACGAATTTTACACAATTAAAGGTAATTGAAAAATGAAAAGATTCCATCAACTGAAACACTAGTGTGCTTTGCTTTGAAACAGCATGATGAATTTGTGTGGAAAGATGAATGGTAGTAGCAAATAGGAGCTGATCTGAATAATGTTTGACGCTTAATATGATCAGTTCTACTTATTAAACAAGAGAAAAGATCAGAGGATTAGAAACGGAGGCCTGTCTCTAATACAAATGCCTCCTTCAAATATAGGCCTGGTACCTTTTGCAGCCTCTCGGCATTATTGGAGCGAACTCTAGGCCATTTCTCAATAGCTACTTAGCTAATGTTGTCTCTAATGTTGGCCAATATCATTTTTAAAGTTCGCTAATGTGATTTGAAATGTTGCCCAACGCTATTTCTGTTTGTAGCTAACACATTTTCTACAGTAAGAAAATAGTTATGTCAGTAAATTCAATTTCTAAAGGGAGTAAACAGCCTTTTAGTGTTAAGTGACACTATCTACAGTGAGTGAACACATTAATCATGGTAGCTAATTCTGTTTGTCATGGTAGTTGACTCCATGC
Organism: Gymnapogon annona; assembly: GCA_029814585.1. Lineage (NCBI taxonomy): Eukaryota > Metazoa > Chordata > Actinopteri > Kurtiformes > Apogonidae > Gymnapogon > Gymnapogon annona. The sequence goes on along the minus strand of JAPTHA010000005.1, from coordinate 5,447,684 downwards.
AAAGCATTGTTCATGCAAGACAATACTGAATCCATTGAGATATTTTTTAGTTTTTGGGGGGGGGGGACTTTCTGAACATGGTTTTATCTGTTCTACAGGAAACCATTAACAAAGACAACAATTGACCCATTAATCCACCATGAAAGCACTCTTTTTTTTTCAGTCCCTTTTCTGACCTCTGTATTTGCATGTGCTGACTATTCAGTTCAAGACGACATGGCAGTTAAAGTTCTCTCCCCGTTTGTGGTATAGACTCAGACATTAAAGCCCACTTTATGAAGGGATTATGTTTCTCTTGGCTCTCTGTTGAACTAGCTGACCCTGAAGTGTCTGCTGCTGATCCCCACCAAACTCTATTTCTGTCTACACACAGACCAAACAGAACAGAAGATCACAGCTCAATTATCTCTTTATCTCAGGATAACACAGCAGCATCTAATTACATGTTTGTAATTAGTTTTTAAAGCTGCTGTCTTAGTTTGATGAAAAGAAATTCTTAAATGGTGGCTATGGCTTTAGTGTATTGAATCAAATTGCCTGTAAACTGTCAACCCTTAGCTGAAGATTATCCTTTAGACTGATAGTTTTAGTCAAAATTCTCTTTTTTGCTGTTTGTGTTAAAGTTCATATTTATTGTGATTCAAACCCAACACTTCCTGTTTAGATATTTCATAATAGAAACTTTCTGGAATCAAAGCTGTCTTTTAATATCAACAGATCATTTGTAAGAAAATTAAGTAATAGCCAGATTCTATGACATATCTATGGGCAATTTTGTCATTTAAATTGGTGATCGAGTTGGGTTAGGTTCACGTTTAACAGGAGATGAAAGTAGTTTGAATTATTCAACCCAACATTTATTACGACAGGCAGTGGAACATTAATTTAAAGTTGTTGAATGTTAATAATTAGCAGTTTGTTTATAGTAGAGTAACAGGATCTCTGGTGTGAGGACAGATGTGACTACTTCAGTCTCCAAAACCTGCACCAGTATGGCACTATAAGGATTTGATAATAGACTGTGGACAAGGCAACCAGTAAATGGTGCAGGAAAAAAATTAATGTCAAAACAGATTATGGAGATGGTTTGGTAAACTTGTTAGCATGTTCTTTATGTTATAGTTATCTGAATAGCTGTTAGTATGTTACATTAACAAAATGTCTGTTCTTGATGTTGGATTTTATCAAATAAATTTCCCCCCAAAAATGCAACTTATACTCGAGTGTGACATGTATGTTTTTTTTTGTCTTTATTATGCATTTTTTGGCTGGTTCGACATATACTCCAGAGCGACTTATAGTTTGGAAAATACAGTAGATATATTATCTTTTTTTTTTCATCGTGTAGGCAGCTGATTCTACTGAGTAGCAATTCTATACAAGACCAATGCTCATGTTCTAGGTGCAGGAACAACTATGTCATATTTGTCCGTTGCCTGGTTGAATATGGTCTATTATCCACATTTATTTTTTCATGCAAAAATCTAGGCTTCACATTGATACAATCTAAAAAGGAGGTTTGTTAATTGCATATTTTCATCATGTAGCCAAGAGACTTTGTGTCATATGACATCATATAAGGGGCGTCATTAAAAAATTTAGAACATCAAGCCATACACTACTGATAAGGGGGTGACTTGAATATAAACTAAAACAGGTGTAAAGTAAAATCACCGTGGTTTGCATTTGGGGGTCTTTTCAAAGTCAATCAGAAATGACTGGTGAGCTTGTGCGGTGTTTGCGTGGGTGTGGTGGACAGGCCGGCCAACACAATGACAGCTCTGCCTCCAGCATGACTGAAAATGAAAAATTACTGTAGCTCATGGCAGAATAGATGCGTTGGTGTGAGGGAAGTGCATGTATCACAAGACACATATTCTAATATTTCAGCATAAAATAACTCATAGAATATATTAAAATGTGGTTCAGGATATGTATTATTGAAATAAAATTCAAATGTAATTTTTTTTTTAATACTACTTCTCCAAAAACCCTCAAGACACAATGAATAACAAAACAAATATAAATAGAAGACAGAAGATAATGAAAAATATGAAATGGAATTTTTTAAAAAATGAAAAAAGATTCCTATCGTATGAACAAGCACTAATGGTGAGTGTTTGCTTTATTCAGGTCAGCAGGTTCTGGGACTAGTGGAGAACCAGAGTGACTGGTACCTGGGGAACTTGTGGAAGAACCACCGACCCTGGCCCGCCCTTGGCCGAGGCTTCAACACCGGTGAGTCCTGATGAGCACAGCAGCACAACTGGACTTATTCAACCGACTATGGTTCAGTATCTGCATTATTGTCCAATGATATGTGAACATCAGGTTGACGATGCATCTATATAGAACTAATTATCTTCCAAAACATAAACAAAATGTTATTTAAAACTTGTATTAATTTTTATTAAATGGTGATATGCCCGGGTTTAGTAGTAGAGTAAAATCAATAAATTGTAGTTTTAATTAAGTAAATGTACTTTTTCTACTAATCAGGCAGTTGTGTGAGGTAACTACTTTTTTGGAGATACCTGCAGCTATCAAACACACTGAGTTCTTTGAGAAAATGGACATTGCTTCATCTCCGGTGACAACAATCAAGCCAGGTTAGTGCTTAGTAAAACCCAAGACAACATTACGTTATCTAAATCTATTACACTAGTTGTCACTGAAATGTAGTATTTGCAAACTATGTGCTATACGTCCATTAATTCAGTTGGCTGTATCTCTCTGTGTACAATACAACTTATTGCATCAGTAAGACATGCTGCATTTCCTTATGAAGAATGACTTAGAAATGTGGAAAAGATCTATTGTAAATATGTGTTTCATAGGTTTGGAAACAGTGATTATCAGTGAATCACACAGTATTTTTAAAGCATGCGTGGTTTGGTTTTGGCAGGAAAACGGCTCCATACTGTGCTTTGATGGTAAATATCAGATCATCATCAAAGGTTTTTTTTTGTTTGTTTTTGGTCCATATGTCAGAGTTTTTCCTCTGATATTTTTTTCTTTAAAGTATCTGTCGATGCTGTTTAAGTGGCCCAAACAGTCCATTTCTTCTATCTGCGCTCTCCTAACAGCAGGATCTTTGATGTAGCACATACTGGGGAACATCACATCCCATCCGGATGTGATCAGTGTTCAGCATTTACAGGTGTGGTGTGAAAACATCACCGCACAAAAACGGAAAATGGACTTTTACGAGAACAGGAGGAGCCTTATACTAAGACTTATGAGGTCTAATGTCCCTTTTTATGGAAGAAAATCCTTCTTGACTCCTTTCTTTTTTTTTAGTCACTGCAGTATATTTTCGGTATGTGTTATAACTCAGCGGGATGTGATTGTAAATTAAAAGCCAGCAGAAACACTGTAGAAATCCTGCATTACATGAACAAATCATGCATTCCAAGGATAAGTAAAAAGAGAAAAAGTAGAAACATGAAGAGACTCTCCGACTCCCCCTTCCTATCAGAAGTAAGAGATAAAAAAAAGTGATGAGGATGATGTTTATTTAGGTAAACACTTCAGGCCTTTAACCTGGTCGGCATCTGCACCGTCACTGCTCCATGCCATTAAATCCTACACTTTAGTCCTGTCCTACAGATCTACACACACCTCCCTTTTAAAAACAGTAAAAGGAGTATCGTACAGTCTTTTTTTGGTTGAATATTATGCTAAATTTCATGAATCCTCAGACATAACATTTGTAATCTGTAATGAGAAGGCATGTTAAAAGTCGTCTGGAAAAGCATTTTTCTAGAAAGGCATGGGGTGTCCTTGAGCTTTGGGGCAACTGATAGTGAAACTGATTGCATTCTATTACACTGTGTTATTATTTGCCACTGCCTATGGTTCTCTTTCTTTCCTTTAAATCCAGCAGGTCTTTGGGTCCTACAGACATATGGCTCTACGTGAGCTGCTGGAACAGGAAGATAATCTTTCTATTGACTAGAGCCCAAAACAAACAGTGAGGGCTGGTACAGCAGCTCTGTGAAATTGACAGCAGACACGTTTCAGTGGGAGCAATAGAAAACTCACCTCAACACTTTGTAATGGTGGCACATTGCTGAACTCGCTGTCAGTGTGACTGACAGGAGGGACAAAAGTCCACTCCTTTTTTATTTTTTTATTTTTTTTTTTACTCCAATGAAAGTACAGATACTTGTGTAAAGAAAAAAAGACTCCAGTGGAAGCAAAGGTATTGATTCAAGTTCTCCAATGTAGTAAAAGTGAGAAATTACAGGCTGTGAAATGTTCTTGAAAAGGCCTGTGTGGGTCTGTCCACTCACCGTCTGAGCAAAGCTACACCTCAACTCCAATCATTTAACTCAACCGTTTATTAATAGTACAGTATTGTACTATTTAGTACGCCATAAAGTGTACAGTATATGTTTTAAATCCAAATTTTAAAAAATTAATATTGGGAATAATGATCATTGATTCATATTTGTATACAGAAATCCAAACATGAAGAAGCCTTTCATCCAATGTCCAGACATCCTTCATGTCTGTCTTGTTACATTTATGACATCGTCTTTATGTCTTGTGTATTAATGTGGTATTGTCTTATGTTGTCTTGTGTCTATTATCTTCTTCTGTCATCTTTTGTCTTTAATGTCTTTTATGTTGTCATGTTTTGGGCAGCATTTTCATCTTGTTTTTTAGTTAATTTCTTCTTATATGTCATCCTCTTATGTCTGTCATCTCATCTCTTTTCATCTTTTGATGGGGTCAGCCTTAAATGCTTCATGTAAATGAGCTTAATTTAGCTTAATGTCCAACAACTGCTATCAGTCATCACCTAACTTTGAACAGACCTCACCTCTCGTTACGCCCACTTCCACATCTCCAAAATTCTAAATGAATTAAGTAGAGTTATGTATGTATGTATGTTAAGTTATGTAAGCTCACATTATAGAGAAAGATTTGAATGTAACTTCACATCCTAAAACAGCAGTCGATCACAAAATTAGGGATGGACCATCATCAGAATACAATCTAGAGATTTTATACATTATTTATTTAATATTCTCTTTCCAATTTAAAAGTTAAAATTCATGTAATAGGTATAGGTGTCCTAGTATTAACAAAAACATCTGCAAACAGTATAGCTCCACAAAATCTGTTAACTCTAGTGGCCGTTATCTATCCTTTTTCTATTACATATTTATAATTCATGCCATTGCTTCTTACATTAGTTCTTTATTAATACAATTTCCTCCAAGTCTTGCTTCATAAAACCACTCTCCTACTGACTGTGTTGTATCGTTGTTTCCTTTGCATCGGGTGACTCTGCGCTGCAGTGATGGTGGAGCGCTCCTTGGCTGAATCTCCATTTTCATTTGTGTGGGAAGTGATCAGATATCAAAGAGTTACTGAGAAGTTAGTCGTGTTGAAGGACAAGTAAAAACAAAATCATGAGACACAATGAAAACAGATTTTTTCAGAGATGGTCTCATTACATTAGGTGTGCGTTCGGCAGAAATAGAGACAGTATTAGTTTCAAGTTAAGTTTTTAACCTTAAGCCTTTTAATCTGTCCCTTATTATGTTTGTTGTCATCTGATACACATCAAATGCACACACTAAGAGTTTGTCTTTCCTGCATGCTATTGGTCTATTCAGTTTACTAGACATCACCAAGTGATATTGTTGAGGCACTCCATGTAAAGGAAAAATAATCAGTAAGTCCACTCGGATATCTTCAAACTAAAGAAAATCAGCCTGAAAATGAAAGAAGTCCAACGTGCAGGTAACTGTGGTGACATTGAACGAGTAAAAATAAAACAGGACAGATAGCTAAAATTCTGTTGAAATATAGTAACATTTAACAAGTGTTTTTAGTTTCTTCTGTTCAGTTACCTGCACATTTGAAGACAGGAAAGACATGTGTTGCTTTTCCACCCAGCAGCAATTTGACAGAAAGCCTTGGGTTCAGCGGCGGTTGGTCAGCTTTGCGGTGGTGGCGGTGTGGTAACAGATGGAGCACAGCGGGGTGTGAACGATGGTTTGTTTTGTTCTGATCTGAAAAAATTATTCACCATGTCTCTCCCTCTGAAAATTGGCTGGTTGATTTTATTTGTAGCTACCAGGAGGAGACTTCTTTTAATAAGGAGGGAACAGACACAAAGTTTCTCCCATTTGTTTGTGGAAAAGTTAGCTAAGGAACATGTGAGCTGCTCTAAATGATTTGTGTTTTGGGAAGGGTCTGAACACGTTTGCTACATCTGTCGCCTGTCTGTCTTTAAGCTGAAAGCCTACTACGTTATCTCTCAAAACACAAGGCTGTGATTCACGGCCTCATGGAGGGACTTTATCACCTTTGCAGGCTGGGAGATACTAATCTGTCTTTTAAGCTACTATATCACTTGTTTGTGTGTGTGTGTGTGTGTGTGTGTGCGCGTGTGCGTGTGCGTGCGTTCGTGTATGTGTCTGCTTTCCAGGAGTGATTTTGCTTCTTTTGGATCGGCTACGGAAACTGAGATGGGAGCAGATGTGGAGGTTGACTGCAGAGAGGGAATTAATGAGCATGTTGTCTACGTCCCTAGCAGACCAGGTAGCGCACACACACATACAGATACACATACACTTATGTCATCACACCTCACAACTACCAAATCCTCATTATTTGGTGACATGTTTGAGTTTTAGTTTATTTTAATTTGAACGTAGGAATGTATGCAACACATGTACAAATCTAAACAAATGCCCAAGCGACCCTGCAATTACATAGTATGCCTCTGTACCCACTGTCAACTCATTTTGCTGGACCGTGGTGTCTCTCCTCAAGGAGCTTCAATGTGAAATTAACACCTTATCATATTAAAACTGATTCATTGTTGTATTGTATATAAGCCAAATGTGACCAGCAATATCTGATCAATATGTTTAGGATCATATATCATTTAATAGAGCCACCTACCAGTTGAACAAGTATGCATTAACCACTCTTAATGCAGTCATGATCATACACATAACAATTAACCATGCTTCGTCTGGTAAGGTGGCAAGGGTTTCATTTGCACTTTATTTAATGGTTTAAGAATGCCAATAGACTTAGACTTCCTTTATATTTGTCCCGATAACAGCTGAAAACTGAGTAAAGCATTCATTTGCTGTCAGCTCTACCATTCTGCATTTTTCTATTTGTTCTACATGTTGTAATAAGTAAATGTAAAGTATTGCTGCGCTCATCACCCTCCAGTCCATACAGATCCGACAATTCACAGGGTTATAGGTTGATAAAATTGTTTGTCCTTCTAATGTTGGCATTGCTGATGTCCCTCTGTGGCCTTTTTAGGATTGATTTACAAGGTGCACATGAATGCACCATGAAGTCTGAGTTCATGTCTGTGCATTAATCACTGACAGGAGAAAATAACTTGACAGAGAATTGTTTTGCCATGTGACTGCTTCGCTGCACATATATATGTGTCAGTGATTTGAATCGCCTTCTGGTGTTTTTCCTTCTCAGCATCTTGTAAGGCTTCATATCATTCTTCACATCAAAGAAGTTTTATGAAACACACAAATTCTTCAGCTCAGTGACACTCATATATTCAGTTGTGTTTGTGATGGTTCAGGACCATGGACAGCGCACAGTGTTGTTGACACTGGTTTAAATAAACATAACCTACAACAGTGTAACTTCTGGAATGGCTTTAACTAATAAATTCAAGTTTTGTAGAATGTGGCAGTCATTATCAGTAAAGGACCAGTAAAATAATAACATACATGATAATTGTGTATGAAAATTTTATATCGACAACGTCTGAATCATATGAACAATCTGATATGTCTTAAGGGTTAAGTTTGTGATTGTAACAATATTATACCTCAGTTTATCATTTACACGTGCATTACAACTGCAATTACAAATAGGCAGCAGTTTGACCTGTGTGTTAGATTATACACTCCTTCATCTTGCTGTCTTATATGAGCCCCTGTGATAACTTTCCATACTCTTGGTAGATCTTCAAATGACCTCGCTGCATCATTCTTCATAAATTTGCATTGTTATTAAATCCTTTGTCAAACCGGCTGCTTCCATAAGTGCTTTTTTTTAACACTGTGGCATCTCTTTAATTTTCCCCGTTCAGTAAATCTGGCCATTTAGATCAGGAATGTCTTGTCTCTGCCCACTTTGGTCCTGAAGGTCATAAGTAAATCTTATCTAACCGTGCAGTATTCCATATCTAAGATTCTAAGGGCACTCTGCAGGACCTTGGTTAAGGGTCTCTCCATTATCTTTAAACCATTCAGAGCTCATCTAGATGAGGTGCATTTATGAGATTTTAATTAAACCTTCATTAAGCAAAGTCCCGCAAGGTACGCAGTTTGGAATGAACAGGGGCTCTGGAAATCATTTCGGCATTCCATCTGCCTTCTACCGTATGAGCCCCTCCAATGGACTGTCAGCCCTCTTTATCGCAGCATTCATTATGCAGCTATAGAGTTTTTATGTCTCCCATTAACAACCTGGAACCTGTCACTAAAATTCTTATCTCTTGAAGCAGCAAAGATCTCAGCAAGCCATCCAAGAACTAGAAAGTCCCTGAATACAAACAAGGTACATTTCCTCAAAGCAATGAGAGGTATTTGGTTTTATGACTGTGATTGCACATACAGTAAATGCAAAAGCAAGCCTGGAAGATCTGGACGACTGCAGAACACTGAGACAGAAGAGCACTGAGAACTGAACTGTCCCTACAGCAGTAACACCTGGAAGGCATTCAACAGTACAAGTGTATAGAAAGTGAAACACCTCAATCAGCTGAGACCTCCAGTAGCAGTGAGGACAATAAAGGAAGTCTAAGTCTAAAAGTGAGTAAAGTACCCAGAACATCAGTAAGCAGTGGGACGTACATGGCAAAGAAACATCAAAAGACTCCCAGAACTCCAAGATGTCTCTAATTCTATATATCTACCCATCTGAAAGACCTCCAACATCAGCATTACAACTTAAGCCTGATTTCAAACATTTAATAGATTAGCAATCCTCTCTCTAGTAGCATTTAGCATGAAACACTAGTTTGAGACGTGGAGGAAACATAGGTTGAGGAGGTTTTGTAATAGTCATGCATTCTCTGTGATAAGTTAAACCCTTGAATCCCTCAAATGGTACATAATCTAATCTCAACAATATAATCATCTATTAAAATGCCAACTTGTCTAAAAGGAAGACTAATGTAATGGTGTTGGGAAGTGCCTTTGTAGTTAACAGCTACTAATGTCTAACCGTCAGGTCAGAGCGGGGTGTCACATATTTCTCAGCCCTATCATACACGTGCAGACCTAGCGGTGTGTTATGGTTTTTGGTATTTACTAATACATCTGCATTTTTCCATCATTTTGGTGTAACATTGTTGCCATTTTGACAATTTCTGAAGTAAACTGATCCACATTTTGGTATATATACTGCTGCGGTGTTTCCATTCGTAACTATAGAGTGTGGCAACCTAATTTCTCCCACCAGAGTTTTACAATGAATCCAAAATGTTTTTTCACTAACATAACTCTAAAGCGTTCTGTGTAAAACAGACTCGCCGCTCACTTGGAGGTGCCAGGCCTACAGCTGATGGGCCGAGTAATTCTTCATCATTATTTCTTCATCAGTAGCAAAACAACCTGTTAAATATACTTTCCTGGACACTTAAGTGTGGGCATGCTTAAAATTGTACTGAAAAAAACACTGAAACTCACTAACCTAACAGCCCATGCTGGAGACCACAATGCAGCACAGGTCATTACAGTGCTCTCTGGAATCAGAGCAGAAACTCAGACATGGAACTGTGTACAATAGTGTTGACACCACTGTTGTTTTTATTTTTATTTTTTCTAAATTCCCAGTTTAATGTAGGTTCTCTAACAAATTCAAGGTGAAATTCATCCCTGGTGTATAGCCCTGTGTTTCTTCTACAAGTGACAAATCTCTTGGACTAGAAAGTGACTTGTTTTAAAAATGGGAGATGATGAGGATTATTGTGTTTATACTATACAGTCTGTAAATGTGTATGTCACATTAATTTGTTGTTATTATTAAACCCAACTCTGTATGTTTAGTAATATTTTACTGTTTGCTCTTTCTAGTCTCCGTCCTCTTGCACAAATATGGTGACGCCTGACAGGGGGAAAAACACCGTCAGAGACGATCAAAATAGAATTACTTAATCTCACTGTTGTTATTTCTGCATTCGCTGTTGCTAAGTAACCATCTAATCATAATTCTTGGTCCTATAGTATGAGCATTTTATTGTTATTAGACAATTAGATATGACACATCTTTATTTATCATGTCTGATAAATAAGGCTTTCTATAATCTTCAACTACCCCAGTAGCAGGAGTCTGTATGCTGCTGATATCCTGTAGTTGATGGAACATATGGTAAAGCCAAACATTTAACGTGTGTGTGTGCGTGTGCGTGCGTGCAGGACATCTTCAATGCTGTGATCAAACAGAACCCCTTCCTGGTTCACCAACTGCCCTGCTTCTGGAACGTCCAGCTGTCAGACCACACCCGCTCCGAGAAGTGCTACAAAGACGTGTCAGACCTGAAGGTGAGACCCTCCTGTCCCTGCTGTTCCAACACTCGGTCACTTCAAACAGAACTCCGCAAACTGCCTCAGAGGAACATGTACTTTCACCAGCGCTGGGTCTTCTTTAAGAGATGCTTTGTTTGCCATTATTGATTTCTATTATTAATATGAGTGTTTATATAAGTCCAACAGCAGCTTTATTTTACCTTTAATGTGTCATGTCTTTTCTGAAGGTAAAAGCCACTCAGAGCTGAACAGTCGTAACCATTGTGTTTATTTCATGGTTCATAAGGTTCATTAAAATATCACAGAGACAAAAAAATACTAAAAGCATGTTACATTAATGAATGTGATGGATCAAGTGTGTTATGGGAACATTTAACCACCATGAGCCTGGAATCTCTTGCTGTGTCAGGAACAACAATATAGACTAGGTCCTGCGTTACATGTACAGGGGTGTATGTGTGTACGTATATGCATCTGACAGGTATATGTGTGTATAGATGGATACATTTCTATGTGTATATACATGCTGGTTGTATGTATATGTGAGTGTGTGTGTGTGTGTATATATATATGTGTGTGTGTGTGTGTGTGTGTGTGTATGTATGTATGTATGTATGTATGTATGTATGTATATATATGTATGTGTATGTATCAAGTTGTGGAATTGACTCCAGGAAGAGTAGCTGTACATATTACAGCGAATTGAGATCAAAATAAATACAAATACATGAACCATAATTTTAAAAAATGTGAAGGGCTTTAAAAGCCTCATGGTTTAATGACGTTATAGTAACTTAGTTATCAGTCAGATACAGCTTCAATGGGTCAGATATTCTGAAGGAAATTCAATCAGATTTGTGTTCCAAGGACAGTCAATCCCGTTATCTGTCTCCTTTGGCAGACAGTTATTGACAAACAATGAAAGTGTGTCTGGAAGCAGTCTTTTTTTAAATTAATTTACTGTATTTTTTTCTTGTTCAGTTTTATGCAGCGCTGCAAAAAGAGTTATTCAGAAGTTATTCACAGATTTCCTTAGTCGGAGTTCCTTTCTTCTGGACCTGATTTGAGTGCAGCCCAAGGTTTCAAGTAAAAGCTCTTAAATTGTCCACTGACTAATTATGATGTCTAGTTTGGATTTTTTTACACCCTTTCAGCTGGTATAAATATATTCCCTATATTATTCAGTTCCTCACACACCACTTCACTGCTTTTATTAGGGTAATATTCAGTTTTTTAGACCTTTCTATAAGGATGGGATTAAAACAATATCACACCTTACTGTTCAAATTATTGGTGCAAAACTTATAAGGTACTGTGGTGTGATGATTATGAAGTGAAGGTGGAAAATAACGTCTGAAGGATGGAGTGTACATGTGCTTCAGCCACTCTCACTAACAGAGTGTACTTTTTTACCAAACATTAATTTGACTTAATGTATCAGTGATTAGACTACATCACCATCAGCCATCTGTACAAATTTAGTTTGGCCGCAAAGCTTTGAATCTAATCATGTTTATAAAGGCCCAGTGGTGTCCTTTAATGATTTCGTTAGTGTTATAGCTCATTAATTTAATTGCTCAAAGCATAAATAAAGATGCATTTCAAATTAAGCGATATCAAAATATTAATAACCTGAAGATTGATGATCCTCGATGCTATGGTGGATGTTTGTGATGATGTTCCACTCAAACGGCTGAAGTGTTTCCTTAAATATTCCTTATATAATGTGACAATGTTGTGTAATGCAACAAAAAAGGGAATGAAACCTCTCCAGCAATGGACTGAGCTCAGCTGGTGGAAGATGCATAAACGTGAGTGTCCTAGAGCTCATGGCCTTAACAACTATGCCTTTTAATTTGTTTCCCTGCATTGAAATAATCAGGTCAAGCTACATACCATGATTTTACTGAATCCAGAGTTTGATTAATTCTAAAATGCGGAATCACAAACATGGTTGTTGGCTGTTTTCATTCTACTAGAGTGGATTTGATATGAAAAGCCATTTGCCCTTTAAGCCAGAAACATTATCAACGCATGTTTTAGCTGCTTCATGTAAGTTGCATTTAGTTAGTTCGTTTTGTCAAAATGTTTTAAAATGTATTTTATCTCACATGGAAGTTTCATCCCAGTACTTTCTACAGACTGAAGAGGATGTTTGGTCGTGGTTTCAGGCAGTTCCATGTCTGGTGCTGGACACACACCTCTGCAGTTGTGTTATTGTGTTTGCGGTCCACATAGGCAGGTTTATCATCTACAACACAAATAAATATACACATGTACTTACTCACCACTGTCAAACTTCATGCACCTTGCACAGTCAAAAGTTAGGAATGGAATGCCACAGAAAGTTTGGAAGTTGTGGCTGTGTTTCTTAAGGTTTCTCTTTCTAAACATAGAATTTGATGAGCAGAACATTCTACACGGATGACTAATGTTTGCACTGGTTTATTTACATGTTGTATGGCTGTGACATTTGCACTAAGAGAATGCACAGCTGAAGACAGGGAGCAGGTTGTAGAAGAGACAGAATTTTCTCCACTCATGTTAATTTATTTGGAATGCCTGAGGAAGGTGTTGTAAGAACACACTGAATGCAAAACATTTCACATTTTTGCCCCGCTCTGAGGTCATTAGTGCCATGAGTGGAGAGGCACACAACACTCCCAAATGTGCAGAGGTTAAAAAAAACTCTTATTTTCATACAAAAATACTTTAAGTTTATATTTAGTTTCCTCACACCCTTTACACCAGGGGTGTCAAACTCATTTCCTTTCAGGGGCCACATTCAGATACATCTGACTTGGGCCGAACCAGTAAAATAATAAGATAATAACATATAAATAATATCAACTCCAAAATGTTCTGTTGTACAGTGAAAAAACTCAAATTATGAAAATGATTCAATCTAAAAATTAGCCTTTAAAACAAACGTGAATAAACATGAACACACTGAAAAGGTAAGTGTAATTGGAACATATTTAGTTGACCATTTGATACATTTAGTAACAGACAGAATATTGTTATAATTGTACTTGACTTCTCTTCAGTCTTCAAGTTATATTGGTTCAGGTTATTCAGATTTTTTGCAAAATGACACTTTGTTTTACTGTAAATGCATGATAATATTTGGAGTTGCGAGTATTTATAAGTTATTATGGTATGTATGTTATTGTCTGACCATCTTTAAATTGAATGTGGAACGTGAACTAAGATTATTCTTAATAATCATCAGTGTAATTTTAGCATTGCACAAATTCATACCAAGGGCCAGATTGGACCCTTTGGCGGGCCAGATTTGGCCCCCAGGCCACATATTTGACACTTGTGCTTTACACCATGAAAATTGCTGTTCAGGACCATGGACAGTTCACGATCTTTTCTCCTGTTTTACAAGTACCCATTCATTCATTCATCTTCTGAACCCACTTCATCCTCACCAAGGTTTTGGGGTTTTTTTTCGTTTTTTGCTGACTCTGATCCTGCCATAGTGGGTCGGGTGTGTTGTCTTGTGGTGTACGAATGTAACTGTAATATTGTCTAAAAAAAATCCAAATACAATATTTTTAAAAAATCAACAGTAAAGTCTATATACAGATCAAGTCTTTCTTAAATGAAGTACCAGTCATGATCTACAAGCTAAACCTAGAGGATGAATTAATTTACTCAACGTAGATACGACACTTTAAATCACCAGTGTTTTTCCTGAAGTAGATTTTAAGTGTTTCTGTTTCTGCTCCTCGTTCATCTGCATGGACATCACTTTACTTAATGTTCCGCTGAGTGTGGTGACATAAAGTGTTTACCTTCTCCTGAGTTGGACACCACAGATAAAGGTCTGACAAACAAAATGCAAAATGTAAAGAAAGACCTCATAAATGACTCCGACATTGGATTGGTCAAATACAGCAAGCCAATCATTAAGTCCTTACGTCTTCAAGAATTACATCTTTGTTAATTGGCTTCACCCACTCCCTATACCCTTTATCATCACATATGAAGTGGTAGAATGGCAGCTGGATTTATATATAGTTTTTCAGTTAATGTAAGGAACATGAGTGTAACATTCGTATGGTTTACACCCATCTAGAGTAAACTGTGTTCTGCCTCCATCTCGGCTGCATTTACTCACCTACAGTTGTTCCTTTGCAGACTTTACTCAGCTGACAATGTTGCAGTCAAACGTTAACTCCCCACTTTCCACCGCCCCTTGTGCAGTGTCATGTTGTTTCCATAAAGTGTTTTGTATTATATTTGTCAGAATCTTTTGTAACGTTTTACTCTCTACTATTTTATCGTAATTTTATGCCTTTGTAAAGCACTTTGAATTGCCTGGTGTATGAATGGTGCTATATAAATACATTTGCCTTGCCTCGCCAGTATCAAGCTGTTTCTTTATTGTTAGTCAAATACCCCCATTCTCATCAGTCGGCCCATGTGCTGTGTTAAACTCTGCTGTTCTTCCTTGATTGTGTCTGGTTGAATTGAAGCAGATCATGTGTGGCTGACTATTACAACGGAAGTAAAAATAAAAAAAAATAAAAAAAGATTTGTAAAAATCTCACTGCCAGATTGTGGCAACAGTGAAAACAGCTAACCTTTAATGTGCTCCGATTCTGCAGGTGATCCACTGGAACTCCCCCAAGAAACTGAGAGTAAAGAACAAGCATGTGGAGTTTTTCCGGAATCTTTATCTCACCTTTCTGGAATATGATGGGAACCTGCTGCGGCGTGAGCTGTTCGGCTGTCCCAGCAAGGCCGACCACAACAGCGAGAATGTACGTGGAAGTGACTTAAGATTGTTGACCCATCCACCCACACCAACCTCCCTGTAAACTCTAAAATGCACACTGGCAAAACACAACCCAACAGCCTGTGGACCATCCCAGTCTGGCTCACGCTCAATAAAAAAACAACCCCCCAAAACTTAGCAGCCTTATGTCAGTGAATCTCAACACAAATTTTTAAAATCTCTTATTTAATTTGAATCCGAAAGACTGTAGTGTCATCAATCAGCATGGGCTAAAATGTGCTTCAAGTGTTTATGGCCACCTGTGCTAATGGTAGTTCAACTCACTTTGACTGGACATGGACCACCAGGGATTCAGGTACTATTAGTAATTCCAGCCCAATACACCTACATCAAGACGAAATGCGTCATCATGTGAAGATGTGGGCTTCCAAGCCAACCTAGCTAGTTGGATTTAACTTGATATGACAGATTTCCGGCGATATCCATATATCATTTCAGAAATGCTAACTTTCATTTTAAACTTCATCAAGTTAAGTTGTAATTGAATATACCTTTATTTGTCCCCAGAGGGGACATTTCAAAAGCAGCAGCTTAATACAAAGAGTAGAAGGAGAACAGAGCAGAACAGATACACAGCAAACTGAAATCTTGCACAACATGGACAACAAAGACAAAGACAGTATACATGGTTGAAGTCCCAGAGATAATAACAATAATGAGGGGCTGAATGCGCCCTTTGGTGTGCTAGCAGCTAGCTAGCTAGCTAGCACACCCGATGCAGATTCCAAAATCCGTTAAGTCTCCATCACGATGGAAGACGGTCGGTAGGAACGGCCGAGTGGCTCAACCGTCACACACACGAACCGATGGAGACCCCGGTTTTATGCCGTTGTACCGTCACATAAATCCACCTCCGGTACACACGACGCCAGCACTGTGCCTGATGCTGTAGACACAGGTCCTCTCCGGTGTACACGGCTGTTGATCATCTCAGCTGTAGACACACACACTGGCTCACCAACTCACAGATGGATGCAGGTCCGGGATTTCGTGAATGGAGCAAAAGAAACAGCCACTACCTCACAAAAAACTTCAAAAATGATACATGTCCATGTTGTACAGGAGTCCAATTAACACGACCACAAGAGTCGGCCAGAAAAACTTAAAAGTAGGAAAAAGTTACAGAGCTGCTGTAACAGGCAGCCACTAGGAGGGCGCCATCTTTGATTTGATATAACAGTTTGAATGAATGATACAAATGCGTTATCAATTATAATATTTTTTGAAAAGTTTATTTGTTCAAAGACACCTTGTTTGGGTGCTCAAAGAATATTTTCAAAGTGATTGATTTTTCTATGTAATGTTATGAGTCAGTCAGTGTTTCATGTCCTAGTAGTTCAGTCAGTGTGATCTATCCTTGTCGTCACAACTGAGTATGCAGTTAAAAGTGAAAAATATGTGCATGAAAATACTTAACCTCATATATATTGCTTAAAAGGCATTAAGGGAGTCAAATCATTTAAACTAATATAATTGTGGCCCATCCACTTGCTTATTTGTCCGGATGGAAGCATGTTTCACTCATTGAGTGTATTTGAGGTCTTGATTTTCAAAAGGAGAGCTACTAGTCTTTGTACTTGGAGACAGTGCTGTTTCCAACACACTCCCACCGAGTCCTACAGGACCACCAAGTGAGATGAGAAATGATATGCATGACAATGATATTTTCCTTGTTGTGCTGAACACAAGTTGCAGCTTTCTGAAGTATTGAGTGGCTGCAGCATATGGTGTATTGAATAACTGCCACACTCTGTATGAGTTTATGAGCATGTAAACAAACAAACAGTAATAATTAGCTGTGGGTTCTGGAGGCAGCGTAGGCTCCACACTGTGAGGCATAGAATATACTAGAGTTCAGCCATGAGCAGCATCTGTATGATGACGACACCTCTGTCAGCGGGAATACAATACTGCATTTCCATTTCGGGGGAGGAAGATTTCAGAGAGGGCATTTAATGGGCTGCTCGTGGACGCATTCCATCAAATTGAGTGTACAAACCACTGGAAATTAGGTTAAAGAGGAAGGAGTACAGGTCACGCACCCTATAATAGAATTCTTCATTTGGACGTAGCATCAGTTTCTAATTTGACATCAGGAAACGGGTCCTCCTCCTCCTCCTCCTCCTCCTCACTTTACTGACACTGCACAGAAGGAACACTATTTCATTGCCATTAACCTGATTTGGTTGTGGTCCATGACAGCAGCTAAGTACATTTATTGTAGCACAGTTGTGAAGAGCGTCTAAACCTCAGAGTTTTGACAGTTGTGTCTTTAAAAAACTACCTCTAAAATAACAGCCAGGATGTGGAAACGAAGTCACACTCTTGCTCACACTCTCATAACCTACTGATTCGAGAAGTTATCTATTTGGAGAACGTTAACATGCTGACATTTGTACAAAGCTCAGACCTAACACTGAGGCTAATTATAGTCTCACGCAGCCTTTAAATACTGTTCGTACAATGCAGTCCACTCCAGTTAAAATTCAATAGACAGTTTCAGCACTTCCAAGAACCGTGTGAACATTGCAATTGGAGGCGGAGCTAAATAAATCGGTAATGCATGCTTCTTCCTCAGTTCTTATTTATACGAATTAAAGTGTAGTATTGCTCATCCTGGTAATGAACTACTGTTTGTGAGTGTCATCCATTCATCTTTGGAGCTAACCGTGTGCACCGAAGGGAGAGCTGCTTTATGTATTTCTTTGGATAGAAAGTGTTGTTTTGTTGGACGTATTACAGAACAAATCCCCTCACCCTCAGAACAGACGGTGAACCCCCTGCTAACCACTGCAGAGTTGGGGGAGGGCTGCGTCGAACGGTTCTCGTCCCAAACGTATAATCCGACAGTTGAACTCATTCTATGCTACAATAGGCCAGTGTTCAATGATGTGAGTTGTGGAGAAACCACAGAGATGTGTTGGAGAGAGATGGAGAACCCGTGGGATACAGGAGGCACAGGAATATAGCTCTTCAAACCTACAGTTGGATCATTTATATCAAGCACACAGAGGCCTTAACGGTGTGTTCACTGAAGACTTAGTGTGAGCGGGATTTCAGCAGAATAATCACACAAGTCTGTCACGAGTCAGGTTTAATTCTAAAAGCGTCACAGATGTTAACAGGGGTTTGCAAATATTTATCAGTCGGTTCATCGTCATCATTTGAGCTGGTGTTTGAGGAGCTCATGTAGGATGGAGGAGGTATTTTGGGCTTGGGCCCCTAAACTGAACCACTGATCTGGATCATGTCAGGCTTCAGCCTCATCCTCTGTCTTCTCTTAGTTTGACACTTGTTAGAGCCTTTGTCTAACACCAATTTCTGCAGTTCTTCATAGATGTCTGCGCCTGATGTTAAATCACAGACGCAGTCCTCTTGAACAACATGTATAATAAATTCACAAAACCTGAATCCACTTATTCTCTGTAGTTTTTGTACATTTTTCAATGTCTACCAAATGTAAACAATTTTTTTGCAGTATTTTAACATATTTTTTTATGCACATCGTGGGCACAAATATATCTACAGATGCACAGACGCAGCTGTAGACACTATGAGAATAGGTAGCCACTGTAGACAACCATTCAGAAGTCTGAAGTTCGTCTGTTTGGATTTTTTTGAGCTAACCATTATCAGAGATTCAACTGTCACTGGTATAAGTTGTTAACTAGAATAAAAATAATTGAAAATGGAATAAAGAGAATCAATGGACCTAGCTATTAGTAAAAGACAACAAACAGACGGCATTCACTTACAGCAACTAAATGTTTAATAAAATAAATGTAATAAGTCAGAATGAAATATTTTTACTTCTAATAAAATGACTGTCAAAGTGTGACTGTATGTAATCATTGTACTTGGTCAAAGGAGGTTACTGGTGTGTATTTTTTTTTTTTTTTAATATTTTATTTTTTATTTTCCGTTAGACAACAACATTACATCACACATTAGACTACAACATTACATCACGCAACAATCATCAGGCCACGCCCCCCACCCAAATTGACAAGGCCAGAGGCGTCAGCCAA
>JAPTHA010000005.1:5400506-5423087 GCA_029814585.1 Gymnapogon annona | reverse complement strand
TATAGAGTGAGTCCATGTGATGTAGATCAGGCACACGAAGCTTAGTCCATGTGTTGTACTGGTACATTTTCCATGTAATTTAAGAATGGTGTGGGTACTGGTGTGTATTAATATGAATAAAAAGAGGGATATGTCTGAATGATTACAGCTGTGTGTTTATGAAAAGTACATTAAAAATACATTCCTGTAAAAGTTCACCCCTTCCACATTGTTGTGAATGGGGAAAGCAAGCCACAAGCCACTGTTTTTTCATCATCACATTTTTGTTCCGTTTCAAACTTAGTATTTTAACATGGGAATCTGAGTTCTGTTTTTTTTTTTTTCAGTCCTCGTCCTGATCATCTCAATTTCTGAATTCAGTCACCGAGTCAGACAGACAGCCAGACCCATTCCATCAGCAGCGTATCTGATCAATGGGACACCAAAGTAAAACCAGGATGAAACACGTCCTGTGCAGAGACACTGTTGAACTTTTCCCCATACAGACTCTATTTGTCACCCAGGCTCTGATCCTTCACTCTTCCTCTTGTCATCTGATGATGGTCCACCGGGCAGGAGTTTGGTTTTTCAGGAACAGTCACCATGGGCAGGGCATGATTATTGTAGTGTCCCTTCTGTGGTCAGTTCATCACTTTATAATTTTTATCAGACTGTGCCAGAATCCTTTTTTTTTTGCCAACAGTCAATTCTAATGTGTCCTTAACTCAGGAAATAGTTTGCTCACTCAATTTTTCAGAGTTTGAGCAGCGATTTAAATCCCATTAAAGTGATGATTAGACTAATGAAGTCACTGAGGGATTGACTCCAGCAGCACATTTCAGACTGCGCTCCTTCAGGGCCACGATGCCACTACGGCACCGTCACTCACAGCAGCACAGCTAATCACACTGTTCAAAGCATGCCACCACCACACACCAAGCCCCTCCGCTGACAGACCTTCAACTGTTATTTTTTTTCTCCCCTGAAGCAAAGTGCTTTGTAGAGCCACAACAATTTTTTTGTGTCAAGCACGTCTTCAGTTGAGCTGAAAACAAGTCACATAGACCCAAGGACAGAATCCAGTCCTACACCGGCTCTATGAACACATCAAATACAGTCCCTGTACAGTCTCTGTGTTCTCCCCCAAATCCTGTATCAGTGCTTGAATTTGACATTTCATCAGAAATTTAACAAGAACCAAATGGGGAGAATTAATTGGGAAAATGCAGTTTATTTTCATTAAATTGTGACAGCTGCTAAATTGACTTATGTGGGATTAGCAGTCGGAGTCTGTAGCGCACGCTGAGACACAGACCAACCATCCAAACATGACCCGTGATGCTCAGTAATGACCAGACGTCAGCCAGACTCTGCAGGTGTATGTATGCTGTGAGTGTGTATATCATTTCATCTTTTACGCTCTTTTCATCCTGTTACATCTTTACACAGTTTTTATGTGCAGATCTTCACAACTGTTGTCATTGTTTTTGACATCTACATGTTTTGTTCCTTTTCATTTCTTACATAATTTAGCATTTAGGGCCCCTTCTCTGTGTTTTACATGGTTTTGATCATTGCTCATTACATTTTGGCACCAAAAATTATCAATTACATTGCAAAAAAATTTAACCACAGAACTTAGCTTTCTAGCAGAAAATTCCCTGTTTACACTGGAATAAATATGACTTTTACTCATTGTGCCTTATTTTATTGTATTGATACGTCCAATCAGCAGATGTTGTAAATATATCCTGTGTGATGTCATTGGCATATTAGTCGAGCGTGTTTAAGAATTAGTAGTTCATTGTATTTGCAGAGTTCCACCAGCATGTTGCTCAGGTCTATTTTACAGATGTATATGCTGAATTCCTCCCATTGCAAAAACAGTGATCTATTTTAAAAGATGACTTAATATCCAGGTGAACACTTATGTATAAGACTGAAATACTAGAGGCTTTCCAGCTGAAGGTGGCCGACCCCCACCTTCAGCTGGAAAGCCTGTGCGCCTCATCTTTTGCATCTGTAGATCTGTCTTATCAATGTGGTGCTTCTCTCTGCCTGCAGCTCCAGAAGACTCTGTCTGAGCTGGATGAAGATGATCCATGCTATGAGTTTCGGCGAGAACGATTCACTGTCCACCGAACGCACCTCTACTTCCTCCACTATGAGTACGAACCCAGCTCGGACAACACCGATGTGACACTGGTCGCTCAGCTCTCAATGGACAGGTACTGTTGTACACCGACACTGCCGTCTGTAACTTGATACTACTGGAACCACGTGATATCTAGTTCTGTTGAACTAAGACTGGTGGGGTGTGCCTAGTGCTAGATGACCTTAAAAGTCAGTGAGTTAATAACGGTGCATGAAATCAGCGGCTAATACATGTCTGTGAACATACAGAATAAAGTCTTCACTGACACTTTTAAGTAATGAACATTTGATCACAGAGCCAGAAATGCTGAAGTCTAACATTTCAAATTATGTTTCAATATTGTTTACTCTTGCAAAGACTCAGTCCTGACTGCATTACAAGCTTTGATTTGTATCACTAAACTTCTGCTTATCATAGCCACTGTAGGCTGAAGGGTATCGTTGTGTGTAGCCGTCTGCCATGACAAACAGATTGAAACATCATGCTGCTTCGACAGAAGCACTGTTAAGTAAGAACACACTAAAGCTAACATTAGAGTGTGCTGCCATTGATGACATGAACTTAGACTGTACTGGAGGTACAATACAAAATATAACTGAACCAAAGCAATGAGATACAGCAGCAACAAGAAGTGAAGCAGGAGTTACGTGCGGAAGTTTACTAGGATTTAACAGCCCAAGTTTCACACCTTTCAAGAGGAAAGCATTTCACCTTAAATTTGCACCTGTCATTTGGAAATCCAAGCGTCTCTTCAAAGCTACTGCTGTGAAAGCACATGCCTTTAACCTTAAATGTGCCGCTCATCGTGTTACTAGGTCACTTTAGAGTGTCAAAGATAAAGCGTGGAGGCAGTTTGCTCCTGCTCGCGGTGCTTTCTGCATTCACTGATGTGTTTCCTATCTGAGGCATTTCCATCAGTGTGCATACACATGAAACACCCTAGAGCCACAGTGTTAAACTTGAGACACCGGGCTGAAACATGGCTAAGTATTAAGGATTACATTAGACAGTATGTGATGAGTTCATTTTAAAGCCATGAACAGTATCCCAGCAACACCGCGCTGTAAGAAAGGGGGGCTTATTGACAGATCTACAGTATCTAATGAGCCATGTACTGTTCAGCTTTCAGAGGATTTGAAGCAACCCGCTGTCAGATCTGCTTAAATTTAATAATTAGCATCATGTTAGCTCTGCTGACAGAAAGAAAAAAGTCCACAGATTCCGCAAACTGAATGTGATGAATCTGCTATTTATATGGAAATTAGGCTATATTGTTACATATAGCGAGTAAATTATTAACATGGTTTCGCAAAAAGCATTATGTTCATGTGAATTGGTGATGCCAGAAGTTACCAGGGTCTTATTTATATTAAAGTCGAACCTCAGTTTATGATTGACTCTTGACAGTGGGCTGTGCATTTCAGACCTGCGCCTTCAGTGATGTCCTACCGACTTAATCCACCTCTTAAAACCATAATTATGATCCCTGGCTCTACACATGATGCATTTAGACCAAAACACATACAACTGTATCACCTGAACATAAAGTCACGTACAACACAGTTATATTAATCCACTCAGACTAATAGAACTATGCTGCTGTTCTCAGGGGCTTCTAGTTGCATCATAGTACTGGATGGAAACTCCGGTTGTTGTTGTTTTGTTTTGCCTGTTTTTTGACATTTCTGCTAAAACATACAATACTTTTGGAATGTAACCCTAACAATAATAGTATTGCAGGATTACACAGGATTGAAAATAGAAGTGGTTGCGGTGTGAAGAAGCATTTAGAAGAGATTAGACTGTTATCTGAGATTGTCTTTGTTGAAATCCAAAGTGTCCTTTACACTTTTTTTTTCTCTTCTCCCTGGAATGACACCGTCACAATGACGGTGTTATTATTGTGAAGTGGTTTGTGCCAGTACACCTCCAAGCTCACACTGGTGATGTAGCTAAAACAACCTCAATGTTCCAACGATGCAGGAGCTGCTTAAGTAAGCAAAAGGTGTAACTCAAGGTGTCGAGTCCGTGTTTCAACACACTGAGTGCTTATGTAATCAAATAACTATCTTTATGCAGGAAAGGAGTCCATATCTGCTGTGTTCAGGAATATATGTATCATCATGTGGTATCTTGTATGGTTTTCTCCTCTTTTAACCTCATTCTATGCAACTGCTTTAACAGTCAGTCTATATTGCTGCTATATAAAGGCACAATGTATTGTTAATTTGCAAAATTACTCTTCTCCTTTACCAGTTTCATCCTGCATTTATGTAAACTATACAACAACAAGTATGCACATAAATGGCATGCATGCCCATCTGATTTGCATGTCACAAATTGCAAAAAAAGAAAACTGTCCCATTTGATGCTGTGAAAGGCTCCTTTGTCACATTTATAAAATGTAGAGACAAACCTTAACTGTTTCATTAGACATTCTTTGCCTCAATCAGTATTTCGTATTTATTGCAGTCCAAAACACATCCCTTTTATTGTGGTATTTCTATGCCAAAATCTACATTTTGTGTAAAGTTTGTGGATGTGTTGTGAGCACTGTGTGATTTACCAAGAAGAAGTTTGACTCTTTAGATTGGATCATATACAACAATAATTCTGGATAATCTTTCATCTTGTTTTGTTTAATAATTGGGTTCTCTTCATCCCTTTGGGGCCATTTGCAGATTTCTTGTTATATATTGGATAATATTCAAACAGAAAAATATAAAATTCCAATGGGCTAACTAAGCTTTCCTTGCTTCTGTAAGTCTAGATGTGAATCAAATAT
Organism: Gymnapogon annona; assembly: GCA_029814585.1. NCBI lineage: Eukaryota > Metazoa > Chordata > Actinopteri > Kurtiformes > Apogonidae > Gymnapogon > Gymnapogon annona. The sequence goes on along the minus strand of JAPTHA010000005.1, from coordinate 5,418,168 downwards.
GAAATAATGTATTCCAGTATTTGCATACAAAGTCCAAGGTTGAGAGTCATTATTTCCTGTCTCAGAAGAAAGTAGTCAAATTTGTTGACAACAACGGCTAATTATCACAGTCATGTTATGCCACGTATCTCATAGGTCAAAGAAATAATTGAAAGTGAGTGGTAAGAACCATCTGTAGGGCTCAGAGTATCGCCACTATGTTTACCATTCTTGTAGATAATCAACAGTGACCGTGAGGATGCAATCCTTCAGTTCCACACAAAAAAAACCCCAGCATTTTTTACCTTTAATCTGTTTTATTTTTGAGAATGTCCTTGTGAGTCAGGTACATGGTGTCATGGACTGGGTTTTGGATGTAACTAGTGGTTACAACTGGATGTTGAGACATTGTCAGGAATGGAGTGTGTGTTCAGATTTAAAATGCTGAAATTTTGAGGTGTGAGAATCCAACGTATTAGGTTTATCTCACACAGGATTAAAAAAAAAATCATTTTATGCAGGACAAATGTTACTGGAAAATGCAGTGGAGTCTCATGTCGGACGGTACAGAGAGATTAAGATGAGATTTAATCTCACTGTACTCCAGTATAAGAGTCAAAGCAGAATAGTATAGTATAGTATAGTAAATTAAAGTATTATTATCGATGGATGTAGTATTGTTCAGCCCTGGATTTTCGGGGTTGTTGTGATACTGGGCAGTGTGGTGGTATCCGAGACCAAGGTATCAGAGCCAAACTTGGTCCCTGAGCACTTTTATTGGCAGCTCATTGCTCATTATATGCTCAGTGCAAGGGCTAATCACTAATACTAATGGTCGGTGTTGAGTGTATTGTGTTGGGTAAAATTCAGAGGCTGACTCTCCCTGCAGACTAACAAAGTGAGTTAACCTTAAACTGTTTGTGTGCAGTGTAGGAAAGTGCAGTGTAATAGTAGTTGTTTGTTTTGTCACCCCGCAGGCTCCAGATGCTGGAGGCCATCTGTAAGCACTGGGAGGGCCCCATCAGTCTGGCTCTGTACCTGTCTGACGCTGAGGCCCAGCAGTTCCTGCGCTATGCTCAGGGCTCCGAGGTGCTAATGAGCCGGGGGAATGTTGGTTACCACATCGTTTACAAAGAGGGACAGTTCTACCCGGTCAACCTGCTGAGAAATGTGGCCATGAGGCAGGTCAACACGCCCTACATGTTCCTGTCCGACATCGACTTCCTGCCCATGTACGGACTGTATGAGTACCTCAGGTAAGACCACATGCACTCAAACATAGACCCTGTTGATTTTTTTTTTTTAGCAATCTATCTGAATTGAATTGGCTTAATTGTAAACAGCACATTGCAAATTTTTTTCTATGTTCTTTGCAGTGCAAGGTTTTGTTGTATTTTTAAGTAAAGCCTGTTTCCAACAGATGACAATGATGCATTGCTTGGTCTCCAGGGGATATGCAGATTCCTAGAAGAGGTTGAGGATTTCCAGACAGGGTATTGTGTATGTGTAACACCCCAGCATGTGTGTTTTGTAGGAAGTCTGTGGTTCAGCTGGACATGGCCAACACAAAGAAAGCTCTGGTCGTCCCGGCCTTTGAGACACTGAGGTATCGCCTCTCCTACCCAAAGTCCAAGGCGGAGCTGCTCTCTCAGTTGGACATGGGCACACTCTTTACCTTCAGGTGAACCACCTCTCAGACACACACCTTACACCAGCACAAACCTGCTACTACTTTTAATATGGAACAGTTTCAACTTGCAAACGTTTAAATGTCTGTTTAGTGTTCTACTGTATCAAAAGCATTCAAAAACGTCATCCACATTACATTATTATGGTCGAGTAAGTGTTGTGTCTTGTAAGTGAGCCAATGCCAGTGTTGGAGAGAAGCATGTTAATGTTCCCCATCAAGTTGCTGCTGTTGATGGATTGTGAAACCTGTGGTTAGAGAAACCCTAACCGTGCGAGCGTCGTTGTTGAACCTGCCAATAGCCTTCTAGGTGATTTTTCTCTGACATATACATGTTCCCCTAGCCAACACAACAATCCTCCCACATTCCTCAACAACACCATTTTTGCTATTCTTATTGGTTGCAGCAAGATGCACATATGGAAAACAGGGAAAATGTCGTGCAGACACCATTGTTTTTGAAAACTCTGTGTTTACACAGCTGGATATAAATTGTCAACAGCTTGCTAAACCTCTTAGACAGCAGTATCGTGAGACAATCAAGTACCATAATTGGAATCCTGAAAAGAATCACAACAAATTGTTACTTCCACTATAAACCTGTGGAGATGTAGTTTTTAAGGTTCTGCGTCTGAGACGTGCAACCAGTTCAAAACTATGCAAATGGATGAGCTCATGACTTTGTTTAATAATCACAAACAACTGTTTTGATGTGACAGTAATGTACATTATGACTTCATTTACCTTCCACTGAACCAGACAGAACAGATATAAGATAAAGAAATACAATAAACACAATATGAAGGACGGCTATGCAAACACACCTCATAAAAACCTTATGTTTAATCAAGTAAATACAAGATCCTGTTAAGCAGATGATGCTAATTAATTAAGCTGCTGACGGTCACTAGCACCTGGCTCCTTGTTTTCTCATTTAATCCTTGTACCTTCCCATGTCAGCTCATCCTTTTCCTCATTGTTTTCCTCCACAGTGTAGAGGAAAAGGACAAACTTGAGCGCGGTTGAATATTTCTTGCGAAAACTGTGACGTCTGTCTGAGAATCTCCATTTCTAAGTTTCCCCTCTGTTTTCATGCCAACGCAATACAGGTAGTGCTGAAACTTTGGCCAGAGTTTTTAGAATCCTTTGATTTGATGTGCGTACCCACCATCATGTAAATGATAGGAACAAATGCAGAAAGAGTCTGTGTTTTCAAAAATACCCAGTTACATTTAAACAGCAAAGTGACACAGCTCTGGGACTAGTTGTGTTCCCAGCCAAGAGCTATTTGTTTGGATGCTGAAGCAGAAATAATTGGTTTGAGATTCGGAAGAATGTATGGGTGATGTTTGGCTCTGGCCAACGTTCAAGAAAGTCGGCACATTCTTGTCATATCAATTCATATTTCTTTCATTGACAATTTAAATCAGTAAAAATTTGGAAGCAGTCCCCTGTCAATGCATCCATCAGTTCACCTATTTTAGAATGCTGCAGTTTTGGTGTGTAGTTTTTCATCACATAATCTGAGCATGAACACACTGTCACACAGCAAACAGCGTGGTCCTTGTGGTATTACTTTTATAGGGAGGTGGGATAAGAGTGGGCTTATACCTGTCATGGTCTCTTCAGTCACACTCACTTTGCTTCACCCTCCTTGAATTACAGCGGGTAAATTCCTCCTTTTATCTCAACATTTAGAGTGGAAAGCCAAGATGTGAGAGCAAACGGCAGAAAGACACAACAGATCTACAACCAAACCCAGTATCAATAGCTAGTACATGACAGGGGGAGAACCATGGGTTTTTCTATAGTTTGTAGTGTAGTAAGTAGTGACATAAAAACTGTTTGGTAAATCCTTCTTTAAAGTTAAAACGACATTGAATATGCGAATATCCAGACTGAAATTGTGAGGCGCACCCTGAGCATGCAGACAGCAGATGAGTAGCTCATCGTCAACTATGAGGGAGTGTTAGATTGGTGTAAGTATGCCTGTGGCGGGTGCAGTAATATGTAAGGGAATATACTGCATACATATAATATAAGTTTTAGGTCAACAGAAAATGACCCATAGACACAATCAAATTGAATAAATATTACTGTAATAAGTTTGACTTTTTTATCAAGTTGCGTATTTTTATGATTACGCATTTTGTATAACTTCATTTTTTTGAACATACACCCATACATTATACAGTACATTTTAATGTTCTAAGTATCTGCTGATGTAGTACACAGCATCTCCTCATTACCAACATGAGTTTGAGGAAAAGCTTTAAAATAAGACCCTAAACAAATATTGGGCATTAGCCTATAGTGTGTCCCTGAGTTTTTCTGTGAAACATCATTTTTAATTATGCTGCGTATCAATAATTCAAATGAAACTGGATAGAAGAAAGCATCGTTTCTTGCCAGAAATGTCAGAGCGTATTAGCCTTTTTCATCATTGTATATGACTCGAGTTGAACTTGTTTTTTTCCTCCTTGTAGGTATCATGTGTGGACTAAAGGACACGCACCAACTAATTTTGCCAAATGGCGGACGGCCACAACGCCCTACAGGGTGCAGTGGGAGGCAGACTTCGAGCCTTACGTCATGGTGAGGAGGGACAGTCCGGAGTACGACCGACGCTTTGTCGGCTTTGGCTGGAACAAGGTGGCTCACATCATGGAGCTGGACGCACAGGTGACTGCCTCCGCGGGCCGACTACCAACATGAGATCAGGAATGAGTGTGGATAAACAGGCAGTGATTCTAGGGCTCTAAAAGGATGAACACCATTCTGACAAATGCTATGCAGTGTTTTGAAGATGTAAGAGAGAGCGCTGCTGAACACATTGATCCAAAATCTCCCGTAGGTGTTGACTTGATCCAATGTGGATATTCTGAAAGACAGAGTACATCATCATTTTCATGCTCAAAAAACCATCCAGTATCACCTTGGAAGAAGCCACTCCCATCAGCGTTTTCTTTTAATCAGTCCCTTGAAAGGGTGCCGTGCATCTGCTTATGACCTACTGCGGTGCGATGGCTTCATTGAGATAGTTTAGGTCGGGTTAGGCTGACGTATTCAAAAAGAGCCTGTCAAAGCCAGGTGATTACTGCTGGCCCTGATTCTGCATTAAAGGTAACTAATGTTCTGACGGGTTTAACTAGAGCTGCATCATGACAGTAACATTGAATGGGATGTTTGTAGAATGCTGTGCACACCTCTCATCAGCAGAGGCATTTGTCCCATCAATAAATGTCACCAGTCAGTGTGTTTGTCAAGGCAGACCACGGTTTACTGTATATAGAAGTGTTGACACAGATTAATCACGAAAATGTTCTGAAATTCAATCACGCAAGCACCCGCCAGCAAAATACATTCTAACTCATTTCTTTCACATGACTGGTAGATTCCATTCAGTTAACCAACCTTTTCATGCTTGTAATGTTCATGAAACATCATGTCATTCATGCCTCCGGGCCAAACCGTGTCCTTCATCTCTGCTCACATGTTCATTCGATTTAGCTGCTGTAAATTTATGCTATTAGTTTTAGGACTCACGGAGGACTAAATGAATTCCTTGAGAGTAAATACTGCACTCAAATGTATCAGGTCAAATGAACGATAATATTGGTTTCTGTCTTGTGGTTTATCTGCAACTTTACCATTTCATATCGCCACATGTTACACACTGAGCCATGATTCTTGTGTGGATAAAATGCTTAATATATGGTATTGATGCTTTATAGGCTTAGTTCCTTTTTCTCTATTAATTAAATAAACACTTGACTTCTGGGGCTGTGCTTAATTGTATTTGACAAGTAAGTCCAAGTATGATATTTTCTTTAAATCCCCAACCTGCCATAATATGCTAATGATGGAAAGTAAGTGTATTTTCACGCAAGTACAGAACAAATCAGGCTGTTTTTAGATTAATTATGTAAATTAACCTGTTGATTTTGACAACTCTCTTCCACTCTCTCCATGTATCCTCTGTACAGGAGTATGAGTTTGTGGTTCTGCCGAACGCCTACATGATCCACATGCCTCACGCACCCAGCTTTGATATCACCAAGTTCCGCTCCAATAAGCAGTACCGGGTCTGCCTCAAGACCCTCAAGGAGGAGTTCCAGCAGAACATGTCCCGGCGCTACGGCTTTGCCGCCTTGAAATACATGACAGCTGAGAACAACAGCTAGCCACCACTGCAGAGCCTCCCGCTCCCAGCCCTGAACTACTGACACTAGCGGCTGCAGAGGGGGGCACAAAAACAGGTGGCCTCTCAGGGGCCATGTGGGGCCGTCCTGAATCTTTTGAGACTTGAGTCACTCAGACTTTGTTTGAACATTTGACCTTCAGTCATGGACTGCAGGGCTCTCTATGTCCATCCTTTGTCTTCTGCTGTGGAAGGAGGCACTAACACCAGAGACCGTCAGGCCATGCAGGAAGTCAAAGCTGCACGAGTGACCGCTTCAGCCCAGACCCGGATCTGTTGACCCTGAACCCAGAGCCCTGAGTCTGCCAGGGGCAAAAGGATCGCAGACATTCAGTGCTTTGCCATATTTGTAAGACCAGTGACAGAGTTGTGGGGTTGATGTATCGTTCTGTATGTATGCGTGTGTGTGTGTACATGCAGGTAAAAGTGTGTTCCTCTGCGATGGAGCTTAACAAGAGGCTTAAGGAGAGCTAGAGATGTGAAGCATCGTGGGCTTACATTCTGTTTGCACACTGCACCGACGAACGCATTCCAAGTGCCACAAAGTAACAAAACACAGCTGCAGTTTGACTGACAGCTCACCCCAACTCCAATGCAAATTGTCACCGGGCGGCCAGATAAGACAAAGCAGTAAACATGTCTACACAGATTTGGAAAATCTCATTGTGAAGAGTGACACACACTCAGATATTTGGGCACGAAGCCAACCAGGCGACCATCTGCTGTTGCTTAATTTGTTTCATAGCTGATACAGATCAGAATAAATCCTCCTCCTCCTCCTCACATGACAAGGGAAGCTAAATGCAAGGATGGCTGGAGGTCGTCCACACGGTTGATATTCAGCGCCTCTCCAGCATCAACCAGCGATCAGCGGGTTTGGTTACACAGTGTGACGGCAGTGTGTGTTTTTTTTATGTGTTTTAAATTTGATCCTGGTGCGGTGCGCTGTCTACTGCAAGTTCTGTCAGTGTGAAGCTCCCTCACACAAAGTGGAGCACGAGGCAAAGCTCCAATCACTGAGCTTCATTGTTTACTTTTCTTTGCAACAATCAGTATTATCTCTGTGTGTTTACAGTCCTGGTGTGTGGAGCAGCGAGGGCTAAAGCGTAGGTTTCACCGTCTCGCCAGCAGAGACATTCAGACACTCTGTCGTTCCCTCTTTTGTCTCTTTGGCCTCCAGTCTCATGGTGAAAAGTGCATCACATACCACATATGTACATTGTGAGTAGGAATCCACCAAATGGCCACGGTCCAGTTACTGTAGACCCGCGGTCCACAACCTTTTTTGCGCCACAGACCAGTTTAACGTTAAACACTATTTTCACAGACCAGCAAATGAATACAACAAAATCAAATTGTATGACTAGCATAAAAACTGGTATTTTGACAATATAATAATAACCGTGAATCTACTGTGTATGCAACTTTATTAGCAGCGCCTTCATAACATCACACCAACAACATAACATGAGTAACGGTCTCTTCTTTCCCATGAGCAAAGAAACTCTCCAAAGACGTTGGGGTTTTTTTGTTCATTTGTCCAACAAGAAATAAAACAGAAATTGTGTAACATATTCTTTCCGTGCGGCCCTGTACAAATTGACCCACATACCGGTCCTCGGGCTGGGGGTTGGGCACCACCGCTGTAGACATCTAGAGACATGGCCTCCCCTTCACAGATCAAAGAAGTTAAATACTACTCCTTTCCCAACTTTAAAATAGCTGAAAATGTTAAAAAATAAAACCAGATAGAAAACGCATATTCAAAGCAAAATGATGGACTTCATTTCTGTCAGGCACGGCCCCAAGTCTTGCCACGACTGATGTTTGTTCAGTGTGTTTTCAAGTACATTTAGACTCTAAACTACTGCTTGACCTCCAGGTCCATATGTGCAGGAGGGTATGGTGGTGGATTGGGTGGAGGCTGGGCTCCATCTCCCCAGTGAAACTACAACTTTTAGACTGTCATTTGTTTTTTTTATTTTTAGGCTTTTATATTATCACAGTGAGGTCCCCCATAAAGAAACAATGCCCCCAAAGTGCTAAATTACATTTGAGAAATTATTCTGCTATTTGTGACTAAGATCTTGACTCCCATCAACGACAAAACTTATATGGTTTCCTCATGGGGGATTAGCCTGTAGTGTACATTAGACACAATGCAATATGGAGCTGGGTTTTGTCAAATCATAAATCACATGCAGTTAGGATCTATAGCCACAGTTTAGATCAATTAACAAACATAATAACACTGTTTGAAAGGATGCTAATTCCTTTTTCCACCTTATTTTCAACAGAGTAGGACAATGCAGTCAGTATAAACACCGTTTTGTGTCAGACTTCATTTCACCTACTGGTGAACTGAGGTTCCATCAAACACGGTTTTCTCATATTTATGTTTTCGGTTTCACTTGTTAACTGATTCTTCCGTTGGTCCCATTCTGTACATTATCAAAGAGGATGTTTTGTTTCATCTGATAGAATGTTTTATGATTTTATTTCACAGTAGGTTTTTTTCATTGAACTTGACACGATGTCTCGACTCACCAAAACCCAGATAAACAGACGTGATAGTGAGCTCAGTAAATCTGTGATGTGTGTGTGTGTGTGTGTGTGTTTGTGTGTGAGGACAGAGATTACAGTTCAATTTAATCAGCGCCTCATAAAAGTAAATTCAGGAAAACAACTGATATAAAAGTACTAGGTTCTAAAACAGAGTTTGATCTCCCTCTGCGACATATCCTTATTTATGTGCTGTGATATGGTGTGTATGAGCGAGGAGTTGTGTGTTGGGACAGCAGGGGGGGAGGAAACACATTGGCACTGCAGGTTTCTTGGAGAAAACTTAATGACATAGTTAATAAAGATTAATTATTAACAGCAGTGACACAAAACTGCAATCTAAGTCTGCTACTTCCTACAACTGGCAACATTGGCAAATAAGAAGTACACAAACCAGAGCATGTACACAAGCCAAACAAGGCAGTATGGCCATAGAGTCACCCAATACATCACATTGTCAGTGGAAGAATTGGACATGCAGTAATATAATCTATTTTCATTCACACCATCCCGTTGTGTTCTAACCTCTGCACCAGTGAATTACATTGTTTAATTACATTGTTTAATTCCATGTGATTGTTGCTAGTGAAGCATTTGTTAAAGCACATAGTCATGTCTAAACATCATCACTAAACATAAACGCTGCAACAACAAAAAGGGCTGTTCCTGCACCGTGGTCATTACATGCCAGAACTCAGTGAGTTGAGCAGACATCTAAACTCAACGGTTTGCTGTACATTGTGAAATAATGAGGATTAACTAATGATGCGTTGCCAACTGTACAGAGTTAGATCCGTAGCCAATATCAGATGTTGTCAGCTGAATGCATTGTGTATACATTATCACTAAACATAAATGATACAACCACAAAACCAGGTCATGGTTTTTGTGGAATATTTTAACTAATTCAGTTACTAATTGGTCCACTTCTTGAATTTAACAGACTTTTATTTACTGATACATGGAGCAGTGGAAAACAACACGATTACTGAGCCTCATGTTGTGTCTGTTTTTATCACTTATTTTGGGTGACAGTGGCACCTGATAGGTTGGCAGTATGAATCCCACTCTGTCCTCATCATGTGCCGTTGTGTCCTTGTCTAAGACCCTTCATGCACCTAGCCTCCAGTGCTGCTGCTCACACTGGTGTATGAATACATATGAATGTTTGGTGATGGTCAGAGGAGCTGTTTGCTGCAAATTGGGTATCCATGCTTCAGTCAGTCTGCCCCAGGGCACTTGTGGAGACAAACATAGTTGCCACCACCAGAAAGAGAGTGAATGAACATTGGATTCACTCTACGCACTTTGATTATCCATTAACAGAAAAGCGCTGCCCATTATTATTATCATTTTAGAGGGTGGTTGTGTTGTCTCCCTTTTTTCCTAAGAATCCAAAAGTAGGTGTGTCTCACGGTGGACTGAGGGCAGACAAGATGCAATAGTGGCTGACTGCTCACTCGAGTGGTATTATGGTAATACCAACCCATGCCTATATCTACTGTACACTCAATACAATAGTTGAATTTTTGGCATCCATCAAACTAAAAGCCATGTGTGAGTAGAAATATTATATATTGTTCCTTAGTATGTAATCCGTTGAAAATTATCTTCAAATGAACATTTCAGTTGGTTTCACACTACAGCAGATCGTTCTGATTAGTCATTAATGTGCAGATTATCATCTAACATGCACACAATTGTCAGCCTTTATTACACCACATCTCCTGCTTTGTTCATGCCAGAGAATCTGTATCAATATTTTATTTCACATTAAGGCTAATTGTTCTTTCGAATGCACATTGAGATGTGATTAGTTCACAAAAGTGGAGGAGAAAGACAGCACGTTTAATTCCAGTCCTTTTACTTCTTAGTCCTGTGATACTGGAGGCCTCGCTTTCACCTTCTCATCCTAACAGCAATCTCTCACTCTGCACAGAAAAGCTCCAGCAGGACTCGGTGCAGTCTGCACGTATGTACATGTGAGATGGTACACGTATGCTCGGTATGCAAATATGTATGTGTGTGTGCAGACTTGATGTGGGTGTGTGTGTGGCTTTGCAGGGCTGGGAGGAGCTGCGGTGTGGAAGTAGGACAGAGCTGACTGATGCTGCTACCTGCTGAATAAAAGCAAACGACTCAAACACTACGCCGGTGCTCCGTTTCATCATTTCTGTCTCCGTGAATATCAGTTTAACCCCATGAACCCCAACTACAGACGGATTCATGGAAACACCAATGCTCAACACACAAACTCTAGAATGCTAATACATGTGTGAGTAGACTTCTGGGTGATGCATGGGATTTGTTACCCTCGGTATTTAGAACACGTGCATTTGTCACAGGAGTAAAACGTGAAAAGAGCAGAGGATGTGGACCACTGGAGTTTACTCACAGACAAAATACGTCTGACGGGATGTTAGTTTTCAGCACTGGGTGGTGTTTTGTTTTTATATGTGAAAAATCTGTGCATATTATCTTACAAATGTATTCTCTCCATCACAGGAGCTAAACATGGCTCTGATTCTCCAGCGGTGTTAGGGTCTGAAGATAACATCTCATCATAGGATCTGGTAGGCAGTACAAGAAGCCTCCAGATAAGTTACTTTTATTGTTATTTGAAGGAAAGCTCACTGATTTAACCCTTGAAGACCCAAACCTCGATCATTAACTAAAACCATCTACTGATCTAAACTGTTTAATGCCTTTTTATCATTAATCCTATCAATACATGTCAATAATTTGTGTAAAATGCAGGTATTCATCTTTTTATTGTCATCCCATTTGGATGTTGAGGGTTTGTAGTTACCATGGAAACATCATCTACAACTGTGTTTTTCAACCTTTTTTGAGCCACGGCACATTTTTTTATTGAAAGAAATCCTAAGGCACACCACCAACCAAAAATGTTAAAAAATGATACTTTATAGCCGCCTACATTAACAATATAGTCATTTTTATCAAAGTGTCTTGAATAGGAATCAAATAAACACAAAAAAACTATTGTCTTTTATTATTATATTGTATATAATGTAATACGTCAGATGCCCTTCTTCACACAACTCACTGGATGCCGGATACCACGAATTGAACCTGTGTCCCCTGTACACCAGCCCGGTGCATCACGGCACACCTGACAGTCTCTCACGGCACACCAGTGTGCCCCGGGACAGTGGTTGAAAAACACTCATCTACAAGATAGATTCAGCACTAAACCCATGGAGTTGAATCAATGACAGGATTAGCACACTGGGTTTATGTTCAGTTAATGCTGCAAAACTCACCACCTCATAGTTTTTTGTGTCATGTTTATTAAATAACTTGAATGAAATGTTTAAATATATCAAATTCAGGAAAATGTATGACTTGCAGTGAAAAATGGAAACTATACAGAACCATTTGACTTGCATAAACGGTGATAAATTACTTGTGAAAGGTTAAAAAGAGACTAAAAATAATCATTTGGAAACCACCACAAAAGAAGCATTATGTTTATGTTCAATTTAACCCTTAAAGAGCAGAGTTAAACAGAGCCGTAAATGTGTATCGAAGAAGCTCTGGCATTTGACATTATAGAACCTAAATGTCAGAGTTTATGTGTATGAGCATCCAAAAGGAAATGCAGCATTGTATAAGTTGTGAAGTTGCCCTGAGCCCTGCTGGTGCTATCAGCAGGTGGGAGTCATGATGGAGCTGGTGTCAGCGAATGGCTTCCTTTGACTCTGTCATTATGTGTGAAATTGTGGCCAAAAGCCATGTCTGTCTGTAAAAAGTGTCTGTTTATTTCCGGAATATGAACATGAAATATTCTGTTCAGCTGTAATGAAAGGCTCATCACAGTCACTGTATAAACGCAGATACTTCTTTATTAATGTAGTGCATTACATTAACGGAAGGCTTTTAGGACTTAAGTGCACTTTTACACTCTTTGTTGACATTTTGTTGACATGCATATGTTGTTCATCCAATGAACTTAAAGACAAATATACAGTATATTACATCTCTACACGCTGTTTTACCCAGTAATGCATCCAACACATGCCTCTCATGAACTGGCACAGTTTAATCTGCCACTGGCGTTGACTGTGAAGAGCCAACACATACAGTTATGGCAAATACAATCCTATTAAACTCTGGAACGGTAGCTAACATTAGCATCCTGCCTCAGCACTGAATCTCTCCACACTTTGTTGGTGCTGGTTCATCCCTGAGCACACGTCCGCCACCATCAGGCTATTATCCGGGACCTGTAGAGGGATAAATCTTTCCTGCATCTAGTAACATTGATCTTATTTCTTTTATCTGATTCCGTGCGCTCTGGTGATGCTCCATGTGGGACGCAGTGATGGCGCCTTAGAAAAATGGTGAAGGATTAAAATAGTGAATGTTGTATTTCTTCTGACATATAAGAAACAATGCACCCACCAACCAAGTACCGTAAATATCTGAAGCAAATTATGAACGGAAAAGGACCGAAATAGTCCAAAAGGAAACGGATCCTACTGAACAGAACAAATACTTCATACAATTCTATTGTTATTTAAACATCATACAAGGAGAGGCAGGAAATAAACACTTATTTCATCACACCCCCTTTTCCCTAAATCATGTAATTACAACATTTCATCCTCCAGACGTTACTCTAATCAAGTACACATTCAACAAACCAATGACCACCTGAGACCAAAAAAATCCTAATAATAATGATAAAAAATACTGACAATATTATATTTACTGTGTCAGGGGCAGTTGTTTTAGTGGAAAACAAACATGCTGTTGTATTAAAATAACTAAAGCCCTACAAAAGAAAACGCAATCTATGAGGTTACTTTTTTTAAAACTTGCATTTACAAGATGTGGCTGCAGCTAAACAGCTGTTCCCACAGGACATTAATAATGCTAAACAGTGGGGGATGGAGGGTGGGGCTATACCGACTAAAAGAATCTCTCAGTGGTGGGATATGTCCTGCAGAGAACACACACACAGTCTTCATTCCTATCTGAAGACTTTTTGTTATTAGCTGTACATATTAAACATCAATACACTGTTCCACTAGCTTAATAACTTTTTACCACCTGGCCGCATATACAAGACAATGGATTTAACCCATATAGACCCAAACAACCAACAGCTGTACAACCCCTCTAAAATAAAGTGTTTAATATCTGTTAATCCATCAACCCTATCAATATATATCAATAATTGGTGCAAATACATTTATTCATCTTTTCACGGTCATCAAATATGACCCATTTGGATCTTCAGAGGCTCTGTAGTTACCATGGAAACGCCGTCATCTTCTACAACACTGATTTCAATAGTAAAAGCTATGGAATTGAATGACGGTGGATGAACACACTGGATTTATGTCCAGTTCACAATATCTTTGCATGAAAAAAAATGTGGAAACACAGCGATGCACCTCGACCTGGAGCGACTGCTGCACACGTGATCTTTCAACATGGGTTCATTGTCATATATGGAAAGCAATATTATCATTGTCTAATAATGAATGTTGTCTTCCATGGTGGTCATCATGTGTTGTAGATGAGCTTCAGTGTGCCTAGATCCACCCCAAAAAACCCACAGCTGTGATTTGTTATGAATGTGAATTCAGTGTTTTCTTTTCATTCCAGACATTTCCACTAAAACCTGATCCACAATGGGCACAGATTGGTATATTTTAAAAGAGAAAATCTTCATAATGCAGGAAATGAAGCGTCGAATGAAATTTACCAGAATGGGAGACACTAACCCACGTTCCTGTGTACCCACCACACACACACACACACACACACACACAAACACCTCCCAGTGTACAGAATGACACCCAACCATCTGGGCATTTAGATTAGATTAGATTAAATATACCTTTATTTGCCCCACTCGGGGAAATTCCAGAATATTATAATATGGGAGGAAACTCCCAGGAGTTTCAAAATAAAAGGGGTTGACCCAGCATATTTTAAGTGAATTTGTTCATTGTTCTTTCCTCCTTACCCGGGGTTAAGTGACCCTTTTGTAAATCCGAGGACTATGACATACAGTAGATCTGTGTCTACTGTGTTTTTACAAATGATAGGGAAGACCTGATGTTGGACTGGAGCAGTGTGAGGTATTGACATCAGCACTGCAGTCCTTATTCGGGAACATTCCTTCTTTTTCTTTCCCTAGATATTTTTCTACCACTGAGCTGCAGTTGAAGGGTTTCATATTAGCTTTGGAGAGATATGAACTAGTGATTGTACTAAACCCACTAGTATGGTACTTTTAATGGTGAGTGTGAATGAATATAGGAAACGCAACCTGCCTCTGTGTGTGTGTGTGTGTGTGTGTGTGTGGACAGCTGCAGGCCAGTGGTTCTGATGGTCCACTATATTATATTTCTCTCAAAGGGCCGTCCCAAGATTAGAATTTGAGCAGATTTACAATGTTATTGTCTGTCTGTTCACTGAATCACACCTTTTTTTTTAGGTCTCATAGTTACAGTTTATAAAAGAGAAGCTTAAACATAGACAAACAGAAAGTTCAGAGATTTTTATTTCCCTTCTGTCAGTGAACATGGTAGATATGAATAGAATCCCAGCAGATGGCAGAATGTAGGAATGTTGCTCAGATTAATTTCTCTGACTTGCATCTCGGCATTTCCAACCAGTTTGGGTGATGAACACATTTCATCAAAATGTTTGTGAAATGGAAACATGCACCAGTGGGGCTTCAACCCAAACATGACAGTGATTACTGGTGGTTTCTACAGCAGGAAACTGTCACATCCCACCAACACACATCTGAATGATTCTGGAACAATCAGAGCCATCACTGAGAAGGCTCCAGTCTTTGACTACAAGTCAATTTGACAAATTTAGCACAAATTATCTTCAGACTGAAACAACCATGAAAGGTGCTGGTTTAATTCTTCTTCCTGCTCCTCATTTTCTTCCTCCGCTTCACCTTTTTCTTTTTACTCTTCTTCCTTCCTATTCTTCTTCATCTCCCTCTTCTTTCACATTTTGAATCGTTGTAAATTATTTAGACGTTACATTTTTCCACTTCATATGTACACGGTATAGTGTTCTGTAAATGTGAATAATCACTCTCCATTTGTTCTGCATTGATTTCATATTAGAAGAAGAGTGAGACGTGAAGAAATAAACAGTTGTTCCTTTCTGACATCAAGGTTCGTCAGACAACTTCCAGAAGTGTTAAGATAGAGTGAATGAGACAACACTACCTCTTTTATTGTACCTTTATTCTGTGTCCCAGAATCGGAGGCTGTTCTGAAGGACTTTCATGTGTAGAAGCTTCTTCCACTTCAGCATGTATGTGATTAAATTACATCCTCTGGCATTTACAGAGGATGAAACGAGAACCCTTTAGAACGTGTTGATATTGTCATATATGTTGTTGAGCCTGAGAAGATCTCCCCATGGTATTATTATTTTACTCATAATTCATAAGTGCTTGGGGGGGACTGGTGGGTTTCCAGAATCGATGACAGCGATCACTGCCTTTTTATGCGCTGGTTTGTGTGATGTCAGGAGGTTGTGCAGTGTAACGTGTGGTTTCCTTCCTGCTGTTGGGACGTTTCAGGATGAGGGGACGGCGGATGACCTGACTCCAAATGAAATGAGAGCACGGAGCGCCAAGCACCCAGTTTATCAGCTCCCTGGAGTCTGCCTGTCCCTGCTAGAGCCATCCTTTAACTTCCATTTAATGAAGGTCCCACGACACCATTTCTCTTATCGGATAGGCTATTAAAAGTTTTAGAGGAGCTGCTCATTAATTCAATTTAAAATTTAATGCCTGAATTTCAGCTGACTTTCAGATAATACATTTGGCGGATTGGAGGAAGTTAGCCTCCCAGTGATGTACAGCAGCCTTTAATAGTATAAGAGGGTAATAAGTATGTGTTTGTTTGGTTGAACTCTGCTGACAAGTAAACCACAGCTTTAGAGGAGTAGCAGCCTTATATTAGAACCAACCTCATTGTGCCAAAACAGACTTTATAGTAATACATCAAATGGAATGAACTGAGGTCTGTTATTTCAGTTTAGTAGCCGTGGTTATGTGATTCAGGAAGAAAGAGGAGATGATGGGACCAAACGACTGTTAAATAGGGACTGACCTGAGAACGAGTGGGTTGGAGGTGGGTGGTAGTAGTGGTGGGTTTCTGAGGGGGGGGCCAAGTGTGTCTCTGTCTAATTCAACAGCAGTGTATTTCATACGCTGCTCTCTGACACAAACAGACTGACTTCTAAAACATACTCACTCATAGTGCCTTTTTCTATGTACTATTGACTTTGGGTGGGTTTGAGGATGGTACAGTAACACAATACTCAACCCAGACGTATCCCTCTCCAAATATTGGCTATGACCTAAAGTTTATGATGGGCGTAAATGTACTCATCTAATTTGCATATTGTGATGTTGGCAGACATTGAATTTCCTATCTTGTGGTAAAATTGACTTTTTTTTTTTTTCTTATTTCTGGTTCATGTATGCTGTCATTGTTAACCGGTGCACCAACACTTTGTCTATACATCTAATTACATCCTCAGTTATGGTTTGTTTTATTCAATTATGCTGTTTGTCACAGTTTTGCAACTTTAACAAACATGAGCTGACGTTTCTTTTGCTAGAGTGAAACGGCTGCTGATAATATTAACAAGGGGGTTTTCATTTATTAAAAAACATGTCTCTGAACTACATGTGTTAACAGTAATTTAACCATGGTGTGGTTAAAACCTATTCATGCAAACAGATTCAGACAACACTGCACTATCAGAACAGTGAAGAGACTGGATTCAACTGCGGATTGATCATTGCTGTCCTTTCAATGTGTATTTATAGGATCAAGTCCATAGTGTTCACAGTCGGATCTATAAAAAACACTGTTTGTGTCCTGTTACCAACCAAAGGCTGAAACTGACTTAATTTTTCCTGATTTTATTTTAGACCATTCTCACTATCCTTAAACAGTCGTATCTCTGGGGTTAAAAGGTTAAAACTAATTAAACACATTATTTTTTACTGCCTAAATGCGACCGTCACTGTGTTAATGGCATTCTGTGTGTTGGATACATTCATAAAACACTTCAAATTCGTGCTCAGTGTGAAAGTGGAACAGCATTTCTCCATCCCCACGGCATCTTTAGGTTTTTATCTCTGCTTACCACGGGCCACAGATGTTGTCGGACATTTACCTCATTCGTGCCACGGGGATATTGCAGCC
>JAPTHA010000005.1:5379452-5391740 GCA_029814585.1 Gymnapogon annona | reverse complement strand
CATATATATCCAGTTTTCTTGGGTAAACTACCTGCTACAGCTTAATAATCTCCCCTCTGGAAGTGTTAACCAGAATAGGTACGACAGATACAATTCAGGTTTTCTTTGTCCGTCCACGTTTATTTTCGCTCGAACGCACACACAATAAACGTCTGCACAAACTTACTGGTTCTCCTGACAAAAGAGCAGTTTAGTGCTAGAAAAGGAAACGGTTAGGTTAGTCATAGAAAGACTTATAGTTAGCTAGCTAGGTTGTAAAACCGATGAGGCATACCAGTCCTAACGAACGTACATATAGCAATATGGTAAATATAGCAATATATCTTGCCTGTGAGAAAAGTCCAACATAACCAAAATATGTTTCTCATAAATCAAAAACAGAATAAAAGTCCCATCTGCTAGAAAGTTCTACACCTCCGCTTAGTCAACTGATTCTGGAATCCAAGTAGGCCACCATAACTAATTCAAATAGACATTCAGGTACAAATGTACCTCATTACCAAGTAAACAACATTGCATTTTTAAACACAACACATTCATCAATATGAACACCAATAAACTCAAGGTAGTTCCAACATAACGTCCCTCACTGAAACACACCACTAATCCAGGCAACAGTGGCGGGGAGTCTCAATCCTTTACCGAAACACACCCTGAGGTGGGGAATCCTTTACCGAAACATATCTCGAGGTGGGGATCCATTGTTGAAACGCACCTTAAGGCAGGGATGTATCCCTCTGTTTCTCCAGTGCTGTCAGGTTACCTTCTTCCCCAACACTGCTTAATGCTCTCCTAAGTACTCGAACAGCTGCTTCAGCTGCCCCATTCCGATGAGGAGAGTCTGCTAGGTGGAATGTCCATGTGCAATCAGTTCCTGCAGCTGCTGCTTTCTTCTGGACTTGATATTTACCAACATTACTCAGGAAGTCATAAAGTTCCTGTAGTGCTGGCCTGGAACCTACAAAATTGGTCCCTTGATCCAACCAGAGTTTTCTTCGGTGACACCTTAGAGTTGTAAAGCGGTGGTACGTTTTCAGAATCCCTTCTGTTGACAGGTCCTCCACAATGTCTGAATGCACTGCTCTCGAAGCCATACAGCTAAACACTACACCCCAAAATTTCACCTTTACCTTCCATCCAGCAGTATCAGTATCAGAACAACATAAGGACCAAAGAGATCCAAAGCCATAAACTCAAAAGGTGCAGCTGGCTCCATCCGCTCGAGAGGAAGTTCACTCATCACCTGTCTGCACATCCTTGCTTTGCTCTTTCGGCAGACTATGCAGGAGTCAATGATTCTACTGGCCATCCTTGGCCATTACACCACCCAAGCTTTGAATCTCATCTGGAGGAGCGTACCAGTAACACCTTCATGAGTCTCCCGTGTGAGAAGGGTGCAGATTCCATGCACTGTAGGGCACCAAGGGTACACAGGTCCCTACCTGTGTGATGGCTTGGACCCTGCTATGGCACTGCAAGAGCCCTGAAGTGTCATCTCTACTGACAACAAGTCTGTTTAGGTTTGTCACAGGAAACGTGACTCCATTTTTGTGGCGAGGCAGAGATCTTGGAATGTAGTCCTGAGTTCTTTAACTGTTAATACTGCCTCCCACTTTACTGGAACAGAGGATCTCCCTATATAGGCCAACCATTTCTTCACAGCTCTACGTACATAACCGACCACCCCATAGAGCTTGGCTAAAGAGCTGTACCTAACTGGATCCACTTGATCTATCAGCATGATCCCCCCTGTGTCTCTGTTTCCTTAGACTTAAACAATGTCAATTTCTCTTCATTCCCTGAGGATTCTAGAGTTCCCTTGGCCCCATCTGATGATCTGATCTGATGGCTCATGGATGGCACATCGGACTCTATCGTTTGCTTTGGTGGTTTTCTACTGGTGAGAACAGACTGAAAAAGGAGGGGGAGTGGTAGCAGAGAGGGGGGACTGGCGATGCATGTGAATGAGATGGTGTTATGGTTTGTGATCTGTTGCGGTTATGATGTATACTGTCTATGTTGTACTAATGGGACAATTAAAATTATATCTAAACAAATAATTTGTTATTGCAAAAAAGTTTTTTTTTAATATGCTACATGAAAATTAGACAGTTTTGTGAAATGTGTGTCTCACAATAATAGAGAGATTTGGATCTCTTGTAAAATATAAATTACAGATGCTTTGTGCACTTTTTAATGGATAAGGTCAGACCACGTGTGACCTTATCACAAAGTGTGATAAGGTCTTCGCACACCACATGTGCGAAGAAATGCGTACACGTGCACACACATGCTCATGGACTCACACCCCCCAACACACACATTAACACACATTAACAGTAGGGCTGGGCGTATTGATCTAAATATGGATACAGTAATTTTTTAAAATTAAAAAGCACTTAAAAAATAAAATATTTAAAAATTGTAAGAAAAAATGTTTTAAAAATTAAGTAAAAAAACGACATTTTTTAACTTTAAAAATGAAAAGTTAAAGATATTTTTTGGAAAACTAAAGTTTTTTTTAAAAATAAAAATATTTAAAAATGAAATCACTTAATTTAAAAAAAAAAAATCAAACAGTAAAAAAGAAGATAAAATAAACATTAAAATCCAAAAGTTAAAAAAAAAGATCCAACTTTATTTTTTTTTTTACAAAGAACAAATCAAAAGGTAAAACGTTTTTTAAAAATGTATTAAATGAAATGGAAGAACAGGTTTAAAAAGAAAAAGGAAAAAAAAGGACAAGATTTTTTAAAAGAATTGAATAAACATCTGGCCACTGAGCAGTGGGGCAATATCCAAGTCCACACCAGCTTGCCGCCTCTCACCGTGGGTCACTCCAGACGTGGAGTGTTCAGTCCCTCTCAAGGAGCTGAGTTCCAGAGCCCAAGCTGTGCACGCAGATGAACCTGACTATATCTAGACGCTATGTCTTGACCTCCTGCTCAGGCTCCTTCCTCCACAGCGAGGCAGCATTCCATGTCCCAAAAACCAGATTCCATGTTAAGGGATTGCGTCACTGAAGCTCCCGCCGTCAACTGCCATCATCTGGGTACTCAAACTCCCCCACCATGGCAAGGTAGCAGTTCAAGGGGGATGCTTTTAAACCAAAATCAACAACTACAATAAAGTATGTTTTTGTTTTTCAAAATGAAAAAGAATTGGAAAATGTACATTAAAAAATCAAAAAACACCAAAAATAAACTTTTTAATCCAAAATTGAAAACTAGTAAATAAAAAAAATGGTATTAAACACAACTTTAAAAAAAAAATCAAAAAGTATATCAGAAAAATTAATTTACTGGTGGAAAAAAGTGACAATGAAAAAAACATTTAAATGAAAATCGAACCGGAAAATTTTGCATTAATTTTGAAAAATGAAAACCAAAAAGCAACATTTTTAAAAACTTATTTGTTTTAAAAAAAAGTGTTGCTTTTAGTTTTTGTTTTCTTTACTTTATTTAATTAAGAATTAAGAAAACAAAAACTACAAATTTTCTTTCAATACCAAACAAAAAATTCAATGATTTCAAAGAAGACAAAAAGGGAAAAGGTTTTGAAAAGAACAAGTAAAATAGAAACAAAATAAAGTAAAAAAAAAGAAATGTTTTTAAAAAAGAAAAATTGATAACAAAAAAAAGAAAATAACCTGAAACAATATCCACTAAATAAAGAAAAACAAATTAAGAAAAAAATGTTAAATGAAAAAACATGCATTTCCTTAAGAACCTCACCTCTAAAATGAAGCCAAGATATCAGTAAAAGCATGATTTATGATTGAATAGCTTATGGATCAAAAATATTGATTATCAGGAGAGAAATAGTGCATATTTGTCACTCTTTGGAGATAGTCTTAGTTTACAATGTCCAAATTTTAGGAAAAAAATATCAGAAATGTTTGTATCAAGTGTCATAGTTTCAATGGGTATAATGGCACAGTCACGATTTACAAACTGTACAACTAGAAATTGGAAAGATTCCCTCTTTGTGCCCACAGATCGGCTCCTTCAGTCTTGTCTGTGGAAAGGCTCATTCACCCCTTCAGTCTTATACACTGGCGCCCTCTACAGGCCAAACATTTATCTCACCTACACATGAACGGTGCTGACAAAAAATATTCAGTTTCCATATTTTTTTATCTGTACAGGCACAACTAACATGACATCCATGTGGTGTCTCATACAATAGACAAAATAGAGACAAACATGTGCAGAGGTCTTTTATTTTGATTTCAAGAAGCATGAAAAATGGAAACATGTTTCCTCTCAAAGCTGATTCATCTGTTCCTCCCAAAGCAACTTTATACAAAGTAAACATCAGTACCATCACATGATGCAGCGGAATCATATTAAATCATGAACATTTGCTTTTATCCTTTCACAGGTTGATGCTAGAATGGACAAGTTGTCGTTCCGTTTAGCTGCTGTTTAACAGCTGATGGGTGATAACAGGGCTCTATGTGTTGACTGTATTGATAAGGTTTTTCTTTTGTGTCATTTGACTAAACACATTGAATGAAATGTCACACATGACACAGTTTGACCACTACATTACCGAGGAAGAAATTCTGTTTTTCAAAAAGTTTATATTTTATGCATCCAATACTGTTTAATGCCCTGTCCTAGACATAACATGAAATATCTGACCCACAAAATTAATCAGAAAATTTTAATTCATATGTAAACGGGAAAAATATAAAACCATATTTTTCCCGTTTACATATGAATTTAAATTTTCCCTTAAATCATTTAGATTGAGGTTTTGGTTATTGATGGATCACTTGAGCTCTGAGACTACATTATTTTCCAGAATAGCACAATCCATTTAATAGGAAGACCTGCTGAAACCATACATGTTATCATTCACAGCATTTGTGACAGTTTGACAAAATCCATCTGAAGTTGATAACAATCAGTATGTTAAGGTTGTATGGACATACAGTATAGCCAGGTATTCTGCACATTAAGGAGTGTCACCATCAGACGTATTACAAAATCTACTGCTGCATCAATAAAGATGTTCATGTTACTAATCAGACTATGGTCATAGTATTAGTACATAATGAGCCTGTCGTGGTTCCATTATAGCATCAACCTCTTCACAGCTTAGTGCCATCAGGCAGAATCAATGGACAGTTTTCCAGAGCGATGAAGACAGATGTAGCGAAGACCCCCCATGATTATGAGGGTTCTGTGGGACCATCCCATCATATTAAAGACAGATGGCAGAATGTAAAAACTCCAACTTGGAAAAACTACCTGAACAAAGCCTGAGGGCCTTAGCCTTCTGTTTTTGTAGGTTTCACCGATGCACATTGTTAGTAAACATCTTCAGCCCTATGTTTCTGAATAAAGAAAACTCCACCATTGATGGAATGATAAAGTTCAACTTGAGGAAGCACAGAGCATGTGAGAGGACCGAAGTTACATCCAAGCGCCGTCAGCTGAAATAAAATGACATGTAGAACACTGATGAACCGCGGCTGTTTGGAATGCGTTGCTTCAGTTTGTGCTTATCAAACGACGGGTAACTTTACTGTATGACATGAGGTTTTACATGCAGAAACAATACATGGAAAAGGAAAAACAATGGGAAATGAGGTGCATGAAATTATTATTTTAAAACGTACCGTTATGCTTTTCTACCATCGTGAACCTGGTTGTAGTTGGTTTTATCTGGCATCATTACAGTACAGTGTAGGTCTGCAAAAGTTATGAGGAGACGCTGGTAAAATTTCCTATAGTCACCAGAGTTAAAAAAAAAACAAAAAACTACTGTACTGTTGTTGGATCACAGAATAGCCTCCAGAGACGCAGGAAAGTTAAAGATTTTGCTTTTATACATTCAATAATTATTTTTTTATTTTTTGGAGACAGTATAATGCTACTTTTTTAAAGATTTTTTTGGTCATTCATTGTGCTTTACAGTAGACAGTATTTGTGTTATGATTGTTTTTTTTTTTTATTTAAGTAAAGCTGAGAAACTCTTGCCTTCTACAGAGGATATATCTGTTTAAACTTAATACCTATGGTTGCTTTATCTGATGGCACAACTTACTTAGCAACTTAAACAACATTCCCATCTGCGTCTTGGCTGCTAACGTGCGTTCCTAGTGATCAACATGATCAGACATTCATGACATCCATACCGTGCCAAGAACAACTTCGTCACCAGTCACCAGATAAACACTATTTTTCTTATTGGTTTGAACTCATTCCACAGTTTAGTGACACAGGCGGGCTAATGCTTTCTGTGCACATCTATGCAGACGCTGATAAAAAGAAGAAAAGACTCTTTCTGGTACAAATATCTTTGCTCCGTGCACCTGGTGGAAGCTGATCATGGTTCTGGCCCTGCAAAGTGTTGGTGACCCTCTGGATCCAGTTTTCCTGGCTGAGGCTGGCTCTTTGGCTGCAACACAAAGACCTGGTATGAGATTAAACACTGGCTCTGAACCGGCCCTGGAACTGCATCGGTTGAGAACTGGGAGCTTCTGTGTGTTGAGCCTGTTTATGGGTACAGCATCTTTCCAAAACTGCAAACTGCGCTCAATGATTGTTAT
This sequence comes from Gymnapogon annona, assembly GCA_029814585.1. NCBI lineage: Eukaryota > Metazoa > Chordata > Actinopteri > Kurtiformes > Apogonidae > Gymnapogon > Gymnapogon annona. The sequence continues at coordinate 5,385,178 of JAPTHA010000005.1, read as the reverse complement.
TAAACACATGTTTTTGTTGTAGAACAAATTGGATCTTTATAGTCTGTCATAGTGTCAGCTTTGGTTCGACAGTTGGAGCAAAATAGAGGCTGTGTTGAAATGGTAGTGGCTTGAACTGAAACATGTCACAGCTGTCTCCCATTTCAGGTGCTGCATCTGTAATCCACATCTGCAGAGAAAGACTCCAAAAGCTGACAGGGAGCACACTCCTTCAAGAAGTCTGAACAGGACATAAGCATGTTGAACTCATATTGTATGTGTAGAAGTTCAAAGAAGACCAAACATTTCCCCAGTTATATGGTTAAGGTGGTCTTCTACTTGTCAGCCTAAGCTGTTTCTGTGAACTCTTGGTCCGGGTAAATGCAGTAAACCCAGTTACATTTTATAATAAATGGAACACTAATCTGTGCCTCTGTTTTATTCACATATCTGCAACTATTTCCTCAGGACTTTGAGAGACATGCTGTGAAATCTGGTCTCTGTTGAAATAGGTGTTTAGGTATAAGCTGTGGTGATATTTAGAACTAAGGATGCGCCAATCCACATTTTTTCACTTTAGATCCAATCCCGAAACCTGAATTTGGATACTGGCTGATATCAATACTATTCCATTTCCATAAATTCCAAAAATTCTAATAACAAGTAATAATAAAATAATGTATGATCCTAACAATAACCCTAATAATATGAAAATGAACCAAAAAATATAAAATGAAAACAAAAATAATTAAATGTAAAAGTCTAAATATTAAAAAAAAAAAAAAAAGTTAAAGACTCGTTTTAATGGAAAGGAATTGAATTGAAATAAAATAAAAATAATAAAAATGAAATCAGGGGTGTCCAACTTTGGTCCTTGAGGGCCGGTGTCCTGCACACCTGGTCCAATTAATGACCAGCTCATCACCAAGCTTTGCAGAAGCCTGATAATGAATTATAGTGGTCCCTTGTTTATCGTGGGGGTTACGTTCTAAAAATAACCTGTAATAGGCTAAATCCGTGAAGTAGTCAGCTTTATTTTTTACAATTATTTTATAAGTTTTAAGGCTATAAAACCCCTCACCACTCACTTTATACACTTTTCTTGGACAAGCATGAACATTTTCTTACATTTCTCTCATGTTTAAACACACTCAAAGTTCAAACCTTCATATATTTAAAAAAAATAACTACAGTACGTTTTCCTATAAATAAATACGATAGCTTTTATAAATAAGTTTAATTTTAATGTTCTAACATTGGACAAAGAAATTAAGTGACTCGCCCATTTCACAGTTCCTCTGACCGTCCTTCTTTCTGCTCTTTCGCCTTCTTCACTTTCTTTCTTCTCTGCTGATTCAACCAAACCAAATTTCTTTATTTATTCCATAATGATGCCCTATAGCTGTGTAACTTCTACCTTCCTTCAGCATGTCCAGAAGTCCAAGTTTAGCATCTTCTTCCGTCTTTTGGCATCGACCACTGGTGACTTTTCAGTGCTAGCCATCAAAACCATTCTGTACTGTACCGGAGACACGGCACAGAGGGGATTGATTGACATTGGTCTACACTCCCTTTGTCAGTCAGGACACAGAGCACAATGTGCATTCATATGATGTAAAAAAAAAAGCATGGAAAACTGCATTCTCCATAGAAAAAAATCCATGAAACAGCGAAGCCACCAAAGATGAACCATGTTATACTAAGGGACTACTGTAATCACATCCAGGTGTGATGAAGGAAGGAAATACCTAAAATATGCAGGACACCAGCCCTCGAGGACTGGAATTTCCCACCACTGGGTTAGGGGTAGTGTTAGGATCATGGGTAGGGCCAGGGTTAGGTGAAGGGGTAGGGATAGGGTTAGTGGTAGGGCTAGGGTTAGGGTATACACAGCAAAACGGGGGGGTGAGCACCTCGGTAGATGGATTTTTGTGAATACCTTTTGAATGAAAGGTAGTATCAAGATTACATTTGTGATTTACTCAAGAGAAGACGTGTTGATTCCTACTCATTGCGTTCAAACGATCAGCTGTTGCTTCATGTTCCATTCGCCCTGGGAAAAAGGGCTTTCACTTATCCTGCTCCCACTACATGGAACATGTTGCAAAATGACTCTAAACTTCCTGAGCTTATTAGTTTAAATGCTTTTAAATCCAGATTGAGAGCACTTGAGGTCAATTCATTTAATTGTAATTGTTTTTTATAATTGTTTTATAATTGTTTGTAATTTTGTGTATTGTTTTTATCTGTAACTTTTTGCTGCCTCTTGGCCAGGACTCCCTTGAAAAAGAGGTTTTTAATCTCAATGGGACTTTCTTAGTTAAATAAAGGTTGAATAAAAATTAAAAAAGACGAAACTGAGGTCAACCCCCACTAAATTGACCACGACTGATACACAGCCTGCATGGTGTGACTACTTTAGTCTGATAGCTCGTAACACAGCTGTCATAATCAAAACATTTTCATCCATATCCTTTTATCAGACCACCAGATTAACGTTACCTATTTACCGGAACTAATCCATACAATGCTGGTTTAATAATTTATAACCGGAACTGGTTGAAGACTAACACTATAACCAGAGGTGGTTGAAGACTATCGCCCCCTTGTAGGAACTTTTTGCTGTTCCTATAACCTTTTCAGTACAGAGGCCATTTCTTGCACATTCACGCAGCATAGGAAATTGGAACTATGAACCACAGTTCCTAGAATCATTTTAGAAGAATCAATTATAAAAAATAAAAAACACAAGTTAATCGATTAGTAAAATGATCATTAACTGCAACCCAAGTTGTGATTAAAGGTTGGTTAGTTACAGTGCTGCTCAATGTTCGACTGTTAGCTGTGGAATCAATTTCCTGAACGGAGGCACGTCTCATTGTGACATGCCTCCGTTCAGGAAATCGATTCCATACTTTGCAGTCAGCTTTGCAGCCAACAGGGAATCACATATGGAGTTATTTCAGCAATGTTAAATAACAGACATGGCTCATGGATCAAAAATCTCCCATACCGTATACTATGGGATCGACCTCGTCCCTAGTTAGAACAAGCGTAAAATATTTTTATATAATTTATATCTTTGCTCATTTTTCTGTAATAAACCACACCTTAGTGTCATTCATTGCCAGTGTTTAAACTGAACCATACAAATAATGCAACTGTCAAAGCAAGGAAATGGAGGTGTCTGGGAGAAGAATACAAAATCCACTCTTACAATTGAGTTGTCTCTGGATATAACTCACGTGAAACACGGTTGTGGTTGTATTTTGGCGTGAACACCATTAAAGGATCCTTCTACTTACATATATAACTATTACTGCGCTTATTCCCTTTGTTTTGTCCACAGCACTCTGACCGTATAGGACACGGTATACTGTACATCTCACAGTGCTGCAAATAGAGGACCATATCCCATGAGTCCTATGAGGACTTTGTAATAGCTCTGATATATCTGAGTCTGTGCAAATCAATTTTTGTAAAAATTGTAAAAGAACTGATTGTTTTGTCTCAGCTAAAAATGAACAATATTGGAGTGTAAAGCAAGGACTAGAAGGGTTTTTGCCAGTGTGCAGAGTTTACGTACCCCTGTGATCCATTTGTCATTTGATAGTACATTGTGTTATTGCGACTGTCCAAAATATGTCAAAGGCAACGTTGTAATATACCACAATTATCCTTTAGATAAGTGACCAGGTCAGTTGGTCACAGGAATAATACCTTTTCTCTAACCAGCTTTGGACAAAAGAAACCACCTTTTCTTTTGTCCAAGGAAAAAACCTTTGCACATGCATGTGATATGTATAGGTATGATGATAAACATATGATGCATCAGACATATACACACTAGAAACCTACATCAACACGACATTAATCCAGTCATTCACTACAATGGTAATGGATGGACGAATTCATGAGTCAACAGTGATTCAGTCAGACTCTGTGGCTCTACTGGCAGTTGTGTCACAGTTTTAGAAAGCAATGTCAGTGCGAGCCAGGCACTCCGTCTCGAAGCATGGTGGGATGTTTGTGGAGGACGAGGTGTGTAAGCCGAAGCATTAAGTCTTGAAAGGTCCCTGCTTACGGGTCAAAAAGAGTTCCAGAGGCGACTGAGGAAGTTTGACAGGAGGCACTCAAGACCAGTGTCTGCTGGAGGATCAGTGATCAGCAAGTCTGCACCGCTGCATCGAAAGACAGGAGAACATGGACAACAAGACATGGAAAATATGTAAGACACAACATATATATTGAGATTAAAACAAGTTTAGAGGAACTTTACTCGCAATTCCCTGTTTGAGAACCACCATGTAATCAAGTCTTAATGTGAAGACAGAAGGTAATAATTGTAAAGGAACATTGTCTTAGTCATTGGCCTCATTGTGTAGCAATGTCTTCTCTATCATCAATATTTTTGTACCTCAAATATCTCAATTTTAGCAATCTAAAAAAAGATTAACATCAATCTAACATGAAATAGCTGAGAAAAATTATGTTAATTATATGCACTTCACTAGAATGATCTGGTTTACTCAGTTTGTTGCTAATCAAACGAAGTGAAGGGCAATGAACAGTATTAGCATAAAATGTCGAAACATCTTAAGAAATCTGACTTCGATGTTGAAAAACACTATATTTTATCTAGAACAACCAGACGCATTCTTTATATTAACAGTTGTAGCAGAAACGCTCCAACTAGTGGAATACTATTTTATGCAAATGACGCTGAGAATCCCAGTGAGCGTAGATAGTTAACTGTGGATGAGTGAAGTAGACCTGGGTTTTGTGTTTCCATATTAACATTAACACTGATAACAGTAAATAAATAGTGTGATTTCCTTATTAGATTAGATTAGATATACTTTATTAGTCCCACTCGGGGAAATTTCAGAACAATAAATCCTTATAGTGTGTGTGCATACATGAGAATGACTACAATTCAGAAACCCGACCTGAAGACACAGCCTTCTAAATAAATGTTGTATACAACATTTATTTAGAAGGCTGTGTCTCTTTTAGATTTTCAGTTAAATGTACAGTCTGGGGTGAACAGAAAGTGATGAGGAAGTTTTAGAAACTGGAGTTTGCACAGGAGTTTGTCACAATTTGTAAAAATCAAATTACTTTTATATCAGGAATAAAAAAAAACATTTTAGGAATTTGAGATTGATTTAAAAAGGTCAAGCTTCTTTCCAAGTCCCTCTACATCCATGTTATGAATAAATACACATGAACATCTTTTTAGTCACAGTTAATAATACAAACAAACAAACTGCCCATGATGGCCTTAATTTAATAAACTGGCCCCGAAGTATCTATACTATCTATATCCAGGGAGATGTAAAACAAGCATGTTCACCATATATTGTACTTACAAAATATCAGAGCACGCATTGCATTTGGGAAGAAAATACAGTATGTCTGTTACCTGTGAAAAAGCTGCACGAGATTTGAACTCTCAACTCTGAGAAGGGTATGAAGAACGGCACTGTGGCAGAAGGCTACTGACGATCTGCAAGAGACTAACTGTTACAGAAGGACAGGACAAAATCTCAACGAAAACCAGAGCTACTTACCCACACATCAATAAGGCTACGGCTGCTCTGGGTTTGGTGTTTGGACTGTCACCAAGTCTCTGTTGTTTTTGGTGAATGTTTATGTCAAAGGACTCTACATAGAGTATGAAGTGAGCTTCCAACCACATTCAAGTTAGGAAGAAGAAAGAAGGCCACCCTAACCCTGACCGTACC
>JAPTHA010000005.1:5361130-5374048 GCA_029814585.1 Gymnapogon annona | reverse complement strand
GCACCTAATGGTGTCAGTGTGTCAGTATCAAAACATGTTCCAGATCATTTGTGAGACGCCCAGGAAGACCAGAAACCAATGAGCAGAACACAAATACATTTTAAAGTGAACCATGGGGCAGAAATCAACATTTGACCGACTTTGGAACTGTAAAAAGATGAGCCAAATTTAGTGCAATTGTGCATCATGAGCAGATTGATGTTTTTGTCATGTCTGGTGTGTGTGTGTGTGTTTGTGTTTCAGCAGAGTGTGGGGGGTGGGGGGGTCACAGAGAGGAGGTCACAGTAGTTTCCCTTATCTTTCCTTAGCCTTAAGGAAAAGTTTCACCCATTTAAAAGACCAATATCTTAGCCTTTTTAAGCTACTGCTTCACACAAAGTCTTTGCTTCAACCATGGAGAAATAAATATATACACCCGTAAATATAGATGAAAAACTGTTAGACACTGATCCCCGCAATGATACCTCATTAAAGTGAGATTGTCACTACAGAACTATTTTAACAATTTAGCTCCATGTTGATTGAAATCCTTGATTTTGTTTGAATCCTTGTATAAATCATCTTTGATCCATAATTTGTATATGTAAGTACCATTTTATTACATGTGAGACACGTAAAGATGCATCTGCATTTTTGGAATCTCTGTAACAATATCTGCAAGATGTCTTGGATTTACTCAAAACATTCATGCACCACATCACAGTTCTGCATTTATACCTTTTTCAATACGAACATTTTGTCCAATTTGTAATGAGTACAGTCCTATGGACAGGACCGAGATGCATCAAAGTCCAGTGTTAATGAACAGTATACACATGACTGCCATCAGGTTATCAGCAAAGAAGCTGGCATTAACCAATGGCAGTAGCACTGGTCATACCTCTCTGATAACAGCTCAGCGATAATATTTAGATTTTTGGTAATTCTGACTTTCTATCACTTTGTCTTACTTTGTAAGCTGCTTAGTGTCTAAAAAAATCAAAATTTGAGAAAAGAGAGTTGCAAACCATCCTACACAGGTCATGCAATGGTCAGGGATGAGTGCTAAGAAGTTTCAAGTCCCATTCAACGAGTCTGATTGATGTGCCCATATATCGTATGTTATTTTGGGAATGAAGTGAAACTGACCTACAGTGTGTTATTGCTCAGGCATGATGATGCATTTGCAGATCACTGATCTAACAGGAGCATACAAAAGTAAAGAGAGCACTCCATTACAATAACACTGCCAAAAAAGAGCTCCAGTTTCAACAGTAGAAAAAAAGGCAACAACAACTGTCAAAGAGTGGATCATAATCCAGACCGGTGCCTGTCAAATGAGTTTTTGCCCCATTGTTGCATATAAAAACTGTATCCTGCAGGCAAAAGCTGCAACTTTTGACAGTAGTTGACAAGAGTCAATAACCAACAGAAAATAACAATCGTCTGCATTAGTAAAGAAGGAAGGACAGAGGAATAGTGCTAATTAAGTCTGTGAATAAAAGCAAAAATGGAAAGTACACGTGGACGGGACAATGGTCAGTAATGACCAGGTCTGACAAGAACATCCAGTGACAGTTACAGGAGTTATCCAACAATGTCGAGTCATTAGACGCCACTGACTGAAGTGTGATGAATACAGGTATGGAACAGAAAAGAAAAACAAAGCACATGAACAGGTCAGCCGGAGCAGGTATCTGCTGTGAGGCTATACTGGGTACAGTGGATATACAGTAATAGGCGGTGTAAGGCAAACAGACACAGGGAATGCGGTATCGTGTGCTGAACTGACGTCACATATGAAGTTGGACAACAGTTAAAAATCAAAGTAGGGCTTTTTCTTTTTGGCCTCTGAAGTCAAATGAGGAGGTCCGTGTCAGCTGTTACGGAGGTTGTGGATGTGTTGGGTGGATCTATCTGGTGGATCTACATGGTTAGAAATAAGGATTCCCCTCCTTAAGGCTCGAGGTTCTACCCAAAACCATGTGATTCTTTAGAATTCTTTCTTGACAAAAGATTACTGAAGGGTTCCTTCTAAAATTATAGGTTTTGTTTAATGCACATAATCTTGTTTTACAAGAAACAGGGTGGACTGGTGTTGAAGAATTCTAACTCTCAAATACTCACATTTACCCATGATTCACATGGCCTCTGTGTTTAATGAGGGAGATACCGGGTTCTATAAGAGCTCAGTGCATAAATATAAACTAAACTAAACTAACTAACTAGACTTAAACTTCCTTTATTGTCATTGCAAAGACACACACAGTGGGTCTGGCAACGAAATGTCATTGCTTGGCAACTGAAAAATAAAAAAAATAAAATAAAATAAAATAAACTATTACACAGGTTTATGTTTTGCTGAGTTACACTCACTAACTCAACTGGATAGCTCAGTTGGTAAGGCACCGGGCTGGTGCATAGGGGACCCAGGTTCGATTCCTGGGATGAGTGTCCAGTGGGTTGTGTCAGGAAGGGCATCTGACGTAAAAACTCCTACCAAATCAAATATGCCAATTGGATTCGCTGTGGTGACCCTGGAAGGGAAAAAGCCAAACGAAATCATCATCATCATCATCATCATCATGTTTTGTTGAGTTACACCTCCTCTGTTGATGTGCTGCGTTTCATTTACTTTAAAGTTAGATTATTGAAGTGTGCAGTAAGATCCTGATGATGGATGAATATGATCATTAGACAGGGTTCTAGTCATAACCATTACAGCACATGGATGTTCTGAATGGAACCTTCCTCTGATGATCCTACTGTAGGTATAATCTTTCATGTTGGGCTCTCTGTCCCCCTTTTGAAGGGTTCTTGGAGGAACCCTTCATAAAAAGTTATCACCTAAGTCCGGATTCCAGTTAATACCTTTTTTGTAAGAGTGTAAACCCAAAAATTAAAATAATCCATCTGGGGAAAACTGCGTATGTCACACCATTTGACAGAAAGGTTATTATGTACTAGAAAAAGTACAAACAATAATACAAATAATTTCACCATTACTGACAGGAATATTTAAATAAAATCAAAGAATACTGTTTAGTCCGGTTTGAGCTTTACAAAAGTGAGCTTTGCTGTCTATGTCATTCTGGTGTAACTAACAAATCACAGTAAACAAGAGTATAGTTTGAATAATGTGTTTCTACGGGTTCTGTATAATGTGTGAATAATGCTTGAAGGCTCCCAGGCTGGTGTTTACACTTTGAGTTATGTTCTCATTCTGCATTCACCGCATGAATGCAACACTATCCAGTCGTTTCCAGTTTCTGCTTCCAGTCTTTGGGCTGACTCTGCTGCACACACCTCAGACCTCCATCTGTACTGGACACCCAAATCATATCATTTCTCTCATATGACTGGATAATATGAAAAGGATCATATTTCTCAGTGCTTCGTACCTACTGTTCTCTACTGTTCCTCTGATGAACTTTAACTTAAAAGGAAATCTTATATTGAAGATCCTTCTCATGTCTTTATGGTGGACTTCTTTGCGGTTTATTGGTGAATGACATGTTGTCATGTTCCCTGAGTTTGCTACAGTGTCATGAATGAATGTTCACATAGTGAATACATTCATTCTGTGTTTCCAGATGAACTGTTGGCCTCACAGACACAACAGTTTGCTACGTGTACCAGCAAAACTGAGGTCAGTCTCGCTGAGGATTTTCTTCCGCTTTCTGTCACGTAGGTATTTAAACGCTAGGGTGTGTGTCGCTAGTCTGTATCCACTGATGATTACAACATAGAACATATTCACAGTGCAGCCACTTCCACAGAAAAAAGAATAATCCCATACAGCTCTGTCCACATCCTCTAAATTCATGGAATGTGTTGAACCATTAACAGCAAAAAAAGACAATGATTAGTGAAAATCAGAAGAGGTATCAGGACAAATGCCAACAATTCAGCATTATTCAACCTCATCTCTGACACTATTTGATAAATTTGATGCTAGATCCTCTGTATCCATTGTCTTTTCAGGTGCTAATCAATTGCAAAACAGCAACCGATATAATGATAATTTATCAGATATTGTGTTTTTATGACTGGAGCATAGCTAATTATATTCTTCCAATAGCATCATTTCCACCAGTGTGACATCACTGGAAAATAGTTGCTGTGTAAATATAATCTAATATACATATATATATAAGTGTCAAAACTCCAGACAGTGTTAGGCGAAATTAGTCTATGATTCACTTTTTCTTCTTTCTTTTATCTTTCAATTGATTCACTTTTTCTTCTTTCTTTTATCTTTCAATTGATATGCTTTGTAACTGTAATTACTGCAGTGTAGCTGTATCAGACATCTCTCTGGTATCTGCATCTTGCTCAAAGGCACTTCAGCAGGACACAACTAAAAAAAAAAGTAGACTTACTCACTAAGAAGCCATGCTGTGTTTGGAGTAGGTGATACATTACAGTAATTTGGTTGGCTGAATTATAATATAATAATTTAAGTCTAATTAATTTTATGGAGAGAAAGCAACTTCTAATTATTTCACACACGACAGGTCATATTATTCAGTTTTTCAATGACTATGGCATTAAACTGATTCTGTACTGGCCATACGCTATGTTGGAAGGCTCTCTATCTTGCTTTGTCCCCGGTGTAAAGGGTTCTCCACTGTCACGACCTGCGACGACACCCATTATATGGAAGGATAAAGTATAAGAGCATCCAAACATGACTGTGCATAGCTGGGTACATGGTTATAACCTTCAGATGTTGCTAGAGATACAGAAAAACTCCAGGGATTGAACTAATGACAACCACTTGCACACTCAAGTGCAACAGAGGATGTACAGTGAATTATAAGATGTCAGTATGCTTCAAAGTGTTGAAACACCTTTCACCAACACTACCACAGCTCTGGAAAATATGAATGAGATCTCTCCAAATTTCAAGACTTCCAAACCTCTGGAATGGGATGCAGGGGAAGATAAATATTTTCATACATGAAAATAAACATGCGTGTACCACAGGGGGTCTGAAAACATTGTTGTTCTGTTTCAGAGGTTGTATCTCTTGAAACTGAAAGGATGATTCATTTTCCCACGTTTGAGGCATCAGTTAGAAAAATAGTATATTTTATGGATTTTAGGAATGATTATTCAAAAATGGGTCCATAGTATTCCTATGGAGAGTTTAGCCCCTGCATTAAAGTGGACTAAAGATAAGTGTACCTAAGTGTACAAAATTTGGAAAAGATATATAAACACAAAAAAACTCATTTGGCGCCACATAGTAAGGAAAACAGGAATTCACTTTTAACATTTGCTGCTGCACTGCTGAAAGTTATATGTAGCTCTCTGATACAAGATTCAGCACGAGGACAGGCCTGAAAACGCCTACACGGTTTCACACACTTACTTCTGTCACTACTAGCATGAAGCACTTTGTAATGTAACAGATGACTAAAACAGAGGCTGTTTTTTTTAACCTTCATTTGTCCCTTTCTGTGACACTTTGAAGCATAGTGAGCACATCTGACACAAAGAATGCTTACACTTCCACACTAATATGTTTTCACTTTAAGACATCTCAGCACAAATATCTATCCGGATGAGTGGTTTAGCAAAGTTTCAGCAGTAATACTCCAGATTCACATGGAGGCCATTTTCCTCTGACGTAAGGCTCAGGGTTCAATTAACGCTAAAATTTATGCTAATTTCATACTTCTGTGTTTAATTCCAATATATCCAGAGAACCTGATGCATTTTCTTAAACATTTCACTGCATTCAGTTTAAACGCAAATTAAAAGCACAATTTATGGGCCACATCTACCATTAAAACACTGCATTTGATAACCATTTAACTACTGTTACATAATAGAGTAGATATGAAATTTAAGGCTGCAAGTAAAATATACTCGAACCTGGACCTTCAGTGTGCACTGGGGTGGTTGGCAGCTGAGTGTGAAGCAGACGGGATGAGAATCAGCACCTCTAAATTCGAGGCAATTGGTTCTCGACCTGAAAAAGGTGGCTTGCCCTCTCCGGGACGGTGAGGAGTCCCTGCCCCAAGTGGAGGAGTTCAAGTATCTCAGGGTTCTGTTCACGAGTGGGGGGAAGATGGACTGCGAGATCACCAGGCGGATTGGTGCAGAATTAGTCTGCAGTGCAGACCGATGTATTGGGCCGATACAGTGGGGCCGATACATCGGTCGTGGTGAAGAGGCAACTAAGGCGAGGCTCTTGATTTACTGATCGTTCTTCATTCCTACCCTCACCTATGGTCATGAGCTTTAGGTCATGACCAAAAGAACAAGATCCCAGATTCAAGTGACTAAATTGAGTTTCCTCTGCAGGGTGGATGAGCGCACTTTTTGGGATAGGGTGAGGAGCTCGGTCACGAGGAAGGAACTCAGAGTAGAGCCACTACTCCTCCACATGGAGAGGAGTCAGCTGAGTTGGCTTGGGCATCTGTTTCAAATGCCCCCTGGACACCTCCTTAGGGAGGTGTTCTGGGCATGTCCCTCTGGGAGGAGGCCCCTATGCAGACCCAGGAGACACTGGAGGGACTATGTCTGTCTCAGCTGGCCTGGGAACACCTCAGGGTCCCACCAGAAGAACTGGAGGAAGTGTCTGGAGAGGAAAGTCTGGGCATCCTTGCTTAGACTGCTGCCCCCGAGACCTGGCCCTGAATAAGGGGTAGACAATGGATGGATGGATGATAAAATGTACTGAATTAAATAAGCCATGAAGTATTGAGAATTGTGTTGATGATGTTGTTGACATCATTTAGAAGTTTAAGTAAACTATAACTTAACCAAAACATTACTGATATAGACGGAAATTTTGGCACAAATATTGATAGATATTTTTTTTTATATTTCTGAATCAATTTATCCCTTTACTGTTAAATCATATAAAAAGTAATCACCGAATTAGGTAGGAAATAGAGGGATACATGTAATCTGGTTATCACATACAGTATATTATTTGATCTCTAAATGTTGCCCATTGTGCCTCTGGATTGACTGTATATATTGTATTTTCAGTTGTAGATCAGTCTGGAAGCAGTGAAACTATAATGATTTGAACAATGTATGTCATCTCATGAAAACAGCATTTGAATCATTAAGTCTGTGGAAAATGGCAACAGCATGAAAATAACATAACCGCCTTGATATGTGTGTAACTATAAACATAGCAACATGATAAAAGGCTAAACGTAGTAGTAGTAAAAGGTCCCATGATAGGGGACAGTGACTCAATAGTCACCGAAAGTGTTTAAAAACCAAAATGTGTTAGTGTGGACAAAACCTGAAAGACATTGGGGTTACAGTGTTTGCATATACAGCATATGAGACTGACTACCATAAAACATAGTGGGTAATACACTGAATACAAAGGATGGTATTATCATGTGTCATGGCCCTCATCCAAACCTGAAAAGTGCCCATCAAATGTTCCAGTGAATGTCTGTGTTCCAAATTTCTTCATGCATTTGTGGTCTCAACCTGAAGAATCTAAACTCTAAAAACTCTCATTAAAAAGTCTCTATTAGCGTCCTCCCGTGGACCGATCATCAGTCTCAGAATTAAAGGAAGGCGGGGCCGCTTGTGCTCCTTATGTCAAATCCCTGAGCATAGTCACTGAACATTCATAACCCATTGGCCACGGCTTAGGCACAGGAAAAAAGGAAATGGGAAACAGGAAACCACTTTGTCCTCATCTCTGTGAGTCCTCACTCTCCGTGGTAGCAGAAAGAGAGGGATGATGGGAGTTGCAGTTTTAGTGTCAATAAGGAGCCTGGTGGAAAGGCGTATGGTGAAGATTTTAGGGTATCAGTGACGGGGGCGGTAAGAGCTGTAGGATCTGGGGTAGAGGGGAGTATAGTGAGTGGCGTGGCTATGGGAGGAGGAGGTGTTGGATGTGAGGTAGGAGCTGGGGGGGGTAAAAGCAGAAGCACTGTGGTAGGCAGATGAATAGTTATGAGAGGATGAGGGGGAATGGGTGGATGAGTAAGCAGAGGATGAAGAAGGTGTGTAGAGGACAGAGGAACGTGTGAAGCTGGAAAATGGACGAGTTCGTGGTGATGGGCTCCACGTGGAACGTCTGAGCCCTGAAATGGGGGACCGGTATGGAGATGAGGGGGCAGATCCAGGCTGGGGCTGAATGGGCCTGTTGGATGAGGAAGAGGAAAGTGAATCTGGGGTGTACTGCCTTGAGAGGCCTGAGCTACGGGGTGGGGGGGGTGCGATGTTGACACTGAAACTGTGAGAATCAACCACAACCGTCCGCACCCCCAGAGTCCACTGGGAATGAGCCAGCCTCAGAGGGGTTGAAGGTGGGGTTCGGGCTGTCGGAGACAAAGGAGCCTCCAGAGATGGGGGGCTCTCTGGGGCCGCAGGCAGAACTGCTGATGCAACAGCTTGCAATGACGGACTGCGAGGGGGCATGTGTGACGTTGGGGAGGTGAGGACGGAGGCCAAAGCTGCAGCGGCTGCAGTGACCACACACGGGCTGAGGGGCGCAGATGGGTCATTAGGAAGCAACGACGCAGGACTAATGAGGCTCGTAGAGGGGAGGGGGCTAGGTGGCAAAGCTGAAGAAGAGCCCAGGGATAAGTCGGAGGCTGAGGTCGAGGCTGGGGGACTTACTTTAGGAGTGCTGGTCCTCCCACGGGTCAGTCTGCTCCCGCGGGTGCGGTGGGTCTGCTCTTGATCAAAGGCCAGGTCCTCAAGGCGCTGGGTGAGGGCCAGTTTCTGCTGGATGGCCATCCTTAACAAGGAGTTGAGTGTCTTCTTCTCGTCCTCGGCTGCTGCCAGCTGCCTCTGCATCTCATCCAGCTGAGTCACATACTCATCACACCTGAGAACCGCAGATTGGGAAAACTCAGAGCCCACGTTCAGACCACAGGCAGATTAGAGCACAGGTGGAAAAAGTATAAACTACTTCACGCCAGTAAAAGTACAGATGTGAGTAAATTAAGTAAAATAAAATACATTCAATAAATAAACACCTTCTACATTTAGAGTGTTGTTTTAAGACCTGTACTGCTTCATGAGTAGTATGTTTTTCCACTTCTGCATAAAATCTCCTCCAAATGTGTTTCCACTGACAAAGACACCGTCAACTACTTACTGCTAGTGTTGGTGACAGGAGTAACTAAGCTAATGAGTCCCATATGTCAGTCATTATGCTGTCTCTTACCTGGTGGCGAACATGGCTCTGAGGGAGGAGAAAGTGGCGGCGTCCTCCTTCAGGGCTTTCAGCTCATTCCTCAGCTTCATCATGGTGTCAGTCACCATGGATTTCTCAGCCTCATACTTACTCTTAAGGTTAGATAGAGCCACTTCTGCTGTCTGTTTTAACACACACACCCAAACACATCTCATCATACATGTGCATTACAGACCACAGATAAAGCCTGTCCTATCTGAAACCACATTACAACAGGTGACAATTGTGTTTAGTCATTTTGTTGCTCTACCTTTCTAAGCAGAACATAACAGGCTAAATAAACTACCAGTGACTGGAAAAACACCTGTCCCACAATCGACCTGTATATCGTGACAACAGTTGGACAACTTGGGTGCGATCAACTCATTCTTCAGTGGGTGCCATGAAACATCCCCATCTGGATCTGTCCTGGTTGGGACCCTTTTGTAGATGTCTTTGACTAAAACAATACGGAAGAGGTTATTTAAATTGTTATATCTGAATACACCAGCCCACAATTAATGCCCGGATTGGATCCTTGACAGCACTCGAAATCAAAGTCAAAGCCATTAACCAACTGGCTTTGTCAAAAACAGTCCCCATTCAGTACATGTACTGAATAATATTACTTTAGAAACCTGGTTTTACATAGGTAACCAATCTGGTTTCAAGATTCATCTGTCATACACCCTGATAACAGCAACAACTGTGGTGTGTGTGTCTCTTTTCCCCTGCCGCTGTAACAATACATTTCTTCATCATGTATAAACAGAACTGACCATTAACGCAACTGCCCGTCCTGAACATTAACTACTATCATAGTCACTTTCCTTCCTTTAGAACGCTATGCACTAATCTACAATCTTCTTTGCAGACTTCTGATCTTCTGACATTGTGCATTTATGGTATATACGTATTATATTATGTAACCTGTTGGATACCTTCATTAAATATTGTACCACAGACAACGGTCGTATATATCACATCAAGTATCTGCCACTGGTATATTTAAAGCCTTGCATACACACTGCTGCCCACAAAGTTAAAATAAAATTTTGATTTTATTTTCATGAAATGCTTTTAAGAATATGATTTCTTTAAAGTGGAACTGGGATTCCTTATGTAATCATTACACATATGAAGGTCATTACTGATTATAAATTTGAATAAAAAAAAACCCAACATGTTTTTAAACAAAATTAATTCAGCACCATGGGCAACAGTGTATTTACTTGATACTTTGAGCTGATAACATCTGCCTCCTCACCTGTTTGTTGGCCTTGAGCACCAGTCTCAAAGTGGTAATCTGCTCTCTTTTGGTGCTGAGCAGAGACTTGAGCTTGAGGATCTCCTCCATGCAGCTGTCTTTGTCCTTGTCCAGCAGAGGAGCCAGCTCCCTGGCTGCAGCTCTCTGTCTGGACAGCTGCAGAGACCTGTCCACCGCACGCTGGAGGTGCTTCACCTGGAGGAGGATAGGGGAGAAGGG
Source organism: Gymnapogon annona (assembly GCA_029814585.1). Taxonomy (NCBI): domain Eukaryota; kingdom Metazoa; phylum Chordata; class Actinopteri; order Kurtiformes; family Apogonidae; genus Gymnapogon; species Gymnapogon annona. The sequence goes on along the minus strand of JAPTHA010000005.1, from coordinate 5,363,408 downwards.
GTTGGGAGAGAAGGTGAGGACAAGAGATAAGACGAAACAAGGTGGTCTAATTGATACTGGAGGTCCGTTAGTGGAAAGAAGAAAGGGTGAAGAAGATGACAGGGAGAAAAGGATGAGGAAGAGGAGAAGATAGACTGCCCAGCTGAGGAAGCATGATAAGGAGGAACTGACAGACCATAGTTTTTTTTTAACAGTGTTTCATCTAAGTGAACAGAGGGGAGGAGCAGAGAGGAACACTTCCAACACATGTCAAACTAATCACTTTGTTCTCCATTCTGGGTTGAACGGAGGAGCCGCAATGAAGACTTTTATTCCGTTTTCAACTTCGCTTTAATATGCAGAGGACAATTTTGTTTTTGGTCGGGCTGTTACAACCCCCCGGCCCCCCACCCTTTATGTATTTTAATTTCAGTTCTGCTATTTTTCTGTTTTTATTCCATGTGTAATATTTTATTTAATTGCAGAGAAATACATTTAGGCAGAGTAGAGTTTAAATGTCATACATTTGTCAGGGGTGAGGTAGATACCATATACAGACAGGTAATGGAAGGCTAGGGAAATTAGGGGGTATTTCAGAAACAGAGCTGCTGATGAGACCGTATGTGGTGGTCCTGATGATAATAAACAACATTACAACACCCTGAAAACTTGGTTAATCCAGCCAGTATGTTGTGTTACACTACATACATAGCATCTGCCTGTAAAGTAATGTAATCCAATAGTGGAGGGGTGTAATGTTTTATGGATGATCAGAATAATATAACCTCATTCATCTGCTTGAGTTAAGGTAATACAAAGCAAACAGTGAACAGGTGAAGGCACATCCAGCAGCAGTATGTTTATTCATTTTGTTGGTCGCAAGAGACAACAGGTGAACAAGCAGCAGTCACAGGGGTCAACCACCCAGTTTTCAGAAGTACTAGACTGATGCCTCTAGTTTCTAGGCCACAGCTGAAATGATGCCAGTGTAACAGGGATACTTTGTGGAAAGGGAAGGTTAAAAAAAATCAACAGAAAAGGATGAACGTAAACATATAGAGCATTATGTTCTACCTGGTCTTTGATAATGGCATTGAGGTTGTAGATGTTCATTGGCTCCCTGCGCAGCTCTTCAGGTGGCTCCAAAGCAGGGGATGACGATGATGACGATGATGAAGAGGCACTGACGCTGGGTGAGCGGGTTGGAGGCGTGCAGGGTGGCAGGCTTGGGTCACACGGCACCTGGAGGCTTTCCCTGTCCCTGTCCCTGTCCTCTCTGGCCACTTCCCCAGACAGGGGCTCTTTGGATGGAGACTCCGAGGGGCTCCGTGAGTCCCCGGAGGTTGAGGTCGTAGAGGCCACAGAGGCCAGCCGCCTGGCAAGGCGCGGTGTGAGGAGGACTTTGCTATTGTCCATAGACATGGCTTTGAGACTGGCACTGAGCCCTCTGAGACCCCTGCCTTGCCTGTAACAAATGTGTTTTGATCATAGAGAAAGAATGGGAACATGATTTAGAATGAAATCAAGAACCCCAGCCACAATTTCTAATTTATAGAACTTCAGGATTGTTTTGTCCTTACTCATGATCTCACAGGGACATTTAATAACCTGTTACCGCACTGAAGAACAGGACTGGGTATCGTGAGAAGGATGTCTGTACGTACAAGTTTTCTATATGTATTTTTATCAGGGTTTTGTCACATTTTATAAAATGAAAGATGTGAAAATCCTACTGCAAAAGACCTTCTGTATGCTTTAAAATACATATTTGTGGGGTTTTTTATATTGAAGACAACGAGATTAAGCTAATTTGTGGCTGTTAATGGTAACTGCTATAACACTTGATCACATTTTTCATATGTGGAACCCTAGCTGTTTATTCTTAAAGGATCCAAGTCCAATGGAACCTCCTAAAAGACTCCTAAAACTAAAGCATTGTATAGAAGGTCTTCTAAATCATTCACTAAAACCTTTCAATCTGAGCCTCCATCTCTGACTTCCACACTTATAATAAATTTGTGTTTAATATTCAGCTTTGTGTGATACTGTATATTACTATATAACTGACAATGTCTCTGTATATTATTATATAGCAATAAGGGTATAACTATATAACTGTATAACTACAGAACTGTATATTACTATATAACTGACGATGTCTCTGTATATTACTATATAACAATAACGGTATAACTATAGAACTGTATATTACTATATATCTGATGTCTCTTTATTGATCTTTACTGTTGCACTCAATATGTTCTTTTTTTTTCTTATTTCTATTTATATATTTATATTA
>JAPTHA010000005.1:5298836-5310140 GCA_029814585.1 Gymnapogon annona | reverse complement strand
AATGTAGAGAACCATCCAGAAGACACAGTCTGAGGCTGATGAGGAGGCCAGTGGTGCTGAGGCTCCTGTTGAAGGATTCAAGTCAAAAAATATGGTAGGATCAACATGCACATGGCAGAGCAGCTGCTGACAATGTCATCAAAATGACCCCCGGTATCACAGGGTCATGACCCCTGGTATCACAGGATCATGACCCCTGGTATCACAACGTATGCTGTGACCAGAGTCACTGACATAAAAACATGTTGTGACCTGTTCTGAGTTTCAATGTGTTTATATTAAAGTTCTATTGCTGACAAAAAAAAAAAATGTGTTTTCATTTGTAGAAGAAAATATATATGGGTCGAAATGACCCATAATATCATAAATAGTTATTCATTTTAAAATGAAAAAATAAATCAAGCACATTCATCTCAGAGATGTGTTCTTATACCCCTTCAGTAACACAACAACCTTTTATTTATTTATATGATTCTCTTGAGGTTAATTTTTCTTTTTTTTATTGAAATCTTGAGGCATACTAATAAAAAAAAAGGCCCAGAGACCAGCACCAAAAATATTAAACCCAACATTTTCATGGATAAGGAAGCCTAACAAGGTAACCAAGAGATGCGAAAAAAAATTGGATGATAGGTTTTGTTTTTAGTGTGTTTTAAAGCTGATCTAAGATACGGGTCAAAACTGACCCGTTAATAAAAACTAACACAGGAGGAAGGTTAATTTATCTTAAGTCAAAAAATTGCTGAATGTATTCAGTATGTTGTGGGTTAACAGGCAGGATTTTTTCGGAAAAAGTTCTGACAAAGCAAAACTCTCTGTAAAAGTATCTGTGTTTACTACCATATACTGTACAATAATGCCCCTCTCACTTTCTACCTGTTTTAAATGCTTAGATTGTCTTTTCATTTTGTATTTACTGCTGAAGAGCTAACTCTATCTGGGGAATACAGTTTTTTGAGAAAACAAACAAAAAATATTACAGGATGCTATTTGAAATTTGTAATACAGTCCATAAACACAGCATATTATTTTACATCATTAACGAAGAGCATTCTGCAAGAAAACAATCTTTTTTGTTTTTTTCCTCTACAAATACAAGATGTTTTGCTGTGGAGTCAGTATCCCAGTGCCATCACAAAGAAATATGCAGGCAAAACCACTGATTTTTGTGTTTTACAATACAGACGCTGTTTTCAGTTTTCAGTGGCTTTAGGCAATACATAGCACATATGGCCTAAGAGAATTTAAAACAGTGACGACTAAAAGAGACTCAAATCCATCTGTGCAATTTGTGAAAAGAGGAACAACGAAGCTGATGTTTCCAAAATCCGCAACTGCACTAATGAAAACATTCCATTCTGTTGGTAATACTTTGCGTGCAGTAGAGATGTTCACTCATTTTATTTGTCACTAGTATGCTCTGAATACAAGGATGAAATCATGCATGTTTTGTAAAAACAAAATAGCTCCTGATACTATTGCATACTTCCCATTTTTGATCAATAACTTTGCTTGGTTTCAGTTCAATAAAAGTGAATCTCAAATTAATGGACATGGGAACGCATGGGTCCCAAAGTGAGACGGGTTGAGAAGCACTACTGTGTAAGAAGTAACTGTTTATCAGCAGTTGGTGTCTTGAAACTTTCAACAACAAAAAAATTCCATTAGAAAAAAAAAGTTGCACTCATTAATTCCATGCACATTTTAAAAGCAAAGCAAAAAAAAGCAACAGTGCGCTCTAGTGTCTTGTATCTCTCTGTGCAGCCATGTTCCAGTTATGCAACATACAGTCAATGTGCTCTCTCCAGGTTTGACCTTCAGTTTCCGCACTGACTGATGTGGAAAAACCTGTCATTACAAAAATATTCAAACAAACAAAACAAACGGAAGCGCTGTGCCATCCTCAGTGTGGGTTTTTGTTTTAGTTCTTATCTCTATCTAAGAAAGTTTTCTTTGCGATGAAACTGCAAGATAATTTAAAAAAAACAATGAATTTAATTATCTTTTGTAAAAATGTTTTGCGGTGTGACTCATTTAGACGGAATCCCCATGTGTCCGTTATTGTCCACGGTGCACACGCGTAGCAAACGCAATATCATACGCGCACGCACGCGCGCGCGCGCGCATCCGCACACAAACCTGCACCCATATGCTACAATCCTGTAATAAGGACGTCATCATGATCCCCCCTCTCTCACATCCCTCATACCCACAGGCTTTATTCCATGCAGTCATACGTGCCTGGCAGGTGCAGTGCGGTGATGTGCTTTATTCTACCATCCCGGTTTAACGTCTAGCCTCAAATTTCCAAACTATCAGAGTTTATTAAAGGGGACTGGCGTCACCCCACAGGAGCCGCAAGCTAGCGCTAGCATTAGCAGAGGATACAGCGGTGGAGCTAGCTAACCGCACAGCTGTTGACAGTAACTCCACACTAACTGCACCGATTCTCTACCTCTGCGCCCGGTACCCGGCCAAGAGGAGCAAATGAACGAGCTGGTGAAAAGTTTGCCATCCCCGACCCTACCGGGACTCCACCTGCCGTGCTTGGACACCTACAGAGGCTGGCTCTTTAAATGGACCAACTACCTGAAGGGGTACCAGCGCCGGTGGTTCGTCCTCAGTAACGGCCTGCTGTCCTATTACAGGTAACGGCAACCGACGGCGGGTCGGGTATCACCGCGTTATCCTGACAGGAAAAGTTTAAACTAAATGTCATTGTGTTTTAGTTGTGTGTGTTTTAAAGCTATTTATCCGGGAAAATCATAAAACAAACTAAACTCTGTCTTATATTTTTATTAAAGGGTGTCCTAGTCAGATGACAAACTAAAATCACCTGAGTCACTGCTGAAAGTTGGAACAGAAAGAATAAATGGATTCCCAAACTCAATGTGTTAACACCAGTTAAATACAAAACTAATCTAACAATTGAATCCTTACATATTATCATTGTTTGATGCACATCATCTGTGCGACATTTGTGGTGAATGTGGATGGTGTCCTGACACATGGCAGCATAAATTCCACGATAGAACAATATCTAAAACATTTATTTTAATTAGTTTAAGTAGTGAGAAGCACAATGAAATGTCTTAGAAACTGAAATAATTTTTCATCTTAAAACCACAAGAAAACAGTAATGAAATCATGAAACTATAGTAATTTGTGCCAGTATCACGAAATGTTCAGCAGAATAGATTAGATGAAATGAGATGAGATAAGATAAGATATTGCTTTATTAACCCTAAAGGAAAATTGGGTATATGTCAGAATTACTCAACAATAAAAAAAAGATGTAAATTAAATACAATTACAATTAATAAGAAACTAGTCTGAAATAAAGTAAACCCATAATAACAAATCATATTAAATGCATCATATCACTGTCTGCTTCCTTAAAGTGGGATCTTTAAACTGTAACACTTCAGAATTAGTTGCACACATTAACTGGACTTAAAAAAACCCACTAACCCAGTTCCAAAGTGGAGCACAATATCACAGATCTGACCTACGTACATTTTTTTTTTTGTTTCAAGCCGAATGATATTTTTCTTTCCTTGCCAACCTTCTAAGTTTGTTCCATGCAGGACTCAGGCTGAGATGGCACACACCTGCCGTGGCACAATTCCCTTGGCCACAGCACACATTGAGGTGGGTGACACCTGCCACTTGGTGTTGACCAGCGGAGGCCGTAGCTATCACCTGAAGGCCACATCTGAGGGGGAGTGTCAGCGCTGGGTCTCAGCCCTGCAACAGGCTAAGTCCAATGCCACCCTTCTGATGCATCATTCAGGTAACACTTACATGTTCAGGTTGCACAAAGAAATAATTTCCCTTGTTAAAATATGCAGCAGCAGAACAATAATGCATTGACCCTTCCAGTAATAATTTGCACAGTGTCCTAGAAATTGTACTTCAGCTGAGCCTAAGAATCTGAGGCAGACAACCTAAATTTAGCTGTAACCTCAATACAGACTCGCACAACCAAGCTCCGCTTACCTGAGTGCTTATTTGTTTATTTTTATCCTAAAAATGTCAAATGTTTTGCAGCTAAAAGGCCAGAAGGGGGCAGTGTTGTCAAGGATACAGAGGCAGAAATGGTGACATGGAGCAGTGGGTGGTGGGATTCTGGAATTTTTATTTAATTATGCTACTATTAAATAATGTTATGTCTTTAGCTTTTTTGTTACTATACATGTGACGTGCTCCATCACTTAATATAATATCATATAAAACAATGAAATATAGCGTGATGTAATGTAATATAATACAATATATATGTTGCTGGGCTTTTTTGTGAATCTTTTAAAATGTGAAACACAGATGCACAGTGGGTATATGTTCTCTCTTCCTTTCACACCCTTTAACATCCACACATACTAACAAAGAGAGAGAGAGAGAGAGAGAGAGGGAGGGAGGGAGGTAGACGGCAGTTTTGCCTCCCTCCTGCTCTGTCTCCTTTCTCCCTCCCTGTCTCCTTCAGTATGACGACAGTGAGATCTGAATGAAATGACCTTCGTGTAGACTCCTCCTCTTGTTCGGGCAGAAGGAGGGGGGCATTAGAGCAGGATGGTGTGAGGATTCTCATTGAAAACATTTTTCACTGTACACCTTGTGGACAATAAGAAGACATGAGGGCAGTCTTTTCAATGAGGGTCACCTTGTAAGTATTGTTTTGACTATTACTGTAAGAACAGGACTGAGACGACACTGCAATAGAGGGTGTGTGGATACCGGCGTCTTGCTTTTGTGGGGCTTGTAATTGCTGTAGTGTGTGTATGTTTATTGACTTCACCAACTTTGGCAATTCTGGTATAGTCTCTTTCTGTGCAGAACAAATATGGCAAATATGCAGCTCAGATTTTTCAGATGAGAGAATGAGAAATGACCAGGGTTCTATTTGTTGTAACAGTGTTGAGTTCATCAAATTTGACATATGTGGATCTGGATTTTTTTGTCAGTAATAATCTAGCAGGAGTCTCATTCACAGGGACAGTGCTTTAACACATCTTCATGCTGACTGAGAGGGTTGCACCTCCATAATGTAAACTATATATTTGCTGATAGAATCAACATATGTGGATGATGACTATGTGAAGTCTAATTATTTGATGTGTTAATATGCTTGTGTCATTGTATAGCGATGATCTTTTACACACTGCTAGTGATGAAAATAAAACAGCATCCCAGATATAAAAAGGTAAACCTCATCAGATGATTTGAGGCAGTGTTTATCTGAAGTTTTCCATAATTGACTAATTGTGTTGACAGCTCTGAAACAATTTACAGCTCTGCCAGTTATTTCATGACTCAAGTATTTACTGTTTATTGTGTTAGTACATTTGTCATTGAATTGTGTCTCTTACCAAGACTATGCATGTAAGTTTATCTTATTCTTGAAAAATGGTGAGTAGTTTGTCTTCTAGAGTTTAAATGCCACATGTTAGTAGTACGTCATGCGTTGTTTTGTATATAAAGCACAGACAAATGTAGGGCCGGGAAAAGTGCTTGCCATAGTTGACTTTTTTTTTTTTTTTTAATTCAAGTCTGTTAAAAAAAAAACATTAGAAGAAAGAACTACATTAATAGGTCCATGCAGTTAGAGCTGTGCTGTACTACAGCTAGCTGCATCAGATACATAAATCAGACTTTAACTGTTTTAATCTGGATTGCATGAGATTATATTCCTTCGGTTGATTCTAAACTCTGATTTTCTCTTCCCACACTATATCCATATCAGTTCTCCCGCTATCACCTGTGGGTGTTTTTTTCATGATTCAGAGATGAGTCACCAATTTGCTTCAGACTCTCCAGTGTCCAGTGTTAAAACCCACCCCATTACCGCACAATACACACCACTGTACTTTTCCCCATCTGCACTATTTTAAGGATGTGTTTTATGAGTTCTACAAAGAAATGGATTCTAACTTAGTGAAAACCTGTTAGACAGAGGCTCAAGCATTCATATACAAGTGTCAAAATACAAAAGCACCCACATGTATTTATGTATGTTGGTCACGAAATCACTTCTAATGCTTGTAGGACTTTTTATCCTCTAATTTGTAATCTCCTCCTCTTGAGACTCTCTTAATCCAGTGTGACCTGATTGTTTTTATTTCTTTTCCCCTTTAATTGGGTGTAGTAGTTTCACTCTCTGCATTGGTAAATGGAAATGGTCAATGGATTGCATTTATATAGCGCTTTTCTACACATTTAAGGCACTCAAAGCGCTTTACATTGGCACTCCTTGACTCTGGCCTAGATTCAGTCAATCTTCTCTGGATTTTACAGACTACACATACATTCAGTTTCTTCAAGAAAATAAATTATGTTTTGACCTAACAAAACATCGTTACACATGATGAAGACACTATTTGCATTTTAAAGCCACGTTATTTATATAGAGTTTATTATCCTGCATGATCTAAATTTTCAGCAATATTTGTTGTTCTTTTTGTAGGTCACTTAAATAGAATGTCTTTAAACTCTGAGGAGTTTTAATAGATGCCTATTAGCCGTATTATCGTCTCAAGATCAAAGATTCTGGCATGTCTATTATTACAAGCATATTGTTTGGACTAGCGGTATTGAAAGCCTTAGAGTTTATTTTAAGATCTAGTGAAAATACCCAGGTTTAAGCAGGCTGAGCCTGTTTGTATTTATGCATACAAAAGCTACTGTTTTTGTCTGAATGCATCTCACAGCTATGTAAAAATTAAAATCTAAATTGAAAGTATGTTTTTCTTTTTAATATAAAGAGAAAAATAAAACAGCAGTCCTCAAGAGACACAGAAATTTCAAGCTTTGTTTTGTCTAAGAATTGGAAATCTACCACAGACATTCACTATTTTAGGCTAAAGGATCTTACAAGCTAAAGGCCATTGATCATTTTTATTCAAGGCTCTTGTTTATGCATCCTGTCTCCCTGCTCTGCTTCTAAAAATCCTCGAGACTGATGGCTCATCTCATGCCAACATGGGGCAGAGAGAGAGAGAAAGAAAGGAGGAAAAGGGTAGTGCGTCATCCTTTTTCTCCCTCTACTTCTAAAAATAGCCTTGCCTCCTGATTGCACAGGCCCACGTTTCCAGGGCAACAGTGTTCATTCACAGCTTTCCAGTCTTGTGCAGGAAGGGGTGTGGGAGATCAGGGTGTGAAGTGTTATTATCCTCTCCCCTGTGTTTCTAAATGACACTTTCTTGGTTGTTTTTAAATGTAATTTTAGAGTTTAAAGAATATCTTTTCATATCAGTAAACAACTACCCTACATTGTTCATACAGAATATCCTTTAAGACTCTCAAAGCAGCTTTTAAGTAATGTGAATTATGCACAGCTTTTCTTTTCTGTCTTCGGAGAAGATGACTCAGGAGATGAAGGCCCTGTACCACAGGAGGACCGTGCCTTAACCCAAGGGGTGCTCAAGACTCTGGCCAGCAAGTTAGATGACCTGAGCACCTGTAATGAGCTCATAGGAAAGCACGGTGCCGCCCTCCAGCGCTCCCTCAGTGAACTTGAAGAACTGCGTGGAAATGGTGACAGCACGGACAGAGTAAAAGCTGTGAATGAGCGAGCTACACTTTTCCGGATCACCTCCAATGCTATGATAAATGTGAGTTCATGAATTCAAGGCTCAGTGAATATAACTTCCATAAATGGAAGACACATACATTGAAGATGTCTATTTTTGAGGCAATGCACTTCAAGGGTTCTGTATGGACATTTTGCTCTGTGTTGTCTTCACACCTCAGGCTTGTCGTGACTTTCTGGACGTGGCTGAATCTCACAGTAAAAGGTGGCAAAAGGCCCTGCAGCATGAGCGAGAACAGCGTCACCATCTGGAGGAGACCATCGAGCAATTGGCCAAACAGCATAACAGTTTAGAGAGAGCCTGGAGGGAAAATCCCACCTCATATACAGGTGAGGCTCATCACTCATTCTTAATTAATTCTAAGTAACAGAGAGAACGGCGGTAGTTGTAAATAACATGTTACAATGTTTTGTAATCATATGTCTAATGTGTAAGGGGTGTCGGAGAAGTGCAAAAATGGGACATAATATTCATTATAATGTATAATAGCATGGCATCAAAATGACCTGTTTATATCCACAATGCTGTCAACCTAAAATCAAAGCTCAAAATGGGCATAGCAGAAGTGACTTCCTGTGGTTTTAGCAGCCACATTGAAGAACAGTGAAGGAGGTATTCAGGTGTGTTGTGTGCAATTTACAGCTAGAGTAATAATGTAAAATGATAATATTTTTATGCAAGACTTTTCAAACAAAGTACTTTATAAAATCCAAAGTACTTTGGATTTTATAAAGTAGTCTACATATTAATGTAGACTATGAATGGAGTCTTTTGCCAACTTTTTGAGAAGGCAGGTCAGCAAAGCCTAGACACACGATCAAAATGTAATGATACAATAAGCTGCATTATTAACACTGCTACATCACCTATATTGTAGCAGGGTAACTCCTCGTCTGTTCCATCGAGGGTTTTTATCTACATCCTTTTCAACACTAATCGTCTTGTAACAGCCCTCTTCTGGCTGTTAGGAATGATGCACTGATTCAGCAACAGGGTCCCTGTTTGTTTAAAAGTTATATATTTAAAGGAATCATACAGTCTTACATGTCCCATTGTCCTGTCTTTGTTGTTACAGCTGTGGAGCGGTCTCAGCAGGGGGACGCAAGTGATGAGAACGATGACGCAGAGTTCTTTGATGCCATGGAGGACTCCCCTGCATTCATAACTGTAACAGCTACTGGCAGCATACAGCATAAGTGAGACAATATCTCTATATGCAGCATAAATTCAGAGATGTATTTTATATGAAATGTCAGCGCTATGATGGTGATGTGTACTTAAATTATGTTTTAGGCGTTCAGGGAGTAATCAGAGTATGATGAGTGGAGGAATGCCCAGTGAATGGACTCACAATGAGAATGTAAGTTCCGTGCATGCATGTCATTGATCAAGAACATCTATTATATTAAAAACTCCCATAACATCATATATGGAGGTAGCATGTTATATTAAGGTATCCATATGTGACATTAATTAGTTGTTTGTGTATAGTGTATTTGTAGAATTGTGCCTCTTTATTAGCGTTTAGAAATCAGTGCCTTATTTTATCATCTGTTATTAATATCCAATAACAGTCCTTTAACAGTTTTCTGTCAGTAGTGTCATTATTTTTGCTTACTGACAAATTGATTAATTTGACCCCACAGCAGCAACAGTGTGCAACATCCACTACTATTAGCTTATTATTTAAATTGGAGAGCTGATCGACAATTTTGAATTTCCCAAATGGGGACAAATAAAGTTCTATTCTATTCTGTTCTATTTTATTCTATTCTATCATTATGAATGGATGAATGATGGATGGTGATGGATGAATCACTAACCTTTTCAACACAATGCAGGTTCCCACAAATGTTACATGTTGAACCTAGTTGTTGCAACACCGAGCTTGTTCCCTGCTCTAAAGCCAAGTAACTTACTAGTAAATCAGAACTATACTTCATGTTGATATTTTCGCAAATTGTGCATTTTTAAGACTTCATACTGATTAATATAGAGCTAATGTGCTACTACTATGAATACTAACAAACAGCCAGTGAATGGTAAATAATTGTATCTTGGTTAGACATTTTTACCAGAACTTCACACACCATCTGAACTTATATTATATATATATATAAGTTATGTATATTATATATATTATATAGTATTTCTCGTTTGCTTTTTTAATTCAGGATACCTCTGTCACAAACCATATGCAGCTACGAAGAACAAGACGCAGCCGTATTCCTGACAAACCAAATTACTCCCTCAACCTGTGGAGCATCATGAAGAACTGTATCGGCAAAGACCTATCCAAGATACCTATGCCCGTAAATACAAAACACACATTTATTATAGTGTAGTTTTTATTACACAACTTTCAGCTTTAAGAGTTAGCTGTTCCAGCAGTGAAAGTGTCTGCATCCCTCATCTGAAGTCTTCATGTTTGTTTTCACTTGTGTGGAATTGCAGGTAAACTTTAATGAGCCATTGTCAATGCTGCAGCGTCTGTCTGAGGATTTAGAATACAGTGAGCTTCTGGACCGGGCAGCTCGCTGTGACTCTTCTCTGGAGCAGATGTGCTTGGTAGCTGCCTTTTCTGTATCCTCCTACTCAACCACAGTGCATCGTACAGCCAAACCCTTCAACCCTTTGCTGGGAGAGACTTATGAGCTTGACCGGCTAGAAGAGTATGGTTACCGCTCCATCTCTGAGCAGGTTAGACTGAGACCATCACTACTAAATCCTCTTATACTCATCTTAGTGATACTTTCATGAAATTGTATACATTTTAGTTCAATTGAATTTCAATTATTTTAGGCATGTAAGAGAACTATGTTATGTAGTATGATGTGACACAACTAGTAAGATTCAAGATAAATTTATTGCCATTTGTGTTGAAACAAGGAATGGTTATGTGGTCACTCCTAGAGTCAGAAACAATCAACAATAATCATCTATAAAAAAAAAAACGCATACAACCTATGTGTAAAAAGCACATAAAACCCAGGAGACAAGTGTAAAAAATTGAATAAATACATAAATAAATGAAATAGCATACACTGCAACAAGGAGGAGGTCATTTGTTGACACACGTCTGAGGTTGTGTTTGGTGTGTTTGAACAGGGGGTGAGCTGGGTGTTGTGTGTCTGTATGTATTCGCTCAGCTCTCTTTTGGCAGCGCTGTGTGTATATTGTGTGTAAGGAGGGAAGGTCAGTGCCTGTTGCCCATTGTGTCTGCAGATCATACTCTTTGTAGTGCCTTCCTCTCCCTCTGTGGTGTTACCATAACACACAGTGATGCCGAAAGTGCAAATGCTCTCCACCAGTCCCCTGTAGACCTGGGTGAGAGGGTCCCAGTGCAGACCTGCCTTCCTGAACAGCCTTACGATATAAAGTCTCTGCTGGGCTTTTTTCACTATGGATGCATTGGTGAAGCCCAGCTGAGATCCGATGTTACATGAAAGCCCAGGAATTTATGGGTGTCAGCCCTCTCCACCTCAGACCCATTAATAAACAGTGGCTGCAGAGGGGGTGAGTTCTTCCTGAAACCCATCACCATTTCCCTTGTTTTGTTGACATTGAAAATGAGGTCGTTGACCTCACCATAGCCAAGGATGTTATCCACAAGGTTCCTGTACCCCGACTCACCCCCCCCCCTCCATAATAAGTCCCAGGATGGTGGTGTCATCCATGTACTTAATTACTGCGGTATTGTCCTGGGTGGAAACGTCGC
>JAPTHA010000005.1:5270949-5289429 GCA_029814585.1 Gymnapogon annona | reverse complement strand
AAAAGTACTGCAATAGAAAGTCTAGCATTCATCTCTGAGCGTCACAAATCAGAAGTGTGTCCCTCTGTGACATATGGACTAAATGTACTCCCGCTGTTATTTGACAAGCGCATGCGCAGACTCTCTAGGTTCCAACTACACAATTTGCCCAGGAGGCAGTTGCACTGGGTTTGCACCATGCCGCTGACAGAACGGCACCCACGGACTCAGTCGCACACGAGAAGCATTGCCCTTTAAATAAACCATCCAATGACACTGGAGCGCGTCCACACCGTCTTGACTCCGCGGTACGATGGGACAGTGACTGACGGAGAGCTGTGGATGCTGTCAATGTACCAGTCGAAGAATTAAGGTAAAGGCAACAAAGCGCGGTAACTGAAGAGAAACAACCTCCGTAACTGACGTGAACGGCTCCCGAGGCTAGCATGCTAACGCCGCTAATGGCAGCTGACCGTTTAGCAGGCAGCGTCAGTGGCTACCGTTAGCATGACGACACAGACATGTAGGTTAGCAAATGGCAGCTATGGCAGGGGTCAGCTAACTTAGTTCACCTTGTGCCCTTTGATTTTACAAGACAAAACACCCACTGTGTGGTCGTAATCAGGCACCGAGTTTCAGTCGCGTTCATTTGAAGTCGCTCTATGTAGGAATAGAACGGGAGGTTAACCTTCCGGACACAACACATGTATGTGTTAGTGAATAGTGTAACAATCAAACAGTCGACGTGTGTGTCGACAGGGTTTTGTCCTTTCGTGTGCCGGGAAAGGGGGTCACACCATGACCCAGACAATTTAGTAAGTTGCTATTTAAAGCCAACATGGTGAAACGCATTGCTCGGAGAGCTGGGGCTCTGGTATTCATTAGATTGAATTACAGGCTCATCCAGTGCTAATGTTTACTACACTGCTGTGTTTTGATGCATTGAGCCGATTCGTCACAGCTTGTCCAGGACTGCGTGTTAGAAAACAACCAATCCCCTCGGTCTTCGTCATACGGAGGCGAGACTCGGCTCAGAGTCCAGTGTCTGCCTTTCTGGTGGGTATATGTCATGTTTTCCTGCGAGTTACACAACCATGCAACATAGAAGCACGTGTTTGTAGGCGGAGCTGAAAGAAGTGGCGTTACAGGTCTAAGACGAGCACACTGTTATTGTATGCCATTTGTGCTATTTGTATCCCGTTTCGTGAGGTTGTCGCGTTAAGGTTGGTGTGTTTTGTCGAGCAATAGGTTCAACATGTGTTTTCCTTGCAGAGAGAACAATGATGCGAACATGATCAGGACCGATGGCTTCTCAAAATGCGTGGCGACTCTGCAAGAAAGAGGCAGGAGGAGGCCACCCTCAGAGATGCTCCATCTGCTGTCGGCTGTCATTGTCTGGCTGGTGACCGGAACCACCATCTCCAGCCTCAATAAATGGATATTTGCCGTATACAACTTCAGGTATCCCCTGCTGTTGTCTGCGTTGCACATGCTAACAGCCATAGTGGTGGACTATGGGTTGATCAAACTGCGGGTTATTCGCCACAGAGGGGTCGGAGAGCAGGACCTGACCACCAGCGCAAAATGTAAAGTGTTCCTGTTGAGTCTGACATTCTGTGCCAGCATCGCCTTCGGGAATATGGGTCTGAACTATGTCCAGCTGTCATTTGCACAAATGATTTACACAACCACCCCACTCTTTACTCTCGCTATATCCACCTTGATCCTGGGCAAACAGCATCATATCCTCAAATATACAGCCATGATGCCCATCTGCCTCGGGGCCTCACTGAGCATCATGGGGGAAGTCCAGTTTGATCAGACTGGCTGCATCTTTGTTTTTGCAGCAACCATGTTGAGGGGTGTCAAGTCCATCCAACAAAGTAAGTACAACTTTATGTGTGTTATTTGTAACTTTCAAGCCTCATATCTCTGCTGCACCACAGAAGCAAATTTTTATTACATTTGTTTCACTTGATTAGTAACTTAAGCCAATTTGTTGTATCCTTCATGTATAATGAAAACCATGAATGTTTATGATTATATGCTTAAGTGTTGAATCAGTTACATATAATGGAAAAGGCATTGACACAAAGATGGAAACAGATGTATAACATGATGAATTTCTGTAGTCTACCCAGCCATAACCATGTACAGCAGCAGATTGTGACATACACATGTAGGAAACAGTAAAGCAAATCTAAAAAAATAACATTGTGCTCATTATAGTAAAATACTGTCCACACTGGACCACATTACTGCACAATCACTTCTTTTATTTTTCAAATGTTCAATACGTGCTGAGAACACTTTCATTCAGTTATTTTTGATGGACCAACTTAACTGCGTGGTGTGAGTATTTTTACTAAATACAAGGATCTGAATCCTCTTTCCCCCGCTAGCCATAGATTAAAGTCAGTGGGAAAAAGGAAAATATGTCTCATACCACAAACACGCATATACAGTAGTTACTTCTCAAGGGAACCACACCATTCTGTGGTACTGGAACATTTTTTGGTGAATCACTCTTTAGTCATTGAGGTGCCACGCCACGAACAAATCATCTGGTTTCTAAGGAGACATGACACAAACACGCAAACATAATTGTAATTGTATTTACAGAGAGTGTTTATTTAATTTAAGCTTTTTCAGGTAGTACAGGAATTTTCTGATACATGAGACGGTGCTTTTAGCATAAGGAAATCCATTCTTGCTTCCCCCAGCAGGAATAATGGAACTCATGTTAATAATGAAAAAAATTGTGTATTCCTTTGCATTTACCTGTATAAACAATTTATGATGCAGCTGTGATGGTGAACATTCAGGTGACTGACGCCCTGATGAGAAAAAGACACATTCCTCTTGAATTGATGTCATTCGGGTCACAATGTGCCTTTGCTACTTTCAGCCAATAAATGTACTTATCTAATGTCCGTTGCTCTAATACAAGTATTTGTGCTAATTGCCTTTAAGCTTGAAACACCAGAGATAAGTGCAGGCAGTGAACCTGAAAGAGTTCATACTTCATCAGTTTCCGTAACACCTTAATTCTCAGCAAAAGAATGAGCACAAGAAGGTAATGAGCTTGTAAGCATATAGGCAGGCCTGTGCTGTACCTGTTATGTAACAGAAAGGCAGATATGACGTTTGAATGTAAGACCAAATTCCTTGTACCCCGTGGAGGATACGGTACCACAGAAGTGAGCTTAAAGAGTCATCACTCTAAATCCCCAAAGCAGCTGACTCTTTGTCCTTACGGTCAACTCTAGTCATGGTTCCTTTTAAGCATGACATTCAACCTCATAACACTATATCATGCAACTTTTCTGTCCATCCACTTTTAATGTGATTAAATGAAACTTTCTACATCTACGTCATGTCCGTCCTTTAAAATTAGATACAGCCCAGACACTGTTTAGATTAGTATCAAGGCTCTTCTACAGATGTTTATCATTGAGAACTATTTCTTGGCTTGGGAGGGATGACTTTCTGAAATCCTGTTGACACATCGAGGTTGCCAGGCAACTGTTGTGTTCTCTAAAAATCACTACACCCGCACATACCCCTTATACAACAAAACTAGACTTAGACGTAGACCTAGACTTAGACTTCCTATATTGTCATTACACAGACACACACAATGAATATAGTAACGAAATGTCATATATTGGCAACTGATAACCCAAAATAAATATGGAAGATAGAAAAGTGCACAATTGCTATAACTTTAACTATAACTATACTTCCACTTTATGATTAC
The DNA here is from genome assembly GCA_029814585.1 of Gymnapogon annona. Lineage (NCBI taxonomy): Eukaryota > Metazoa > Chordata > Actinopteri > Kurtiformes > Apogonidae > Gymnapogon > Gymnapogon annona. The sequence continues at coordinate 5,285,690 of JAPTHA010000005.1, read as the reverse complement.
ACTGTTTTCCAAATGAATTCACATTTAACCAATAATTAATGAGCTTATAAGATGATGTATGCTGTTTTTTATTTGTCTTTTTGGTCTCACATAAAGATTTCATACTAGACATAAAAATGTGATAGTACTTGTCAAAATATTCTTACAAAATTGGCGTGTGTACAGTTTGTCTTCTCCCCTTGCCTTGCCAAAAGAAAAAACTACAAAAACTTTCTCTGAGAGGGTAAAGATAGGGTTTACCCTCTCCTGGCCCTAACCCATATGAAACTGGTATTGTTATTTGTTTATAATTTACTCAAGAAGGGGGATATCAGATTTCTAAAAAAAAATAAACTTCCTTTAATCAGATGAAAAGAAGTTTAAGACTGAACAATGGAAAAAAAATGTTTTGCACATAATCTGCATATTTTTTGAAAATCAGAGTTTTTGCTTCTTGTTCACATGGTCTATCAACATCAATGGTCAAAACTAACAAGATATGAACCAGAGATTAGCAGTCCACTCTTTATAAACAACATGTAAGCATTTACTCAAGAAACTGGAGCTGAAGTGTGCTTTGTTTAAAAATACCTCAAACAGATCGATTGAAGTAGTTGCAACCCAACTCTGTTTATTTCAAATGGTCATGGTTGTAACCATATCATACATGTTTTTTTTTTCTTCACTAAGGCATTTTACTTCAGGAGGAGAAAATCAACTCTGTGTTCCTGCTCTACCTGATGTCCATTCCTAGTTTCTGCATCTTGGCCGTGGCAGCTCTAGCCCTGGAGAACTGGGCTCTGCTGGAGTCGCCATTCCACTATGACCACCATCTGTGGGTGTTTATCCTGCTCAGCTGTATGGGCTCAGTCATGTACAACTTGGCGAGCTGCTGCGTCATCACACTCACCTCTGCCGTCACTCTGCACATCCTTGGCAACCTGAGCTTGGTTGGGAACTTGCTGCTGTCTCAGTTGCTTTTTGGCAGCGAGCTGTCCGCCCTCAGCTGTGCTGGTGCAGTGCTGACATTGTCTGGCATGCTCATTTATCAGAACTCCGAGTTTATCGTCAGCTACCTGGACTCACGCAGGGCCAGAGTCAAAGGGTCTGGACAGGTGGACTTCAGCACTGCTGATGCAGCAGGCATGGACAAAGGTAGTACATCAGAATCAACGCATCAGCCACAGAGAACAGACAAGAAACAAGAAGACAAGGTTGACTGATTTTAGACCAAGAAGGAGAGAATTCAATGCGCAAGTGTACAATGACAGAAACACTGGCTGTAGGTTTTTACTGTTTGTGTTGTTGGTCAAGAGCAGCAGAGGCCATCGTCACTGATGATGGGACAAGTTTCATTTAGCATTTAAATAATTTTTTTTTAACTTCCTCACTGTGCCAATGTGTCTCTGGTTGCACAGAACTGGAGTCTGCTGAGATAAAAATGAAAAAAAGGTTGCCTTTATTAACCATACGGATAGTTTCATTCTCTCCATCTGTATATCACTCATACTTAGCCTATAGTGGTATATGCATGCAAGAGCACACTAAACTGTTCAATACCTCATGAGGTATTCACACTGTCACTCATAATACTCCACTGTGAAACTGTTCTCATTTACAGAGGGCTCTAACTTTAATCATGGGTGACTTGTGGATATTGTACGCTGCATAGAGGGCTAATGGGACATTGGAGGGGTAGGGTTGACACAGTGCTCTGCCTCAAAATTTAAAAGTGCACAATTTGTATATGGAAAAAAAGAAATGTACATTAATATATGTGAATAACTGATACCTGCTATTCACTTGGTCCTGTCATAAATGACTAGGATTTTTGGCAGCTTTCATTTTGTTAGTACATAAAGTGAGAAGCTTGTTACATAAGGATTCCTCTGCCGTTGCAGAGCTTAAACTTTTATCTAGAGACAGAATTTAAAGTAATGGACAAAGTGGATTTTTCTGTGTAAGGGGTTGCCTGTTTTAAACTCATTTATTTATAGGTCTTCATTCTACGTTCTGTCCTGAACTAAGAAATGAAAAAGTGTGGATTCTCCAATCGAGGCTAAGATTTTTTTTGCTTCAAACAATGGTCTCCAGAGAATAAATCCAATTATTCTCCCCCCCCTCCCCCGCAGTCAGAGAGCTCTGACTGCAGCTGCACCTTGATAATTAGGATCACAAGTTCTCTAAGGAGTGTCATTCAACTTTAGCAGTCTTTTCCCCTGACAGGATGAGCAATAAGAAGATAAAGTGGCTCTTTAAAGAAACAGTTGAATAATTTGGCAAGACATTTATTCACTTATTTGAGAGAGTTCTATTAAAACAGCTGCTGGGCTCAGTAACACACTCATAAACCACGTTGCAGCTTACGTAGAGGAATGTCCTCCGATGGGCATGCCATTTACATACAACTATCTGTAATGTTTGGATTTGTCTGGAGCTTTAACTGGTTCTTAGTAAAGGCAGCAGAGTTTTCCAGGCAATAAGCGGAGATGTTGCCTTAGAATTACTACTGTAGGAGCAGTCAGACTGTTGTTTACTAAGAAATAGTTATAGCACAGAATCTCTTTGAAAATGCATTGGAGACCTATTTCCTCCCTTTTGTACTGGTCTATAGGGATGGGAATGAATGTTTCTTTTTGCTGACAGTAAAGCAGCAGAATTTCAGTGATTATTAGAGGGTTGTTTTTTGTTACTCAATTCTGCTTTCATTCGTAAATAATTGAATAATGTTAGAATGGGCACAGTTTAAAGGTGACTGGTCTCCAGCAGCAGACACAATTAGGACTGAATCAATGAAAAATGTGTTTATTCCCATCCCACATCGAAGCCTTTTCCTCCTCTTTCCCTTTCACAGACAAACTTGAACTTATTGAAACAGGGTGGAGAAGTGTGATTCAATTTGTTGGACCATTCTATATTAAACACAATCTGCCGTTTCCAAATTGGAATTTTCTCTGGTTGCTGAACCACCCCATGTTGAAAAACTGACCTCTGCTGGACAGTGTTTTTTTTTTCTTTGTTTGTTTTTTCATTATTTAAAATTTGTGAGAGGATTTTTTTTGTCCCTTTTTATTTATTTCAAAGATTGTATTTATTTTTGATCTTTCAGTCACTGGCTTTGTAATCCTGTCGCATTTGGTTGTCAAGTGTCTTGCACAGGATACGCATGTGGTTGTCTAACATTAACCTCATCTGTTACGTTTATAGAGAATCTGACACAAGTCAGGTCACTGATCATGTCTGTGATCCTAAAGACACTTTAAACATCCCAGGATGTCTCTGACACTCCCTCCTCTATGTTTCATATGCCAAATGTTTACTTTGAGAACTTGTTGAGTTACACTTGCTTTGCAGGTTTCTGTAAAAGTGATCATTTTACAGAGTTTAACATTTTAAAACAGGAAGCCATACAAAACGGTGACTGACTTTGAAAACACCTGCCACATTTTCTGCAATTTTTGCCATAAATGTATCTACGGGCAAACTGTGTCTTGAAAGATTTTGTCATTGTTCTCTGTAAAATTATACAATTCAAAGCATCATATTTATATATGATGATTATTATATGATCAGTGGCTTTTAGCAGAGAGATCTGATCATGCATCAAGATTAATCAGAGCAAGTATTGATTTGTAAGCCTTGTTAGTCATTTGTCGTTTACTATTTAAGCTGTCTTGACAGATTTCACGTTTTCATGTTTTATTTTGAACAGGGTTCAAAACACCTGTTGTACTGACAAAGTGCAAAGACATTGCCTTCAAAGCCAGTGGTTCCTTTGCACATGCTGGTTTGAATTGTTTGCTAAGCTTGTTGGGTGTAAATAGGTATTTTATTATGTTTATGTATTTTATAGTTGGATAAGGGTTGGTCTAAGAAACTTTTGCCTCATGCCTTATTTGGACATACTGCACATAAGCGGGGAGTGATTTAATCTCATTTTGTCACACTGTTTAATAGTTTGAATGTCAAATGTGGCCACTGGTACTTGTGTTTCGGAGCAGTGATGTGGTCAGGTAGCAGAGACAAGCTCTTGAATTGCTTGAATGGAAGGACTTGGACTGGTACAATAAAACATAACATCAAACACGATCGCAGAGTCTAGTCTTTATTTGACTGTCTTTGGCATAATTGTAGTAAAGATTTTTTTTTGTACGTTTTGTTATTTATAGTGTTTTTTGTGTGTTTTGTTACAACAAATACACTCTCTCTCGCTCTCTCTCTCTCTATATGTATATATATATGTATATAATATATTTCACTTTAAAAACCCCAGAACCCTAATGACATCTTCCCCCATAGATCAACCTATTTTGTAACGTTCATACACACCTGAACCATGTAACTTCAGCCTGTTCAGCGACTGCAGGTGGAAATTAGCTCTAGCTACATCCTGGCAGCAGCATCTCTCCTTCAGACTCTGTCTATAGGTTAATGTACTGTTGTGCACTGTCCCTGCAAAAAAGAAAAGAGAAATAGAACAGTTGCAGAGGTGTAAAGTACTTTTCCATTACTAACATTTTTAAAGTATTTGTTGAACATTTAGATTTTATCCTAAATGTTACTATTTGAATAATTCACTGCATTTCAAAAGAAAGTACTGTCCCATACTACGTCTACAAAGAACTGACACAAAGATTACCTTTTCAACACTAGTAAAGGTTAAACCAATTACTGTTCTTTCTAAAATCTCACAAAAATAAGTAATAAGGTCTCATTTCACACATCAGAGTTAACGTTCAACCTGACGGTGAATGTTTCTTAAAAACTATCACAGATGTACATGACAAGTACAGAGGTGCATTCTCTGTAGAACTAGACAGAGTGGTTCAGTCCCCCTCCAGCTACAACAGTTCAGTGCTGCTCTGCCACTATTCAGTCCAATGATGCCATGGGTGATTATATTTTAAAATTAACTTGTATTTTTTAGAATGCCGTATGACCTTAAGTAAAGGTGTGGAACAGGTTTTCCACAACTCACAGTGTTAGTTTGTTCACGTAATGAAATTCGTGGGAATGCATCACATCTTGAATCCTCAGATTGAAGAGATGAAGGAGGTGAATGAATGAATGAAACAGACCAGTCTTTCTTTTTAACTGTAATAGATTTATGCCCCCCCCCCCTCCTAAATTGTGCATGGTGTGAATATAATGCATTTGTGTGTTTTCACCACTTGGTGGAGCAATAACTCATGTTTCTCCATTTCTAGACCCTGTTGGACTTCCATCACAAAATGATCAGCCTTGTTTTTTAATTGCCATCCTGATTTTAGAGTTTGTATCTCTCTCTCTCTCTGTGTGTGTGTGTGTGTGTGTGTGCGTGTGTGCTCTGCCCCTCCTTCCAGAGATTCCTCCTCTTGTATAAACAGGGGCCTTCTGGTCTGCCTTTTGCCTCAATAAGGCAGTGCTCCTCAGTTTTTTTTTAAATCTAACTTAACCCTTTCATTTCCTAACAAATTACTTGTTTGCGTTGCTATTCAAACAGTGAAAATATGTGTAGATTGCAAGTTTTTCAAAGGAAAAAACACTTTGTATGTTTCCATATGGCATCACGCAGTATCAAGACATAGTGAAACTCAACAAAAGACCAACAGACGGATCAACCAAGTCCTGATGTGTGTCCTCCTCCTCCTCCTCCTTCAGTCTTGGGAGGTTCATATATTCAACTACTCCTCATTCTCCAAACATGCATCCTTATGAAGTGCTGCAGTGTGATGTCAGGGATACAGCAGCGCTAGTCTAGAAGAGGATCCAGAGAGAAGGGAGCTCCAGGGATTTCAGTCCAGCCTCATCTCTGTCATCAGACACTCGAGACTCCATCCTGACGACAGGTGGGTGACATGAACTATAACCCATTCACAGACATTATTCTTCTCGGTTATCATCTTCATGTCCTTGCACATTTAACTCTTCTCTAACTCTACTCTGTCAGAGTGCATACTTTTAAGCTCTTATCAAATTCTTTGAGTTGGAGTCTCCTCCTAATACATTACTATATTTGTATGTGTTTTTGCCCCTTGTGTGCCGTGCTAGCCCAGTCGCTGAGGAACACATTTCTATGAGTGGCTACATAATTTGTTTCTGTAACATGTCACACAAGTGTTTAGATTAGAATCAACGAGCAGATGGCACAGACTTCATGATATGCAGCCTTAGCTTCAAGAACACATGATTCACTGTTAACAAGAAGCAATCATTAATAAAAGAAAATAATAAAAAAAACTTTCATCTTATTTGAAAGCTAGATGCTTGATTATATGTCAGAAAGTTCTAAGCAGCTCCTGTTGCTTAGAAGGTTGACGACAGTGGCCAATGTGTTCAAGACATTTAGTGTCATACAGTGATGATGATTTCTTTCGGCTTTTTTTCCCTTACAGGGTCGCCAGAGCGAATCCGATTCGATTCGATATTTGATTTGGTAGAGTTTTTACGTTGAATGCCCTTAATTCATCTCTTAAATATGTCTCAGAATTCAGAAATGTCAGAGGCTGATCAGTTGCCCAGTCTGTCTTCGCTGACCAGTGAGGAACTGGCAGCAATTGAGGATGAAGACGTTCTCAACAAGATGGTAAAAGAATAGTTATTTTTTGTGATATAATATGTTTTTTGACTGACTGTTTTGACTGTAAAATTTCATCTAAGACTGGTAACATGTACTAATACAAACTATTGAAGAAGTTTTAATTGAAAAAATCATATAAAATGCATTTTGTAATTTTTTCATGGCTGTCACAATGACCCATTTGATTCACCAGTAAAACTGTAGTTTGTCATGTGTCAGTTGGTGGAAGACACTTGTTTCTACGTTCGGTTAATGATATAGTTTAACGGCCAGGTTGTTTTTGTTTAGTTTTTTCTGTTTTGCCATAATAATATTAGAATTTTCTCATGTATTCATGAGTAAAGCATAACCAATAAACCAAATTTTCAAACAAACAAACTTTATTTTCACTGAAAAATTCTAAATTCAAGAGAGAATATTAAAAAAAATGGAGAGGTAAAATATAGATTAAAAAAGTCATTTAGAAGTTGCCACAAAATTAACTTTAGACCTTTTAATGTTAAGGACTTAGTATATTTTTTATGTTCAAAGATACTTTTCCATATATGATCTTAAATCCTGCTTTGAATAGGACATAGGATATCCCTTTATTAGTAACACTAATATTAATCTGCCATGACATTTACCTGAATGATATAAGAGGAAATCCTCAACCAGTACCAAATGTTTAATTTAATACTATGTTTTCAGCTGGACAGTGCAAAAGATTTTGAAGAGAGACGCATAATTCGAGCTGCACTGAGGGATCTGCTCAAGAGAAAGATAGGTAAAAGGTGAACCTGTTTAATACCCGTACACTATAATACTCGTGCCTGAGTTTTGCTTGGTAATTCATCACTTCCCATCAGATAAACGAAAGGAGGAGCGGGGATCCAGGCAGGAGAACTTGAGACAACAAGGCCTGAGTAAAGATGGTTCAACAACAGGTGGAGCCACAAACACAGGCAGAGGCTCCGTCAGCCAGCAGGCGTCAACAAATAGTATGTCATATTCACACAGGGTATATCAAGTATTCAGATCTTTTAGTAAAGGAGCACACTGAGGAAGATGTTCCATAATCCTTACATAAGTACTGAAGAAACAAGAGCAGTAATAGTACTCATTTGTAGTAAAATAATGTTTGGATGGTGGGAGGAAGCTGGAATAGGAGGTTATACACTACTAATTGCATCAGTTTAAAGGGTTAAAGAATTTGTTACTCTTGTTTTCTTCATTACATGCTGATGGAACAGGATTGTGATGAAAAGCCGTAATCTGTGAACTAACTAAAGTTGTCAGACAAATAAAAAGGTACATTTGCCCATGAAGTGTAGTGGAGCAGATGTGTTTAGTTTAATTAAATGGAAATAATTTAATTTCCTCAAATGTAAACCATATGTGAGTGTCACACATGTAGCGTGTAATATTTGGGGCAATAACAGAATATTTGGGGGCAATAATAAAATGAACATTTGTGTGTGAGTGATGAGTTTCTGTTTGTTTTATACCTGCCATGTTAGTTGTTTTTATTTGTATGTTTTTCTTAGTTGTATGTATAATGTAGAGATTGGATGGAACTTTGAAATTTCATACTTAATGCAATGTCCACAATGACATTCTATTCTATTCTTGTTATTCTTGTTTAAGTACTTGTTAACATCCATATCCCACTGATTCATTGTCATAGTACCTGATCAGTTCTTTCCTGTCTTAACCTGGTTGTCTTCTTGTCTTCAGAAGCAACAGGCTCTTCATCAGCCTTCACTCCCTTCAACAGAACAGCAGGCAGGTGAGTTATTAAAGAACGTCAAGCCAAAAATATACAAAATGGGACAAAAACGTTTCCCTTATGCAATCACTGTTCATGGTGGATTGTAGCCTGACTAAATTCAAGAATGGACTTACATTCATCACAGGAAAATTCATTCACCAGGGATGTGTTTTAAATCTTTATGGGAAAGAAGCTGCTACAGGAGAAGACACTTTATAGTCTTTGGTTTGACTTACAATCCTGGTATTTTCACCTTTGTACGGCGTTAAATATGAAAACAAATTGCCATACTTTTTAATATATTCAGTATCTTTGTGTCTTTTCCAGTCCTGCTGTGACCTCAGCCCCAAAATCTCCTTCTGCTGCAGTACCCAATGTTAAAAATGTCAAACAGATGCTTCTGGACTGGTGCAGGGCCAAAACGGAGCCATATGAGGTAAGTAGCACTGACTGTGTTTGTGTGTGCAGTCGTGTTCTGTGGCGTTTACATAGCTCTGTCTTTATGTCCGGGTCTCCGGCACATGAATTTTTCAAAATTCCTATGGTTTGAAACAGGGAGTAGACATCCAGAACTTCTCCTCCAGTTGGAGAGATGGCATAGCCTTCTGTGCTTTGGTGCACCGCTTCTTTCCTGATGCATTCGAGTACTCCATCCTCAACCCCAATGAACCCAAGGAAAACTTCCAATTGGCTTTCAGCACCGCAGAGTGAGCTCCTCTTCCTTATTTGTAGAAGCAGATGCTCCCCCAGTGATAAGATCAAACTGACATCACAGCTCTGACACTATATTTTCTTCACCATTGTTTGTCTTGAGTCATTTTTCAGTGACACTGTATGTCTATAAACTGCAGGAGGCTGGCAGGCTGCCCCCCTCTGCTGGATGCAGATGACTTGGTCCGGATGAAAGAGCCAGACTGGAAGTGTGTGTATACGTACATCCAGGAGTTTTACCGCTGCCTGGTGGAGAGAGGCCTGGTCAAAACCAAAAAGAGACTTTAGACTCTTGTGGGTTTTCTATCTTTGCCAGTACTTTCATTTTTTTACACACATGAGCACAGGTTGAGGTTAAATGCACACAGCAACGTGCACTTTTTCAGCTGAATACATATGTTTGTTTGTTTTTTGCAGTTTAACATACATGAGATAAAACTGAAGTGTTGTATATGCATTATCTGACAGTGTGCTGCACGTGTAGTATTTGCTTGCTGTATGTGTTAGTGGTGACTTGTCTTTGTATGTGCTCTGAGTGGACAGCTGGCACTTAGGATCAGTGCATTCCTCCGGGATTACACATCTAAAGAGCGCGAATCATGGGAACACATTTTACGTTGATTCTGGTGAGTGACTGAGAGTCTGAGTATTAACAAATATATAAATATAATGCCTTCAATAAACGCAATAAATGTAATGCATTCCATCATATAGCCATGCTCACTGTAACTGAGGGTTAATGGAGACTGCAAAGTAGGTCAAAATGCCTGTAAATCAAGAATTATATAACACATATTGAGTCAGGAAAGAGCATTAGAGAGCAAGAGTCATGATCATTTGCCCTGTGGATCTGTTGTTTACATTTAAAGACAGACTTTACACCTACAAATAATTTAGCTCTTATTGACTGATAGTAAATGGATATTCATCATAGAGTGAGTTTAGTAATTATTAATGTTTCACTAACAGATGTCCAATATTTAATAAAGCAGACAAATAGGTTTGTTTTTGTTCAAAGTATTGAATAATAAATGCAATATTGAAAGTATGGATTTTCCCTCATAATTCATGCACGGAAGAGTGGAAAAACTGTAATATGCAGTAGGTTATTCATGCAGTGTATGTGACAATCTGAGAAACAGGTGACTTATTGAATCTTAAAGAAGCTTCTGAAATATTTCCAATACTCTGAGGGTGGACTGTGTAAGGAGAGTAAGACGGTGTATGTTCACAGGCCCAGTGGGATTGATGACTGTGGTTTGATACAGAGCAGGTGCATCCACTGCTGAGTGATAACACCGGTTGAACCCGGACAGCACTGTTGTGTGTTATGTGCTTGATGTTCAACTCGATCACAGTCTCTGGAGGAACTATGTCTAATTAATGTGACTTTTGCCATTTTGTAACACAAATTTGCATTCATCGGATAGATTTACAATATGGAAACCACTGACTATGGGACTTGAAATCCAGGCCTTTGTTGATGTCTGCTGCATCAGTGTTGAACTTATACCCGATAATTACCTCACTAAATCTTATTGATTTCATAAGTTGCTGGTGTCCGGGATACTATGTGCCTCCCTTTAGTGCCCCGCCGTTATATAGATGTCAGTGACTGCTATATGGCCACAGTAAAATGTAATGATCTATGAGCCGATCGATTCTCCCCATCGGTGACGCACTAATGACAAATCAATGCGTCGCCGATCAGACAGATGCTCAAATACCTGATTTTTGTTTTGCTCCTGCTTCTGGTCCATCCAGCAGGTGCTCATGTGTTTTACCCAGAGTGCACAGAGAAAGAGAGAGAGAGAGAGAGAGAGAGAGAGAGAGGGAGGGAAGGAGGGAGGGAGGTTCACGGTTGCTGCGAGTGCGCGTGATGGGTCGGTGTGCGGCCAGTGTACCGGAGGATGCTAGTCGAAAAGTGCTCTTGCTCCGGCCAATTGTGCGGCGATTCACTCACTCACAGCTCTGGTGATGTCTAACCCGATATCCCGCCGCGTTCCAGTCCAAACATCAGCACGCACGAGTCCGGACCCATCGTGCGTAACCGCCTCCTGTCCTGACAGCGTCTAACGGTCTGCACCGTGACTGAGTCCTTCTCCGTCCGCGGCTCCGTTCTGGGTCGGTCTGCCTCCGGACCTTCTCATCTGAATGTGACAGACCGGTGGCGTTGACTGACAACAAGGAGACCGCTGCTTCCCCTCCGAGGACTGAAGACATCACCTTTACGGTTCACCTTGGAAATAGAAATACGCCTCAAAGGTAAGTCCGGTGTTTCCGCCGATGTGTGTGAGTCACAGCATCCTCTCCAGCTGTGCACTGCTGGGGTTTGGACGTGTCACTCCTGCTCTTCGGTGTCTTTCGGGAGCCTGGGCTCTCCTCCAGTCCAGCTGTCATTCAGACTTGCAGGCTCGTGCACGTTCACTGAAAAAGGCCCCCCTTCCACATAGTTATCTAAGCTCCAAAGTTCCCACTTTTTAAAGTACATTCGATACACATTGGATACACATTAGATACACACGTGCCTGCCCGCCAATATTAACCCACTTTCATTTTTATTATTTTGTTAGCACCATTAACAAATGATTTCCCCTTTCACAAAGGGACCCTAATTTGCATGTCATGAATAATTAATAGGGGGTGTATCATTTCTGTGTGAGAGGGCAGGTAAACACAATGAAAGGAGGCCTCTGTCCTCCAGTGATGTCAGAGACCCTCGATCTGTGATGAACCCACAGTAACTGTTGACACTGACTGATTTAGTCCATTATCTGCAGCCGTCTGTCTGATCACAGCCACTGCTTCTGTCCCATATATTCTTTCACTTGGAAAAGGAAAAAGGATTAGGAGATGAGGAGGCTTGAGGAGGAAAATGGAGCTGAAACCACTTTATACTGTGAGGCCACTGTAAAAAGAATATGAACAATTGCTTCTTTTGTATAGTAAAAGGGCTAGGAGCTAATAGACGTTGCCAAGAAACAGGGATGTAACCCAAGGCGGAGGTCCAAAGTTAGTTCTGCAGCTTTGTTGCCTCCTCATGATAACATCAACATCTGAGATACCAGGGATCATAGTGTGGGTGGGTATTACTTAAAGTCTGATGCACTTTCTTAATTACCTCCAACTGCCTGGAGAATCTTTGCTGGTTTAATTATGGGGGTTAGAAATCTGGTTTAGAACTGAAAAAAAACCCCAAAACATCTGTTACTCATGTCAAATATAGATGTCAAATATATGTCAATATAAGGTAACAAATGAAAGGAAATGAGTATTGTCTTATTGACCCCTCCTGATAATTTGCAGCTGTAGCTGAAACCTGGGTGATTGAAACTGATGGGTAAAATTAATTGGTTGTTAGTATCTGTAACTGTCTGGCTTAAACCTCCAGTGTGAAACGTATTGTCTACTTTGATCTTTATTCCTCTACCCACCGGGAAGGAATACATATATACTGTATATCTGTGTGTGTGTGTGCATGTGTGTGGAAAACCTATCAAAACCTACAGATGGATAAGATACCAGAGTACAGAACAGATTTAATGCACCTTGGTATTGAGCTGAAATCTGTGAGCCCTAGATGGATTCAAGGTTCAAGGTATAACTTTTGGGTTCAACACAAACCTTCCAAAAGTCTATCCCTCATTTAGTGTTTTGATGATGGCGGTAGAGAAATCTGTGTAACTGTTGGTCCTCTTGGTGATGAATGTGGTGAAATCTGCAGCGGTTTAAGGGATTCTTAATCAGTGGGGATCACACTACAGGGATATCACGATGTCTCTGATGCCTTTTATGATTTGTTTTAACATAATTACTTTGGTTTAAAATCCTCTGTGCTTAGTCTTAGCTGGATTTCTGACTCATTCTGCTGAAAAATTGACAGCAGCCTCCATCTCACACTTTTGTGATGTATTATCTGTGTTTTGTGGCATTCATTGTGTTCTGTCTCTGTTGACGGTTTCCGTTTGGTATTATTTTATTAAAATTTACATTAATACAAAAACATTGAAAGGTTATATAATGTAAAGATGGGGTGTTGTCCTCCAATAGGGATTTCTTTGTGTTATCACCTCTGTATTTAACAAGAGAGTGAAGGATGTTGTAGACAGTGATTGATACAAAACCACAAAAAAATCACATCTGTGTCATCTCCCCTGCCTTTTTGTTCAAACAGGTGCTTGTGTTATCATTTTCAAAACGCTCTGCTGCCTCTTCCAGGTTGATGAATCGCATTCCTCAAAAACAAATCAGTTCGGACCCAGTTCATCCTGGGTCTTGTGCATTCATCAAACCTGGTCCTGGACTACCTGCCCAGCCTTTCGTCAGTCCATCAGAAGGGTTCAAGGCACAGTCTGGGCAGATTCCAGTGCAGACACTGAAAGACCAAATGCAGTCGGGGCAAGTCCAGCCCGGGGCCACGGCCAGCATAAGCCGACCCAGACCCACTGCTCTTGGGAATAAAATTGCGCCCAAGCTGACCCGAACTTCAGTGGACCCCTTGAAGGAAATTGACTTGATTCCAGTTTGCATCTCAGGACCTCAGAGTGCCAACGTCCCCCCACACTCCCCCACAGAGTCGACCCTTTCGCCTCATAGTCCTCAAAGTCCCCACAGCCCCCAGTGTTACACTAGCCAGCCTTACCTCAGTCCCAACCCCAGCATCCCCCTGTTTCAGTCCAGTCCCCCGCAGCCCCTGAAACCTGCACCACAAAAGATCCCTTCACCCAGTACCACGCAGAGGCAAGTCCAGTCTGAGAAACCAACGGGAGAAAACAACGACTTCAGGTAGCGACCCCTTTATCCACATTAACGTGGCTGTTCCGCAGCCTTAGAGCCATCTCATCTTATCTCATCTGCACAGTGGGTTTAAGGGCCCTTGTTAACTGCTGTTGTGTTTGCTGGCCCCTTTTATGTCTAAATACAGAATCTGTCCTGCAGTCAGTGGCTGTATGAAAGCCAGACCATGTCATATGAATCAAAGCAGCAATTTCCACTAAGAGCTTCATGAACCTGACGGAGTGGCACAGACACACTCAGCTGGCAGATTTCCAGGAAGGATATTGTTGTCCGTCTTTCATAAACAAATGAGTTTAGGTTCATTCAGCTGGGTTTTGGGGTGGGAAACACCTGTCTGGACTGACACACACACGATAAAACTTTTACCAGCCTTGCTTTCATCTGATTTTTATTCACATAAATCACAAAAGTATTTTCAGTCTCCATTTATCAAATGATAATGATGTTATATTTTAAATTTAAAATAAGAAAAATAGTCATTTATTCCTGTTGAAGGTTTCGCATCATATTTTAAGGAAACCTAAGCATCATTTTTTGCCTTTCAGAGAACAGTTTCATCCATTTTTAATGCAAATCCAGGTCACTGTGTAGTTTATATTCTCAACCGTTTCATCTCATTTGACTGTATTTTTAAGGTTGTTGTATTATAATAGAGTTGACAGAGCTAATCACACTAATAAGAATAAAGCTCTAGCATATTGAGTTCAACTTTACTGTCATTACACAGTGTATTAGAGCACATACACATATGCTCATATGGAGACATAATAATAACACATCAATAGCTGTATAAAAATAGAAGATCATGAAAAACATGAAATAACAGCAAAGGTAATTCATTATAATATTAGTTCTATGTAATAGATTGTTGTTGTGTGCCAGTAAGAATCGGACCCAAGAGCAGGTGCTGAGGTTAAAGAAATATATACAGGTTTATTTACAAGA
>JAPTHA010000005.1:5212696-5226966 GCA_029814585.1 Gymnapogon annona | reverse complement strand
AAGGAAGTCTAAGTCTAAGTTTTCAGTGGAGAACAAACCAAAGCTTTGAGTATTTCATGATTCACGAACAACAAGTTCAGCACTTCTGCATCAACTTACACACAAATTATGTCAACCTCTTTGGGTAACTTTAAAACAGATCACGTAGGAAAAAATAGTAGAATGATGAAAAGAAAAAAAAACCCAGGGCTGTACCTGCATCCACTAGGGGTGATTAGATACACTGAAAGAACTTTGTTTGATTTACTACCCAGGCCAGCTGTAGAGAGACATTCCCTCACATATAAGCAGAGGGAGTGAGAGAAAGTCAATCACACAGATGGAGGAGGGGGACATACACATACACACACACACACACACACAAGGAAGAAGGTCAGAGGTCAGAGGAGATGTCACTGGACAGGTGTCCTTTTTTTAGTTGCTGATCAAAAGTTGTGTGTGAAGAAGACAGATTAACGACTTCTGACAGATCTCTCTCCCGAGTGATGAAAGCCATGTTAAGGAAGGGTCGCTATGTCACTCATAAGTTATGTGATGTGACTAAGGGATAGGAGGAGTCATGAGTTACATGTCCACGTGACAGAGGGTAATCACTTGATTGTGATCAAAAAGGTGGTCTTTGGTGTTATATGACCCTTCACGCCCCTCGGTTAAAGGGTATATAAAGTGTGGTCCGTAGAGGATCGTCGGACTTCTCCAGAGGTTTGTCCCCTTGTGTTTACTTTGTCTCTGCAAATAAACACTCGTACAGCTCTGAAGACTGGCTGGCTCGACTCTGTTTTCTGATTGGACTTAGGTTTTTGGCGGGACTTTGTTTTTTTTTTCCTCCAGCCATAAGGAACGGAGTCCTGAATTTATCGCCTCGACATTTGGATATAATTTCATTGGAAAACAAGAAATTATTAGGAGACAGAATGATTAAAGCGGGGAGAAACTAAAATCGAGATTTTTTACCCAAACTCGACAATCACCTTACAAACCACTGATGACCGAGACAGAGCACAAGTGTGTGTTTTTCTACTGAAGTAAAAGAATCCGACGCATTAAAGAAGTCAGTCCTATATGTTATGTCATGAAACTGTGTTCTGTCCTCAGGGTGGTGTCCTCAAAACTGGTCACTAGACCCTTATGATCCCAGACACTCCAGCGCCCTCTACTGTACATCATCATTCAATGAAATGACCCTTCAGACGCTATTTGGTGCAAAGTGCATTACTCGTAAGGTCTGTTTTATAGTAAAACTCTTTATCTTCATCCAACCAAGAGCTAGAAACAGGTTAAATGGTCACACCCACCTCGAACCTCTGTACACTCTGTCCTACAGATGATGGCAACAACAAAAAAAGTAATGTGACTGACATTTGCCAGAGTAGTGGCAAGGGTTTCTTCTGTCGTCATTTGTACTTGTAGAAAAAGGTTGGACGTTTCGCTTCTGTCGCAAAAGCTTCGTCAGCAGGAGGACACCTCTGAAGTCTTGGTGCAGACTGCACTGAGAAGTCTGCACCTTTTTCTACAAGTACTGATGACGACAGAAGAAACCCAGAAAGCCAGAGTAGAGAAATTGTGTCATACACAGCTATATTGCAATGGAATAGATTTGAGTAACAAAAACATGGTATGCTTTTTGTTTAACCATTCTCTCAGGTCAAGAATCATGAAATGAATTTTACTGACAGCACACTGAAAATCCCATTGTTCCCAAACGATAAAAGTGGGTGTGTCTGACAATATTGGGCCTAAAAAGTGGGTGGGTCTTGTCCCACTCAATTACAATGGCTCTGGTGCCCATGACATACCATATTATGCTGTCATGGCCAACCCATGCTGTGGTTGGGCCGCACCCACTCCCTCTGTCTGTATGTAGGTGTGTGTCGTGCTATATTTTATATTATACTGTGGGGATTGTGTGTATATTTATATATAAACACTTTTTATTCAGTGTTGCGTTTTTTTTTATTTACTTTGTGTTCATTTTGTATTATATGGTGCTGTATTGCTACTGGAACACCCATTTCCTAGAGGAACCTTTCTGAGGGATTAATACGTAGTTTCTATCTATCTAGAGTCCATTCCCATATACCTGGTTTTTTGTTCCGCAGATTTTTTTTCAAGCCATTCCGTCATTTTCAGTGTTTTTGAGCTTTTTGTGTCCTCCGGTGTTTTTTGGACCTTTTTTTGGATCCTCTAGTGTTTCTTGACCCTTTTTTGTGCCCCCCCCAGTGTTTTTTTCCAGCCTTTTGCACCCCCAGTGTTTTTTTTCCAAGCTTGTTGTGCCTCCCAATGGGTTTTGAACCCTTATTTTGAACCACGTTTTGAGCTTTTATGTTCAGTAATCATTGGTATGTATAGTTTGCAGTGTTTGAAGATGGAAAATGCTTTTCATTACGTCCATTTGATTGGATGAGGCTGAGAGGATTGTGGAACACGTGTGTGAAAGTGTGGAGTAAACAGATGAAGTTAACGTGATCTGGTGTCAGTGTAATTACTCCATTAAACAAACACAATCATGTCTCTTGGCTTATTCTTAGAGTAGTCATGTCGGTTCATTTTTTTTTTGAGTAATCGTGTCTAGTTTATTTTTGAAAGAAACTGATTTTTCAAGTTTTTACTCTGCACTAGGTTTTTCAGCTTTTATTCTGAGCAATCCAGTATTTGGTTTATTTTTGAGAATGGTGTCTTTTGTTCTTTTTAGAATCATGTCTTTTGGTTTCTTTTGTGAATTATTCATGTGTTTTGAGTGAGTCACGTCTTTGGAATATCATGTCTTTTGGTTTTCGGGTCATAGCTTTCGTGATTTTCTGGTCACAAGTTGAGGTTTAGTTCTGTAAACCAGAGTCCAAGGTTCCAGCCTCCCCAGGGTTTATACTCCCCTGTCCAGATAAGAGTCCATGATTGGGAGAATGTCCAGGTTATTAAAGGCTAACAGAGAGTGAAGACAACTATGAGGCCACACTGATGTCTGGGCAGTCTGCTTCTTAAATAGTAGAGCAATCAGCCACAGCCCAGCAGCGTGGCCAGGTGTTCCAGATCTGGGATAATTGCCAGTCCCCTGAGGGAGAGGGTATGGCTCAGCCACAGCCTGGGCTGACCATGACAGGAACCGCCTCATCCCTAGCCCTAGCTCCTCAGTTTCCCATGTCATATCTGGAGTGTCTCCCCTGGGTCCCTTGGTTTGGGACGTCAGGAGCCGTCCCTTGAGGGGGGGTACTGTCATGGCCAGCCCATGCTATGGCTGGGCCACACCCTCTCCCTTCAAGGGACACAAACTGAATGTCATCCCCTACACCTGGGCCACCCTGCTCAGCTGTGGTTGATTACTCAGATATTTAGGAGCCGGTTGCTGCATTTAGGAGCTGCATGCTGCAATAACACCATCATTTTGTTATTTTCATGGACTCTGATCTGGACTCTGTTTTGCTGTTGCGTTCCCTCTTTGTGTTCTCCTGGTGTGATATTCATGTTCTTGAGTTTGTGTATTTCTCCTGTGTTTAGTGTGCTTGTTAATGGAATTCTTTGGTTCGCTGTGTGTTCTGCAGTAAGCTTAGTTTTGGATAATTTTGCAGTTCTCTTGGCTTTGTTGAGAGTAGTTAATGTTGGATGTTCTTTTTGTCTTTAGTAGTGTGCTTTCTATAAGACGTACTGTTGTGTGTGTTTAAGTTAATAAATGTTCTATGTCCTTCTTCTATCCCATGCATTTCAGCTTTTCTTATTTCCAACCATGATGCTATGCTATACTGAAGTCTTCTCTGATGAGTTCTTTTGGCTTTTTTCCCTTCCGGCGTCACCACAACGAATCCAGTTCGCATATTTGATTTGGCAGGAATTTTTTCATCAGATGCCCTTCGTGACACAACCCTTGTATTTATCAGGGCTTAGGACCAGCACAACTTTATTCTATTATTCTATGCTGAACTATACTATAGGCTCCAGTGACCCCATGACCCTGCAAAGGATGAAGCGGGTTTAGGAAGATGAATGAATGAATGATGTATTTCATTGTAGTACTGTATTAACAATGCATTTGATCATTTTAGTGAACTGTGTTTAACTTCTTAAAGCACATTTATTCCTAATATTTATGCTGCAGTTCTTTCAAGAAGTTGGCAGAAAAAAACTGTGCTGGAAAATTAACGCACTAAAATTATGAAAAACAATGTGGGTTGAAACAGGTTTCATGAACCTTGTCCAAAGGCGTCATCATGGAATGGTTCTTTAGAACAGTGATTCTCAACTGGTGGCTCACCAACTAGAAGAGGGTCGTGGATGCATTTTCAGTGGGTCGCAGGCCTTTGCCAGGGCGATAATAAAAATAAAAATAATAATAATCTGTGCTTTATGGGGCGGCCATGCGTCCTTGGGCAAGACACTCCACACACCTTGCCTCCCTGTATGAATGTGTGTGTGAATGATGACCCTGTGATGAACTGGCAACTTGTCCAGGGTCCCCCCCTGCCTTCGCCCTTGAGTAGCTGGTATAGGCTCCAGTGACCCCCGTGACCCTGCAAAGGATAAAGTGGGTTTGGAAAATGAATGGATGAATGTGCTTTTATTTTGAAGAGGATTTTGGAGGAGGTGGGTTCAGGGCAAACTCTAACAACAATACCTAAAAACAAACTTTGCTTCTGTTTGATTTCAACTTGTGAATTGCTCAACAATTTCAACTTGCAGATTTCTCAATTTCCACCAAGGAAGACCAGGTCAGTACCAGCCCTGGGTGTTAGACTAGCTAGGGAACTAGGTAGTTCAATGGTCAAACAACGTTTTAATTCATTTTACAACAGTACTGTTGGACTAACTGTCTCATATGTCCGTTACCACAGGGCCAATCAGAGCCCTCATTGGGTCATGTGTAGACTAATATCCCGTCGTCCATGCTACTGATACAGTTTACAAGAGCAGCATTGGGACTAAGTGCTCTGGGACCCATTCTCCATTTATACCATTTCAAGATACTGGCAAGGCCAATGTCATGTGGATGAAAAGCTGTTCAATTCATATTTTTTTCCTCTATCTCCAAAACAAAGTTGAGCAAGTAAATATATTGACAATGTGCGCTCTTTGGTAGAGCTCATTTCCAGATAAAGATATACAGTATGTTCTAAATCCAAGGCTGAGATTCTTGCACTGCCAAGATGTTTTTCTATTAGCACTAAAGAAAAAAGATTAATAAAAATAAGTAAAGTTAACCTTCTTGAAAATTATTTTTTGTTGTGTATTCATGCCCTTAAAGCCTCATTGACTCTTGTCTTTCTAACTAAAATAACAATAACCATTCTACTCTACCCTGATCTATTCTACCTATACCTACATTCCACACTCCTAAAAACCAAACTAACCATTTGTGTAATTTTTTGACTGTTCTGTTCCATTTTAAACTTTGAAGTCTGTCATCATCTCAATAGGTCAAAGAACTCAGGGCAAATTAGTATAACACAGAAATCAGATCAATCATGATACATTCTAATTATATAACGTCAGGGGTAGTTCTTTGTTCTCGAACTGCGGAATTCTAACAATGTCAAGCTGATGGAAGCATGGCTTTAGCCTCGCTGTGGTAAACCTGTCAAAC
The DNA here is from genome assembly GCA_029814585.1 of Gymnapogon annona. Taxonomy (NCBI): domain Eukaryota; kingdom Metazoa; phylum Chordata; class Actinopteri; order Kurtiformes; family Apogonidae; genus Gymnapogon; species Gymnapogon annona. The sequence goes on along the minus strand of JAPTHA010000005.1, from coordinate 5,221,397 downwards.
CATTTCCATTCCCATGTAACCCAACACTTTTCTCACATTTAATACTCATTACAGTCTCATTACAAGTAACAAAATCACATCCTTGAATCTTATTTCCAGGTACTGAATTTGTGTGTGAAGTTTTGTTTCCCAAATGTTTTCTTTTTTTAGCTGCATCTATCATTGAGGAAGTAGATTTTTTTAATCCATGTTTTCCAATGTTTGGTTCGATTATTTTCATTCATTTTCATTCATTTCGTTCTTATTTTATTGATTCTGGGGCCTTTGTACTTGTTCTTTACTATACTGACAGTTAGTAATTCAAATCCAAGTAAATAAAAATAAGTCATTAAAATCTCTGACTCTTTGTCCCAACTTTATGATGTTTTTTGTTTGGGAACATTGGCCTCTTGGCATTTATTGTACCATAAACACATTTAGGCTTTATTGATTTTTTTTAATCAGAATTCAAAACCTGAGCTCACCTGAGTCTATGGTAGATGTTCAGAAATTTGCACATTTCAGTATCAGGAAGTAAGTGAGGTTGCCCTGATTTAGTACAACCCACATGATTAGACAACTGAAGCTCAAAAATGTATGATTAGTTCACACATTACGGTCATGGCTTTTACTTCCTTTTGAGCATATGATGATGTAAGACCTTCAGCACACTTGAGAAGTAAAGAAAGACCACATGACAAAGTGCTGATAGAAACAGACAATAGAAAATTTAAGCATTGTTTTCAGAGGCTGCTGATGACGAGTCAAACTCAAAGGAAGCAGGACACCATGACGCAGAGGAAAATGTCTTCCTCACAATGTCCCCCATATGCCTGTTAAGTTTTTGGGTTTTTTTTTTCCGTAAAGGTTTATCTTGTGAAACCCAAGAAGTTGCATAAGTTGCCGCACATCACTGCATCACCCAGTTTAGGAATGTATGAAACAGCTCCAGCAGGTTCTAATTCTTAGTCAAATTCGGATTTTATTTCAGAACTTCTCAATAAGCACCAAAAACATACAGCAAGTCCCAAGTAATTCATCACATACAAGATCTACCATTTGCTGAACCCTGTAAGGACCTGTTTTATGATCCACAGCAAAGCTCAGATAAAAAGGAAACCAGTCTCATTGTAAACATTAGCAGATACAGGCCAGGGTTATTTTTATGACGTAAGGAGCACTTTATTGGAACAGCCACTCCGATGGTTACAGTAAAAGGGTGGTGGCTATGAATGGCAAGGGGTTTGTGATAATATAAAGCTATCACAACTTCTTTTATTTAGCATATACTGGTTCACAGTGCTGCACATACATGAAAAATTGTAAAATAAATAAGTGCGCAAATAAATAGTGAATGAATCAACTGACTAATCAAATGTAGATCCATTTAGTGATTTAAATGTTGTCAAAAACATTTCATTTACATTGATAAAACATGCACAAGTATTAAAATGCATTTGATTTACACTACAGATGAAGACAGAAAGAGAGAGAGAGAGAGAGAGAAAGACAGAAAGAGAAATTGGATTCTCCTGTTATGCGTTGATGTTACTAAACTGTTCAACAGATACACTGAGTAAAGTGGCTGCAAATTCATTTTCCTTCATGTTGAATCAAGGTCTGTCCATGCAATTCTCTCAGTTACTAGTGATGCCGACCATATGTGTTTTGTGAGGTCACAACAAGCGACATCTTTATCGCTTGTTGTTAATCAATACTAGTACAGAACCACAAAGAAAACCTCAAAAAGATATTTCACTCATAATACACGGTAGGAAATTGTAAATTGTGATTGTAAATTTTGTAGGAGCTGATCGACACAGCTTCTGATTAGATAAGCTTAGACCACATTACATGAAATGAAATGACCTTAGATTACATTACATTTTCTTACATTACATTTCCTCACATTACATTAGTTTAGATTAGTCACTACACTTTTCAGATGTTTCAAAGCCTGCGGCAACATTGATGCTATACTTGTAAAGGCGGTCAGTCCGCCTGTCGAAGACGGAAATGGAGCTGCTGCACCTAAGCTTGGCATCAGTGAAAGGATGGGGAGATACTGGAAACTTTTTATGTGTGGCTTATCCTCACATACACGCAATAGTCTGGAAAGTACCGTTTCCAATAACAGCTGAGTGATGCTTTGTTAGGTCTTGATGTCTGTGCATTTGCATAATTGATGGAGATGTAAATGTATCAACACAACACAGTCATAAATACTATATAAATATATCTGTGGATGTTTTGTTGAATCTATTTACATATATAAGTACAGTACATGTAGAATATGACAAACCATGTTCTGCTGCACCATGTCATCCCGGGTAAAATATTCCAGTTCTCTAAATTAAAGATAGAACGTGTTCATACAGCCATTCATCAGACTCATATAAGTCCACTAGACTACACTTTGATCATAAGTGGAGTTTCTAAAAAACATCTTCATCCATCACATGGTGAATTGGGATATTTCAGAATGATGACTCACATCGCTGCATGTCTAAGTATTCACCTGAGGTTGGTGAAAAAATTGCCACCCTCTAACCGCATTGTAACGTGAAACTGTATTGTTCTGTCCAATAAACAGGAACCTGGAATGAAACATGGGAGGGTCAGACTTTAATGAAGTGGAATCAGGAACATCCTCCTGATATTATTTTTCTGTGCAGGTTTTGTGTGGAAATCCGTTGCATGTTTCTCTGAAGAGCAGTTTTTCCACATGTAAATGGAAATTTGGATCATCAAAAAAACCCTCAACTTTGTTTCCTCAAATTGTAGTATCGGTATATTGATATAACATAGACCTATGCTGTGTGTTTATTGTCTTATAAAAGATCTTGTAACGTCTTAATGCTGTGTATACATGTCAGATGTTACCATGAATGAGGAACAAAGAGCTGTCAGTTCTGAGACCTCTGTTTGTGAAAACTGTACTAGACTGTATTCATATTTTCTTAAGTCGTTCATTTCCACTGACGCTGCGGTGAGACAAAGTCAGACGAGATGTCTACCCGCATTTTTTTCTCTTTGTCCTCCTCATTTATACACCTACCCATCAGTGGATGTTTCCTCCATCCACACCTTGTGGACGGACAAATGAGACTCATTTGTCTCATTTGTTTTCTACTTCTGTTCTAAATAGCACATTTGTTGTTTGATTTATTTAAGTGAGCATCCATGTCAAGAGATCTTAAGATTGTCTGAAGATTGGAGAGTCTATTGTTTCAGTACATACTGTGCTTCTTCCTTATTATGTACATGAAAAGGTGAGGTTCACGCTCAGCTGCAGTCACTGCATTTTCTACAAATCATCTGCTTCCTGGATTGTGGGGAATTATTCACAGAGTGCTGAAGCACGGATCATATTTTCAAAAAAATAAGAAATGCCACCCCTAACTACAGAACTATTTGATTAAATTAACCCAACCTGGTCCTGGTGCCAAACTCACCCTACAAACTGGTCAGCTGAGTGGTGAAATGAGATATCTTGCTTAATCTTGAGATTGACAAACAATGTTTCAGTCAGTGTTGTTTGTTTCTGCTTTTTACAGCTTCCTTTAGTGAGAACAGTGGACTTGACTAGTGCAACTCTAAATGTTGCAAACATGAGAAGTGGACAAACTCAACCCTCACATCAGAAATGAATGACTAAAGGTGACTGTTTTGTATGTTTACAAAGAAATCAATCGTGTGTGTGATTCATTGCGCTTACATTTCCATTGATCCAATCTGTCAATAATCTTTACTGAAAGTCAAAGTATAAAATGAGCTCGTTAGAAAATAACAAAACTGTCATCATTCCCTAAATTGTGAGAAATCTTTTTCTCATTACAGAAAAAACATTCAGTTTTTTTCTGTAAATTCATATAAATCTAAAACTGTATGAAAAAAAGTAATCTTATAAAAATACATGTAATATGAAATTTTCAAGACCATCTATAGGTCAGTGTTTCTTAAACCTGTTCCTTGTGTTTCATTATCGTCAGGAAGTTCTTCATAATGGAAAAAGTTATTCATTCATTGTTTACAACGGCCACAGAATTCCCCACTCAAACATGCACTCACACAAGTATTGTTTCATGGTCCCCACATTTTTGACAGTATCTCAGTCTAGTTTTTTCCTCATTGCACAACGATCTCTCAAACATAACCCGTTACTAATTACTCTGCAACTAAGATCTGAAGTGAATACATATTATCTTAACTTCCACCATTTATGATTTCCCAGTTGAATATGCACAAACTCATATCGATCCTCTTATCAATACCACTACTCCTAGTACTCAAGTGAATTGGTTTCTATGTGGAAGCATTTTAAGCCACCAGTCACACAACAAAACAGACCAAGCCTTTCATAAATAAATAAAATACATTTAATGAAGTCAGAGGCTTCATGTACATGTCAATCTGTTAAATGAGGGCAAAAAAAAGTAGCAATGTGTCACACAAAAATGTATTCGAGTTATTAATGTGAAAACATGAATAAAATTCTTATTATTGATAAAGTTATTTTTAAATGTCTGAGAGGATCATTTAAGTTATACCTTTTAAGTTATAATCGTACAGGTACATGAGATTATTTATCTAAAGTAGTCCAGTATCATTGGCTAGACTGTCCATGCCTGATAAACACTGTAAAACTATCAGTTTATGAGTGTTGAGGTGAAAGACCTGCCTCCGCATCAGAGGCGTTCGTAGATAATAAGGAAGAAGGAACTCTTTTTGTTACTGACAGTAGCATCACCTGTCACCTCAGGGGGGAGGGGGGAGGGGTGTATAAAAGACGCTGAGTCTCAGCATCATACACTCCAGATCTCAGAGTCAAATTCAAGTCTTCAAGTGTCTACACCTACACAGGTAAGACAGTTCACAACACTGTGTCTAGAGACATCGGAGGTTATGGAACACACAAACGCATTGTCTTGAACTGAGTTCATGTTAAACACCAGGTGTTTCTTTTTCATTTCTTCCAGAGATGATTCTCTCCTTCCCAGTCCTTCTTGCACTTGGACTGTGCCTGATGACTGCTCAGTCCAAACCAGCAGGTATTTTATTCCAACATATTTCTAAGAGTTACATAGTTGTATACATCCATTTCAAATCATGTTTGAAGTCCTGATTCTGTGTAAATATGCATTTTTTTTTTACACAGGAGAAGCTATTGGCAGCCTTTTGGTTCAGCAGTGTTTTGAGGAAGCCAAGACACTTGTGGATGATGCGTACAAGTACTCCCGAGAAGAGTCAGTCTGTGTTAATATGCACTCATGAGTAGATTATTTTGCAATTATTTCTGAAAAAAAAATATTACCATGCAAGTTTGCAAGTGAGTAAGGACAATTTACTAAAAAACCTTTTTGAAATTTTGGGTTTTTTTCGTGTTCCTCCTCCAGGAGTCTGAGAAGAGTCCGCAGACAGACAGTGAGGCCTCACGATGCTCTTCGTCTCATGAAACAGCCCCGTGCGGACACTCGTACAGCTGTGAGGTCTGCGGACTACATGGCTCAAACTCTTCGTCTGCTGCACGACAGAGTGCATCACGTGCACAAGCGGTCACTGAACGCAACAGGTCAGAAAACCATGAATGCAAGGTGTCACATTGTTTGTGTGATATTCTTTCCTCGTTCTGGCTGAAAGTCAAGAGTTTATTGTTTCAGAATGAGGGTGTTGTGAAGCCACAGAAATTTATACATGAAAATCAGACTTTAAAACAAAACAAAAATAGAAATAAAAAGCTTATATTTGTGTTCTTTACTTTCAGATTTACTCAGTGCAGAAGACCTGACCAGACTGGCTGAGATAACTGGATGTTTGGGTCGAGTCAGACTCCCAAACTGCCGGACCACACCAAACCTGAACAAATACCGCACAGCCACCAGCGTCTGCAACAACCTGTAAGGAAAACTACACCACAAGTTCAATCAAGTTTTTTTTACAGCAATTTGACTGGGAAAATATTACTGATTTCAACTTTCTCAATTACACTATATTATATTTTGATTTGATTGATAAATTTTTATTTCAGGCAAAGGCAAAGGCAAAGGCAAAAAAACAAAAACAAACACAAAAAAAACCAAACAAAAACAAAACATATTTAACACTTTACAATTTCCACACAACATTTCATATCAAGTTCCAGCCTTTTTTTTTCCCCTTTTTTTCCCTTCTCCTTTTCTTGTCGCCTTTTTTTTTTTTTTTTAAGGAAAACATAGATGCAATATGTTATTTTACACTATATTATATTTCATGTACTTAATTTAATTTCTGCATGGATAAAGTAAGTAAATGTCTTCATTCCAAATTGGATTCTAGTAAAAGGACACTCACAACTCATAACTCAATGACTGATGGGGTAGGGGTTTATACATAGATGCACAGCAAAGTGATCTAGAACTGTTAAGAAGTAGAACAGCTGCTGTTAGTGTAATTTCCCTTAACTAGAACAAAAATGTATAATGCATAATTGTTAATACTACTATAAATACAAGCAGTCCAAAAGCAGTGGGCATACTGCTACTACAAGTAGTACTGGTAGTGATGATACAATAAAAGGAAATACTTGTGAAACTTGAACACTTGAGCCATGCACCAGAGGAGATGAGTACATATTCCTGTGATGTCTCAAGCAGACTTTCTAAATATCACTGTTGCTCTTAGAAATAACCCCCGCCTTGGAGCTTCCAACACCGCTTTCACCCGCTGGCTTCCTGCTGAATATGATGATGGTATCTCACAACCCAAAGGATTCCTAAACCGAACAATCAACGGCGTCTTCCTCCCTCTGGTATGACATGAAATCCAACACGACACAACTGGTGTGGGTTTGACTAGTTAAATTCAATCTGTTTTGGGCTCTGTGGCCACCAGGAGGCACCCAAGAGCTTTACATTAGGAAACGTCAGCGTTTTGTTGTGAACGTTTCAACTAGTTCAACTAAATAGAAATAGAAATATACATAAACTGATACTGTATATCTGTGCAATAACACATATGCATTGAAGGCACTTTTGACATATATGTGACATTTATCATATTTAATCCTCGAGGCAGATGTTTTTTAACCGTACACTAATGTAATCAGCAGTATTTGCATTGGGGCCTCTGAGCCCACTCTTGGACCCATAAAGTCCTGAACCGGCCCTAATGAAAACCCACATCATCTTCTTTTGTCTTAGGTGCGACAGGTGTCCAATAACATCCTGGCCACAACAGATGCAGGAGTCGTCAGTGACGAGGAATTCACTCACATGGTTACTTTGTTCGGTCAGTGGAATGACCACGACCTGACCTTCACACCCTTCTCCCCCAGCATCAAGTCCTTTGCCAACGGTATCAACTGTGATGAGAGCTGTGAAAACACAGAGCCCTGCATCCCCATCGCGGTCAGTGTCACCACAGCACGAAAAACATTGCTGGAGATAAAGGCATTAATACCAATATTAATAATACATCATTTGTAGCAATAGTTTTACCCTAGTTTTTGATAACATGTATTCTTTATTTAATTATCACTTTCATTGATGATTTATGTAGAGTATCCTTCAAAAAAGGAAAAATGCTTTGATAGTTTTCCTTTTTCGTTCAAAGACAGATGTAAATACAAACTATTATCCCTCTTTTATAAATTGGCCTTTAGATACAAACCACGGTTATTATAGATTTTCATTCATTTGTGTTTGATTAAATTCTTCACCTCCTTTCAGCCTAAGTGGTTTATACTTGTTTATGTTCACTGTATTCCAAAAGCTGAAAAGGTTGCAAAGTCAATAAAATCGATATATTTTAAGTTGTACAGTATAAATTGCAGTGAAACAAATTAATTCTCATTTGGCCCATTGATTATTCAAGGTTTTCACTTTTTCTCAAATTTTTAATAAACCTAATGGTTCCTGTCCCTGACCTCTGACCTCTGTGTCATTCTCACAGTTGCCTCCCAACGACCCCCGCCCGTCCACTGGTCCAGAGAACTGCATCCCTGCTTTCAGGTCTGCTCCCGCATGTGGAACCGGATACTCAGCCTACAACTTCGGTGGAGACCCTACCAAGAGGGAGCAGATTAATGCACTGACGTCCTTCTTGGACCTGGGGCAGGTCTATGGCTCTGAGGAGAAGCTGGCCCTTGACCTCCGGGACCTGAAGAATGATGGAGGCCTGATGCGTGTAAACACTGAGTTTAAAGACAACGGCCGTGAGCTGCTGCCCTTCAGCACGGTAGAAACCAATATGTGCGCCACGCGCCAGAGGGTCACCAACGATAGCAAGGCCACTGAGGTGCCCTGTTTCATCGCAGGTCAGTGTCAAAATAAGACACTTTAAATCAGACACTATCGACACTGTGAACTCTTCAATGACATGTATAATGTATAACCACCTAATTTAACAAAGTTCTTCAGTTTATCACAAAAACTTTCCACAAAATGACAAACTTGTCCCATTACTGTTTTAAGACCATGCACATCTCTCTGAATTATTGATATTAACTCATGTTTCTTCCATTAAAAATCACCAATACCTTTGTATATATATATATATATATATATATATATATCAATCAATCAAATTTTATTTATATAGCCCTTAATCACTCAACAGGTCTCAAAGGGCTTCACACAACACTAAATTACGACATCCCCTGGTATGACCCCCCCCCCAGGGCAAGGAAGAACTCAAAAAACCCCAGTGGGGAAAAGAGAAACCTTGAGAAGGGACCACAGTGGGG
>JAPTHA010000005.1:5185547-5197846 GCA_029814585.1 Gymnapogon annona | reverse complement strand
TGTGTGTGTGTGTGTGTGTGTGTGTGTGTGTGTGTGTGTGTGTGTGTGTGTGTGTGTGTGTGTGTGTGTGTGAGTTTGTGTGGTGTAATCCAAGGCTTTGTGCTCCACGAGTAATGGAAACCCAGTATTTATGAAAGAGGAGAAAATATTTGAATTGTCTGTTTCTGTCATAGAGTTTTAAGCTGAAATGAACCAAAACCTTCTGTGAATTTAAGGGGAAAACTCCTACAAGAAGGGAATGCAAGAACATTATCTTGAAAAAAATAAAAACTGTAAAGCTGGATACCAGAAGCAGAAATACTATAGTGTTGCAGTTGTGGGTAAGTTAAAACAGACCCAGGAGTGAAAGAAATCCACTTTGCTGTAGGTGTGTGAGGAGATGTGTGTGGTCCTGACTGAGGTGACTTCACACTGAGAGGAAGAAAAGGGTGTAAATGTCTAAAAGCCCTTTTATATTTACACCAGTAATAACACTGGTGACGGTGATTTAAGGTCATGCCAGTGCGCCTAAAACAATACCTCATGAAATATGTGCTTGCTTTAAGCCTAGATATTTGCTGACCTGATGTGGCTGAAGCTATAAGTGACAACTGTCTGCCACATGTTGAGTCAAGGATGGCACTCAACACTGGTGCTGGTTTTATGGTAAATTTAGTATCATGAAAGGACCGCGGTTTTTTTTCCCCTCTCTTTGTTAAAATGACGTGTCTCACGCAGGAGGCCTTTGTCACTATATTTTCCCTCCTTATTGTGCAACTGAGACGTGGATTTATTCAAATTCTTCAAGTTGATTCCAGTGCCCAGAAAATCTGAAAAGGGGGTGAAATCTAGCTACGTGGACAAAAGCACTGGGCTAATTCCTTACAGATGTGGACTTTTTGAGGGAACACTGTGCTGCCCTCGTTGGAGAGAAAAAGGACTGCGCGTGGAGAAAGTTCAATGAATTACGAGTAAAAAACATCAGTGACCCAGTACAGCTGGTTCTGACTGTCTGTCTGGTGTTCCATGGAAGAAAGAAGGAGGCAAACCAGGAACACATGCACATAGTTTTCACTCTCTGGAGGGACTGCCGGCATGTACAATCACAGGAGCGTGCATTAGTCATCCTCAAAGCAAAGAACACAGCCACCTCTTTGGCCAAAAACTGCATCCATAGCCATTACAAAAAGGGAACAAATATATACAAACCCTGAGGAACATATAGCTTCTCTATAGGCGTCTCCATGGACAGAACATTTACAATAGAGCCGCTAGATTTACATCTGCTGTTGCAATAAATGTTCAGAAACTAAATATTGTGAAGCCATGTTTTCCGAGGATGTCCTCTAATGAGTCTCATCCAATTTTTGCATCAAACATTTCCTTCTTATCTGTAACACGGACACAACTCAAATAGCTCAAAAGGGAGGAACTCAAATATCTTCTCTTGACTTTCCCAAAACGAGAAAGTAACTTCATATGAGTGTAAGATATGTACCCAATGTTATCCAAGAACAATATAACTGTCTGACTGCCATTTACACTTGGTTTATTGCTGAACAGATGTCATTTTGAACCATAAAGTATGTTCAGTCACTTTTGTTTTGGCTGGATTTTCAGCCACTGTTTGAATCATAAACATCGAGTGAAAAGAGGAAAAATGAGAGCAGCTCGAGCAGAACTCTCTCAGGTGAAACAGTCAGTGTTCTCCTGACTCTGGCAGCACATTGTGTGTTCCTGACGGAGACCAGTGCAGAGAGTGGGAGGAGGATGAAGAAGAACAGAAAGGCACTGGCATTGAGTGGTACAGCGGTGACCTGAAGTTGACCAATGAGGCGCAGAAATTAACCTGAGAGGAGAAACTGAAAGAGCAGCGCTTTCCCACAAGGCATTGTTGATGTTGGAATTTGTAATCACTTTTATGAAAACAAACAGCCATCAACATATCAATATGACGCGTCTGGGTTTAATCTTCTCTCTCTAGTATTTTTTCCACTCTTCATGTTGCATCTAACATTTTTGTCTTGTGGAAAACTATTAATAGTTTTGATGAACCTTGTTGTATTCCCCATGTGCTGCATGTACTCACCTCTGTGAGTGGAACAGCATTGGGTCACAAACCCTATGACAACATATTGTAAAGATTAGTTTGTTTCAGCACAGCTCCTTGACCTGAACTCTTGGTGACTGTGTGGTTGGACTTGATTTGTACATGTCTGAAAATGTGTCACTGTTGCGTGCAGCTGGGTTTTGCCCAGAGTGATAGATTTTGGATAAATGGAGGTGACTGCAGAAATGGTGCAATTACAGAATTTCTGTTTCTCATTTCCTCTGAGCCCATGCAGGTGCTATTAGCAACTTTTTTTTCCTTTTTCCAGGATCTGATTGTAGACACTAGTTTATTCACAGAAAGACAAATAACTAACCAAGTATATGTCATTGGTTAAAGTATTAGTAACAAAGACTAGCACGCAGGACTTATCTGCCCCCTAGTGTCTGGAAGAGTTAAACTGTGGTTGAATTTAGGATTCATAAACTGTGGAGGGACTATGTAAAACAAGAGGCTTTTATTACTTTATTAGTGAAGAACCGAGTAATTCGTCATAGCGTTTGTTTCAGACACACAACAACTCATGATTCATCTGAGTATCATCTGTGAGTACACTACACAAATGACAAATCTGAGGATGAATGCTTTTTAAAATGATGAACCATAAAAATTAGTGGGAAAACATCGTGTTTCATTGGATTATTAAAAAGGTTTTTTTTTCTCACAGAGTTCAAACAGGTTTGTTTCGAGACACATTCTTTTATTCCTATTTATGCATCAGTAATTCCCTTTGACCAGATACAATGATGACACACTGACTCCCAGTTACGCTTTATCAAGAAAAATTACATTCTCACAACCATTTCATGAGAAGAGCCAAAAATATTCTAATTAACCTATTTTGCCCTGCATTCCTATCTGCATCTGTCACGAGCTACAGCCTCAAATAACTCATCTTTCATTTGTGTCACTGTAAAGCAAAGCATTTGTTTCCCCTAGACCTGAAAAGACAATAGCTGATCTGGGTGTTGCATTAAAGACACAGTTCTTAAGTCCCATTCTTATGAAAATTTCTCACGAAACTTTGTGATTTGGCAAACTGAAAAGCTGTGGGCCGCTTGCTGTGGTTTTGCAATAACCATCCTGTGGTCACTTGCATAGATGTAAGAGAGAATTTCCTGGTTTTGTGAGAGAAGAAAATGAAAACTTTCAATGAAATCTCCCTTGCAGACTGTGCATTATGGGTCTGGTGTTAACAGCAGGCCAGTGTTTTTACTGGCAGGAGATTTATCAGAAGTAGAGATGTGGGCCAGTGTGGTCAGTCAGCCGCCAGACACAGTAATGCAGATATGAACTATCACCTGACCACAGCCCTTCTGTTTATGGCTCAGAAAAGACTAATTATGACCTTATATAAGATTGCTGTATGATGCATGTGATGAGTCTTTCACGTTTTCAGCAAAGCTCCAAAGCAGAGGGGGTCAACACTCGTCAGGAGTGGAGGGACATAGGTTCTCAGAAGGAAAAAAAAAAGAAAGAAAATGAAATGTTGCAAGGCCATCAAAGAGTCATGTTTAGTTTATGGAGATTCTCTTAAGAAAAAGTGGACGACTTTGGAGTTTTCTGGCAAAGCCTGTTGCAATTTGGTTGGGAGTTCATCCAACAGTCAGCGAAAAAAGTTATTTATCATGACATTCCTTGATCAGGCAGAAAAAAAGGAGAAAAACAGACACTGTACAGAAGGTCTAATGAATTAGGTCATTTTTTCACCAGAGTTTGCATGTGTGTTTGTCTGTAATGTCATGGACCAGTTCTCCAGTGTTTTTCATCCCCCTCTCAAAGGCCAGACTGAGAAGTTACCAAACACACTGGGCATGATCAGACATCACGTATGCAGGGGTTATATGACTAGCAGCAGCAGACTTGTATAACAGATTCAAAAACTCCAAATGCTGAACTCCTCCTCCTCCTCATCATCATCTCACTGGACGCATCTGCAGGCTGCAGCAGCACAGCGACATGAGTTTATCCGGATACATTTAAACTTTTCATCTCGGTTCACTGGATATCTATCAACCAGAGATGAGCTATATTTAGGTCGATATCGATCAGTAAATTCAGGTAGGGCATTTTAAAATTCACTCTGTCCCTTTGAATTTTCTTTGTTTCAATTCGGAATGGGATTACGCATACTAGGAACGCCGCTTTACGCACACGCGTGCGTCTATTTAATTGTTTTCATACTTCAAACTGCCCAGTCTCAAAGAAATGTAGCTAATACACAAGGGAATACCCAAAGGGCGCCTCTTCGGCAGACGCTACAGTGGTCACACAACGGCAAGATTTTTAGTATTTTAAGTCACGGCTCCGAGTATCAGCCGGCGAGGCGACGGGGCGCACCTCAGGAGCAAGTGCAGTCACGACCTGTCACCATCATCCGCGATGCGGACGTCAGACATCCGAGCGCATCGAGCCAAACGCCGACCGAGCAGCTGCCGCCGCAGCCTCCCCGGCTGGAGTCCAGTCCGGACAGCCCCCGGGGACTCCCCCCTCCGCTCCACAGGCTCTTGAGAGGACAAGAGTCACAGCAGCATCAGCGTGAGGGCCATGGAGGCAGCAGAGCCAATGACACCCAACAGAAGGTCACCCCCAGTCCACCTGCGCCCAGGAGAGGGGACATGATGGTGGGCGATGACCCCTATGACCCCTACAAGTCCGTCGACAGTGACAATCCATATTATAATTACTATGATGTTTATGAGACGCCGAGAAGGAGACCAAGACCTGGATATGGCACAAGGTACCACCAGTACGGTAAGAGCCATCAAAACAGCACTCAAGCACTGCTTATTCAGCCTACAGACTGAATAAGCAGTGCTTACATTTAACCAAGTATATATAGCCTCTGTACTTTAACCTCAGGTGCCCTTCTTTTACCTCCTTTCACTGCGGAAGTATCGTTCTTTTCACTCCACTACATTTATAGGACAGCTTTAGTTACTTTCCAAATTTAATTTGATCATTTTCTGTCACATCCCAGAATCTGTAGAAGCCGAATAAAGTGAATTTCATCTTTCCTGAACAGAACGTTTTAAAATGGAATGTTATAAAAGTGAAAAAATCATTTTATTCTGACCTTGATTGGTGGTTTTTACAATAAATCAATGCTACAAACACACTAAATCACTCAACTGTTTGTGATTCAGTTCCGGTGAGCTCAACCTTCAACATATACAGCACGTAAAGGTGAAATATATGAATATGCAGCTGTAATATGATCATTAGTCAAATCATTTGAACATAAAGGTTTTTAAATGTAGAACTTTAATGTGCTACACAGTGTTTTCACACGGTATAAAAACAATTTGAATACTTCGAACAAAATTTATCAGAATTAATTCACTGATTTGTATTATTTAATTCCTGTGTTATGACTTTTATTGTCTCCCACATATTCCTGCCATTGGTCTGTTGCAGGTCTACCTGACCTGGTTCCAGATCCCTACTACATTCAAGCCTCTGCTTATGCACAGAGAGTTCCCATGTACAACCTGAGATGTGCAGCTGAGGAAAACTGTCTGTCAAGGTAGACTGATGTCAGTGCTCGTTCTCCGGGAGGGGGAAAAAAGGGCTTTTCAGTCTGAGTGTAAAGCTGAGACAGTGTTCTAAGCCATAACAACCACCTTAAGTGTTTGTGGGCAAGTGCTGCCCAAACCATGAGATGAGGTCAAATGAAATGAATCTTGCCACTGATGATGAAGAGGGGCGGGGCAGAGGATTTCTGTAAAGTTTAATCATAGTTTGCCTAAGAGAGAAAGCCCGACTGGTAAACACATTATTGAAAACTAACCCAAACAACCCTGCGTCTCCTAACTATTTTTCCACCCGCCATTTATGAGTCAACTGCCTTCACTCAGACACTGAAAGCTTGGGGAGGAGGAAGCAGAGCAGGGAAAACACTTTGACACTATACACTTTGTGTGTGTGTATATATATATATATATATATATGAGTGTGTGTGTGTGCATATATATGTACAGTATATGTAGTATGTGTAACCTATTTATTTTCATACTGGTTTTTCTTGCAGTTCCGCATATAGAGGCAGTGTTCGAGACTATGACACCCGCATGCTGCTGAGGTTTCCACAGAGAGTAAAGAACCAGGGGACCGCAGACTTTCTCCCCAGCAGGCCACGTTACTCCTGGGAGTGGCACAGTTGTCACCAGTGGGTAGAAAGTCATGTCAGTGAAGTCTGCCTCAGTGTCAAATCAAGAAAGACTGCCTTGGTGGCAGTTCTCTTGCATCACTCTGTTATTTCTAGCTGACACGTTGGCATGTATCACACTCTTTACGAATAATTCCACCTGGTTTGTTGTCTTTCTATACATTGGAGACACTCATTCTGGTGGCTTTAATGTTGCGTGATCTCTGATATGTCTATGAGTCTCAAATCCCAAGCTGAAATATCAGTGTGCATATGTGTTTTGCTGTTTTGCAGTAGTATATATACAGATATGTTACAGATGTAAACACCACTTAGTGCAAAGAGATACTCTCATCATCTCTGCTGGTCTGTTCCAGTCTGAGCCGGTGGTTTGGCACCCCCTGTTGAACCACAGCTGAGCTCACTTAGACTCTAGTTGGCTCTTTGACTGTTTTGATGTCGCTGCTGACTTGAGTGTATGCATATCTTTGGACTTTTAAAGATGCAGTCTGTGCATACAACCAGCAAAAACCTTTACAGATAATGTAGTTGTAGTTTAGCTTGTTTCAAATATGTAACACGAAAACAAAAGTAGTACTTAGTCCTTAGACATAAAAGAGATTGCACAAAAAAATTTAAAAAAACATACACATGCTCACATACATGAAAAACAAATATGACTTCAATGGCACATTCAAAAAGCAGTGGGAGAAAGAGGAATTCATTTAGTTCCTCCCCTTCGCCGCACAATAGTTTGTCATGAAAAATCCATGACCCTGGATCTTTGATAAACAGTTAACCTCACTTATCATCTTCATATACAGACACATAACTGTATTGACAAACCAAAAAAGTTATTATATAAACATATAGACATAATTCCTTGCAGGCAAAACACAATTAACACACAATAAAAAATAAACAATAAGACAAAGTGAACAAAATAACGTAATAACCACCAGTGAATCAAATGAACTTTACATAACTCCCTAAGTGAGGCAGCCATTGTATGAAATACTTGTATGGTGAGGACTGAGCGCAAAAAGGAGAGTGGCTGATGTTTGTCCTGTGCCCAGTTCCTTGATTACGTTGAATCTGTGTGGAACTACCTCAGTCCATAGTTATGTTGTGAAAGCAGTCGTGCTCTGCACTAACTCCCAAGATGGAGAACACTTGGCACAGGTCCATTCATCTGCTCATGCAGACTGTATATTTCATTTGGTGTTTGGAAAGTAAGCTGATTCTAAAATCCAGACTGTTTTTTGTCCCATTATACAAACATTACGCTATAGATTAGGAAATAAAGGCAGATTTTGAAACACTCCAGCTCAGTCACAAAGAAATGCAGCCATTTGACTGAACAGACGGTATTCTATACAATGTAAAAGGTGTGAGTTATTAATCAGACACACAAGGCTTAAGTTTAATGGTGGGATGTTTAAAGTCCCACAGTGACATGTACTTCACTTGTGTCAGATGGTAATATGACTGTGTTGTCGGTTGATAGACACTACCACAGTATGGACGAGTTCAGCCACTACGACCTGTTGGACGCCACCACCCACCGGTCGGTGGCGGAGGGCCATAAAGCCAGCTTCTGCCTAGAGGACACCTCATGTGACTACGGCTACTACAGGAGATTTGCCTGCACCGCACACACCCAGGTCTGCTTTGTAGATGAGTACAATGTTACTGCAAAACTGACAACTGCACCAATCAATATCTTTATGCAGTGATGTATAATTTAGCAATGTGTCTGTAATCACAGGTGTCAAAAGAGTATGTATCCTAGAGTCAATCAGTCGATGTAGAAGTGCATCTGTCTTCAGTCACCTGCGTTATAATGACAATACAGTTCAGATTCAGAGATTCAGATTCAGATTCAGATTCATTTTATTGTCATTGCACAGACCAATGGTCTGGCAACGAAATGTCATAAAGCAGTAGCAGCACAGAGTAGAAACAAAGGCAGAGCAGATGTACAACACCATTGAAATTCTTGCACAACATAGACAATAATGTATAAAGGAGACAGGTAAAGGATAATTGTGCAGAATTTGCCTGAAGCCAAAACAACCTCTCATCATGTTAATATAATATGAGGATGATTAAATTATTCTATCTTCAGTTAGAAAAATAACAGAATGACAACCGTTTCAGCAGTTCAGCTGCATCATTTAAAACATCATGAGGTTTTTGTTTTTTTTCATTTTCTGTTCCATTGTAGTTTTGTCACATTGTGCCTTTTTATATGAAAAGATTCACTCATGCTGATGATACAAATGTGAATTTTACCAGTCTCTCCATTACCTCCACTTTTATAAAGGGTTCTATCAGGCACGTGTTTGTATAAAACCACTGTCCAACACCAACAACAGAGACATTGGAGACACGCACAGAAAAGACATGAAACATAATCTGGGTATAATATGCAAACATTTCACCCGCATCTTTGCGTTGAAGATAACTATCACATTACATTTATGAATTGTTCATCCTGATAGTCTAGTGAACATAATATTTCAGGAATGCTTTGGGGAAATATTTTTAAAATTTGATAAAGTTTTGTAGAAAATTCCGTCATTCAACACCCCCTCCCCAGTATAAACAGTCTGACAATCTGAACTCACTGGAATAATAATGTCAATATAGTAAGAAGGCCGTAATGAATGCCCTTCATATGTTTTGTTAAGTTTATCCTAGGTACATCTATGAGCCTAAACAGGAGGAAAACTACACCATGACAGATTGGCGGAGAAGTAAAATGGGGGAGCCGTAACTGTAGTTAGATTGGCACCATATTTATAAAACATTAACGACCCTCTTTCTAAAAATGACAACCAAAACCCCGTCTTTTTGGTGCATACTGGACATTAAAAGTTTTCTTTTTTGTTTGGGCAACTCAGTGAAAGTTTTAAATAGTGTACAGTGTTCTGCACACTCGGGAAGAGGATGGAATCTTTTAATAACAAGAGGCCAATACATATAAATTAAAACACATTCACACTGCTATGATATTCCATTTATTTGCACAAATGTTCAGACCAGAACTATATTAACTTGTCTCAGTTTAACTGTCGAGCAGTGGATTCTACAAAGCAATGAGAGAACTGCTTCAGTATTTCCTTTTCAACTTGAGCCAACTGTGATTTAATGATTTCCTTTTTTGTCTAATGTGATACAATCGGCTTCACTTTCCATGATCGGTTGTTTAGCACAAAAAAATATTGATTTCACTCAGAGTATTTTAAAATTCTTTTTACCAGATGTATACTGTTTCCTCTTTGTTATTGCCAGCACATTGCAAAAACATCTGTATTATTCGGCATACATATAGTTCAATTCAGGTGAATCAATAACATATTTAGACTGCTTAGATCAAAGTTTTGCATAGTCACTCCTTGTTGACATAATCTTTATCAATCCCAGTGTCTTAAAGTCCTTTTCTTGTCTAGAAGGACTTTGATGGGTTGTTCAATATGACGCTGCTTGTGTTAAATGTGACGTTTAAGGGTTACGTAATGATTTGTTGTTGTTGTCCACGGCGCAGGGTCTGAGTCCAGGATGCTACGATACCTACAACGCAGACATTGACTGCCAGTGGATCGACATTACAGATGTGAAGCCTGGAAACTATGTCCTCAAGGTCTGTTAAGAATAACAGATGACATACAGCTTTTCCTCCACCATCAAACTGCTTTGGAAAAATCTGACCCAGTGGAGTCCCATCAGTAAATCTTCAACACTTGACATTGTGTCTTCGTCCATGGCTCTGGTGTGACTTGATCTCTTTTGTCTTTTGTCTCCACAGATCAGTGTAAATCCTTATTATCAGGTCCCAGAAACTGACTACAGTAACAACATTGTGCGCTGTGACGTTCGCTACACTGGCAACTATGCCTACGTGTCAGGTTGTCACATGTCGACGTAAGTCCTGTGTTCTTCATCACCTGTGAATGAGGACTGGTGTGATCTTAATGAGTCTAATGATTGCATGTTTATTCTTTGTTTTTCAGGTATTAAGAGATTAATGTCATTCAGAGCACATCGCTGGAGACCTTTTGTAAATGACAGTGAATACTGCACATGAAGTGATATAACGATATTACAATCTACTTTGAAATGTACTTCATTTTGTAATTTAAAATACTACAAATGTAGAAAAAAAGATGAATCATCAGACTTAGAAAAGTAGTTTTTCCGTTAGTGTCAGATAATGTTTTCTTTGCTATTGTGGAAAGTTGTTTGCATACTGAATGGTGCTTCATATTCCTCTCTCATGGTTTCTTGGAACTTTACTTTTTCTTATTTGATTGCTTTGTTATCTGTATGAGTGTGTTTGATGCCATTCGTCCAAATAAAATCCATTATATGTAGATAACTGCAAAGTACAACCAGTTTGCTGTCATTATTAGTTTCTAAATATGATTTGAAAGTGAACCAGTTGTTTAAAGGAAAATGTATGTTTATGTTTAAATGCAACAAAGAACTTTAGTGACATAAAGTTTCTGCTTGAAACTTACTTGAATAAAATGTACTTGAATAAAAGGTGATATTATATAATTGGTTTGAATCATCGGTTTGATGAGTGTTGTTTTTCTCATTGCCTTTCTGTTGTCAAGTTCTATTTTCTGTGTCGTACAATCACCTCTAGAGGAAAATCGATCAACTCAAAGTCAAGAGGAAAATTAAGATTATATCACAGATTGTTGTTCTGGCTTCATAATTTGTTAGAATCTACAGCTTTGTTTTAACATAATGTGATTACAAAATAATAATAAGAAAATTATTGGAAGTAATAAATGTATATTGTGGGGTGGCTGTGACTCAGGTGGTAGAGCAGGTCGTCTGTTAACCGGAGGGTTGGTGGTTCGGTTCCTGCTCTCTCTCCTGATCATGAGCCGTGTGTTCTTGGACAAGACACTTCACCCACCTTGCCCACACCTGTATGAATGTGTGTGTGAATGATGACCCTGCGATGAACTGGCGACTTGTCCAGGTTCCCCCGAGCAGCTGGGATAGGCTCCAGTGGCCCTGCAAAGGATTCAGTGGGTTGGAAGATGAAAGAATGAATGAATGAAATGTATATTGTACATAGGGCCACTGCTTTTAACTTATCACTAGGGCAGAGTTGGAGCATATGAATATTATTTTTCAACATCTCCCGTTGGAGACAGAGCTGACCATATAGTAAAAAATATAAAATTAACAAGAAGTGGCGACTCTTACATGGTCGTTGCCCCCCCCCCCCGGCTTCACCCTTGAGTAGCTGGAATATGCTCCATTTACCCCCGCGATCCTGCAAAGGATAAAGCGGGTTTGGGAGATGAATGAATGAATGAAATTATTTGCACTCTTCAGTCATTGTATTTTGTCCTTGTGTCCTCCGCTCCACCAGAGGGCGACACCGAGCCTCCGTGATGGCGTTTTAAAATTCACAGATTTTTATCGTTCTGTTTCAGAGTAACTGCAGTAAACACCAGCAGTGTGTATGTTTGTGGAGGATCCAATAGATGCCTGTAAAAGTGTCCGTTTATTAAGTCAAAATGCATCCGGTCAGAGTGTCTATTCCGTCATTTCGATCCGAAAACAACTCGATCGAGAAGGGATACACGGTAAGCGGTTCAATGTAACCTCTGTGTGTTTTAAGCTCCTCTATTGCAGCCTGGAAATAACGACTCGCCTCATTTATCAGATCACTGACCGACCTGAATCTACCCTACCGTTACTATAAAATGTTACTATGTGGAAAAACAAGTCTTTCTTCAGCATTCAGTCGTTTTTACGCTGCTTTGATTTCAGATTTATTTTAATTTATTCAGTGGGTTTGTGTCTCAACTCTGGGTCTCCGACTATAAATGTATTAGATTAACAATGAAGCTGCCTGTTTGTTTGGTCTTTAAATACAGGGAATACAACATTATTTCCCCAAAGTCTGAAATGATTTGATTGATTGATTGATAAATTTTTATTTCAGGCAAAGGCAAAAAAAACAAAAACAAACACAAAAAAAACCAAACAAAAACAAAACATATTTAACACTTTACAATTTCCACACAACAT
>JAPTHA010000005.1:5165757-5181888 GCA_029814585.1 Gymnapogon annona | reverse complement strand
TGCCTGAAAGGGAGTGGGAAGAAGTAATAAACTTATATATACCCACCCCCATCTTCAATTCATAGTTGAAAAAAAAACCCAAAACCTAAACTTTTACAACTTCTGCCAAGAAGGAAACAAAAACAACTTAAATTGACCTTCTATTACTCATGAAATGAGTTTTTCCAGACTAACGCACAAAAGATCATTTAAGAAAACAAGTTGGTACACAACTGTTGAAGCTTTATTTTGAAGAAGCAGCTTTTTTTTTATCTGATATATAAGTGTAAGTTTTTAGACGGTATTAAATCGCTCATTTTGTCTTTTGCTAGATTGTCATTTTACTTTTTCAACATTTGCAGAGACCTAGTGCCACTGTAATAAAATAGTCTGCCACAGATATTTTAGACATCCTTAGACATTTCAAGACAACACAAATTATCATAGTTTTATTCTATAACCTTTATATTTGCATGTTACTTATACCGTATTCCTATTACAGACATGTAGATTTTTTTGAATCACAAAAACAGGTCACAGTTCCTTTGAAATATCCTCGTTTCACATTAATTGCCTTGTGTTTTTGTGTTATTCCACTGTGAAAAATCATATTTTGATGCTGTGCTCCTCTGAGCTGTTCCAGGATTTGTTCATGGTGCTTACCTAACTGTCTGCATCTGCCCTCATGACGCATTATTTCTGTCAGGCACCATTGCATTAGCTGCAGTGATAATCTGTCATGCAACAGGGAATTTCCTCTTTTATGTATTTTTGACAAAGAACAGCAGCGAGCATGTTGAAAATCATTTTTAAGGGAACAGTTCAACTCAGTGAGGGAAGTAGAAGTGAGCCTGTGAAGGGATGTTAACAGAAACTCTGACAGATCGTTTTTTTTCACCAGATGTTTCCTCTTGGTAATTCGCTGACATAACAAACTGACAGCTGAATACACACATCGTCAACCCGATAAACGTGTGCTCTTGACACTGAGAGGGATCATGTTTTGGTTTGATGTCCTCTTCATCTTCTGCTTTTTCCCATTTCTCAGGTCTTTAAAATCGAAGTGCTGATGAATGGTAGACAACACACCGTGGAGAAACGCTACAGTGAATTCCATACTTTGCACAAAATGGTAAGATTAGTTGTTTAAGAGTCTTAAATTTGAACACTACTCACGAGCAGATGATGATGACGATGATGGTGAGGAGGAGGAAGAAGAGTGATCGAAGAAACAAGTAACTAAACAGGAGGATGTTGTTATGTAATGGTCAGCACTTTACAACCACAAGCCTTCAGGGAACAACAGGGTTTTATACTCTGGTTTATTATGGAGTTTGTGCAAAGTTAAGGAATATTGGCAGCATTAAGTGAGTATGTGTTTTGAGATGAAGGTTTAGCATTTAAGAGGTGAAATATACAAAGATTGTTGAGGATAGGATTTTTATTTTAAAGATTTGTCTTTCCAGAAGAAGTGTCAGGATATTTAGAAATATCCCTGGGTGATACCAGTACAGCAATGATCTGATTTCTTTTGATTGATTCGTATAGTTTCATGCATAATGCAGTGACAGAGGAGTGAAGTTTATACACATACAATGTATATAGAAGAACCTACAGGGAATGTGTAGGGGGTGTTAACAGCTACAATATAAGGAAAAATAGGATTAATATATATACTGTAGGGAATCATTTTGATAGGAGCGATGCATGTTCATTGCATCAAAGGCATAAAGGCATCCTAAGACTTTTCTATACATGCACAAAGACTGCAAACATATTGTTCAGTCATAGTTGTTCTCATGAACCATGCGAAGTTGAAGATGAGGTTAAGTTTTTGTTTGAACTGTGAGGATGAGGGGATTCACTGTTTGGTAAAATGTCCTCCATCTGTGTTGACGTCTTATGGCTGAAGGATTATGAACTCCCTGAACTGTGCCTCAGGACAGGTACCTGTTCCCAAGCAGATTTAATTCCAAAACTTGTAGTAAAAATATTTTACTTGAGCAGAAGCTGTGATGGAACCTGAATGTTTTACCGTTACAGTCAGGTTTTTGTGATATTTTATTGTGTGTTTTTTTATCTTTTTGTGGTCTAGTAAACTTGTAGGTAGGGGTTGGGCACTTTTTGTCCAATAATAAAAACAATCATATGCTTGATTTGTTGCTGTTTTTTCATCCATCTTTTTTTCTATTAATACATTTCCATGTTGTCTAAAATCACTATAGCTAAAGAAAAGCATAAAACCGCCCGAGATCCCTTCGAAGCATGTTAGGAACTGGGTTCCCAAAGTTCTGGAGCAGAGGAGACAGGGTCTGGAGCTCTACCTGCAGGTACTACACCTACAGCGCCAGCATCACTACAGGACTGCAGCACCCTGTTGATGTCGGGCAGTTGGGTTCAATCTAAGCCACACATGTAGATACATCCATCCATGCCAACAAAAAGGTCCCATCCATACCCCTTAGGCTCTGGTCCTCTGTTTCATGCCCACATTGCAATTTTCTTTTGTTTTGTCTATTGTGTCAGACTATAATTATGGAAAATGAGGTCCTTCCAAAGATATTCCTGGATTTCCTGAATATCCGCCATTTTCCTTCGGTGCCAAAAACAGAAAGTTGTGGGTGAGTTTTTGTTTGTTTGTTTTTACATAAAAATGACATATTTGTGACATTTTCAACTTTTTTCAGATACAGTTTAAGTCTAACTCTGGAGTAACAGAAGCGTCTAATGAAGATGACAGATATTTCTTAGTCCTAACTAGGACTAGGTTTAAGATAACTTTGCCTTTAAAGAAAAGACCAGGCTTTGTGTGAGGTTAACATTTACTTTCCTCTATTCAGGTCATTTGATACAGAATCGGAGGAGTCAAGGTGAGAGTTTTTACTGTTTTCAATGTGTTTTATTGATTTTTTTATGAGAAACATCCGCAGGGTTGCTGTGGGTCTTTAATAGTGTTGAATTTACAAATCTGCATTTAATACCTTAACAAGTCTTTAAAATATTTTAAATTTGATATGGTTGGTCTTAAGTTATTTTGTCATAAATTGCCATAAATGTTTAAATGTGTCTACTAAATGTCCAAGCTGTAAAGAAAGTAACATTAGTCGGCACAGTTGCACCCATTTCCAACCTGATGATTTATATTGAAATTAGGAACCAATTACGGCTGACTTTCCAGCCTCCGGCGAGAAATGACTGGGTATGGTGAGAATCAAGATGCTGGAGTAAATATATTAATTTTCCTAAATTCTAGGAGTCGTGAAGTTTTGCTAGTGTGGCCATGAAATTGTCAGTGAAATTGTGTTCTAAGTAGTCTTAAAAAGGCTTTAAAAAGTTTGACATGTAGGAATTTTTAGAAACACATGGATTTCTTTGTTTATATGCAACAAACGAGGTAAATTAATAGTCTGAAGATTTAACCTCGTCATATTTATTAAACTGTTACCTCAGATGTAAGGGGACATTTTGGGTGAAATACATTTATACATGTCACTTTGGACTTTCTGTATTTATACAACATGCAAGTGATTATATAAATCTAAGTGAAATGCCTTGTAGACACTGACCTAGTGCTTGTAAGTAATATAAAGAATTTTGATGAACCGATAATCCTACAAGTTAGTGTACAAGGCGTTTACACATCTGCCACAGTGTTTTGACAAGAGAGAACCAAAGCTTTATTGAATAACACTTTGCTTTATTTTTATATCATTTTATTTATTTAGCCAAGTAAGTTAGTTGAAAACTGATTCCCATTTTCAATAATGTATTCATCAGTGGTTTCCTGCCATAAGTTTTGTGCATCAGTTGTGCGCCTTTGAACTTCCTGGAAACAGCATATGTTGACATTTACTTGACTGTGTGTGTCATTGAGCTCTGCTGTAATCTGAGGACTATTTAAGTATCTATTGCGAAGGCTGGACACACTAAGATACTTGACCTCTTGTGGTCTGTTCCATTTTGATCATCCTTCTCCGTCCTTCTTCCATCCAGTGCTGCTTTTTCTCTTCAAAACGGAATAAAGTCCTTTTTAGTCCAACTTTTTTTTTGTTTGCTGTTCCTCACACAAAATAGACTTTGTTTCTCAGGAATGATAGTTTTCAAGAGATTTGGTTCTTTCAAATTTGGATTTGTAGAGATGTACAAATGCTGTGTTCACTGATCTGTGTCAGTGATCACTGGGCTGTTTTATACATGAATGCAGTCAGTCACGATCTGTAGTGCATTCAATCTGCATATGTAGACTGAACCTGCATGTTCTCTAAATCTGTTGTAAACAGACACTTGTGAAGTGGAAAATGACATGACAAGTAGCTATACGTTTCATCCAAAATCTTCTATTATTTTATTACTGTTTTATATTCCATTTTTTTCAACTAATATGGTCAAATAAATCTCCACATTGTTAAACTGCCTTGTTTGCTGCAATTAAAGAACAGGAACATACATGTTGCCACCATGAACGATTAAAAGACTGTTTGCAAACTTGACAGGCACGGTATTTCATGTATAGTCTCCCACATCTGTACTGACCATTGCTCTTTGGATTCTTTTCAGTAAACTTTCACACCAGCCCATTATGTTGTTCCTCCGAGACCCGTATCTGCTGCCATCAGCACATGGTTAGTTCAGACATATTTATCCACTATATATCAACTGTGAAGGTCTGCAGATGTCATCAACACCTTCCTCTGTTGTTCTCTTGCAGATACGTTTTCAAATGTTGTGATTGAAGGTGTTATACATGGAGTTTTCTACCCAGATCTTCAGCCGAGGTAGAGCATCAAGAGCCACACTTGAAGGGGCGTCGCAACAAATTAATGCTTTACATTCACACACTGTTTGGTGTGTATCTGAAAGGAGATGAGAGGTTAAGAATTAACACTGAGCTGCAAACACTCATAGGATCTTTCCTAAAGCAAACATTAAAAACAGCATGAGTTTATGGTGCACATTTGACACATGGATGTTAAATCTCATCACATGAGATTGTGGCATCACATCAAGTACTTAAACCTGTAACCCTTCATTGTCCTGATGCCCCTGAAGTCCACAGCTGTGGCTGGTTTTTAAACCGTGGAAAAAATGTTTTGAGGGATTAAAATCCAATCAAGCTGATAAAATGTAATATTTTAATTATGAGAATACACTGTACATTAATACATATATGAAGTAGAAGAGCACAGAGTCGACCACAATCCCCCACCAAGCCAGTTATAACATATTATCACACGTGGTTAGAAAAAGTTGTTTTCCTGGGTAATTGATTCTTAACTTCCTACCCCAGATTCCACTGAACCTAGTGAAAATTAGTGGTGTAGTTTTTGTGCGATCCAGCTGACAGACAAACAGGTGCAGGCAAACAGATTACCGCTCAGGCAGAAATCGAACTACATACATTTTTGCTTTATTTAAAAAAAGAAAATCATGAATTCGGAATTTACTAGAATTAGGGAAAGATGCTGAAAATAGATTTAAGAGTCTCTGGAGTGATATTGAACAGCTGAGGATGTGAGGACGGAGACTCGGAGGATCTGGATTGTGGCGTGTAAACAGGGAGGTCCCTCCTTTACTATCACCAGAGCTGCGGTTTTTCAACTTTGAGCTGAACAGAAGGGCAGCATAGATTAGAAGTGACCAGAGAGGGTCACTTCGATGAGATAGAGTTAGAATAGTTCATTTAGTCTTTTATCTGTGGTGGATTGGTGCTGTGTTTGCTGTGGTGACAGTTTGAAGGAGCAATTAGCTTGAAGAGTTGACTAATGCAGGAATTCCACGTGTAACCTGAGAAAGAGGAAATGCGTGTTTAGGTAAAAGCGAGGATCATTATAGTGGTTACAAAAATATTCCATGTGTCACTACTTTCCTGAAAGAGGAGTATAAGGCAGAAGGTAATACTCATTTCTTAGGTTTCATCTCCTCCTCTTTGCTGCTCCTGTCATGTGTAGTATTTTGAGAATTGAGGAAATATGAGGAGATGTAGTTAAGAACATGTAGAAGTATGTAGAAGCTACAGATCATCCCCGGCTATAGAGTACAGAATTCTCTAAGTTAACAGAACATTAGTTTAACATTATTTTGCCTCATCTTTGTGATGTGCCTCCGTCTGTAGTGCACTTTCTTTACTTTCTTAAATAGTGAGTGTTAACAATAATTCCACTGCAGTCACATTCATGAAGAATGCAGAGGGTATTTTTTCCCATTCACTTCCTGGATTCATCCAAAGCCAACTATCCTAAATTGCATTAAGTTTGTCACTAATCATGAAATCTACTAACGTTTATTGTCATTGTTGATTCTTTGTTCAATTAAATGATTAATCATTTGGTCATAAAGCACCAAAAGACACTATATTCAATTGACATACTGGAAGACAGGAACCAAAAAAATTACCACTTTAAAGAAACTGCAATCAGAGAATTTCTAATGTTATTCCCCAAAACTGATTATTGATGATTAACAAGTGGTGTCAACAAGTAATCGATTGAATTAATTGCAGCTCCATGTCGAGTCGCGTTTGTTTCCGTTATTGTTTCATGTTCAACTAAACTTGGTATCTAAACCTCTTCATATGTGCATTAGGTGCTTTATGTGCGTTTCCACTTCAAAGTTCAGGTTTGGTTGGACACAAGTTATATAGGGGGGAAAAAAGTGTTCTGAAGACATTCACTAAAGGCCAGTATGTAACACTAAGTTAGATCGTAATCATTTTAATGTTAAATGCACATAAATATGTAAAAGGCCAATTGTGGTGATTATAGTCAACCATGATATTAAGGGAAACTGCATTTATGGAAAAATACATTTTAAACCAGTAAAGTGCTGTGCAATATCTAAAAATGTTTATTTTTATCATGTTGTTCCCTTTAAATGAATTATGTCTAAACTCTGAAAACTCTGAATGAACCGTATCTGTGAGTCCAGTGTTGTTAATCACTTCGATGATGTACACAAACTACTCATTTTGTTGTGTGAAAAGCGACTGTTCATTACAGTACGGTGAATATCTACATATCTGAATATCATGTACTGAACTGATGAACTCATCTAAACCATGAGATTTGTCTTGTTGTGTTATTGTGTATCGTTGTACTGTCTGGTCTGACTATGTGAAATGTGTCATTAATGTGCCATAATGTCAACCTACAGTGAACACTGGAACTCTGTAATCTCAGCACTTTAAGAAGGACGACATGTAAAGTACTGACACGAACAAAAATAAAATGATTATTTCCACAGACCTTTGCCGCTTAATTGAAAAACAAAAACAAACTTTCTTTATTCACATCATGTCTTTATTATAAAAATGGACTAAAAAAGGGAAGCAAATGTCTGTTATTCCTCACATTACAGGGTTAAATCTTAAGATTAAAACACTTTAAAAATAAAAAGTTATATCTGTTTGTGTGAATGATGTTTGTCCAAGTATGAAGAGAAAGCATTGACAAACTACCACTTTCAGTCCCTTCGCCAAACGCTGCCCCCTTAAATCATCAATTCATCAAAAGTTTCACTCAAATGTTTCAGATTGTTCTACATGAGAAATTAAACCAGCAAAGGTAGGAGATCAAATAATGCAGATATTTGGTCAATTTTTGATCACAATGCTCTAAAATCAAATGTGGGAGACTGGTACACATCTCAGAACATAGAGTATTTGTGTTTTGCAGCAGATACAATAGGAATGGAACCTTACCTTCAAGTTAAATAAAAAAAAAAAAGATAAAATACAACTTGGCATTGGAAAATAATCTGAAAAAAAAAAATTTCAAACCGTAGAAAATTAGAAACATCCCTTAGTATCTGAGCATCAGTTTTTCCCAGAGCAGTAACAGTCCAGTAGTAGTAACACACACGTCTGTCTGAGATCATGTGATCCAGCACCTGCAGGTTATTCACCACGTTATCTTTGGCCCTAACTGCTTCAAAGTTCTCCATGTCCAACTTCATCTTTGAGGCTTTCATCCTGGTTTCCTTCTGACTGAGAAGCTTTCATGTTAGCGAAGGCCACCTCTCTGGTCAGTTGTTCCAGGGGTGGCAGACCCACTGCCAGGTTACGCATGGCGATGGCTGACATCAGGAAACTGCAAAATGGAATACAAAACTACGTCTTAGAAAAGCGTACAGGCACAAAAATGGCTAAATCCTATGTGAATTGTTATTTCATCTTTTAATTTGTCTAAATTTTGTTTGTTGTTTTTGCAGCATCCATGTGCAGCTTTCACCTGCCTGGTCCAAATCAAAAGAATAAATAGAAATGTAGATGATGTGACCTGTTTTGTACTGCTTTGGAAGTGTGAAGCCAGGTCAAGCATTGGGACAAAGAAGTGACAGTCACGTTGGATGTGGCCAAACTTGATCACTGATTGGTAATTATACCAGTCCTTATTTGTAGTGGAGTATGTTCAGTGTGTTGCTGTAATGGTTGTTTTTACTGTTGCATCAAATCACAAAAACATCTTCCAACTACTCCAGTGGTTTTTGTGTCTCTAAACACTGACCCCTTAGTACAATTCAGAACGGAGTGATTTACCAAGTCATGATCCATAAGTCAAAGTCTACTCAAGTGAAGACCACGTCTCACTCACTTCGGGTCAAGTGTCAAGTCCTAAAACTGTCAGTCATGTGACTCAAATACCCCCCCCCTCCCCCCAATTTCTGGTCATCGTGGATTTTTGCCCAATGACACTAACAAACTGTTGAGCACTGCAGCTGTAAAGTCCTTAAATTTGTGACAATGGAGCACAAAAGAGGTCACTTACCCCCTTCTTATGGTGTAGTACTTTTTCGCAGCGAAACGTTCTAGTCGTTCTATCAGACCAGCCTCCCGCCGTTTCTTCACCTCCTTCATGCGTCTCTGCCTCTTTAGAAATAGTCGCACAATCGGGTCGGTGACATTGACCTCTGACACTTCATCCTCTGCGGCAGCGAGAGGCTGCAGTTCAGGTGGAAGTGGTTCAGTTTCTGTCAGAGGTCAACAGTTATTTAAGTTATTTTGTTACTGTATTTATTACAGAATAGCACTTGCATTTCATGAATATCGAGAATAAAGACTATCTGAAGTGAGAATTTATATGAATGATATCATTCACTCCTTCAATGCCGTTTGCTCAGCCTGCTAGTAAAATCAGTCTTCACCTGTTCCATTGCGAATTCTCTCCTGAAGCTCAAACAGTTTGGTGAAGTTCTCCTGCAGTGCTGCCTCTGTGGTATTGACGTAAATGTACATATAACAAGAAGGGTCTTCTGACACTGTGTGCACTTTATGGTAAGCCCCAGCAGGCACCTGCACAAACACCAACACATGTTGAATGTTGTTCACACTAAACAGTACAGTGTTAAAGGTGATGTGATGTGTTGATGTACCTTGATCATCTCACCAGGCTCCAATGTGTGGTTCTTCTTCTCCTCAACTACTTCGACAATGACCCGACCCTGTAGCACTTGGATGCTGGTGTTGCCCAGATCTTCACTCACATAGTTTTCTAAGTGGAGACCTACGAATCAGAATTTTGATGAGCACGTTTTGTGTTTTGTTTTGTTTTCCATTGAGTTGACTGATGTTCAGGAGTGAATCCACTTAACATTAATAACATGAAACATTAATTTTGAGCTTTTTGAATGAAAAATAAAATGAATATAATGATTGTGGTGGGTTAAATAGTTCTATTGAAATATTCCAAAATATAAATATTTTGGTAGTTAGACATATTGACCCTTTGCCTAAATATATTTGCAAATGAATGTCTTTAAAATTTCTCAAAGCTTATAATATGCCTTTAAGTATATGTCAGAAATAGATGGACATTTTTTAAAAGTACAATATATATGAAATACATCCTCTCAAACCCAAAAGGATGGTACTTTGTCCATTCTTCCTTGTTATTTGGGGGGGAGTTAGTATTATGTAAATATGGGATTTATATAATACTAAAAAATAGTCAAACTCAAAAAAGTCAAAAGCCAAATTGTTACGGAAACAATGCTCCACACAAACCATTGAAAAAGAGCACAACACAATGAGAAAAAATAACCACAGAAAAGTGTAAATCTGCAACAGCTGATATTTAAACATATATGTATGTTTATGTCGTATAAGAATTCAGCTGATGTATATCTATATTTGGCTGCGGTGATGCACAAATTTCCTCGTGGTAGGATAAATAAAGTTCTATCTATGTATATGTTACTTTATAAATGTAAAGTTACTGTCGATCTAATGCTTCTTATGTTTTTTCATTTTGATTTTGCAAAATACTTTTTGCTTTAGTTGGATTATTATATTATTGTGGCATCATATTACGGTGTGTATTACTTTCCTGTATTTAATTCATTTAAAACTGCAGCCAATCATTCAGATTAGTAAAAAATGGAGTACAAATGTAACAAACATAGAAGATTTAACCTGGAAAATCTGCAATAAAGACGATCTCCGTCTGATTATCCAAAGTGCCCTCAATTTCCATGAACTTGGTCCTCCAAGGTGACAGGTCCACCAGCAGTGGCATCAGCCAAGGGTTTGCTTTGAAAGGAGACCAATCAGCTTTCACAATATCCACACGTGGATTGAAGATCCTTTGAGGAGAGACACACAAGTTAACACCTTCTAATAGTAGTGAGTAGTCAATAGAAGGAATCACCTAAAATAATCATGTAAACATATTACTAATGAAATAAGCTATACATGATACATGCTTGAATGACACATTCAAGCATAGTTTTAATATATTTTCGGTAGTTTTACTGAGCAGCCAAGTCACATGTTTCCTGTTTGGGCTACAAATATCAGAACCACTCTACATGTTAAATCAAATCAAGCTTATTTATATCGCCTTTATTCAGACAATAGGTCACAAAGAGCTTCACAAGCCCACAGAAGACAGTAAATGATGACATCTCCTGCCCCAACCAGGCAAGGAAAAACTCAAAAACCCCAAACGGGGGAAAAAATAAACCTTGAGAAGGCATCACAGGAGGGGGGATCCCCCTTCCAGGACGACCAGGCTGCAATGGATGTCGAGTGGGCAGCATTATTACATTGTGTGAATTGTCATCATAAACAGTGCGTGTACAGCAACCCTTTCCATACAAGAGAGAGGAAAACTTAAGGGCACAAAAAAAAGTGCGGCCAAGCACCCCCCCACAGGAGTAAACAAAAACCTTACATCCTGAAAGGATCTGTAACATGTATAAATGGGACTCAAATGCACACAGAGGCGGCCGTCCAACACAAAGTATTTCTGAATTGAACAGAAAGAGTCCTTCAAAAAGGTAAATTGGACTTGGCAACAAAAGCTGAAAACACAACAAAGGAATATATAAGACTTGAACTAAAAATGTCCTCCAACACTGGGGAATTCTCTCACATGAAAACAACTTGGAAACTCACAACAGGGGTATCAAACATGGGGTAAACAGAATGCACACATGCAAACAACAGGTTTCAAGACTTCAGGCTTGATAGTTCGACAAACTAGCAAAGACTGACTGAGCAGGCAGAGTATATATAGGCTGCTCTGGGATGATTGGGAGAGACAGCTGTAAACAATGGGAGCAGGACAAAAAGGAGGACCGGAACTCACTGAGAAATGGAGCTGGACTGAAGAGAAACATGGCAACAAAAATGGCAAAACTGTGACAAAGACCTCAGAAGTGGAATCAGTGAATCGGTCTATAACTAATACTACTGACACATGATAAGCTCAGTGGTTAAAAAGAATTGGCACTGATGCAGGAGGACGGGGGGTCAAATCATGGTATGAGTGATATCCTTGATATTTTTTAGCACTTTTGTTGATTTTCAATTTTTTTAATACCATGCGATCTACCCATAGAACCTTTGCCGCTGGTCTAAATGCATCGTCCACAATATCAGTGGGAAAGACACTTGTCAGGGATATGTCTGAATTTAACAGTGTACTCTCCTGTAGTGTATCCTAGTGGTCATGTGTCTTTGTTTGTTTTTTTTCTCTAAGTGACAGTTCTTATACCTTTGCTGGAAGCGTTCATTGATGGAAACCCAGATATCAAAGTAAATTTCTGGATCAGAGATGTTATAGCGAGGCAGCAGCTGACTGAGACAGTTGGCGTACTGCTTCAGCATGTCTCCATGGTCTTTCCAGCGACGGCTTTGTGTAAAAACCTACAGCAAACACATACAATGATGATGTTATTAATGAGTTCAGTATCTGTATTCATGCCACCTCCTTGTTCCCTGCTGATGTGGTCACCTAGCCAGTTGTTTTAGCAATATTTGCTGAGCTGAATAAAGCTGAACATGCAACAGTCACATGTCACCGCTGGTGTTTACTGTGTTACTCACCCCTGGGTTCAAATACCCAATTTCGCCTGTTTCTCCATCTTTGTAGGTAATCTTAACATGTTGATGGCTGCGGGAGTGAACCATCATGTCCCATGAGTAGCCATACAAGCCATTAGTCCAGTTGTTGTAACCCTACATTAAGAAACAAACACACTGATCAGTACGATGGAATGATTTAGGAATTCCTTTCTTTAACCCAACTTCTGGCTGTTTCTATTCATTGTATTCATTTTTTTTTACCTAAATTACAGCTTAAAATTGATAGTGACCAGAGGGACACAAAGAAGAGAAAGTGACTGGTTGAATGTCTGTTTCTATAGGAGTTCCCCTCGTTTGCTGACATATTGGGTCTAAACTGCTGTTTGCTGACAGTGTTGACTCAGATTAAGCAAATACACCATCAGTCCTGTGACTCAGAGGATTAAAGGCCTTTGCTGACAACGTAGTGTAATCTCTGCCCAGCAATACTAACTGAACTTACTGTTGTGCATCACCTTATTGGTTCAGTAAATGAAGTGTAGCTTAAAAACTGTTGTAATCTGAGACAAAAGCATCCACTGTGGCAGGTGTACCTGTGTGATGAAGTGGGAGTACGGCAGGAACAACTGCTCCAATATGTACACAATGGCAAAAATGGCCCGTAGCTTGTGTTTAATTCTTAGTTTGGATGATTTGGTGGCAGGTGAGGTCTCCTGGTGTTGCGTGCTTCTACTCTCGGTTTCAGTGTAAACACAGGAAGAACTGGGTTGAATGTCCAATGATGTGAGTGGCAGGACACCCATGAAGAATTCAGGAAAGTGGCTGAAAAATCTTCTGGGCCAGTCGGTATAGCAGAAGAGAGGACTGGTGGCCAGCATTGTGTAGGAAAACATCCCTGCGAATGATGAAACTCTTTAGACTGAATATAATCACTTCTTTATAACTGCAATTTTGAGTCATTTAATGGCGTTTTTCTATGCACTTTATGACTCTAGTTTGGTATGAGTCTAACAAGAGATATTATACACATACAGTGCAACTGATGAAGAATAGGAACTACTTACTAACATTAAAATCTAAAATTTAATCTCGGGTTCCTCCAGTGTTTGTGACAAAATATGAGTGGAGCGTTTTCTTTAGACCCCCTGGAAAGGTGCCAATGTGCATTATGTGTTAAAAATAGTGCCAGTTTTACATAATATAAAAACTCCAGTGGGACGCAATGATTAGAGAAATTACTCATAACGAATATATTACAACACACAGGCTACAATTTAATATTTGTTGAAGAAAGGACACCGGAAAAAGAAAAGAATAGAACTCTATTCATCCCCACGTTGGAAATTCGTTTTTATATATATGAATAGAGGCAATCATCACAATTCCACAGAGTAATTGCAGTTAACACAATATTTTACCTAATAAGTTTAGTGAATGGCAGAATAGAAGACATACATCATTTATGACATCATACTTACCAATGCTGAAAAGCTGAGAGTTCATACAGTGGAAGTAGGAGACAAAGAAAAATGCATACGGCCTTGTGACATCAAAGAAAAGCAGGTATCCAGCAGTCAGATCCAGAACAAGACCACCTCCATGCACTATCAGTACACTCACTAATTCCACAGGAAGAATGAGTCTAGAAGACACAAAACACAGAGAGAGATTTAAGAAACAACCATCAGAGATTAGAAGGTGAAATACTATTATATGTGTACTGTATGTTGGTACATACTTAAAAGGGTCAAAAAGCCAATGATGCGCAAGGTATGACATAGAGTACCCTTCCACCCAGTCAGCGTCCAACTTTTTAATTCCAGCGATAAAGTACACAATAAAAATCTGATGGAAAACAGTCAGCATTAGAATGACTGTAGACAGACCTAGTGCATGAACAGTGATGAAACGAAAATGATATGTTACAGATGCACCAACCTGTGTCCTCAACAACGTGTAGTTCCACAGTGGCACGTGAGCGTTTCTTATACTGGGCCTCCGCAAACCATCAATAGACCTACAGTACATGAAGACCAGAAAATATGTTTCTAACTCTGTTGAACTCAAGGAAAAACACATTAAACGGAAGATTTATAAATAAATAATGATAATAAATATACCATGAAAAGCCAAAAATCTACATTTTTCACTAACACTTGCATCAATAAATCAATGCTGAATAAACACAAATTGCTGCTTAATCCATGTTAGGGACAATGCTATGGGAATGTCAGTAAAACGTCAGCATCCATTTCAAACACTGGTGGGTAACGTTAAGATTGTTAGCAATGGACTAAACACCAAATGACTGAAAGCTTTCTGCAATTCCTACAATTAAAAGGATAAAACACAGACAAACACATCACTATATCGATGTGTACTACTCTTTCACAAGGTGACCCAGCAACAATGGGTCTATGAACTCTTGTAGGTAGTTTGGAAAGCCATTGATTTGACTGTTCAAGGCAGGGGTGTACAACTCTTTTCCTCAAGTGCTGGTGTCCTCCATGTTTTAGATGTTTCCCTCTTCCATCACGCCTGATTCAAGTAATGATCAGCTCATCACCAAGTTCTGCAGAAGCCTGATAATGATGTAATGATTTCCAGATGTGATGAAAGAGGGAAATATCTAAAACATGCAGGACACCAGCCCTCAAGGACCGGAAGTGGACACCCCTGGTTTCAGGAATGTGTGACTAAAAACAACTTTTTCTACAAACTACTGACAGCATTACTTCTTAAGTAAAAATATAATCCAATAGTCCTGCTCTTCAGTTAATCAAATGAATGTATGTCCATGTTCACTTTTTCTTCTAAAGTTCATGTTTTATACTTATGTTTGGTGGTTTGGTTTGATGGAATGTGATCATCCATCTTTCTCTCATCACATTCCTGAGGTTTTCACTTTGGTTCGAGTCTGGAGATTTGAAGCTACTTCATAATCCCAGAGGTGTATAAATAGACAAACCTAGAAACATCGACTTACCAGTATCTGTTACCATCCATGAGTGTGAGCTGGAATCCAATGAGACCATAGAGGTAAGAGTGATTGTTCCAGGCAGTTTTATCCAGAAAGAAGATGTACCAATAAGTCGAGATAAACATAAGGCAGGAAAGGCGGTAGAAACACCCAAGCATGATGCCAACAGCCCCTGCAATCAACATGACACACAACCTCGTTTAAGCACAGACTTCAGACGTGACATCTAGGCATATTGTAGGACTTCCATGCAATCCGGATCACTGCCATAGACCCACATATAAACAGAGGTGGAACAGGTGTAAATTCTTGTAACATAAAACTGGAGTGTGACCCACCGAGAAACATGACCATGTAAACCAGGTACATCCAGTCCATTGGCAGAGGTTGTAAGAAGTTAAAGAGTGGAAAGCGACAGACAGGCGCCCCATCCAGGTACTTGTAGTCCAGATGACTGAGGCCACGTTCCTGTGTGATGTCAATTGCCATCAGCATGCCTACAAAAAAAAGACACATTAAAGTAGAAAGGTTTGACAGGAAGGGTTAATAATAGATCTGCTCCTGATTGATCAGCTCTGATAGAGAATGAAGAAGTAATACTGAGTAGAAGTATCAATGGTTCTTAAACCTTCAGCTTAAACCCACAACAGAAATCTGGTTTCTATAACAAGGAACAAAGGATCTGTGATGTTTTGGATTTATTTGATCTGATTTTTTATTGCTGCATTAATATCTTCTTCTTCTTTTGGCTTTCCCCTTCAGGGGCCGCCTCAGCGAATCACTGTCCTCCATCAAACCCTGTCCTCTGTATCCTCTACTCTCACACCAACTACCTTCATATCCTCTTTCACTACGTCCATAAACCTCCTCT
>JAPTHA010000005.1:5128914-5154261 GCA_029814585.1 Gymnapogon annona | reverse complement strand
TACTATAAACAGTGAAAATACTATATACCAGTGTAAACAGTACTATAAACAGTGAAAATACTATATATCAGTGTAAACAGTACTATAAACAGTGAAAGTAATATATATCAGTGTAGACACTGTGTAGACAGTAACCAGTACTATAAACAGCACTACAACCAGTGGACACGCCACTTCATCATAGTGACGTGTGGGATTTTTAAAAGTGTGGATATTTAAAGTTTGAAAAGGTGAAACAGTGTGCATAATAGCGAACTTCCTGGGCGTTCTCTGCTGGACACAATTATTTCGTTTCAATCAAACAGTGCTAAATATTGATTTATTATTGAATCACATATTTGTAGGTTGGGGTACTCATTAAAACAATATAGCCATTTTTTGTTTGCTTATTTGTTCACATATATATCTGAATATTTACTATATGGTTAGTGTCTATGTTGTCAACTGTGAAAACGCTGGAAGAGGTATTTTATTTTATTGAAGAAAGAAATTTAATTTTCTTTTCACTGCATAAATGTACAAAATTAACACATGCTGCATTTATGAACAGGAGAAGGATTAGAAATTGCAACATGAAACGCAACCAAAGTTGCATGTTTTCTAATTTAAAACATAATCTATGTTTATGTGGAGCATAAATGGAAATGCTCAATTAAAGTCTTCAAATGACCTCAAAAGAACACATAAGTATGATTGTTTTTAAATTATTCATCGTTGTTAATATTTTTGGCTTATTGGCACGGAATTTTTACGATTCTATCACATTAAAAGTTATCAGTTAAATCAGCCATAGACTGAAGGACTATAATTTTACCTAGACCCTATGACGTTGTTCATTAGTGTGGAATTGATCTGTGCGCCGGGTTTTATGAGCAATCAAACACTGCATTTGATTTGAAATGCTTGAAGGAAAGTGTTTGGTCCACCACTACTTTAGGCAACAGAAAACGTTCTCAACGCCCCTTATTTACGGCCTACAGTCGGTTGTGGCGCCTTTGAGTCGACAGGGGGCAGCACCGAGGGCAGCCTCCTGTCGAATGATAGAAGAAGAACAACAAAAGCAGCAACTGATTTTTGGAGCACTTCCACATCATCAGCTTCTTAGTCTCGCTTTATGTTTGTTCTAAACAGCAAAAATGTAAGTGGCACGGCGGAATATTTTGCTGTCTGGGTGTTTGCCTGATAAAGTGACTTGTCAGAGTCGCTGTTTTTCTTTCCACACTTGGTTTTGTTTGCTGATTCGGCAGCTAAGCTAGCTCTGAGGTTAGCTCACCATCTGGACTTAAACGTGTGAAACAACCAAGAATTTATTAACTATACTGCAATCCTGTCCTTCAAGAGGCGGTTTTTCTAAACCTCGGGTGAGTTTTCGTTCGTCTGAACTCTGAACGCACGATTTTCATGAGTACAAAAGGGAGTCTTTACATTCTTTCACTGAACTAGTTGTGTCAAATGTGTTATCATGTTTTGTTTTTAAAAACACAAAGATGAAACTCCATCGGAATGTATGTTCACTTACTTTAAAGGGGACCTGTAAAGATAATGGTTTTTATAAAACCATCCAACATTTCCTGTCTAATTTTCTTTTGAGATGACCAAGTGGAGCTGTGGAATGTCATTCTGGAAAAAAAACAAAACATGTTTCGGTGTCGATTGGTTTTCACGACTGATAAAGTGTTAGGTGTTAAAATCGAGGTCGAAGAGCAAAACATTATACATTGTGTTTTGTATTTCAGTAGAAATAAAATGTAGCATAAAAACAAATGGTGCGATACAACTGCATGTTGTGATTAGACGTAGACTTAGACTTCCTTTATTGTCATTACACAGACACACACAATGAATCTCAATGAATTATCCTTATCCGACAGTAAATATCCCAATAGTCTAAAAGTTATAATATAACTTGAAATTTAGGCCTGTAATCATAATCATTGTTTTACAAACTACCCTATGATCAAGAAATGTGTATCATTAAATATGGATGAATTGATGAAAACCTGTCAACGATAAGTTGCTTTTTGAATATTTTGATCAATACTAATCATTAATGATATTCTAATATCTTGTCTTTCTGAAGTCTTCCAAATATATGAATTTGCTTCTCCAGATTAATGCTATTATCAAGTAAACATTTATTGAACAAAACAGTGATCAGCATCCAGATTGATAGTAAATGAAACCTTGCCGAGGTCATTCTAAAAAGGTTAAAATAGGACAACAACCAACGGTACACTGAAGCCAAAGTCCCGAACAGTGTCTTCTCTCATACTGATAACATATTGATTCATTAGTGTTGTAACGTCCTCACAGTAGTCCTTAAAGGATTGTCCTTAGAGATACTTTTCCAAGACAATATGTAACAGTGGATATTTTCTGATAAATTTATATTGTATATTATTGTCCTTAAGTAAACATCTTAGACATATTTATTGGACCTTCATGTAAAAAACCCATCATGTTTTAAGTCATTAAATAATTTTTAGCTAGTTAATTGTTGGCAATAGGTATTTTTTTTAAATCAACTATAAGTATCAGTAGAAGTTGTCGATGATCATTAGTGCCCAATGGCTAATATTAAACACCATTCTGTAGCTGATTAATTATTTCTGAGGATTGTTTTGTCTCTTTTCTTTTGATACAATAGAGATGGGAAGTCTGGGAAGCAGGTTCCAGTCTCCATCTCAGGGACCAGAGGAGGCTGCAGAGGGCACAAGTACATTGAGTCACAAAAATGGATGTGAATGTAAGAAGAGGAAACGAAATGCTCCGTGCGACTGTGACAGTGAGCAGGATGAAGATGATACAGTTCTAGATACACCTCGCAGGTCAGGTCGCAGTCAGCAGACTTGACAATCCACTACACACTTTAAAGTTATCAATATTTCACTTACCTTAATTGTCTTTTCTTTTTTTGTGTTTTCCAAACTTCAACAGGAAAAAATTGAAAAGCACATCCAGATACATTTATCAGACTTTGTTTCTTAATGGCGAAAACAGCGACATTCGCATTTGTGCCCTGGGGCAAGAATGGAACCTTCACAAAGTCTATCTGTGTCAGGTAAAGGCAAACAATGTGACCACAGTACTTAGTCACACAGTGCCCTTGTCCCTGTTTTTCTTAAATACTCTCTCCTCCTGTCTTTTCTATCCTGACTTTTCTTAAATGTTACAGTCTGGATATTTCTCCAGTATGTTCAGTGGCTCATGGAAGGAGTCAAACATGATGGAAATCAACCTGGAGCTTCCAGACCGTAACATTGACACTGAAGGTAAGAAAAATTAGATCAAAAGAGCCAACAGTTGATGAGACTTTATTCTTAATTAATTTAAGTATTATGTAAGAGCCTCAAGTACTTATTATGGATGTTAATTGCAAATATTAAGTGTATTTTGTTGTAATTACTTCTGTTTGATATTTCCTCTACTCCGTTCATATTATTTACATTTGTTAAGTGCAATATTTTGTTGATGTAAAGGGAGAAGATGAGAAACCCAAGTCCTGTGTTTAAGGGGTTTGTGTTGAACAAACTGAGAAACATTCATTGCCCTGATTCAGTTACTGTATAATGACACATTGGTTTTTCTCTTTAGATTGAATTGACATTGACTGTGCCTTCTTATACACCCACTTTCAATCATATGCAGTAATTCAAAATTGTTTAGAAACATTACTCTCAGTTTTAAAAGTGATCATTCCATCTCATTAATTGAAATTGACAGACAGGCTATTTTATTCAGTATAATTTTGATGGTGGAAAAGTCTGTTAAAATGTTTAGAATTTGGCATTTATTTAATCTGTTTTTGTACATTTGGTCCTGGGGAGATGCCAAATTTCTGTTTTGGGTGTTGAAATAAACACGTCTGGGATCCCCTTCTATAGAATATTATGTAAAGAAGAAAGTTTATGATCACGGACAAACAAAAATTGTCCTTATAGTTGTTTTGATGATGAAAACGGGACGCTATTTGGAAAATCTAAACTAATGAGTTCTTTATGCCTGTAATATTGGAATGTGTGAAAACGTTCCAAATTCCTCAGGTTGGGTCTTACAGTTGACCTTTATCATTTGTGTATAGCTCTGCAGGTGGTTTTTGGATCTCTGTATCGGGATGATGTTCTGATCAAGCCCAGCAGAGTCATCAGTATTGTCGCTGCTGCTTCCATGCTCCAGCTGGTCAGTAAATTGGAAGAATGGTTTCTGTTAAAATTCTTGGTCATATTAAAAAAAAAAAAAGTAACACAAGAGCTAACTGAATCATGCTTTATTGCTTACAGGACGGTTTGCTCCAGCAGTGTGGAGAAACTATGAAGGAAAACATTTGTGCAAAGAATGTGGTTAACTACTTTGCATGTTCCATTGTCTATTGCTTGGACTCAGTCATGAAAAAGTGAGAATCGGCTCAGTTTCATTTCTTTCAAAAGTAAATTTTCACATTTGCACTGTGTGGTTACTTTACATGTTCTGGTTTATGTCTTTCCACAGGTGTCTAGAGTGGCTTCTCAGCAACCTGATGACCCACCAGAATGTGGACTTGATGAAAGAACTTGCGTACATTTGTTCAGCTTATAATCCTTTAATATTTTTTCTAACAAATCTTTGTTTTCACTAATTAAAACTCAACACATGCCAGTTCATTTTACATATAGTATTTGAGAGTTGGTAGCTTTTTTTAAGTCATTTTTTTAATTAGACTTTTTATTATTCTTATTGTTATTACTTGTAGTAGTAGTGGCAGTTTTAGTATTTTTTTATTTGAATAGGTTTGTTTTTTTATTATGAGGAATGGAATACTTATAGTTGAGTTTTTATTTAGTTTCTTTATAGTTTTTAATGAGGAAAGTCTGAAATGATAGAAACTGAAAAATTATTCAATAAAAGGTGTACACCATGAACTATTAAAGTTGTGAAAAATAAAGCTTTACTTGCAGCTTGATTTAGTTTGTGTTCTAGTGTTTTAGTTTCAGTTAAGAATATTAACAATAATATGACCTGCTGATATCAGGCTGAACCTTTAAGTTTCAGCACTGTAACTTTATGATAAGGCAATAATTCTGCCACATTTTGGGTGTAAATGGTTAAGTTGCGGTGTAGCATTAGAGTCATGTTTGTTTGTCTGTGTTTACAGAGTGCAGGTGATGGAGCCGCTCATCCAGTCCTCAGAGCTGTGTGTCATGCAGGTGGAGATGGATGTATACACTGCTCTCAAAAAGGTACGTGTATAAGGACATGGAATAGTACAAATACAAGTCCTATTGATGTAATCGCATTGTTTTCCTTTTTTACTTGTTATTAATGTTTTAATATATCTTGTTTCATTTCTAGTGGATGTTTCTGCAGCTTAACCCGTCATGGGATGGCCCCATCAAGCAGCTATTGGCTGACGCTGATGGCTGGCTTTGCAAACGCAGAACCGGTCAGCCCATGATTTATGAAATACTAGACATCATTCCAAGTAATTTTTTTTGTTACCTTAGTTAAATGACTACATTTTTGGTGTTCTATTTTTCAACAGACCTTTGTGAACAGGAGCCCTTCTTGAATACAGAGGAGGGTGCACGGTTTCAGCCAGTTTTCAAACATGTTCGCCTTCAGTACATCGTCAACGATCTCGCATCTGCACGAATCCTGGAGAGAGACAATATTCTGCCACCTGGTACATGCTGTTTCTTTTTGTTTACTACATGTATGCTTGATAAGCTCTAACAAAAGTAAATCAAGATCTCTAGTACTTCTTGGTTCATTTCCTGAAAGCACTTAGGTTTTGTGTCAGTGTTTCACATAAAAATGGCTGAAGAAAATCAAGTTTAATCACGTCCTCTTGCAGAAACTTAACTGAAATGTATATAGAAGCTGTAAATTTGAAGTTTACTTATTGTTTAATTTTGGTATCTTATTACCCTGAGTATTTTTTATCTGTATGTTATTGTTTATCTGTACAGAGTGGTTAACGTCTGTGTACAAAAACCAGTGGTTTGCGATGCTCCGGACAGAATTTGACAATGATAACGGGTAAGAGATAGAAAGTGTTGTTTTTTTCTGTTTGTGTTATCAGATCTTGATGTCATGGTATGTGTATGCGCCTTGAATATGAATTAAATAGTTGTCTGTTTATTTTCAGTCCCCAGGAAGCAAACAGGGAGGAGTTTGAGCAGAACAGTATGAGGTGTGGCAGGAAGTTGACTAAAGATGGAGACGTGAGTTGGACTGTTACACTGTGAAAGTATTTTTCTGCCATATAATAATCATTCATTTTTATTTAAATGTGATTACATTTCATCATATTTCCTTTTCCATAGTACTGCTGGCGTTGGACAGGTTTTAACTTTGGTTTTGATCTTCTGGTGACCTACACAAACCGCTTCATAGTATTTAAGAGGAATACTCTAAGTCAGCCATGTGGGGGCGCCGTTAGTCTCCAACCACGAAGACATCTGGCATACAGGTGAACAGGGGTTCAACCCACAACCAAACACACATTTGGTGTTTTAAAGGAACATTTTTTTATGTAAAGATAAATTATATTTCCTCTGAACAAAATCATCAGAAACTGCCATGAAAATGTCGATATTATTTTTTAACTTGAACTGAGTTACAGCTTTGAAGTCTACTCCTGATCATGCAAGCATTTTGCCTAAATGTTACTTGTTACTTTTATTGAATTGAAACTTGGCCAACATTCATTCTAGTAAGTGTTAGTTCATTTTCAGAATTTTAACACTGCAAATACTTTGCTTTAATTTTAGGAGTGCATTTTTTCAACACACCCTTCACTTTAGCACCATACATCAGACATGAAAAGTGCTCATTTTCTTGGAAAACGGTGGAAAATACAATTGTAAATGTAAAATTTCTGGGCAGAAATTCTATGATGCATAGTGTTGCTTTATTTTGTGGTGCATTCACCAAATTTGCTGTTTAAATTAAAGACGTATCTATGAATAGACCCTTATACATATGTCGACAGTTGTTTCTTTAAATGACCTAATGTCATTATGTGAATTTATCCTTTCATCTTGGTCTGTTTTAAAGGACGTGTGTCCTCAAATGTAACCAAATTTTTCACACTTGTCCAGATTACGTCTTGCGTCTTTTGATAACCATGGAAAAGTGGTCTGCAGTCGATCAACGGGTTACCAGCTTTTGACTTTAGAGAAAGACCAGGTCAGTGGCACTGCGCTGCAGCT
The DNA here is from genome assembly GCA_029814585.1 of Gymnapogon annona. Classification (NCBI taxonomy): domain Eukaryota; kingdom Metazoa; phylum Chordata; class Actinopteri; order Kurtiformes; family Apogonidae; genus Gymnapogon; species Gymnapogon annona. Next base: position 5,147,071 of record JAPTHA010000005.1, on the reverse strand, counting down.
GTAGTTGACACAGGTTCTGTTGTAGACTTGTCTCACTTGTTCTTCTATTCCTCAGGAGTATGTGGTGATGAACCTGGACAGCCGTTTGTTGTCATTCCCGCTGTATGTATGCTGTAACTTCCTGTATACATCGCCTCAGTCGGACCAGCGCCCAGACAGTTCTGAACAAGAGAGCAGCACCCGCAGTTTATCCTGATGTCTGTCCTGTAGCCGTGAACTGCTGCTGTTCCTCTAGTGATGGTGAGACACAGATGCCATCTTGTATGTACACTCCACCACCACATGTACCACTATTTGGACATTTCACATGTCATCTGCATGCTCTGTACCTCAGTGGTGTGTTCAGGGAAGATGTTTTGTATCTGTATATTCAGTGTTTTTGCATATTCTATTTTGACTTCACACAATTATACAGAATAAAGGAAACACATCTGAGTGTACAGATGGGATACGCCCCTCTGCTGTCAGAGCAGCTCTGTCAGGCACTGGTTGCATTGGGACGCTGGACCAGTCTCCAAGGAACAAAACCATCTGTTGTTTGGAATTTTGAGAAGTTGAAATGTGTTATTCAAAGCTGCTTAAGGGGTTCTGATTTTTTTGCAGTAGGGTTGTATGAGGTATTTGTCCATAGTCGGTGTGTTGTCTGCAGTAGATTGTGATTGCTTGTGTGATAAGCCCCAGAATAGGATGGACCTGACTGAATCCCCTTCAGAAGTACCTTCCTTAACTTCTGTTCCAGTACTTCTCTGCATGCCCCAAACTTGAACCTCCATCTACACGGGCAATGAAGTACCTCTCATCCCTACTTAAAAAAATTGAGCAAACCCTTCAAGGTAGTCGTAAGGCCATAGGTGAGGTTAATGCGAGTTAACAACATAACTCTGAATTCAAAAGGAGATGAACTTCTAAGTCATCTGCCAGAAAAGCTGTGGCACTGACTTCTCTGCACATATTCCAATCTGTTGCACCTTTATGGGATGTGGTCAGAAGAGTGGCCTGTGATTTGCCCACATCACTGACTGGAGCCTGTCAATTTATCCTGCTAGTGCTGACAACATGCAGCCCCACAACCAGTGCAGTCCTGACTGCTGTTGAATACCACACCACACAGTTGACCACAAAGTTAAAGAGATTTTGCTGTACTTGGCTGTATATACAGATGAGTTAAGCGCAAGTAACTTGATGTTCCTAAGTGAAACAAGAGTTCAGTCCATCAATATTTGTCAGGTTTTTGTTCATTAACCTCATTTCTTCTAAATTCACCATGTTCAGCGGATGTTCAGTAACTGACACCAGCTACATAATCACACAGTGTTTGGTGATATTTGCAGCATTAACCAGCTCAAATATCTGACTGTTCCCTTCAACACATTAGACACACATATGAAATTCTTGTTGTACTTTTATTGGGTTCTGACCTGTTTGGAGGTTTTGGAGATGTGTAACAGATACCTCATGTTGTCGAATACTAAATGTGGGGATTTCATGATGTATGTATTGGATGTGTACTGCTAACTCCTTCATATAAACTGCCTGCGTAACTCCACCTGTAAATGTCATTATGCTTAAACATGGTTTATTTAGCTTTTATTTATTTTTTACTTCATTTCTATGGATTTATTTTAGGAAAAAAGCATGTACAGTTTTGGACTGCCTAGAAATCTGCCCAGTCATGTGGGCTGTGGTGCTATCACATAGATCTTGACTGCAGCTGTACCATTATTTTATTTTTTTTATGTCACTTGATCAATACGGATCTTGTCCTTTCCTAACCTTTTTCTCTTTTATTGGAACTCTGGAGTTCATCATGTACCATGTCATATTTTGGTGACAACTTTCTCAAAACTATTGGAATTCCCTCTGTCAATGGTAATTTTCTGGATTATCCTACAAATATTACTCCTTAACTTCAAGACTACATGTAAGTATGTTTGATGTTACATGTTATGACTGATGAATGTACTCCTTGAACAACTGGTGAACTAGTCAGTTCCCTTTTAAAACACCCACTTTTTCTTACATGTTCTGTATCCATGAACAGATAGACTGACTAAAATATCAGAGTACATATTGTACTTCCTGCCTGTTCAGAGTGGCTCCAACTGAATCAATCAGGTTTGTAATTTTCTCTATTTACTGTACATTTAGGACTGTTGCAGTACTATGCCTTATACATCGTTGGGTATAACTTCTAATTGTTCTTGACAGGAATAGTTTTCTGAACATTTGGCCCAACATATTTTTACATTGTTATAAGTTAAGGCATATTAACATTTATTCTTATCAACCCATGACTGGTTCTTTCATAATTGAATGCAATGAGACAACTTGCTCTTATCTACTGGGTTATATCTTCAAAGATATCTTTCCTGATACCATTGTATGCTTATCTTCCAAGAAAAAGGTTTTCATTATCATTGTCAAACCCCTAACTGATGGCATTAAACCGTGTAATGGAAAGTTTAGTAGATTTGGACCAATACGTGGCTTGGGGATTTCACATCCGGTTTACAGTGTATGTTCCCTGCTGTTTCTGTCATTTTCTTCTGCAGTGTTGCCTTTCATGTACCACTATTTGTTTGTAATTAAGAATAATCTTTGCAGTCATTAAAATATGTGCATCAAAAACATGACCAGAGCTCGTCTTTGTCTTGTTTTATCTCAGGCAGAACGTATAGGTGTAGATTTCAGCTGAAGTGTAGTCAGCATGTGGAGCTTTTAAGATTATTTTTCATTTAATCTTTAATTTGTAACAACTTTTTTATTTAAAAAAAAAAGTTTAAAAAATTGACTTTTTCATTTTTAAAAATTGTTTTTTATTTTGTTCGTTCGTTTTCCAAAATGTAGTTGTTTGAAAAATATTTTTTGTCTGTGTTTTTCATTTAAGTAAATTGTTTTTTTTGTTTTTCAAAAAAAGTCAAAAAATTCTGGAAACATTTAAAAATTGCTTCTTAATTCGAAACATACATGTATCTATTTTTGCTTTTCAAAAGAACATTTTCATATTTCAGTGTTCTTTTTTTAAGTTATATTTAAAATGGTAATTTAAAAAAAAAAAAGCATTTTCATTTTTACAAGTTTGGATACAAACACGGGATCAAACAGTTACGTTATACAGTGAACGTGATAAAACAATGATCCGATGACAGGAAGAATTTCAGGAATTAAACATGCATGAAGCATGTTGAAAATGTTGACCTCCACACCTGAGGAGACATCGAGAAAAACTTTTTTCATACATTTTTTACTTTTTGGAACATTGACATAGTTATGTCACACCCTAGAGCTATGAATTCCTGCATTTGTAAAACTCTGGACCTGACCCACCCCAAGTTGTGTGGGTGTACGAGGGCCCATCCTAACTGTTCATAGTAGTTCTTCCATATGAAATCAGTGCTGTCTGTAGCTAAGAGTCAATTTAGTCAATCAAGGGACAGATGCAGATTAAATCCATACTTACTATATGCTGTGAATAATGCACACCAGAGCCAGTTACACCCACAGTATGTTTAATTCTCGTATACAAGCACATCTCACTGTAGGAGGTCAAAGAGTCACATTATACAATGGACAATCAAGATAAACAGTGGTCCAATGATGAAGAATTTCAGGAATTAAACATAACCGACTGGATTTTAATATGCATGAGTCATGTTCAAAAACGTAATTACTTTGATTTAGTGCACATCTTCCAGAGCTTCGCTTCATTGTTGTATTAAAAAGTTAACATCAAACAGGTCTATTTTTTTATGTATTTACGAAATGTCTGTCATCCCTATACAGAGAGGTAACACCAGATGCATCACTGAAACTCCTTACAGCAAGAGCACAGAAAAACCAACATCTTACAAGCCGAAAATATTCAGGTTAGACAATAACAAATCTCAGTGACATGTTTGTAGAGGACATGCTGTTTTAAATCTTCCCATCATCAGCCTTCACAGCCACTGTAACATTTACCGTTTGCATCGTCCTCAGGTCAGACTGAGTGAACTGACCCTGCACTGCTCTGCATGTGTGTAGAAAGAGCTCAGACTGTCTCCAGGACAGACTGCAGTCATCCTCATTGATGTATAGAATCCAGATTCTCCTTAAGTCTTCGGGTCATGCTGGGGATGAGGTTAACGTGGTCATCGACACAACTGCCCACACAGTGGTCCATCAGCGATCGAACAGCTGGCTCTTTGGCACCAGAGTCAAAAAGATCTTTCGCTTTGTCATTGCAGTGCATCGTGCATCTGGTCAGACGGTCCTGAAATTTGAAATGCATAAGATTAATATAACAGAATTTTCCATTTTCAATAACACTCAGTGTTACCAACAAAATCATCCTAATTTCATCCAACACAGAAATTGGTTACAGAAACCATCGAGTACAGCTTATGAAAACCACACCGACCGATATTAGTAGACCTGAACAGAATTGCAAAATTTTGGAAAGGGATCAAGAGGAAGACAAATGATGACAAACCATCAAACAAAGCCAGGATGCTTGTAGTTTTTGCTCCAGGAGTGACATAATGCAGACAATAGTAAAAAATATTAGCAAAAATTTTGTATGTACATGATATATGAATTATCTGAAATCAGTGTATGTTGTAAACCACTCGTCATAGTCTAGCAGTGAAATGCTTTTAATTACAATATTTATCAATGTCACAGGGTACTCTGGATTCCCTTCAAGAGCCATACTCCTGCAATGCTAATAAGCCAGCAAAATGATATAATTGCAAAAGGCTGTGATGAAGGTTGGCTTGAGAATAGTATTGAAACACTGACTGTGAGCAAAATATATGTAGAATTTTTATGTTTGAGGTGGGGGGATTACCTCAAACTTTTATATTTCTCAAGATAATAAGCTGCAAACTGCACTTACAAAACGGTGTTTTCTGCAGTAATAACAGTCAATATGACTTTGTCACCAAACCTTTCGCTGTGATGATACAGACACATTTAAAATCCCGGAGAAGTATTCATCATACCTATAGTTTTGCGTATGAAACCAGTGATCTTTATAAATTGTTTTACCGCCTCTTTATTAATACCCTTAAGTTCATCGGATTTAATTCACCACCACAGCACATAACCATTGGGGTCAGCTTGTTACTGTCGTTTTATTTGACTACATTTGTGGACTTTACTCCTGGCAGGAGTAAAGTTTATCTTCAGGTACTTTGGTCGGTGCATGCGCAGCTTTAAAGGTACCTGCATTTTAAGATTGAAGATGGTTTATTAGTCTCCAGTAGGAGGAACTGCGCGCAGTGTTGGCTTTATCCTCACCTGAAACTTCTCCAGCTCTGAGGTGACCAGTCCTTGGGCCTGAGCGAGAGGTTTGTGACACCTCTCGATGCACTGGTGCACCTGGGTCATGGAGTCTGAGGAGCGGTCGCAGCACTCAGCGCTGCATCTGAACATACGACCCTGAGGACGCAAAACATCACCATGTGAAAACACTGACGGATAGTGTGCGCTTGGTCCCACAGTGCGGGCCTACCTGCATGTTCCGTATGTGTTCGCTCTCCAGACATTGGACCATTTCTTCAACCCCAACCTGCACACGTGCCTGATGAGCCTCTGCCATTTCTGCTGTTCTTCGCACAGATTCAACACAATTCTACATTAAACAAGCCGGGAACGAAGTTACGGACACTTTTCTTCGGGTGTTTTTTCTTGACAATGTGTGAAATACTAAGGTCACCTCCATTCAAGCATGGTTCTAGATGAGCCGATACGTGACTTCCGGTTCACTTCCGGCTCGGATTGCAGGAAATACTCCCTTTCCGTATTGAAATTTCAAAATAAAACACGCCAACCTTTTGCTAATGTATCAGTTCGGTAAATTATCTTAGAAAACACCGACTGACGACAAAGAAATATAAACGAGGAAAAGAATGATTAGTTGAAAAATACTTTTGTGGACAAAATCAAATGAAAGTCAAAGAATGTCCAATTCCACTGATTTATTTCTGTTTAGTTAGACCATGCAACAGCAAATCACGAAAAACTGGTATTTTAAGTTTACTTTCATTAAATTCTATATTTAAATTTAAACCGGTGACTTTTAATTTAACAACATGAATGTTATTACTTTGTTTAGTGATGAACTGTCAGCTATCTCTGACAAAAATGACTTTCTTTAATCCATAATTCAGTGACAGAAGAGTAAAAAAATTTGCTCTGCACAGAATGGCTGCATTAAAGAATCTACTTAATCTTTTCATTCATTCATTCATCTTCCAAACCCGCTTTATGAACGCTTTTATTTTGATTGTCACAATGTCAAACATACAATATACCATTAATAACAGGAGTTTTTTTTTATTTTTTAAACTGATCAATTCGAGAAATAACGGAATAATGTAAGTACATTAAGAGTAAAGTAAGAGAAATGATAAAAACAAAAAGAAAGATGTCAGGACTGAAAAATTGAGACATTACATGTGGTTGTTTTAAGACAGAAAACAATACATAAATAAATATTTTGTACAAATTTTTTTTATTTGTACAAAGAGGACTAATATTGTGTACAAAATTTGTACAAAGAGTGGGACCAAGCCAAATTACTATATAATTAGGCTTGGTGCCATTTACATTCCACGTCAGTAGGTGGCGATAGTGCGCCAATAGACGTTTTGCCAACAGGAGAGGAAGAACTTAGCGTAACCTTCACGGAAGTAAAGTGAACGTTAAGCGACGACGTGAGTCAACAACTTTAGAACCCGTTTATTCAGTTTTAGTTTCCATTAAAATTCTGACTTTGATTTTCGTTTGCTGTAGTGGTAGTCACAGTGGACATTTAGGTAAAGTGTATTTTATTTAACAGTGAAACTACACAGCTATTCTTCGCCACTTCTGAAAGAGTGAGTCACTTCTGAATGTTTTCATTTGAAAGTTTTTATTTACTGACTGACATGACTGAATTTATAGAATTTCGACAGACAGAAGGTGTATTTTAGTTTTACCTAGCCGTGCATGTTTGGTTTTATGTGTGACTGAGATTCATTGTAACCTTTCACCATTAGATTATTGTGCAGTAGTTATTTACTCTGTGAACTTTGTATTTATTCCACCTGCGCAGATGCTTCTTGGTGCATAACTATTGACGTCCACAATGAGCCTACGATCCCTGTCACTGAGAGCTTTGCTGTTACTGGGGCTTTGGCAGACTGGGAGAAGAAGTTTAGCCTCGGCTCCAGAACTCAAAGAGCAACCCAAAAAGATAGGTAAGTCCGTCCCATAATGATTGTAATCAACATCACTATACAACAGCTGTGGCAAAAGGAAAAAGCGATCCCATTAAGTTCAAGACAGAGTTCAGATGTAGTACTCATTGAAATGTAAAGCCAGCGTGTTTCTGTTTCTGACCTAAACAGATGAGGTGATCCGGCAATATTGGATTATTTTTATTCACCTGAAAACAAACTATGTGTTTGAAGCATCCATAAATAGATGAACCACATCTTCAGTTCTGTAACAGTTTTAGTTTTTCACCATGATTCCAGCCACATCCTCTCATTTAGGATGATTCTTCATGCAGTTACACGGTTTGATTGAATTAATAATATTCTGGAAATATTTACATATAATATTGATATATTTAGTGTAAATCAGATTCAGGACCTTAGACTTATTTCCATTTATTTTAATCATCCTTAATTCACTTTCACTTAATTGACTTTCAGAGCAAATTTGTAAAAAAAAAAAAAAAATCTGTAAGAAATTAGAAAAGAGTTCAGTAAACTAATAGAACCAAATCAATAAAATGCAAATGATATGAATCAAGTTAAACAAAAACAGTTTGAAGTGAATTCAATAATGTGATATACTGTAACAGAGTGATTAAAATTAAGAGTTGGAGTTTAAAATGATCCCATTGTTTGTTTCAAGTTGCAGATGAACAGTGACTAAAACTGTATAAAAATATGAACCAACCCAAAATCTTTAGATATGCTCTATCAGGCATCATTTATTAAATTATAACTTAATGTTTGCACTGATGTGTAATACTTGCACCGTTTATAATACTGTTTACATTGATGTGTAATATTTACACTGTTTATAGTACTGTTTACACTGATGTGTGGTATTTACACTGTTTATAGTACTGTTTTACGTTGTGTGCAATATTGCACTGTCCATCTTATTTATTCCTTATTTATATTGACTGTATGTGTTGTCACCTTTGCATTTTTGACACTCATGGCTTTGGTTTTACTTCAGCAATTTTACACTTGTGTATTCTCCATATTTATTTGTTATCAGTTGCCATTCTATAACATTTCGTTACCAGATTCATTGTATGTGTCTGTGTGATGACAATTAAAGGAAGTCTAAGTCTAATAAATAACTGTTTGCCATTACATTCATCACTTCTGTTAATCCCTGTAGAATGGATAAGAAAAACACTTTGCAATGTAGTCTTGTCTTCCATGGAGAATTCACACGCAATAAATATCAAAGACAGAAGGACTAACAATAACTCTGTCTGAGCCTGTTCATGGTTGTGTGTCCACAGCTATAGTTGGAGCAGGAATTGGTGGAACAGCGACAGCATATTACCTGAGGCAGGAGTTTGGACCTGGGGTCAAGATCGACATATTTGAGCCCAATGCAATTGGTGGAAGACTAGCAACAGTGAGGATGGGAGACTATGAGTATGAGACAGGAGGTGCAATTATCCATCCTCTGAACCTACACATGAAGCACTTTATTGATAAATTAGGTAATATCAGAATTTTTGTAATAACAAGTCTGTTTATGTTGCATTAAAAATGTAAAAAAGAATTATACCATTTGCAACTACCTGAAACTTGTTTGTGCATCCCGTGTCTTCCAGGTATTTCTCCAAGGAAGGATGTCTCGTCTAAAATGGCCATTTTTGATGGAAAAGAGCTCACATTTGAAGAGAGTGATTGGTTTATTGTAAATTTCTTGCGTCTGCTCTGGCGATACGGGCTCAGCTTTATTCGAATGCACATGTGGGTGGAAAGTATATTGGATAAATTTATGAGGTGAGAACAGCAACATGTTATAGTCCATTGATTGTATTTATTTGCAGTTAATGTGAATTGAGTGAATATTTTTGTGATTGTGTAAATGTTTTTTTCATAGGATCTACCAGTACCAGCAGTACGGTTACTCATTCTCCAATGTGGAGAAACTCCTGCATGCCATGGGTGGTGATAGTTTTCTTACCTTAGTTAACCAGACGTTGGAGGAAACCATGATAGGGGAGGGATTTTCACAAGTCTTCATCAATGATGTGGTCGAACCCATCACTCGTGTCAACTATGGCCAAAGTGTCCGGATCAATGGCTTTGTTGGTATGTTCAACATGTAAGAGTTTGGATTTATTTATCAAACATACAATGATGCAACAGTTATCTTTGTAAAGTTTGAGATGTAAAATGAATTGTATCTTGTTCCACAGGAGCAGTTTCTTTAGCGGGGGCAGACTCAGGACTCTGGGCAGTAGACGGAGGAAATAAGAGGGTGTGCTCTGGGCTGCTGTACCACAGTAAAAGTGAGCTGATTCCAGCCGGAGTCACCTCCATTTCAGTCAAGGTCCGACCTACAAAGACAGGTAAAAAAAACAAGTTTAATTTGTTACTTCCCAATTTTGCACTATACTGTTTACTTTTGATCACAATAAAAACATATAATTCCAACGTGATGGGAAACAATGTGGACAAGCATTAATATGTTAAACCTGTAAGCCCTCACCTTCAGAACCATTCATTCTTCCTCACCATTGCTTTGACAGATCCATTGTTGACACATTTTCCTGTCTCAGAATTCATTAGGAGCTTTTGTGTTTTTCAGGCTCTACGGCCAGCTACTATGAGGTCAATTATGTGGGAGAGTCAGGCTCTGCACATTCCCTGTACGACATTGTTGTAATAGCAACTCCACTGCATCAGGGTAAGTCAGACATCACCTTCTCAAGTTTCTCCCCTCCAATCCCATCTCACTACCCGGGCCGGTACCACCAGACCGTTGCTACTCTGGTCCATGGTTTGCTGAATGTGTCATACCTCGGGACTACAGAATCCGCCTCAGAGTTCACGGTGTCTGATGTACTGACCACAGCCTCGAAGGGCTCCATCATCAACAGCCTGAGTTCTCTGGACCCCGTGCACATTCCTCCTGGTTACAAGCCAGGACCTGCAAGTCAAACTAAAGTCTGGAAAGTGTTTTCCCCTGAGCCACTGACCCAGGAGCAACTACAGAACATGTTCCTGTCCTGGGATTCAGTGTCAGAGACCCAGTGGCTAGCCTATCCTACTTATAACACCCCGCGACGCAGGACCCCACCCTTTATCTTGCATAACCGGCTGTACTACCTCAATGCTATCGAGTGGGCAGCAAGTGCCATGGAGATGAGCGCCATCTCTGCTAGGAACTTAGCCCTACTGGCTCACCACCGCTGGCATGGCCAGACCAGCAAAATCGATCAGGAAGACCTGCATACCCGACTACGTGGGGAACTGTGAGGACAGAACACTACCCAAGGTTCTAATCAATGAAGTGTGTACCTTCGCTCACCTGTACTGCACTATAAAAACACATCAGGGTTTCATATATCTGTGGTGCTCTGACCTCTATCACCTTCAAGGCTCAGTGTGTGGAATGTAGTAACATCTACGGGGGAATTTGTAGGTTACATAACACTAATTACCTCCGTACGTCTCACCTATGGTTTCTATAGAAAGGTCCATATTAGAACCCATCAATATTTAGTGTGTTCTAAGGTTTGTAGGTGAATGGATATTATCTGTAATGTAGTGCATTATGTTAATGCACCTTCAGTCTGGACACCACCCACTATAAAATATACAAGGTCTGTTCCAAACCAATTCTTAGCTAAAGATAAAACTATTTTTATGTTCAAGTCGTATGATACTTATGAATATTATATTCACTTCTGGTGAGTAAATCCTTCTAAATGTTGCTATATCTCACACACTGAACCTTTAAAGTATAGCACAACTTGGAATTTATTTTGTCAAAGTTTTGTTTCTAATTTTATTGATTAGATAACATCTTTGAATGCAGGTATATCATCACGCAGAGTCTTGGTTAATGTATTTTTTGTCTCATTTTGGGAAGATTGAAAGTACAGATTTAAACAAAAACATGAACCAAAACATCAGCGTGTCCAGCTGGAATCCAACAGCAGCTACTGTAATCACAGGGTATTTGTGTATTCACCAAGCAGCAACTGGTTTGCCTTAACAGACATGAAACACTCCAACTTAAAATACACATATTCACCAGTAATCAGCTGCTTTTCAGCTTAGTGCTTATTAGTCAGAAAAAAACTCATCCACACCGATTCTTCTACAATGCAATGTCCTAGGGCTAGACCATTAACTAGTGAATACTGTATACCGATAGTAAATAAGAAAGCTGTAAATTTATTATCGCCTTCTGTTTACTTTACTGCCACTTTATAATGTCTTATTAGACTAAGAAGTATACATTGAAATTGTTAGAACAATTTAGTTAAAGTCGTAATTAGGAATATATTGATGAAAAACAATTGGTCAGTGGACTAGTAGCTGAAGAATAAAGCTTTCTAATACCTGACAAAGAGCCAATGTATTACTAATGCGACAAACCACTAGATAATGGTGAATGTGTTTATCTTAATTTTAACTGTTAGGACTAATTCCTTATCCCATGGAAAATAATGGATGTGTGCACATCAGAATTTTCTCTTGCAAATTTAAGTTTGATCAAGTTGTGGATCAATGTTGACTTGTTTTATTTAGAGATGACCCAGGTCACAGCAATGCTAGAACTGAAATGTCATGATAAGACCTGTGTCACATTAAACCAACCAAAATCATTTGTCAGTGATGAAACTAGTAAAGGGCAGTAAGAACAGAGTAACATACAGTAGTACTGCTCTGAATCTGAGAATCACTGTGAACTATGAGTCCACTCAGCTGCACCGCAGGGTCAATGAGTAACTGTTCCTCTTTCTTTTCCTCTTTGTGCATTTTGTATTTTTAGGGGGTTTTGTATGTGTACTTCTGCTGTTGTGAAAATGGTGCTGTTAAAATTGAGGAAATCAGTCAAAGCAACCAGTGTGACCACCATTTGGTACAATCTTTGCATTATTTCACTTATCTTGGATGATTTTTTTTTTTTGGTAACATCTCAAATTTTGATGTCGCTTACAAAAAGCGTGTATTCATTTGATAATTTACATTTCGAGTCTATTCACCATAAACTAACAACTAACCAGGTTTAGCTGTTGAAAACATCTGTGCCTTGAGTAATTATATCAAAGTATTTGTCTTTTGTCTTTAAAAATGTCGAGATGAGAATAATGTGTATCTGTGTTATCGATTGAAAATCACATGCAGGACCAAATAAACATGTGTGATGCATTTCTGTACTTTGCTCTAAGGTACATGTGATTTATCCCATCTGGGCATTGTCAGATGTCATGTCTTTAACCAAATGTCCTCTACCTAAACCACTTCAGTGTGCTTTACCTACTCGACTGATTTCTAGAGTATTTTAGAGTTTTATTTTTTTAATTAATAGCATTAATAGCAAAATATTAATGCACTTTAATTGAAACAATGGTTGGACACTAAATCTTTGCAAAACCCAAGAACAGGTGGAATATTGTGCTGAAATTCTACTACTCGGTTGAAATAATTCAGTGTTCCATAACACCAAATTAAATATGTTGTAAGTGAAGATGAAGTTTACAATCACAATAAAGTGGTCTAATTTTGTCTGCTGTATTCCTTTGTCTTGGTGTTTCACTCATTTGAAGTCGAATACATTTTTGGGGCTGTCTTCATAAGACAAACTGCTGTCCAATAGACGGCTCAGTTCAGTGATAGTTTTTAAGATGCTTTCCGATGGGATTGACTTCATTTTGCAAAAACTGTCATCAAACATCAGGATATAAAGTTCAGATCTGTTTCTTTTTGTGCTGAAAAAAAGACATCAATAAATGAAGACACATTGAACGTGTGCATTACAGTTCTACATTTGGACAAATCAGACAGAAGCAATCGACGTGTGGTGAAGACACATTTCCAAATCATTTGCAGTTCCAAAAGGAAGTAAACAAATTTTCCAGCTTGGATGAGTGAAGTCTCTTTAAAAAAGAAAAAAAAAACTGACATCCAAAATAAAGGCCCGTGTGACTGAAGCGTCGACAAAGGGGGCCATTGAGTGGCTGAATAAGGATGTGTCTGTGTAGTGGTGTTGCACCCAGCTGTCCCGTCAGGTGGGGGGGGGGGGGACAATGGTACCAGAGTCGCCTGTCAATGCATGACATGTGATACAACTGAAGGTATAAGAGGCTGCAAAGTGACGGCAACAAAGCAAACTCTTACCCAAAATCTGCCACTATAACACCAGGGTGACAAGATGAGATTTGTAGTGCCAGTGGTTCTATTCGTTGCTGTGGCAACATTTCACAGCGGTAAGATCAAGCATTTAATCAGTTAATGTTAAGAATAACCAGAAATCTTATTAATAGAGATTGGGATGACCATCATTTACGGGGTTGTGCATGTATTTGCATGATTTGTGACTGTGTGTTCAGGATTATGTGCATCTCTGGAGTCTGCAGAGAAGGAGGAAAAAGAAGTGAAGCACGGTAAGAGATTATTGACAGTATTTAAAGGATTTCACTTATTTTTATTGAAAAATGTAATTCTGAATTTATTTTGTTATAGATGGACTGACGGAGCTGCAGAAAATAGGTAGGACACATAAATCCACCCCCAACTTGAAAATGGATGTTTACTGTGTAATATGTCTTACATTTTGTTGTTGAAAGAAAACCTGCTACAAAATAAAAATCGTAGACAATAAACAAATATAAAAATCATATAACATCCAAAAGGAACCAAAATGGGCACAAAATAATAAAACCATCAAATGTGAATATTCCATTTTCAGTACGATACATTTGTACTCAGTTATTTTAGTTTTCTTCTCTTTATACATGAATAAGGCAAGGCAATATGCAATTTCCCTATGGGGATAAATAAATTCTTTACTTACTGATTGATTGATTCATCTGTACACATTTCATACACATTGGTTTTGCTTCCTGATCATTTTCCTCTACGACTTCTCAGATCAGATGGAGTTTGAGGCTGCTCAGAAGACAGATGCAGTTCAGATGAATGGTACAAACACACATCAAACAACATGATGTCACTGTCCGATAATTTTAATGATTGATTCAAGTTTTAACTAATCAATATTGTTCACCTTTCCTTCTCAAGTCACGGAGGAGCAGAATGAGGAATCCCGTTACCTGGGTGAGGAGAATCATGGGTAACATTTTAGCCTCATAACTGAGAAAACTGTATCATCATACCTACAAGTAACGGTCATTAAGACAGACAGGACAGAGAAACATATTTGTGTTCCATGTAATTCCTAACTGTTAAGTTAGAGCTAAGTTAACAGAGAATGTCAAGTGATCAACATTTAGCGAATGACAAGATAAAAACATATAAGACATAAACAGAACTTTTAGTGAGAAAGTTTCCACTAACAGGGTGGAGGCTGACTTCAGGAACACAGGGAGAACAATAAAAATGATTTTAGTCTTAACTGATTCAATGCCTGATCAAAGCAAATTTATTTAACTAACACCATTCATACACAAGGCAATTCAAAGTGCTTTACACAGATGTGAAATTATATTAAAACCATAGAGAATAGCGAGCATTAAACAAAACTAGAATGCAGAAAAGATAAAGAAATAAAAACAGGAATAAAAGAGGGTTAAAAGTGGACTTAACTGAAATAAAAAAAACCCCAATAAAAACAGTTAAAGTTGTGAGTGTCAGTGTAGGTACTGTAATCAAAGGCAGTCTTGATCAAATGTAATTTGGTCTCTGCTATAATGTACTTAGAGAATATTTTAAAGTAGTCATCATTTCATAGTTTCAAGTTATTTTGGAAGTTGGTTACAGTCACCAAAGACAGAAAAACAATGAAAACATTGACAAACACATACAAAATAAAAAGACAAAAGGCGTGTTTTTGACATCTAGTACTTGTATTTAAGAGATATAGAAGTGATAAATATGTCATTCAAGCCAGCCATTAAACCTGGTTAGTTTCTCAAAAAGTGTGCATCAGTACGTCATCCCCCCCCCCCCCCCGCCCAACTACCAACAGCTGACACACGTTCAGTTCGTGACTGTTTCTTCCTGTTTCCCTTCAGAGGCGGCCCAGGATGTATCAGGTGGGTCATCAGGATCATTCATCATGATCCGATGATGAACGAACTCAGCCGGATTGTGTTCAATGTCATGTGTTTGTGTTGAATGTTGTGACAGTGGAGGACCGAGTCAGCGCTGATGACGTCACCACAGGTGAGTAGAAGCGCACGGTGTGAATCAGCGGGCAGTGTGTAATCGATGTGTGTGTTTGGATGTCAACCCCTGTAACTGTGAACCCCTCCTCCTCCTGCAGAGGGCGGTGGGACCCCTGAGGCCGCAGCCCCTGAGGGTGAGTGACTGCAGCTGTTCCCGCGGGGGCCTGCAGGGGGCGCCGTGGGCCCGAGTACTGTCTGCAGCTGGAGGTGTGCGAATATCACTGCTCATAGCACTGACTTATTTCTGTCTTCTTTTCCATAGAATCAGAGTCTAACTCCTCCGAGGAATATGGTGGGTTGTTTTACTTCATATTTTAGTTTGCATGAAAATATTTTGAAGGTCTTTTCATACTTCTACACATTTTTATTTCCTTGTCTAATTGACATCGTTATTTTTGCAGGGAGACAGAGGAGGGGTAAGTATCTATGAAGGACATTGTTATTAGAGTGAAATTTAAAATACACAACTGTATACAATTAAAGACATCGAGTTTTTTTAGTTCAGTAACTTTGAACACTTTTTTTAGTCTTTTACAGCACATTTAGAGATAAACATAGAAAATGAACAGAGATGGATTCTAACTAGGTCATTTATTCCAGTTCTGAAGTGCCTTTTGGCATACTTTTTGCACTACTTTATACTTCGGGGTTACATTTAGTAGCGAAATGCTGCACTTTGTATTTGTCCTGCTAAAATCATTTGATTCTTTTGGTTGCTTTTTATTAAAAACGCAAGATACTCTATATTTGTGAACAAAACGAAACAATCTAAATTTATTGTTATAAATAATATATTATAATTCTATATCAATGTTAATTCATTCAACTATTATTTAATGTTGAAATATATGGAAGTAAATGGCTCATTTACAGGAAAAAAACTAATAAAACTGATGCAGATATGAAATGAAAACAATGCAAACAGTAAATGACAAAACAATCAGGAATCAAATAAATAATAAACTACTACTTCTGCACTACACTACACTACTTCTTTTACCTTCGGGCATAAATAATAATGTGGTGAAATATTCAGACCTTTATTCTCTTCCTTCTCCCTACTCAGAGGACCGTGATGTTGTGACAGAAGCTGTGGGTCATCAGGGTAAGACAAAAAAAATCAAACAAAATCAGATCTTCTTATGAACTTTGATTGAATGTGACCGGCTGTAATGTCAAAGTCGTCTTTTCTTTTTCAATAGATGAGGTCACTCAGGACACAACTAAAGAAAAAGGTAAAAACTGGGGATTGATTGGTTGTTGAAATCAGTATATATAGGGTTGAATGGATTCTTATCTGTTCACTGCTGTTTATCCAGATAACTATGACCTGAGTCTGTGGGCAGTCATTAACATTTTTGCGGCAGACTTATTGCACCTGCCCAGGCATGATGTGGTTGCTCCAGTCCATTCAACATTCAATTGCAGGTTATGTAATAAGCCAGACACTGAAAAACAAAACCAGTCAGAGCCGGATTTGGATTTACAAGGCGCCAAACGTTTTAATAGACTGAGATGAAATGAAGGCAATTAAACTTTAACCGTCTGTTTTGTACAGTTTTAATTCATGTGACACAAATGAAACCAGAAAACTCCAAAATGACAGAACTTGTTTACTGCTTGACCTGAAAACAAGACCCTACGATTGTTTATTTGAGCGAGTTAGATGCGAGTAAATCTAGGACAGAAAACCAGGGCACTTTGAGACATGTGTCCCGAGGTGCTTATTGTACTTGATTTATACTGTATCATCTGCTGTGGGTTATTTTAGGATGAAGCACTGTCCCTGTCCTACAAGACGCTGAAAGATTTTAATAATTATCATAAAATCAAAAGGTCACATTTGTTTCTGGAAAGACAGGTGCACAAAAGGAAGGCCTTTGACAGCTGGTGTGAAAGGGGATGTAAACTGTTACAGTTAAGCCTGGTCCTGTGGGCTTTGATTGGCCTCGTGCTCTGCTTTGCAGCGGTAATACTGAACACTGGTGCAGTCATCAATTATCTGTACCTACGCTGTAGCAGTGAGTCACATCAGTGAACAGCTGAGATGTGATTTGCGGTATACTTGCTTTGAAAGCTCTGGAAAAATACAGAATTGCGTTGTGTTTGTAATGTAAAGCTAGCGTAAAGGAATCCTCTCTGTGTCCATGCGTCACAGATGTCCAGGAGTGAGAAAGCACAGCAGTGGACGGATCCCACCGCTCAGCCCTCAGTCAGCGCCTGAGCTTCACTGAGCTTACCATCAATAAAGAGGAAATGTTACACCTATCCGTGTCATGTCTTTTGTGATTGTTTTATGTACTGATAATGAAGCACTCACATGGTATTGCACAAGACAACAGGCACATCACCTCTGTCAGGGTTTACTGCAGGTCTCTGGGATTCTAAGGTGCTCGGGTGGATTTTTACCAATGTATAAAAACCACATTCACTATGGATTAATTTCATAAAGACCAGTCTTTGCTGACGGCTTGAGATGACAGCTGGGATTATGCAAGAAAAATAAAATTTTCATTAAGAAAAGAAACTGAACAATTACAGTAACTGATTCTCTGTACAAGTTATATAAATGTATATAAAGTATATGTATCATGTTTCTAGGTTCTTGTAATTGAGAAAATGTAGTTTTTGCCATCATTTAAATACGATTTAAATATTTGCATAACATATTTCATAAAGCCTTTTGACTGATTTATAAGAAACCACTTATAAGTGGTCTCATTGTTTGTGAAGGCTCTAAGTCGTACAGGAAAAATCCATGGTAGCAAGGGTTTCTTCTGT
>JAPTHA010000005.1:5093533-5128260 GCA_029814585.1 Gymnapogon annona | reverse complement strand
GTACTTGTGGACTTCCACAAGTACAGATGACGACAGAAGAAACCCTTGCTACAAGTGGTCTCATTACCATTTCCAAATGTGGTTATGTCCATAAAAAGGGACAAATTTGGTGTTTTGTTGTCAAACCTTCTCAAACTGTTAATGTACAAATACTGAAGTCTGCATGAGTACCGTTTTGAGTATAGGAATATTTCTGAAGGCGTGTCATTTTGAAAGTTACCCAATTAACTTTTATGATTTGCTTTTATTGGCCAATTAGTGCAAACGATATTGCCTTACCCTGTTGTTTTCACCAACACACGTCTGGTACAAACTACAACTACTTCTCTGGACATGTGTTGTGGACATGTATCTGGATTGAATAACAAACACTTAAAACCAACATATACTTGGGGAAAAAACCCCAGATCTGGCAAGTTAATTAGTTTTCTGCTCTGTGTTTTAAATTAACCACACTAAAAATACCTCACATGCCACACTTAAGTCTTATAAGTCTAGGAAAACCTTAAGAATTAGAACAAGTGTCAGAAAAAGTTACGAGTACTTCAAGCAGCTGACGATAAATTTAAAAAAATGCTTCACTCCCATGTTTAGCAAAGTCCGGCATTTAATGAAGCCCTTACAAAAACTCATTTCATAATAAACCTTCTGTAAATGTAATAACACACAACAGTTTTCCTATTTTTATTGTTTTATTTGTATTTTTCCACAACTGTGGGCCAGTGTGTTGATGTGCATTTAAAAAAAAAATCTTTGGTACCTAAGGGAAAATAAAACAATTAAGGCAACTACAGCATCTACAGATCTGAAATGCATTTAGTTCTGCAGCCAAATGACCACACTGCTGGCATGCACCATACATGCCTGTACTCAAGCCTCACACCAGATCAGCTCCACACCAAACCACCCAGCTAGAAAACTTCCACGTTTACTTTACTGGTCCTTCTCAACCTCATGAACCACTTTTTCAACTTTTCAGCCGGAGTTGAGGAATATTTAAGCAAAAGCAACCCAAATATCCAGGTAGGTGAAGGTTCCACTGAAAGAGGGAGAAAACTGAAGTAAGAAGTAGCCAATACAAGCAGAGCTAGAGAAGCCAGGCTGAGGCCTAAAGCATTTAACCATCAAGGATGCAGTCAAGTTTTAACAGGAAACTTAAGGTCGTTTGAAAGCATGTTTGCACGAGTGGACATTCTGCTGTTACATTTGTCAAATTCAAGTAACTGATGGCCTGTTTCAGGCATTTAGATATGTCTATGTCACTGGACACCCAGACAGACTACAGCTTCATGTCTATATTTTAGTGATATGGCATTGGTCAGATGCGCCACTTTGTGTAATTAATTCCACCAAAAGAAAACCTCCATGAAATGTGAATGTTGACACAAGTGGAAGTTAATCATTACAGTTTAGGGTGACATGGGTCAACAAGACCTGTGGGGATAAAAAGACGCACATACACACCTTATTTCTCACCTAACTGTTGCTGTCAACATGTTGTGACAAGAGATACAGCTGTAAAAGACTAACACTGAATTTTAATTGTTCATCCTTGAAATTTGTAAAACAATTTTTAAAAAAGCATGAACGTATATACACATTGCAAAATAAAAAAATGGAATAACAATCATTAGAAAAAAATGTTATTTTCAGATAAACTCTACAGAATCATGATATGGAAAAATAAGTCAGAACAAAGAAAAAAGAAATGCAACCCTCCTACTAGAGGTTATGTGGCCCAAATGGAACACAGCAAATTCTAGGTCAAAGATGATGCAGCCAAGAACCACAGGTTCATATCACAAGTCATTTCAACTTTTTTTTTTTTTCCTTTTTCTTCCTTAGTTGTTGGATTGAGGTAAGCAATAGGTTTTGGCCTCCTCTCTCCTGTTTGCTCAATGGAGCGGTTTCCTTCTCCCCCCCTGCTTGGGGTGCAGCTGATCGCTCACAGGATAGCGTAGATGAAGATGGCCATGATGCCGGCACTGATCAGCCCAGAGATGGGCACGGTGACGAACCACGCCATAAAGATGTTTCTGAACAGACGCCAGTCGACTGCTTTCCTTGAACGCAGCCACCCTACAGCCACCACAGAGCCCACCTGGAAACAGATTTCCAAGGGTTTCTATTGAAAGACATTCTGGCTGCATCAAGGTGAGTATTAAAGAAACCGTATAATTCTAAAAAAAAAAACAAAAAACAAAAAAAAAAAAATACACCAAACATTTCATTTCCTGGGGGAAAAAAAATTATATATACATTACATTAAGGTTTCCTAAAAGTGAATGAAACAATTTCCTATTTACAAATTAAAATTTGCCAAGTTTTATTCCATGCCCTCTTTTTAGTTCATGAAAAATATAGACTAATCCCATCTTTCATACATGTATGCACTTAGTAAACTCAAAAACCATCCACAAAATTTGTTTGTGCTTTGATGCAGTTTTTCTGATGACAGTACAGGACCTTTTTAACCCCTGCCCCTCATAAAGACATAAAAAAATTAAATACTTAGACAACTTCAAAACTAGAAGTTACATCCGTGCATAAAAACTTGTCCCACATGCGACTTTCCAGACTGTTCCTGTTTACTGTAGGCTCTCTCATAACACTCAAGTTTCTGCCCCCGTGTCTGGTTCAGAGACCAGTGTTTAACTTACCTTGCAGTGCGTGGTGGAGACAGGCAGCCCAATGTTCGACGCAACCACGACAGTCAGGGCAGAAGCCAGTTCGATGCTGAAACCACTGCAGGAAAATAAAAATACGACAGTCATCTGTCTGGATCATTTTTGCCAACAAAAATGTAAAAACTGGTCATGTCTATAGACCATGTGATTTGGTTTCTGACAAAGCACACAGGTCCTGCACTGTGTGTAGTGTTGGTACCTTGAGGGGGTGATGGGGGTCAGGTCCCGGCCCATAGTCTGGATCACTCTGCGACCCCAGACCCAGAGACCAGCACAAATGCCCACGCCACCATACAGCAGAAGCCAGATTGGTGTCGGTGTACTTGAATTCACACTGCTGGATTGGTAGACAATCCACAAAGCTACAAGAGGTCCAATGGCATTACTGGAAAAACAAAACAAAGAGACAGACAAAAAAAAGCAAGGCATATATAGAATGTTAGTTTAAATCGAGGAAAATAAATCACATTCTACGGTACTTCATATGACAAAGACTGATAATATAACCTTCATGACAGACCACATACCTCACATCATTTCCTCCATGGGCAAAGGATCCAAAGCAGGCAGTGAGAATTTGGAGGAACTGGAAAAGGATTGAGACTTCTGGCTTGTCGGACTCAAGCCCATCATCATCTAGAGAGCTTCGGCTGCTGCCTGCATCTTCCTTTCCCATTTCTAGTGTTACTTCGCCCTCTCCCAGACCCTCAGGAGTGGTGTGTTCTGCCACAGCGTTACAATAGCTGGTGTAACTATCCATCCGGATGCGCTTCCTTTCCTGAGTACCTGACCCTGGAACTTTGTCTCCGTCCTCACCAGCACGGAAGTCCCCATCTTTATGTTTGAAGTCTCCATGCATGCCAATGATAGCCATGGTGTAGGAAGTATAGCTGTTGTTGCGCCTGATTGGACGATCACCTCCCTCGCCCATGCAGTCACCAACTTTAGCCAGGTGGAGCTTGTGCAGGAGGTCCTTATAGAGACCAGAGTCTTTGTGGACTGTGTGGTACTGGCTGTAACCGTTACTGGGAATCTGTGCTGGCCTATTGTTGAACTGAACCTGGTTACTGAACTGGACCTGGTTGGTAGTGCCATTGCTGTGGACTTGCTGGTTGTTGACTTGCACCTGATTGCTTGACTGAACCTGTTTTTGAACTACACAAAGGGATGAAAACAAGATTAAATCTGGTAGATGTAGAGATCTGATGTGACATACTATTGAACACTTTAATGATCAGTCATTAGTCTTAGGTTACATTAACAATTTTAAGACCATTGTCAACATGATTTAAAGCCCATTTCACTCCCAATGTTGCCGATTGTGTCCATGATATTTAAATATAGCAGGCTGCTTGTCCTTTACCCAAATGAAAATTCCAGACTTTTTCAAAACTGCAACCCCCCATTTTAAGGCGTTTTATACCAAGTTGAGAATGTGCCTGTTGTGTTTAGTAGAAAATATTTTAATAAATGTATAGATGAATGCATAATTGAACTGAATATCACATAAGTTTCACTGGAATCATTCCAGTACTGACTGGTTGTGAAACGATAAAATTTTTTTAATATGCCTTCCCTGTGCATTTCTTATTTTATAAGATCATGTGCCTTTGACCATTCTGTAAAATTCAACGTAGAAACTTTTTTCAATACTTAAAGACTTTCACAAAAAATGTAAAGTTTAGAAAATGGCATCGCAATATTTCTTACTTTAAGACTTTCAAAACCTGTGGAAGCCCAGTGCTTTTAACCAATAAATTAAGACATGCACAAAATTCCAATTGTTGGAATTTGTAAAAACATGCGGCGGCTTAATTTTTTCTTTAAATCTCCATTTACTCACCATCATTTGCATCACTGTATTCTGTGTCATCTGAGTCTCCGATGTCAAAGGCCACCTTGCGTTCCTTATTACTGTCGACATCGTCAGAATCTCCAATGTCAAATGCAACCCGTCGCTCCTCAGTGGCTGTCGGTGACTGAGCAGGGGGATTCTGATTGGCAGCAGGTGTCGAAACCTCCTTTGAAGCTTGCTTCAGGATTGGACAGTGGGCCTCTCTCAGCTCCCTCTTCTCCATCAGAGGGCTCTCAGAAGGACTGGAAGACTTGATATCTCCTGTAGGGGAGGGTGTGTAGTGAGATATGGCTTGGGTCACATCATATGCATTACCGCAAAGTAGCACAGCATGTTTCCTTTCAACCTAACCTCCAGTCATGAAAATTACATAACTACAAAAGAATGCCCATTGTCCTAGAAATCCAGCTTACCTGTGTCCAAAACTGAGCCTGTTTTCATAAGATCAGATAAATGGATTATGACCTTACAAGAATATATTTACACAACCGCTTAGAGCTTAACTTATGAGGGAAGATAAGACTCAGTGCAACCTGTGGCTCATGGCGTTCCTTTGAGGTCTTCAAGTGCATCAGATACTCTACACCAATATTTTGTATTCAGTGGTGCTAGGATTGTTCTGTGCTGTTGGTTTCTCAAATGGGTCAAGATGGGAGTTGAAGCTGCCAGTGACCCTCTGAGCCAACACCTTAACCCAACCCAGGCCTATTTTAGTTAAGGGAGTAAAGACCAATTAGTGGATCACTACGACCCAATTAGTCTACTTGACTTCTGGAAGGAGGCTGATCCCAACACATTATGCATCAGATAAACCACTTCCTTGTCTTCTCCCCAAACACATGCATCTTGAATGAAGCTTTTTTGATTTTGAAAGAATGAGGTGTCCTTTACAGAAATTGTGTAATCCACCCTTTAGTGTTACCACAGCATATAGGGCAGGCACAGTAAAAGTAAAGCCACCAAATTATGAAGAGGGACAATACAAGAGAATATATTGAAGGTTAAGTCAAGAGAGCTCTTAGGCCAAAGCCACACACCTGGAGTGTGAATGCAGAAGAGTTCTGGGTTTGTGATTTAATCCTGGATTATCCAGCACAAACAAGTACTATATTTTCAAATTATTTCATTACTGGGACTCCATCATAATAAAATATTCCAACTCCATTTGTTGGATTAGTAGTTCTTTGTGTGAATAGGATTATGTAATCTACAAAATGGTAAATCTCTTTTGTTCAGTGGCTCAGTGTGAAAAAAACATTGACTGGTCAAAGCTGTTAAGAGATTGAAAGACTGAATCTGTAAAATAAATAACTTACGTTCAATCTTCTTCTTGAGGTGAGGGCAGACTATAAACCATACTACAATGGCAGTCACCAGAGAGCAGCCCAATGAGATGAGCAGGGTACCCCACCAAGGGATCTTGTCAAATCCCAGCACTGAAGGCCCACCAGGAATCAGCAGACACACAAAGGCAAATATAGAAAGGCAGATTTAAAACTCAAGGCAGCTGCTGCTACCTTGTTGGATAACAAAATTGCATGTTATTGAAATGAAAACTTAATCATGTAGAAGCAGTTACCTGTGAAAATGTGGCTATGTCATCAATAATTTGTAGCAGGGAGCTGCATTTTCATTAAATTAACGCATCAACAAAATGCATCACAAGCAAACACCAATCATTAAACAATATAGCTTGAAGTGCCATCTTTTGGCTCTGAATGTTAAGTACAACTGCAGTCTTAATGTACATCCTGGTTAAATATGGAAAGAATGCATCCTCTTAGATGTCAGTTATGAAACACCTAAAGGTTAGAGCAAATATCGTGATCCCCCCCCCCCCCCAAAAAGTTCCAAGCCAACAATGAGTTCCTTAAAAGGCAACATAACTTTAAGAACAAGGGGGTCATTCTCAGGAGATGCTTGCTGTAGCAATAAAAGCACACTCTTGCCAAGACTGCAGTAAAGCTAGTGCAGCAGAGGTGCGTGTAATGCAGCATGCTGGCACAAAGTATTTGCATTTCCCAAGGGATTGTCATCTTTGTAATAGAGGTTGTAAGTCAGCAGTGTGATTAAGAAACAAAACAAGCATAGCTAACAACTCCAACAGCACCACCGTTGAGGGTGACCTTGGGCCAAGCATGATAAAATAAACAATAATTCCACCAGCTTGGGATTGTTTTGGAAGTCTAAAGACAAACAAAAGGAAATGAGTGCCAAGGCCAAAAGATAAGTGTCTCGGTCACCATGTTCATTTGAGGGCAGAGTCCACACTGCACTGTCTCCACTGAGTCACGCTGCAGCATGAGACTGCGGAGCACCTAACTGATGTTTATTCAGTTACGCAATGGAAGCTCACTCCCTTCAGGACAGAAGAAGCATTAGAGGGGAAAACGGAAAGTGAATGGTTGAGCCTCTAAAATACTGGCTTACAAGCACCAAGACATCCACTAACAGGTATTGGTCAGCTAAATATTATCAGTGACACTTCTGGAAATAAAACAATGACTGACAAAAGTAAAACAATAGGGAATTGGCTGAAACTCGACAGTTATTTTTTTGTAAGGAACATTCCATAAATCAAAAATGACTGAAAATAGGTTCCATCTAGTAGTTATTTCCACAGACAAGTTTACAACAGTCATGCAGTGGGATGAATGGGATAGCACAGGAAATGGAATTCAACCACAGCTACGTTCCAAACCCCTCCCTAAAACCTCTCCTGTTTTCCATGACCCACATTACACAATAATATGGCCTGTTTTTTTCCACTATATGTGCAGTGCACCTAAAACCTTAATTACAATGACTGTCTGAATGAATCACTTGGTAAAGGGTGTTTGCTCTCAGTGTTATATAGAGCCCAGTGTCACACTAAGATCCCTTTAGTGCAGCAATTATGTAATGAAAATACTCTTCTAACCTAGTATTCACTCCTGACAAGTATTCATCCTTAATAAAATGTATGACAATAGAATATTCTGAGGACAGATTAAATCTATCTGCATTAGCTTTAGGTTTTTTGTTAGGTCCCCAGAGCAACGACTGATAGTGTTTGTTTTTCAGAGGGTAACCCAGGCAGAAAATTTGTATCCAGCCAAATGCATTGAAATTCATCAATGGAGGTAGGCGTGTGTGGGCAAACAAACTGTCAATAGAACAATCAGCACTTGTAAACAAATACTAGAAAGGAAAACCTTGATAGATTTTTGTCTACAATGTGCTGCATTAAATATCTCCAGTGTATTGAAAGTTAGATTTGATATATTTACATAATTATGGGTAAAACTCTACAAATGTCAGGACAATGGTGCTGGTGGGTATAACTAATACCTGCAGGTTTGACAAACTTTTCTAGGACACAAAAGGGATCTTTGCATTTGCAGTCTGACCCTCAGTGGACTGACAGCAGATGAGAGATTAATGAGGTATGAATGACATTGGTCACTCCAAGTCTCATTTGTAAACAGATTGTCATTTGATCCTCACATTCTTTAGCCCAAACGGCAATCATTTTTAACATGATGGCATCAGCTCGTTGACAGTGGTGTGTATATTGAGTGTAGGAATGTGCTGTGAGATGCCTGGTGTCCAATCACACCATTATGATAGGGTCTGGCTTACAGGAACACAAAGTTCTATAATTTGAAACCTAAACACACTGTATTCATTTGCTGCAGATACTCATTACAGTACATATCTCAGCAATAATGTGCTGCTGTTGGACTGTGTCCCTGTGTAGTTTCTGGCTACTATCAAAATCTGCAGCTAATTCAGACACATAACTCATTTTGAGGGTTAAAAACAAAGAACCATTAAGTGTTAGATGGAGCTACATTTAAAAAAAAAAAAAAGATAGCAGGGGTTATATTTTGGAGTGATCATGGGATTGATGAAGCAGGTATCCCTGTTAAGCAAGCTCTGTCAAATTGACTAAAGATCTAACAATGCCAAATCTGTCCATTTTAATGCAGTAGAGATTTGTTAGTGTGTCTGAAATGCAATCTCACACCTTTTTCTTATGAGGCACCACAAGTACAGGTCCCCGTGTACAGTGTGTCCAGATGAGGGACGCCTGTACAAAATGTGCCTGACTAAGCAGGATAATGAGCTATGTTGGAACTGCAAGTGATCTCCTCACTCTGAGTACGCTGATGTGCATGTACATATCTCTGCACGATATCTGGTCATACTCTGGCCTGTAGGCGCCATTTAATGGCCCAGGCCAGCTAAGATCTTGAACTGTTAGGCCCTGTAGAGAGAAGAGAACAAAAGGAGCAAAAGTTGCTCATTTAATAAAGTTTCTTCAAGACGAAAAATCCAACAACAGTATTCAGAGTATGACTATACAAATGCTGAGAAACAATGTGACTCCTGAAGTAGACATCTATGAACATTTCACACCCTCTTTACTTCTCTTTTCCTCCTCCATTTGTGAAGCACACAGACAGTGACGTCAAGAGTTAAGTGAAATCTTATTTCCATCTCCCTGTTGTGCTCCACTCTAAAATTTCATTCCGGCTACGACCCACATAGAACCACAAGCGAGAAAAACCCTAAAAACATGTTAAAATAAACAGCTTCTGTGAAAATGGTAAACACCGTCTGGTTTGGTCTGGAATACATGTGGGCATCCGGCTGTCTGAGGGAGCAGTTTATTTTAAGCTGTGGCTGTGGGCAGGCATGCAGAGTAAAAGGACCGACACAATGATACTCACTCGGAGCTCCAGTGAACATGATGGAGAACAGGTTGATTCCCATCGTTATGGCATAGAAGACAGGCAGGGCCTTCAATCCATTAGGAACAGGGTCTTTCTACAGGAACAATACACAGTCAGACATAGAGTTACTAGAAAGACTATGTTATGGGGTAATGAAAATGATACTCTGAAATTAAATCGGTCTGTACAAGAGAACCAGGAAGTTATTGTGCAACAACCATTTCTTACATTTTAGTGTGTAAAACATTTAACTTCCCCTATCCATCCATAGGTGTATTGTGTCACAGACAACTACTTGGAATTTGATAAAACGGCTGGCTTACCTTCTGCAAGATGAACATGCGCACAAAGTAGAAAACGATGCCTGACATTATACCGGAGAGAAGGGGACTCAGGAACCAGGAAATAACTGAAAATGTAAGAATACGAGTGGTTTAATCTACATACGGCTATTTTCGGATATAAAAACTTCTTTGCAGTGATGATTTTCTTCGACATAGGTCCATTCCACTTTTGACAGTTGCTGTCTTGTACATGTTTCTGGCAAACAACCAGACAAATCTTGACAGGAAATGTTTAACTCAGCCCGCTGTCTTGCGTTTAAATCAAATACGTACTTAATTTACAAGTACAATACAGCTTAATTAACGTGGTATATAGCTACTTCAACAGACAAGCACTGATTACCAAATTAAGAACTCTAAATTTATATTAATGCATGACCAGACACTGAGCAAGATTTCCCTTTCTCCAACAGACAAGTCTGATTCACTCACTGTAGAGGAACTCAGAATTTGTGAAATGACACACATTCTTGTAACGAGGGGAGAATTTCTGTGTACAACTTCCTCAGAGTTCAGAAAACTCCCAGTTCCACTTGCCTAGAAATGGTCAATGGAGTCAAGATTTGTACATGGTAATAAAAAGACTGTTAGTGTTATCTAAATTTTTTTGTTAAACTATTTCACCAGACAACAGTCGTATATAAATTTTAACCTCTGAATGTTTTACTTTTATGTATTCAATACAAAACAAAACATACTGCACATTAAAAGCCTTTGACTGGAATGGGTCCATTTGCCCAGATGCATCCAAGTTATACATTTTTGCAAACCTCTCAATGCATTCTTCAGAATATGTTGTTAGGTTGTTGAATGGACAGACCAAATGATTACAATACCCCTCGGCTGAGGGGTATTTAAAAAATATCAATGTATTATTGGTGACATCAAACTGTGCTGTTAATAACAATATGTAATGCAACACAACAAAGCACTTGAGCCTCTTGTAGATTCTTGACTGACTTACCGATACGTAGAAGTTCAAACCACTTGACACCTTGCTGGCCTCTGGCAACCAGGGAGTACCCGATAGTAGCACCAACAATGCAGTGTGTCCCAGAGATTGGGAGCTTAAGGAAGGAGGCGGCCAGCTGCCACACAGCAGAACCTGACGAGAATAAATAAAATTACATTAGAATCAAAGCCGAAGCAGTTTTACTGGTTGAAGTAAATTTAATCAGTTCCATCTTTAAGTGTTCAAGCAAAAAGTAATTTGTGTCTTGGTCTTGTTAAAAAGGGTTCTTCAATGACAACAAGCTCAATTACACACAACATAAAGCTTCAGATACTCACCAAACATGGCACTGACGGATCCAGCCATCAACACATGCTCAGAGCCATTGTACATGCCCACGTCGATAATACCTTTTCGGATGGTTTCGCTAACTTTGGCACCAAGGAGTACAGATCCCAGAGTTTCAAACACTGTGGCCAGAATACATGCCTGTCGCAAGGTAACCACCCCAGAGCCAACAGCTGTCCCAAATGAGTTAGCAACATCATTGGCACCCACAGAAAATGCCAAGATGAAGGCAATGATAAAGCCCACAATCAGTAGCCACATGTATTCTGTGAGTGGGGTCTCGGCCATATATGCTACTGTGGTTGCCAGCATTATTGTAGTTGCAGTTGTTGAAACCATGGTTATAGAGTACAGAAAGTAATTTCACAATCTTACTGGGGAATAAATTCTTCTTAAAATGCTATAAACTATTTCAAATACAGCAGCTAGCAAAATTAGGAGGTAAAACGTAAAATATAAATAGTTTGATGACCTGTCTAACAGATTTCTGATATCTTAACAGTGCAAACTTGTGACAACTATCTGGGACTAACCAGAAAAGTTTTAAGTATAGAGAGGTATGGTGTAGGCTTATTGCTATCCTGTAATTATAATGGATCTGTTGCTATTCCTTTGGTACTGAGCAATCAAGCAGAATGAACAGACAGCCATTGTGCAACTGTAACTGCAGATGCGCAGGAGTACATCCTGAAAACACAAAAAGAAAACACATGCTTAAAAACGCGTCCTTTAATATAATCCCATTTTACAAATACCACTGACAGCACATGGGACCAAAATCGAGCGAATACGCTTTCATTAAAAAATAAGAGTAAATCAAGATAGGATCTACGTAACAACCGCAAGTCAACGCTTGGACCGGAAGACAAACCTCTGCTACCAGCCCTTACAGAGAAGCCATTTTTAGTAAATGTCGCATGAAGAAGCCGGCAGACGTATAAAATTAACGCTCGCCAGTGTTACATAAACACTTAGGTAATGTTGTTGGTTGTGTGCATTAGTCGCACACGTCCGGGAAATCGTTACAAGAAAAGGTGTGTCTCGTCTTCAGGAAACAATATACGCTATTTCGTCAACGCGTGCACGCGTGGGATTCATTCATCGCACACAAACCGGCTTGAACTCGATCAGTCTCAAGCAAACAAATAGGTCGGCCGGTCTAGACTTAGCGATAAGACTTTAATTTGTAGTTATGGAGGATTGAACGGTTACTTATCAAAGGTTTAACCAAGTTGACGTAGTGTTTTTTTTCAGAGAACACAACCGGATGTAAATGAATTTAGGGGAACAGAAGGTTGTAATGATGCGGTATTAAACGACCGGGCGGGCAGTCACCTTCTAGCATGTCGAGCCAAATTTCATGATCTGCCAACTGTGGCTCCCAGGACAGATGGTCAATAGTGCTAACGCTAGCTTGTCGTACAGGATAGTTTAGTTTGTCCGCCTGTCCTTGTTCAACACAAACATTACACAAATCCACGACGTAGGGCCGTGAGTAAATAACAATCGAGTTAGGCCAACCGTTGTTGTAATACACGGTCTCTCTAGATTTTATTTAACGTAAAGCGAATAGGTCGCCGGTCATTTATGATTATTGTTACGTAGTGTCAATGGTTTATGTCAGCAGGCCAACTTTAACATTAACACTAGCCGCCGGTCGTGTTCTATTATGTTTTAATAGTGAATTAATAAACCAGCCGGCCCAATATTTGCGAAGAAGAATAATTCTACTCACCACACGTTGCAAATGTCGCTCTTGTGAAGAATGGAGATGGCTAACCTCTAAGCTAATTAGCGCGCGCACAAACGTATCGTGTGATAGCGCGCGCGGGATAGTGGAAAATGTGCCCGATTATGAAATGTGGCGTCCAAAAAGCAGTCACGTGTTGAGGAAAAATAGGATATGCTAAAAAAATACCTAATCGGATATCTGTCTTTAACTGGTATAAATCCGTCGGTGTAGATATAGAACAGTCTCCGTTTGAATGAGACTAACTGCCGCGTGTGAGAGTGGCGTACGCTCGTGCTCGTAGCCGGCTGAGACGAACAGCCTTCTTTTTTATTGGATCAGGTCTGAAGCGGCTCCGCCTCCGCCTGACTGTCATCACATGCACCCCCTTTTTACTCTTAAAAATGCTCTGGCCGCGTTACTTTATGTTCTCTTGCTGAAGGACACAAACCTTACATAAACCGAAGTTAGAGTGGCAGGTTGTATGTGTCCACGAAAATGAAACAACACTCAAGAATCGATTTTGTTGCCTTTTGTTGTAGTTTTGTTTTGTCCACAGTTGGCATATACCCTCACGGCCTCTTACTTCCAAACTATGCCAAAAAAAATAAGAAAAAAAAAAACAAGAAGCTTGCAAACAACTGATAATTATATTCAGATGAATCCGACCGCAAAACATCACAGGATGTATAATTTGCCAACAGGTTAAACTTGTTTTATTCTTTTCACCAAGGAGAACGTAAACACATTTCCACACATAATGGAATGTGCCTGACAACGAACACTAACGCAGCTCAGTAGTAGTTGTAGTCGTAGTGTCGTTGCAATGTTACGGCCTAACTTGGTTCTTTGTCCGTCGACGTAACTTTCCCTTGAGAATCGCGGAAATGTTTCAGTCGTGGGCAATATGGTCGGCTATTATCACTGGTAAATACGACTCTTAACACTCGAAGGTAGAATTTCGCAAAGAAGGGAGTGGTGATTACATCACAGTTTTTCCTTACCTCTAGCATAACCCAAAATTCCTTTCAGAATTTCATTATACATTGTCTGATTATAAGTTCACTCCCACGATGGCCAAATATAGCACTTAGATACTTAACAGCTCCTTGGTTAGTTACCCCCCACATCTCAAAGAGTCGTATAAGAACAAACAAATCGCGAATTAGTTATTGTCAACGTAAATACTCGGAAGACATGCACTGGTAGGGCCGGTCACAGTACAATATAATAGAATATAAAATGAGTATTTAGTATCTTAACCTTACAGTTAAGATTGTAATTTCCCCAAGTGGGACAATAAAGGTATATCTAATCTAATCTAATCTAACCCAATCGAATCTAAGATGTGTCATCGTTGTATAACATGTAGGCACGTTGTTTGAACTACATTTCCCTAGAACAGTCCAGGACCAGTCAGGATGGACTTATTTGCCTAATCGGTAAGTACAGAGATAGTGGCACACACGAGGATCTTGTCTCATAGTCTCATGACACTGAAACACTTCGCAGCTTTTATGAACTCGCACAACAACAGTGTTGGATGAGTGAGGCCAACGCAGAACCCACCGAATCCAATGAAGGAGTCTCCTCCATTTCTTATGAAAATGTAATGATATTGTAAACAAGCCATTCATTTGTTCATTTGTTAAGGTTCACAGGAGTTGTGTCTTCACAGCCTTTGTGGGGTTCACATCAAAATAAATTTATTTGATGCATATTTTAAAATATAATACATACACATCCAACATTGGCATTCGACTACCACACAAAACGTGGCCTTATAGAAAGTAACATTAACATGTATATGTAGATCTAGTGAATGTGGAAATTTGTGAGTACTACAAATATGCTTTTCTGAATGTTTTTTCCTATTTGTGAATAGAATAGAATAGAATAGAATAGAATAGAATAGAATAGAATACAATAGAATACAATAGAATTGAATAGAAGTACTTTATTAATCCCAAACTGGGAAATTCACAAATTAATTTAGTCACAGAAACTACTTTTCTTGATCACTATAATGTTTTATACTAATTTTTGGTGCCTGTATGAAGGTCTATATCTGTATTTATTTCCACAATATGTTATACTTCTGCCAAGAGAGTTTGGTGATTTAAGGGAGTGATAGGCCTATAATATGAGTGCCAAATGAGAATTTTGTTCAGCTTAACTTTTCTTTATTTTTTTTGTATGCGTCCAATATTGACGTAGAATAAGTATTTGTAGGTGTCTAACAGCAGTTTAAGGGAGTTTCATTTAGTAACACTTTAGGCTTTAGGGAGGAGAAAAAGGATCTTCTTTCAGCATGGACTAGGGCTAGGCTGTATTTAAACTGCCTTCTACACATTTCTGCACACTGAATCACTCCCATCTAGTGGTTATTATTTATATAACAACTTGATCATCTTAAATATATGTATTTGAGGTGACTATATAACCTTTTATTTTGTGATACAGCTCCAAAATATTTTCATTTATTGTAAATAGCCATTCTCGGCTTCTGTAAATCTATATTTTTCATGATATGATTTTTACTTATGGTGAAATATGCAAAGACCAGCTATTTACATTTATTTTTTTTAAAAAAGAAAAGGTAGGAAGTGCATACTTGAATGATATCCATGCTGAATTTGATTTAGATAATGAGTAAATAAATAAACACAAAATTAAATAATTAAAAAAAACAAGAAGATTGGCCATATAATATGACCATTTTAAGAATTAACTTCTTTAATCATCAGTCTTACGTTCGATAGACATACTTGTCTCTATGAAGTAAGTATTTTAAAGAGGAATTCAACATTGGTTTTGTGTTGACAACCCAAATACTGAAAACTCCCCTTGGACAAGGTCATTGCATAATATCTTGTTGTTATATATTACTATTTATGCTCTGGTTTTAGTCAGTAACACGTTAAGTAAGGTAACATGTGTTTATTTATAAATATCCATAATGTACATTCTATGCTTGTGGATTTTTACAAACACGTGGGGGTTTATGGCCATTGCTTAACACCAATTGACTTTGAGGACTGTACTTCTGCACCGCTAGAGGGACTCGACTTCCCCTCTTCATGGTGGATTAATTTTGTATATACACTGATTCTCGTTCAGATTCTAAATGGTCCAACCTGTAGTAAACACATAGCACTTGCGGGTTTAAAACTGATTCCAGTTCATCGAAGAAACTGGAAGGGGAGTTTACGCTGCGCCGCAAAGCAGAGTGTGCAGACTTGCTAGTGCCAGTGTAAGACAGACACCAGTTTTGACCAATTATATTTGTGGTTGTACAATTACCGTCCAATGAACGTTCGAATTGTGATTGGTAAGGCGGGTTTATCGAGTGGGTGTGTGTTTGTCAATGGGAAGAGGAGGTCAAAAACGAGATGTAAGAGTTGGGAAACTGTGAGACAATCCCTATTTAAGATAGACACGCAGCCTTCTGTGCTAATGTTGTTAGACGAAGAATGGGAGTTGCCGTTATTAGATCTTTAACTCAACGTGAAAGTGTTTGTGGTTTGTCCGCGTCGCATTCGTGAATAGCTGTGAGACATGAGCTAATGCTAACTTCATCTGTCGCGTGTTCGCATCTAGCATGCTAAGTGTTATTGCAGCGTAGTGCATTTTTCTCTGGTGATAAAAGTCACGTGAACCTGTACATATGTTTAGTATGTTGCAATTTGTCATTGCTTCGTGGTACATCTCCGTAGTGCATTGAAATTTGCCCAGAAGCTAGCTATTGCTGTTTGCTGCCATTGACATCTACTTTTGTCTTTGGTTGGTAACTTGTGTCAACGTCGTCATGTTTCAATCTGTTCCCCGTCGTCCGATTTGCGAAATCGGAGTAAACACAGTTAGGATACAGAGTGCTAGGTCATTCAGGCGATGTATCGAAGTCAGCAGGTCAAAGCTCGACAAAGCGCCATGGCTCGATCGGAGCGTGGGCCTGTTACTGTCCTGGATCCAGAGGGCAGGTGTGGGTGTCTCCGAGGCCGCAGGATCCAACCAAAAGAGTAAGAACTTGCTCTCTATATTCGCGGACCATTGTGGCTTTGTAACTGGCCAGAGGCTTCGACGTGCTTGTCAGATCGCCGAACTGTACTCCAACCTGTACTCCGAGCGGACCAGGTGGACCCTGGTTGGAAACATATGGCGCAGATTTCAGAATAAGCACCCTCCAACTGGGAAACTCATCGCTGCTCTGGTTGGTGTCTTCATGTGGGATAATGAGAAGATCCAAGATGAGGAAATTCGGAGGTATCAACACTCATTTTTAAAATATGAACAGGGATGCTCATATAGAGACAAATGGCATGTTTGAGGAATAGCCTAACTGATAGACATGCAAATGTTTGTATCATATTGTCATAGCTCTTGATATTAAACTGTCTGAGTCAATATGAAAGATTCTTGCCAACTTGCTCATCAATAAAACCCTGCCTGATGGAGTGACGTTCAGAAGAAAGTTTTGCTCCTGACCTTTTTAAATATGCATCCTCTGCATGTCCAGTACAGTTGTAATGATTTGACTATACTTTGCAATGTCAACTGTGTACTCAATGATCTATTCTGATGTTTATCTCCATGTATAGGTGTGGATTGGAGCTACAGGCCTTAGAGGCTGTAAAATGTATAAACGCATCATCTGGGACCCTGGCCGGGCAAGTCGAGCCAGGCTGGGAATCTGTGATGGAAAAGAAGGACTTCAGAGTGTGGAAGCGTCCTATTCCCAATAGTCACCTCTATGAATACAGAGGTCAGTTCACTCATAATATCACAAGTGTAATTTTATTGTATTTAAAGCACACATACAGCTTTCTCTCTTGTTGTGCTTTTCCTTTCTGCACTGGTTGGCTTGACTAATTGGTCCAATTTATTTTTGGTTTGTCTTGTAGTGTTGGGATCCTATAATGATGTCACCCCAAGACAGTTCTTCAATGTTCAGGTGAGTTACGAACTGAATTGAATTATTACTTGGAATGTATCTGTAGGGTTATTAAAGAGATGGATAAATAAGGATTTGCCGTAAGCTCTTACTTCATAGTAGATGGATATCCTGAGGAAAAAGAGTGCTGTACTCTACTTCTTCCTGAAGTCTACTACATTAATTGAAAGTTACTTGAAATTATTTTAATTATGATCATTTCTGTAGATTTCCCTAGTAGTGCTCACATGCCACACATTAAACAAATTGTAAGCTATAGATTTAGTCAGAATTGTTTGATATATTTCACTAATAGACTGGTTTACTGCAAAGCTTTTGAGTGTTTACACAAGTCAGCTGTGGTTACACAGCCAACATGTACACTATATTACCAAAAGTAGTTGCTCACCTGCCTTGACTTGCATATGAATTTAAGTGGCATCCCATTCCTAATCCATAGGTTCAATATGACGTGGGTCCACCCTTTGTGTATATATAAAATCCATAGGTTCAATATGACGTGAGTCCACCCTTTGTGTATATATAAAATCCATAGATTCAATATGACATGTGTCCAGCCTTTGCAGCTACAACAGCTCCATCTCTTCTGTTAAAGGCTGTGCACAATGTTTAGGAGTGTGTTGTTGTGAATTTGGACTATTTTCCATCCTCACATTTGTGAGGTCACACGCTGATGTTGGAGGAGAAGTCCTGGCTCTGTCTCATTTATTCCAAAGGTGTTCTATAGGGTTGAGGACTGGACTCTGTAGAGGCCAGTCCAGTTCATCCACATTAGAGTCTGTCACAAATGTGAGGATGGAAGAATGGTCAAAAATTCCTAAAAACACACACGTAAACATTGTGCACAGCCTTCTGTGAAGAGTTGAAGCTGTTATAGCTGCAAAGGGTGGACCCACATCATATTGAACCCATGCATTAGGAATGGGATGTCACTTGAGTTCTGTTTGAATCATGAATTTGATAACCTATGTACCGAATTCTTCCAACAAGTTCATATGCAAGTCAAGGTAGGTGAGCAAATACTTTTGGTAATATAGTTTATGCATCACACAAAAGCAACAATTACAGTATTCTGTGCTAAATTAAGCACCTCATCCTTGACTTTCTCTTTCCCCCAGTTGGATACAGAATACAGGAAGAAGTGGGATTCTCTGGTTATCAGACTTGAAGTGGTGGACCGTGATGTCAACACAGGCTCTGAAGTTGTGCACTGGGCAACACACTTTCCAGTGAGTTTCTGTTGTTTGGTGTGATGCCAGAAGGGAGGTGGTGTTTGTGATATGCAGGGTGTAGTGTTCGCTGGAAAAATTTCACCTTCTGCCTACTGTTATATAAACTAAGTATGAATGACCTTGAACAACCATTTTACCAAGAGCAGCTACTTGGCAGGGTTTAATGATGAGTTTGTATTTCTTCAGCTGTCCAATAATCTTGTTATGTCTCCTTTTACAGTATCCCATGTACTCAAGGGACTACGTGTATGTGCGGCGGTATGATGTTGATGTGGAGAATAACCTGATGATCCTGGTGTCCAGGTGGGACTTCTGAACTAACCATTTTCTGGTTGCTTTTTTTTTTTTTTTTTAAGTTCTAACTTGTATTATTAAGTTAAATTTAATTCTGTGTATAAATTTTGTATTATGTGTAAGTGTGTCTTGTAATCTTCTATTGTAGAGCTGTTCAGCATCCTCGTGTCCCAGAAGCTCAAGAATTTGTCAGAGTTCATTCATACCAGTCAAAGATGGTCATTCGTCCACACAAGTCATTTGATGAGGTATGAGGAGATTTTATTGCACTGATAATACAGAATGATAGTATTCTTTTCAGAGTCCTGCGTTTTGTGACATGTTAGTTTGTCTTTACAGAATGGATTTGATTACCTGCTGACCTACAGTGATGACCCACAGACAGTCTTTCCACGTTATTGTGTGAACTGGATGGTGTCGAGTGGTGAGCTTTTTTTTTAGTTTTTATGATGATTTCTTGTCATAGATCTGTCATTATTTTTTTTTTTTTACAACATTTTATTTACTTTTAGTTATATATTAAAGTTGTAGTAATAAATGGATATTAAAGTAAAATCCTGAAGCATTATTGATATTAATTTTGTGAAAAATAGATTTAGACAAAATTAGGCTGTGACAAAGTAAGAGAACAATGTATTTATAATTGACATACACATTTTTTTGGCAGTGCTTTTTGAAAACTAACCATCCAAATCTCTAATGCATGGCTTGCTGCCTAATATACTGATATGTACTAAGGTTGTAACCTGTAAAAAATTGTAGAAACCGGTAAACCATCTTCATTTCACTTTATGATATTCACAGTCTGTAATTGCTACATTTGTAATTACTCAAAATGTTTTCCATGCAGATGATTTGATGATTATCCCCTCTTTCCCTGGTAGGCATGCCTGATTTCCTGGAGAAGCTGCATACTGCTGCCTTGAGAGCTAAGAACTTGGAGGTGGGGATCTACGACTATGCAGGTGTTATTAAATCCAGTGACACAAACCGCCAGCCAGCCCAGGAGCGTGTCAGTGGAGATAACCCCCACACAGGCAATTCTGGGCAGATCTATGCCTGAGATGGAGCGTTGTAAGCCACAAGATTATCTTTGTGTTGAATCCGACTAAAAACTGTGAAACCAGTATTATAGTGGGGCATTTTGTGAACTGCAAACTGGAGTTGCAAACAACTTTGAAAAGAGAAGAGTATGTCCATCCATAGACATGTTGTTATGGGTTGTACAGGAACAATGGACCATGATTGGTGACCACTCTGTCCTTTTGAGAAAATGTTGCCATGGAAATTCTGGGCTTTTGGCATTGTCTCTGCTCCGCCAACTAATGCCAAGAGTTGGAAAGAGTTTTTTTTTTTTCTGGTGTGGGGAATGACATCTGTGCCGCAACCTTTGGTAAGATTGAGCCAAAATTCCTAATTGTATAGACGCTATTGCCAAAGGACTGTTCGCTGTTTTAACATTCTTGTCTTATTCAGAATTATCGAACAAGGTTTGACTTTAAAGTGAACAGCCACAGCACTATTTGTGACTGTGTTGTGACTTCAGCCATGGCAATGTTTGTGCTCTTTTGGGAGAGAAGAACATAATAAATAACAATTGCAGACCTCTGGACATCATCACTGTAGGCCTTTGGTCAAGTTTTCTGTAACGGTCATCTGAATTATCTATTGGAAGACAACTAGTTTCCTCTCTGCTTGTAGCATGAATGATCTCATGAAGGAACAGAAAGGATTAGAAGTGAAAGCAAAAAGGTGCTTATAAAGGATGTGTGAGATTTTTTTTGGAGCAGCATTTAGTTGTCAGCTCAATTTGGTTTCATACTGTTTGTTCTGACATTTCTGTTCAAAACTGCCAGCATCAACAAAGCAGCCTTTTAAAGAGATTGGGTTTCTCAGCATAGTGACCATAGTGCACTCAGATGAAATGGTACCCAACTTCCTCACTTCTTAATTTTACGGAAACCCCACATGGAAAACAGCACCTGTACCACCATGCATCTGCATTTCTTTAAATTAGAAAGAAGTTGATTGATCCATTTCAGCTCTAACATCTGTTACCCGAGTGTTAACTTCATCATACTTTGCACTATTTAACTCACAGGTGTTTGTTATATTCTGTGTTACTATAGATGGCGTACATTCATAAAACCTACCGTTTACTGGAAGTTTCTGAACTCTTAAGTTTCTGCAGCATTTGGTTGTAAA
The DNA here is from genome assembly GCA_029814585.1 of Gymnapogon annona. Lineage (NCBI taxonomy): Eukaryota > Metazoa > Chordata > Actinopteri > Kurtiformes > Apogonidae > Gymnapogon > Gymnapogon annona. The sequence continues at coordinate 5,106,945 of JAPTHA010000005.1, read as the reverse complement.
TGTAGTTTTCCTCAAACTATGTATGTCCAGATCATCATATATTTGTTGTAATTCATTGGCAGGGTGTGTTATCGATGTACAAAGAGCATCACGCTGTGAAATTAAGCATTGCCTAATAAAGTACACTGTTTACAGCCTGACAATCTGGCACCAAGACGTTGAAAGTAATTTTCAACGTCCGTAATAACGGATGTTGTACAAAAATGCAATGTCGCATTTGTGTTAAAAGGTACATAAAACATAACCAGCTGTAACTCACTATTAAGTACTGGAGTGGGTTTCACTGTTGTGAAAGAATCTTACGTGCATATACATATGTGCATCATGTATTTACCTGTTTTCCCCAGTTTGTCAAAATATCTGCTGAACTGAAATTACTTTCTGCTGAAGTAGTGGCAGTCTACGGTATTGCAAAGATTGGATGACATATCGAAGAATAAGAAATAGAAATGTGTGTTTTGACGTGTTTTTTCTTGTCAGCTGAAACAGAAGGTGGAGATCAACACAACCTTTTTAAACAATATGCAATGCTTGTGAATGTATTTTTCTGCTCTATAACTTGTAGACACCTGTGTGCCACCTACACTAGTCCACTAGTCAGTTGTCAAATACTGGTTGCTCTTTGTCTTTCTGCAGGCAGGTTAACATTTGTTATTATGCGTCACCTGGTTTTACTTTAGAATCAATCATTTCTGTGTGAATAATCCAGAATTGGTGTAATTGTTATGAAATGACAGCAATGGAGTGAAACTAATTCAAATAAAGTGATCTTTATGAGAATCCACCTCCATTGATTTTTGCAGAATCATTTTGACGTTCACGGCTTTGTCGAGAAAAGGATGATTAGTGTGTCCACCGTAGTCCGCTGTAATGGGATAAACTGTTAACCCTGTATTCCCTGTCAGGGTGCAAGGTCACTGTCTACACAGACAGGCTCCACAATTAAGTCAAAGCACTGTCTGCTGCATCGAATCCGCCTCAAACAAGGACAACTCCACTGATGGAAATCTGCTGTTGGCTAAATGGTGGTTAGATTTTAATGCTGTATGTTTCAACCTGTTTTCCAAAAAGTCACATGACTAAAAACATTATTTTATAGCTCCCTCAATGTATGATCTACGATTTTCAGTACGATGTCTCAAATTAACTTGTAAGTTAAGTATTTACTGCTAACATCAACTGTATTTTAAGATCAAAGTTGTATTTAGACTCAAACAGCCATCAAATTACTCTCCATCAGCACTTATTCTTTATACTAGAGTGATGATGATGAGTTCTTTTGGCTTTAAATTGAATAGACTTAAGCCAGGGTTGGCAATCTTGTCTTTTAAATCAAACATGTTGCTGGCAACAATCAACTTTCCAGTCAAAGCATGGTTTATTATTCTGAAAATATGAGATACGACAAGTAATTAGAGGGACCATAACATGGCCTTGCTTTTAATGAATTGGCTACTATAATGGTGGCACTGACACTGACTGAATCACAAACGTCTTGCAGGTTTATGTTATAGTGGACATTATCGTTTAAAGCCTGCAGCTCATGGTAGTGTCACTAAAGACTGAATCAATTAGAATAAGAGTCTTAAAGAAAAAGGCATCTGGTTCATACGTTTAATATTTATGGGTTAAGTGCAGCAGAAGGGACCTGAAATATGATAAAACGTACTTGGACTGTGGTGGACAAGGGTGATATAATTTTATTATCGTTTGAAGAGCATAATCCCACTCTCTAAAAACACATCGGCTTGTATGTCTGAGGCATTGTGCAATGTCTCGCGGTTTGATTTATTGATCTGTGATGTATCTGCAGTCTTAACACCGTGCACATTGTTTTAAAATATGACCTCCACGGACACAAATTATTAGCCATAGTTAAAAGCCATTGAGCACTTACTGTAATTGATCGTTTGCACAGATCTGTCTTATTTCGACCAACCTGCTTGTGGAAGATGACAAAAGCACTACACTTGCTTTCATTGTTCTTTAATCAATTTCCACTTTTTGTCATGAAAAATAACAGGCGTTGGTCACACCAACAGGATGTTTGGATGATATTTATTATGGGACACAATCACTGAAAGTTTTAAACCTCAGATAATGAAGTCAATGACAGTAAAATCAGAGCCTATATTGGCAAAACAGTTTATTTCATGAAATAAGGACACTTCCATCACCAGTTTCCTCAGCTCCACTGATGCTGCCTATAACACAAAAACCATTCGTCCTTCAATGTTCGAAACATTTTGGCTTTATTTCCCTTTTTTTGCAAGTTAATTTGGATTTTGCAAAATATACAAATTACACCACAGAAAAAAGAGCATTTTTAACCACCACCGTTGAGTGATTACAGGAGGCTGATAGCGCTCACAAAACTCCAAGGTGCTTGGCACAACCATGGACAGAAGACAAGACTGCATGGTTAGATCAAGCACAATGGAGTCCCGGGCAAGGACGAAAACCGTTGATCGGCTCACGAGCTCCAGTTGGGCACCAGGCAACGTTTGCTAGCAAAACTAACAATAAAATAGAAAGTAGCTTGTTGAGATTTCATCAAACGTGTCCACCTTCTATATTTATGATGTTGATGCATCTAAAATAAAGACCAAAATTCCTTATCTGCTTCTTTGCAGTTGAAGGACAGTCCAACAGACGAAGAAGTCCAAAGGTGTACGGGAGAAATTTTGGACTGGTTTTTGTTTTTTTAATGACATCCTCAGATTTTTTTTTTTAAAAGCAATGCAATACATTTGTAGTTAAATATCTGCAGAATAAAAAAAAAAAGATTACTCATAGGTCATACTCACTGCGGTAAAAAAGGCTACACCCTTCCTGCGCACAAACTGCGTCAAACCCCACCCTCCCTTCATTCGCACCCTTTTCAACCAGACCCAACTAAAATTTTAAAAGACAACATTCAAATTTTTTTATCGATTTTCTGCATAAACTTGGAAAAGGTACCATTCCAAGAAAATATTAACCTGAAGAACGTTGACTTGATTGAATAACGTGTTCCTTACTCTATTGGGTCTTCAACTGATCAATGGAAACAGAGTTTGGATAATGCGACACTACGATATTAACCGTCTCCGTATGACATAGACTAGAGTCTCTGTCTTTGACCTAACTGAGCAAACACAGTCAGTAGACCTGATATACAACACACTTAGAAATGATACTGACTTTTATCCATTTCTGTCCATCTGAGGACATCTCCTCAAAGTAAAGACTCAACCATTCTTGACATTTCTAGAGCTAAATGCTTTAACGGTCACTGAGAGCAATGTCAAGAGTCATGATACCATCAAGCTAAGAGAGCTGCTTCTCCCCAAAGGATTGACAATCTTGTTACCTACTCCAGTGTCTCTTTCAGCTCCCCAGGGACATCTTACTAAAACGAGAAAGGATGGTGGGATAATCAACTTAGATCTGTGGCAACTGAACTACTTTGTGCAATGAAATTACATTACAATGCATATTTATCTGTGATGGAGAAACCCTGCATTTCTAGTGACCAAATGGCATGAAAATGGGAGTGCTTTGGGTGAAAATGGTGGGTGGTGGCGGTGAAACGGACTTCTGTTTTTCAGAACAATGAGGATGTTTCAAAGGGATGCAGGGATGTGGCTGATGGGATGGTGTGATGGTTTTTGTACAAGATGGTTTTGATACAAAAGTGTTTTCTTACCTTTTATTGTGTAATTGTTTCTTCGGAGGTTGCAGTTAACCTGAGTCATGATCTTCCAGGAGTACTTAAAGATAATCGTCAATTTTTAGAATTTAAGCTAAAGAATGAAAAAAGTTATTTGTGGCTTGTCAAAGCGGGTCGCTGATAGAAAGCCAACAGTAACATTAAAACATTGTAAAGGTCACAGAAAATATCCAACTAAAATATGAATGCATACTTACTTGTGCTACTCTCTGTTAGAAGTCACTTCTACATATCTGATCTTTCCAGGAAACCCACCTTTCCATGTGCTGGACCCAGAGTGGATGTAAGGTGCCCAGCGTGGTGAAGGCGGCTGGTTGCTCTGAGCTGTGTCTTGGGGTCTTCCAGCTTGCTCTACTAGAGACAGACTGTCCTGACTGCGTCCTCAGCACCCTTCAAGTCCCCATCTCCTGCCCCTCCTTCAAGCTAGGAGGGGTTGGTGATGTTCTCTTGGGATAGGTGCACTGGCAAGGAGGACTTGGTCAGGCTGGGATTGGACATGGGTTGGGGAGTTTGGGGGGGCCTGATTCCGCATTTCATAAATATTAATACAGAGTCCTCCCTCTCCAAATGGGTAGATTCTTTAATTTTGTTAGAGGGGGAAGTGCTTTATTCACTTAATGGCTTTTATTAGTGCCCGGTCTTCAACTCTTTCATTAGCTAAAGTGCTGCTATAATTTACAGGGAGAAAAGGGGGTGGGGAAGAGGCAGTGTCTGATGAGGGTTGATCCTGCTGCTGCCGGACAGCCAAGCAATACCCTTAACCACTGCAGATTTTCCGAAAAAAAAAAGCGTCTTTTCCTTCTACAAACCGTACTCTGCACCGTCAAATACACCGCTGATAGCGTTCTCATTGACCATTATAACGTTGCAGCACAGCAGGTGTTGTGAGACTTCTACCTTTCTTTTTTTATCTGCTCTTTAATACTGAATCTGGCTGAAAACCTCATTCTTGCCGTGACCATGACGCAAGTCAGCAAGCAATACTCAACAATATTCAGACTCAGAAATGGTGCAATGTTTAATGTCTGACATTTTAGCACATGTAGATGCCCTTCAATATGACCACAAAAGATTTTGTGCAAAACCATTTTTCCACAAATTATTTCAATCCAGGCCAATACTAACTATACTTTTTCATTTTATTTTCTCTATTTAAAATCGTACAAGAAAGTTCTGCCAAGTTATCTAGTTATGCATTTTTTTCTTCATATAAAGCACCTGTTTGATTTGTACTGATGCTAATTGAAGTCGTCTCTTCTTTGACACCCATCACATTTGACTTGCGCAATTATGCGCTTGACCAAAAACACAACTATAGAAATCTGTACCCCATTTGGTAGTGTATTAAATATTCAACGTTTGGAAAATCTCCACTAAGGATCATGTGACCTTATTGCATAGCATCTATTTTTGCTCAGATATCAAAATAATGTGGAAATCTTTACATTTTCAGTCTTCATTCATGGAAGCAGGGGCGCCATCCCCTGGAATCAAGTGTTCAGTCACAAAATGGCCACCGCTCTTCATGCAGGTTGCAACACAATACAGACATTTGACAACGCAGTCCTCCAGCAGTGGCTGTTGATAAAATGCTTTTTATTTTGCGATGTGGAGTCTTGTTAGTTGTGAACAGCTGGCGCATGTTGTCCCCAGACTGCATCTAAGTGAATGAACTGATTAACCTGAGTGGCCGTCCCCACCAGAGAGGGGGTGGGCAACCAGCCTGAATAACTGCCTTCATCATCAATGTCACATAAATCTCAAAGCTGGACAAGGCTTTCAAATGAGGCTCTCTCTGAGCCAGACTGAAACGGTCATATCACTGACGTTTAGTGCTGGTATGTTTCTACAGAACATGTAACCATGTTGGTGCATGGGATTTAAGATTTCGATGACACTTTAGCAGTAGACTTCATAGAACACATTCGAACCAACTTGATTTATTTTATGGAAAAGAAAAGCGTGCTGAGAACACTTGAAGACGTCAAGCCCACGTTCATATCTAAAGGTTGAATAAGTACAACAAAAGGTCAATAAAAAGTACGCAAAAAAAGAGACCACTTTTCCTCACGTTTTTATTGTACACATTTTAAAGCAAGGCTCGACCAATATTCAATATGAACTATTCATGGTGTTTAACTATTATGGGGATTTCCAACTGAGACTTACATTCATGTCATTTTTGTTGTTAAAATAAATCAAAAAATTGGGTCACATGACAATCTTGTGGATATGTTGGTGCTTCAGCTGTACAGAGCACCGATTTACAGGCCATGCAGCAAAATATGCCTCCTTTTACTTTTTGACCAGCTGAATAACGTCTTCGTCCTCCATGATGTGGTCCTTGCCCACTTTTTGAGGGTTGTGTTTAACTGATGAGCCCCACACAAGTGCACTGAAAAAAAAAGAAAGACATTGATGTTTTGCATTGTAGTTCATTTATAATCTCTTTAAACCAGAAAACCCGAAACATCTTAGATAAAAAAAGCTGATAATCCCCACCTTTAGTGTCGCCCAAAAAATCATTTACCCTGAACCTATTATTCACTCTGATCCTGTAATGAATAATGACACCACTTACTTTAAAAGGCTTCTGTATCGCATGTGCTTCAGTTTTTGACATAACGTTGCTTTTTTTATTCCCTGGGGGAAAGGTAATGCTCAGCAGCTCTAACACATTGACTGATGGTCTCCTACTTAGAGATGGTGGTATAACCCATCACCAAAGATCCTGATCCAAACTCAGGATTTATGCTTATCCAGTGAACCTCACTATTAAGAGGGCAACAGCTGTGATTAAAGTGACTGCACCCTTTTACATCATGTGATTACCAGTTGTCAATTTGGTGGAGACTATCTGTATCCATTAATGTAGAAAAAAAAATGTGGCCAAACTATTTTATTTGAACTCTTTCAGTGTTACTGGGAATACAGGTTAAATTTCTGTCGACATGACCTCAAGATAAAATGTATTTCAAAAACTTTTCTTCATTAAAGTGCATGTACATTTGAGATAAAAAAATATTTTTTTACAAATTATTAATAAAATAAAATCACCCCTGGTAGGCAATTACTGAAGAAGCTACATAAATAGTTAATCATGAAATCTGTATCACATTTGGGATGTCCAGTATAAACTGGACATATTACAAAATACAGGCTGCATTTTTAGCTTTTGTTGATTTTTTGTTAGTTTCCAGATGAAGGTCTGATCTTAATCAATTTTTTGTTTCATTATTTTCATACAGCGAAAATGTTATTAATCCATTTAATTTGATATACTATGCATTATATATGCCACATGTAGAATCCAAACATTACACAGTATAATTATAAGAGGTATTAATATTTCTTGGTATTTATGTGAATTAGCATTCTGACGACAATAACAAGTAATTGTTTCCAAAAATAAACACTGAATATAATTTACTGCTACAGTTTTGCCATTTCCTTTCTTTTTAAACTTTTTCAACCCCACCCTCTGTATTAATCATCTGCTGTAACAAACCAAATTCCCCAGTCTGAGATCAATAAAGTCTTTAACATGTCTTGCCTTATGCGCATATGAAATGCAGCTGTCACATAGTCATTTATAAAATTACATCCACGACAAAAAGGTCTTTCCCTACTGAGAAAAAAAAACCCAGTCCATTAAAATGTGTTTTAAAAGGCAGTTCTATTATACTCACTATTTAAATTCTTTGATGAGGTTTTTGTGAATCTTTAAGCAGAAATCTTCCACTGCAGTTCGTCCGTCCGGGAGTACAACAGGAGACGTGTAGTCAGGTAGCTGGCCTTTGGGTTTGGTGTAGCTGCAAATGAACAAAGAATCCACATCAGTAAACAAAAATTAAATTGGACTATTTTTATGGGACATTTACATCCTCGACCGTCTGTACCGTCTGTTCACGGCAGCAGTGTGGTTGCTCTAAAACTGAGTCTTACATGCGCACAAGCCTTAGGTAGTCCCACATCTTCTCTAGCAGGTCGTCGAAGTTCCAGCGGTGGTGAGCGGAGATCGGCACACAGTGGGGCACCTTGTAGATGATGTCAAGCTCCTCAATGGAGATCTGATCGATTTTGTTGAGCACATAAATGCACGGGATGTACACCCTGTTGTGACAAGAGACTAAGTGAGTGTTATCCATCAAATCCCTTTGTGTAAGAACACTAATCATTGTATGTCACTTTGATGTGAACAGCGGGTGTCATGTCTGCAAATACGTGAGCTGACTTGCCCTTTTCACATACAAGATGTGTGCTTTTACTTTAAAGCACATAGAGAACATGGTTGACTCAGTGATTTGGGTACTTATTTGATTACAAGATCATGAATGTATCAGAATGTATATTCTTACTAAATAATCCAAGACTTTACTGCATTAAAAATAAAGGATTTCTATGATTTGATAGTCAGAGAAAATAGGGCTTTAACATGCAACCTAGAGAGCTAGGTTGCATGTGTTTCTCTTAAAAAAAATAAAAAAGGAAAAGATGTTTGAAATGTTGTCTGATGCGTTTGCAAATTTATCTGCAGTGAAGAGTAAATTGAAACAGGACTTCGTTTCACAAGGACACACCCATTGACGGCGTCTAAGACAGGGCCACTGTGGTCGTTCTTACCGATTTCCCTCCACCACATCAATGAGGTCATCAGCTGTGGCGTCACTGCGCAGAGTGATGTCGGCATTGTGGATCTTGTATTCTGCCAGGATAGTCTTTACCGTTTCAGCATCGAGCTCAGTTTGTGCACACTAAAGAGAAGACAGAAAGAAGAGAGGTAACAATTTTATAAACATCATAGAATTAAGATAAAAACAAAAGCAGACGCATGTTCCTTTGATGGATAATTGTCACATTGAATATTTTTTACAATGAAACATAATGTAATCACATAATCATTGCATTACTATATTTACATTCACAAATAGAAAAAATGCCAAAAAAACAGATTCATTCATTTTTTAAGAGGAAAAACAATAAATACCCTTTTTCCACAAGCCTACTAGTACTGTTAAAAAGTTGTAGTAGTACATGTCTTGGTATATGTGTTACATTGTTCATGCCATTTTGAAGCAGAATCCACGCCTTGCTTGAATCCTGCACTACTATTCAGGTCCACATGAGGGCACCAATACCAAGTGGTTCATTACTCATGATGAACATGGGACAGTTTGTCAAGCATAAATATTTTCACTGCAGTTCCCAGTGTAATTTTTACTAACTACAACCGGCGGTTTGAGCTAGTGGTCCATGATGCATTTGTTCAGAATGGCAAATAAACAAAATACAGTGGATTCAACTTGAGCTGGCATGACTACTGGCCCTGCAAGACAATATACTTGTCTTAAATATTATTAATACCACGTGGGGCAATCATTTCACTTTTCATTTTTTTCATGCATAAGTACATGAACAGTAAGAAGTGAAAAATTAGTGGATGAAGACATTTTAACTAAAACTGACTCAACACTTACATCAGCGTTACATTTTTATCAATTTAGAGCTGAAAATAATGTATGATAATAGAATCATGCTGTGTGAAACGTACTGTTGCTGTGAAGTTGATGCCTCCTTTGTCCTTCCTCTTGAAGCCAATGTTTGGTGGCTGTTTGTTAAGTCGAATTCCGAAGCCCTCCAACTCATGTTCTATTAACTTCTTATGAACAAGAGGCTTCAACACATCAAGCACGATCAGGATCAGGTTGCAGGTTCGAGCCACTACAACAGACGAGCAATAATTAAGTGGAGTAGGAGATTGAAAAAAAAGCATACAACTTCTGCAGTGATGTGTTACTCAAACCTAATTTTAAAGTATGAAGCTTTAACTGTTTATCTTACTGCAGATGTACTAATGGGTGAGATAGCTCTGAACAGAAAGAAGAAACCTCAATGAAATGACTGAAATATGAAAAAGGCTGCTACTCCGGAGTTTCCACTGGATATAGAGAATGTAAGTGACTGTCAGCATTTAGTGAGTCAATAACACTCATATCAAATTGTAAAGCAGCTATATCAAATACCCCTGGGTAGAACTCAGGGAATCAATTCTTTTTATGCCATTAACCTCAACTTTAATAACAATCTAAAGCTACATTTTAACTGCCAACACAAGAATCTACCAGTGTATAATGATGACAAAATTGAAAAGTATGAAATGCAATGACTGAAAAAAGCTGTACAATATCTTGAATGTCATGGTCAGACGAATGAACCATGCATTTTCACATAATACCTCCTGGTGATTACCAAAACAGTATGTGCTAAAGAAACAAAGATTGTAGATTTGAACATTAAACCCAAATATTAGCAAGAAAAAAATTATGGTAACCCAATTTCATCCATATTGTTTTGCTGCGACAAAATAACCACCACAACATAACTCAAAGAAGACAAACCCTTTAAAATAGCAGAGCAGCTCAACATGAAGCTGTGATAATTGAACAATTCTCTCACACTGTAATGCTCTGACAGAGGTGGAGATTAGAATAGCAACAATCTGCTAAATAATAATTACACACATAAACTAAGCTGGGCCAGTGGCACAGGTTGATCAAAATAAGAAACACTTAAATCATACTTAAGTATGACTAAAGTGTTATGACTTAAGTGCAGTGCACCTGCAATGACTTGTCTGCCTCTGCCTTTGCCATCCTTGGCCCCTTCAATGATGCCTGGGAGATCCAGAAGCTTAAAAAACAAACAAACAAACAGACACAAATCAAATAAGTGATTGAAAGAGAATCCACTTACAATTATACATAATACATCAAGATGATGTTTTACCTGAATTTTGGCACCTTTATATCGAATGACTCCAGGCACCGTTGTCAGAGTGGTGAACTCATAGGCTGCGACCTCAGAGTACACACCAGCAAGGTTACTTAGCAGCGTAGACTTTCCCACTGAAGGAAACCCAACAAACCCGATACGTGCATCCCCAGTTTTTGCCACATCAAAACCTAAACAATGGAGAATGTAAGTCAGCATTTTGTATCTCGTCCTCAACAGTATAATGCTTCTAATGACAGCTGTGGCTGGGAATAAGAATGTTAATTGTCTTTAATGTGCAGTAATGAAACAACATTCTTACCCTCTCCTGTTCCCCCACCACTGCCTCCTTTGGGTGTGATGAGCTCTCTCCTCAGTTTGGCGAGACGTGCTTTGAGCAGACCCAAGTGATGTGCTGTGGCCTTGTTCTTCTGCGTCCTGTTCATCTACAATCGATGTTAATAACACCAACATGACAGTAATTACTCACAGCATTTAGGCCAACATTTAGTCGACTCTTTGTATACACAACAAGGAACAAAGAATAAAGCTATGGAGTACATTTTTCCTGTGGCCTTTGTGCACCAAGTGGCAATGACAATAAAGGTCTAATTATAAACATAACATTTATAACAAGTACTTACACTGGGATTATGATCCCAGTGTAAGTACTGACTCCTTTTGATCTGGAGGAGTAGCGGCTCTACTCAGAGCTCCTCCCTGGTGGCCAAGCTCCTCACCCTATCTTTAAGGGGGCGCCCGGCCACGCAGCGGAGGAAACTGATTTCGGCCACTTGTATCCAGGATCTTGTCCTTTCGGTCATGACCCAAAGCTCATGACTATTGGTAAGGGTAGGAACATAGATCGACTGGGAAATTGAGAGTATCGCCTTTCAGCTTAGCTCCCTCTTCACCACGACGGACCGATACAGCGACCGCATCACTGCAGATGCTGCACTGATCTGCCTGTTCATCTGACGTTCTGTTTGCCCCCCACTCGTGAACAAGACACCGAGACACTTAAACTCCTGCAGTTGGGGCAAGGACTCCCCACCGACTCGGATTGAGCAGTAGTCGACAGCAAGAGCCTCAGCTGCCTGATCCCCAGACATGGATTCTGGAGGGCACACATTATAACTATACAAATATTTATTATGTCTATACACTTAATTCATTTCTGCTAAATACTTGATTATTCATGGATTTGTGAATTCATTTACATTTGGCTTTTGTGGGACAATAAAGGTATACCTAATCTAAGTACTGACCATTAAGAGTAGTCCACATATAATGCTCTTGTTTTGTAACTTTTACTTATGGACACAGGTCAGCTTCACAAGAAACATTTGTTTGACGTTTAATGCATCAACATAATTCAACCCAAGTGTTCAGATCCCATGAAATATCACTGATGGAGTATTGTACATTGCAGCAACCACTTTTCAAACAACCACCAATTATTTTCTCATAAAATGAAAATAAATAACGTTTTTCATTTTCTAACGGTACTTGATTAATACAGCATCTTCTTATAACTTCTTAATATAACCGAAATGAATTGTAGACCACATTCTCCAATGAAGATACCGTATATGATTTCCATTTTACACCCAGGTTGTATAGTCAGATAGGTTAGGTCTCAGCATCATCAGAATATATAAACTACGTTAATGAGGTATGAACCCCACTACATTTTCTACTCGTCTATAATGGACCAGGAAAGGAATAAATCGTCTACTGGCTGTCGAGAACATGTTGTTAATCGTGGTTCAATACAGTGCGACTTCAATTGAACTCAATCCGGATTCGACGGCGGACATACCAGCTTCACAAATCCTCCACTAATGGTCCAGAATGCATTTCAGGGCCGAATGTACATGTATTAAGAAGGCACATTTTCGGTACATTTTCTGTCCAGATTCAACTTTCATAAAGAAAGCGGCAGAGTGATTACATAAAGTGTAAGACCAGGCCCTGCTATAGGAGCTACGCTAATATTTGCTAGCGGTGAGGTTAGCTAAAACGTGACTGGGTTCACTTGGGTTAGCCAACTGTACAGTTTAACTCACCTCATTTTCAATCTCTGCTATCTTGGCGAGTATACTCATTGTGGCGGCGTTCCTTGTATACAATCAACGCTGAAGAAAAATGTTGAGAATATTTCTCATCAAAGTTGGCAAAGTTATATGTTTGACAAGCCAACTCTCCCGTTCCCCCACGTAACCACTGAGCGCCACTTCACGCCAACTCTCGCGATGACACCGTGTACTCGAGCAGGAAATAAGGTTTTTTCAGGGTTTATCGTCTTGTTCCAAAGTAAAGAACCACCGCGGCAAGATATTTGATATGCATTCTTTATATTACTAGTACAGACTATGGAAGCTTAAAAGCGGTCGTTAAGTCACAAATAACGAGAAAAGTAAGTGACACAAAATGTTCTAACTCGATTCCCTTTTTTAAAAACCAATGGGATATTTAGAGGAATCAAACGGGCATCGAAGCTAAACTGATTATTTCTTTAACTGGGATGGACATAAAAGACTCAAAAAGAATTTAAAAGACTAGTTGGGAGTGTAATACACATGGGAGTTGGGTTATATAGAGTTATTAAATTTGGAAGAATAATTTTACTTTACATGTACACTAATGTTTATCTCTTTAATTGAGACGTGCGTTTATTCTCTTTTAAAGATGCTCATACCCAAGATGTCATACATATTAGTAGCTTGACGATATCATGACTCCGATGAACTGGTGACTTGTCCAGGGTCCCCCCCCTGCCTTCACCCTGAGCAGCTGGGATAGGCTCCTGTGACCCCCGCGACTCTGCAAAGGATGCAGGGGGTTTGGAAGATGGATGGATGGATGGATGGATGGATGGATGGATGGATGGACGATATCATGAAATTGCACTTCATTTCTGTGATTA
>JAPTHA010000005.1:5067771-5080135 GCA_029814585.1 Gymnapogon annona | reverse complement strand
ATCAGAATCAGAATCAGATTCTGATTCTGATTCAGAACCCACCTCTGTTAGTTTTTAACAGTCTGTGATCAAAAGAGCTTTTTTGTCACAGACATTTCTGGGGTCGAACTAAACTGGCATATACTGTAGGAAATATTAAGACTAAAATAATGAATGGTCAACAACATTAAAAAAATCTGTTGACTTTAAGATAACCAAAGTCCAATTCAAGTTTGAAGAAGTTGTATAAATCTTGCAGCCACTTGTTTTAGTTCATTTCATGTTTTAATACTCTTGCGCTAGTAACTCTATGTAGTGTTATGAAGGTTTAATCTTTTTTCATCCGTTCATTTTTACAAGTGTGTATTACTTGTTGTGAGGGACCTCTCAGTCAGTGTAGTTTTAACTTTGGTTGTTTTTTATTTTTTATCACATCACTGGTTACAAGTGAGATAATGCTTTAGTGTCCTTCATATTTTCAGTGATGCAAATGTATTTATACTATGAAAACAAAAAAAAACCCCATGCAATGTAGTGAGACTGGGTAGTATTACATGAATGAATTGATGTACACTATTTGCTTGAATTTGGACATTGTTGGAAACATCTTAAGTAATGTTAATTATAGAAGTTAGCAAAATTAACTCAGATACATGTGGTTATTTTAACATGTGAATTATATTCTCTACCTTTAAACAAACCCAAACCTATTAAGGAACTAACCATTTACTAATATTGTTTTTTCTCATATGTTTTTACAAGTCTGTTAGTGCTACTCCTGTAAGTCTGCTGCTCTCCCACTACCCTCTCCTATAAGTAAAAACAGGATCTTCCTAAGTGCTGCTCTAACAGTGTGCAGTAAGCGTTTTCGACTTCAAAGCACCGGACTGATGAGAACATCTGCCATCTCCACATTAGCATAGGTTCTGATTGCCTGGCCACCCCGACCAGAAGGCGTCCCATTTCACTGGGGACCTGAGTGTGGGTGGATCTCAGCATCCCTCATCACTCTCCTCCACCTCATCTTCTATCACGCACAGCTCCTCTGCTCACACACCATCACCTCTGCTGCTGTTTCTTCCTCTTCTCTTCGCCGCTTTCAGTCCAATTCACACTCGTCGTCAGCCCAGAACAGAGTCACTGGGCTTTCACCCTGAACCACCATTGACCATGACCACCACTGTCACATCACTCCCTGCAACTCCTGATCACACCTACAGTAGCTGTAGAGACACCGTCTGAATCTCAGGCCTCTTACTGACTTTTATACGAAATACACATTAAATGCCATCAAGCCATATTAGAGTGTCCCGCATTTGTCAAATCATTTCTCCCTCTGACACACCAGCCTCATATCCCTCCACAGCAGCTCCAGTTCTTTCCACTCAATCACCTCAAGGTCTTCTGCCTGTGCACCGGCCGTCTCAACTGGCAGTAGATATTTCACAAAACATTGCTGTCAGCAAATACAAGCGAGGCTTCCTATCAGCCTGTTTTTGCCATGAGAGCAGAAGCCTTTGAAAGGAATGAAAAAAACCTGCACATGATTACATTTTGTTGGAAACATCCTTAATATGCATGCCATTGAATTACAGGATGTCTGGCACATTCTCAGTTATTAGAATGAATTTATGCATATGCAGTGTTTCTGCGCGGTATCTCATGGGGGCAGGGTTTTGTACAGGTCAAGTCATCTTTAAGCTCAGTTTATCTCTAATGCTTAAAAGTGTGGAGTGGTAATTTTCTGTCGCTTTTTATTCCCAAAAAAGCTGTCTGCATTTAGCCCCTAATGAAAAAAAGGAAGAAAAGCTTTTATCATTGAACTGTGTGTAAACCTAAAAATACTTGACCAGTCAAAACATCAGTTTTACCATGAAATAACTCAACAAGAATTAGGATACCCATAATATCCCACACATACTGGGTGCATACATCCCAACACGGCTGCTTGCCAACCAATTTCCATTTAGCTTAAATGGGTATTTCTCATTATAGAAGATAAAAAGTGGTCCAATCCTTGATGGCTAATGGGATCAGTGACCTAGATTGTAAATTTAGTACTGATATGTTACATAAAATTGAACTGCTGAAATAGCCATATTTTTCATGTCAAAAAAAGGTCCTATTCAACATGGTTGACTCAAGGACAAAGGATACAAAAATCAATAAATTGTGCTTCGGGTTTGCTTGCAGGCATACATGAATGCTCCACATGCTGGGGTTCGACAGCGTAACACGCACCTCGACACAAGAAACGGCAGCATTACCTTCATACACCAATTCAACCAAACTGGCAGCAAACACAACGTGCTCATTACACTGGGACTTGTTTGTGAGCTACAGCTGTGTCTAACAGCCACTGTTCGAGAAATATCAACTGTCAAGCTGGCACATCACAGCAAATAACAAACACAGCAAACACATGTCCCCAAAGAAAACTGGCCCCGCTCATTTATATTTACTTAAAAGCCACAATCAAAGTTGCACCTGACACAGAAAACACATCAATTAAATTTTAAGAAGCAGTTGTTCATATCAAATGAATGACACTGAGCTCTTTGAACAAACTGACATCTGTCAGAGAAGTGTGTAACTCTAACCACAGCTTGTCGTGTTCGGCTTTCCAAGTGAGTGTAATGTAGACACTGAAACACAAGCTGTGACTCCATTATGGTACGGTTTCTTATTTACAGAGTTAGACTATGAAAACAGCTAAATCTATTGTTTCCAGACAACACACGCCGCGTTTTCTTTTACATTCAGACCAATAAAACCATCGTGTCAAAAGCTTTTACAAAGTTTGCTGCCTCAAAACAGTGTAATTAAACATTTAAACCCAGGTTGCATAAGGAAAGCCTACTTGTGGGTAAAAGCAATTATGGTAATGGATGACCTGAAACACAATACGCAAGAGCCCTTTAACTCTAAGCATCAAATATTCCATGAAGGCAGCAGAACCACCAGTTTATGACTGAGAGGTGGAAAAAGCTACATCCACGTTGGAGAATCCTTTAAAGTGCATGACATATCAAGATAAGAAACAAAGAGAAGGCATGAAAACAGGAGCTGATCGCTAACCACTATTAATTAATTCCAGATGGTCAGCAAATATTTAAGCTGCTCACGCAACAACTTAAATTTTTAATCAAAGTAAACACAAGTAGAAACAATTTCAAAACCTTTAAGCCTTTGTAAGAAAGCCATGCAATCGTTGTCATGAGATTGGCCATTTCTTCAAGCATGAGTACCAGCTCAGGCAATTCAAGTATATTAGTGACAGAAATGAACTGTTCTTTCCACTTCTGTGATAAAAAACTGACCCCGTCACACTGACTATGCTTTAGTATGTGATTGACATCTGTAATTACTGATTACTGTTAGACATGACTCTACTGCTCTTCTCTGTGAAGAAACAGAGAGAAACAGTACCAGGTCATCTGAACTCATGTTGACTCCTTTTAGATTTGGACCGAGACGACCTTCAGCATGGTTAACAAGGTGATCGCACTTATATTTTAGGTTTTATTGCCAAGGTTATTACAATTACAATTTAGAAATCCAACACCAAAAGGTCTCTCACCACGCAACACACACAATAAGCATGGAGCATATCCAAAACCCGAGCAAAAAAACCCTTAAAGTATCCACTTGAGCAAATCAGTCAAAAACAAAACAGTTGATTTCATCACATTACATTTGACAAAGGATTTTCATCCATTAATTTTAAAATTAGAAGCGTAATGTAGTTTAAAAAAAAAACAAAATGTATTTACGTCTAGCTGTCCTGGATTTTATTAATGCAATCCTAATGAACTGTCATATAGTAACATAACATCATTTTGTTGTCATGGAATTGACATAAGTTACATTACCTAAAGTACCGTTAAAAACAATATTGTGTGTCTTCACCTGAAAAGGTGATGTGGTGTTATTATTATTCATTCATTCATTCATCTTCCAAACCCGCTTTATCCATTGCAAGGCCGCAGGGGTCACTGGAGCCCATCCCAGCTACTCAAGGGCGAAGGCGGGGGGCCCTGGACAAGTCGCCATCATTCACACACATTCATACACAGGCAAGGTGAGTGAAGTGTCTTGCCCGAGGACACAAAAGCACATGTTCAGGAGAGAGCGGGAATTGAACCGCCAACCCTTCAGTTACCAGACAACCTTACCGCCCAAGCCATGGCCGCCCCACGTGTTATTATTATAGGCCTTTAAATTAATACATTTATCTACAGCTTGAATGTTGTAGAAACATTTGATATTGAGGGAGTGTCTCTGTCAGTCATTCTGCATGCAGAAATGGTACATACAAGTTGGCTGTAGCACATTTGTTAATATTATATCGTCCGTTTGATTTTATGTTTGGATCACAACTATGCTTCGACCACTCTGATTATATGTATTTTGCCTCACTTTTATTTATTTAAGTGTCACCTTATGATACAACACTCAAGGGAATCTCACTTTGCCTCATACTGTATATATAAGTAAGAAAGAACACTGAAAGCACTTTTAGAAACATTATGAATAAGATAGACTCTGCTTGTGTACGGGACTAGTTACCTTATCCAACAAACACAAAGCAGCCTTAAAAAAAAAAGCTTTCACTGTCCAAAAATATCCCCCCTCTTGTAAATTAACTGTAATAAGCCCTCACTACTAAATTCATATACTCAAAGTCAAATCCCGCACTAAGCTGTCTGATGGTACAATCTGAGAGAGCAGTGACCGTGTCTAAATGAGGCTAATCCTGCTTCGCTCCAGTATTGTGCACGTTGTCTGATGGATCCAAAATACAGTCTAATCACTAATAGTGTATGACCTCAGCTCATATTGAGAAAGTTTCATTCATGTCAGGGTCAGAAACAATGCAGCTGCAATAATTCAGAGGCGCCTGTATTAAGCACACGCCTGCCCGCTGTAGTCGTGCATCTATAGATGAAAGAAACGCTCACCTGTGATGCAAGCTAGGTTGGTTACTGGTTTCACTATGCTCAATATAACTAATGGAGTCCAGCTCAATATTTAATCTGTGTAATGCAGAGATGGGAACATATATCTTGTCACTGAGAATGAAATCTCATTAGTGAATTAGGTTGAGAGGTTCAGCCCAATTAGACATTAATGCAATGCTTTATTTATGATATCAAAGTGAGCCACTAAGAGGCCACTTTGCTGAGTAAATCTGAAGCTGCTGTTCATCCAGTTTGCTTTTGTTTCGGAAATCAAGTCTCGCATTTGCATATACACCCTTCTATTCCAGCAAAGTCAAAGCTCTCAGAGCCAGTGTAAAAGCCTGTATAAATCTTTCTTTCTTCAACAGCGTTGCTGTTGCAGCCAAGTTGCTCCCATGAATTATCTAAAATTGTTTGCATGTTTAAAATCACTTGCGGGGAACAATTCAGTAAATGCCATGAATAAATAATCTTTAGGATTATCAACTCGCCCTTGGAAGTCCGTATATTCAGTGAAAGCCTTGAGGTCACCAGCCAACGGTGGTTATCTGACTCCAGTCTGGAGTCTCAGGTAGAGGACAGATTCCACTGTGAGAAATGCAGAGCGTCTCCTGCAGTTACACCATATCTCTGACACAGACGCACCACCCAGGGGCAGTCTGACAAGAACAGCCAAGTTTGGCTTTGGCAGGACTTGCTGGCACAGTCTGCACGATGTGTTGTTATTTTATCTTTTCCGCAGATTGTAAAATTTAATTCTGTGTGACTGTGAAACATCAGCACTGACTTTTATCACAAAAGTACACATCAAAGACAGAATAACCCCCACAGCATTTTGCATTAGTTTAAGAAACTCAGCAGAACTGTCATCACAAGGTATGGCAACATAGCAATGGCCTTAACACAAATGCCCCCCAGCAAAGAGCCTTTGATGACAGAGGAAAAGAAAAGTTTCCAGATGTCAGTTTGTGTCTGTGAGGAAATGTGGTGAACTCATCAACTGTCTTAGTGAGACGCTCCCAGTTCATGGCTCATTTCAGATTTTGACAATGACAAATCAAAGTCAGTGCAATGGCGTTGACTCTAACCTCACCATTTCCACTCAAACTGTACAATAAGTCGCTGTCTGCCAACACAGCAAACTCAGCTAAACTAAAAAGTCTAAAAATTCCTCAGGCGGATCGTCAGCTGTCAACAAAAGACACAAGTGTGACTGAATCAGGCCGATAACGTTTCAAGGAGAAAAAGAAAAAAAAGGGCTGAACATCAGCGTGTGCAAAGGATGGTTAAAGATAAGTAATATCTCACTTAATTGTAGATGCAGGAACAAATGTAAAGGTGTAATGTAGGCTTCGGTTAATGTACCAGGCTCTGCAGGTCAAGCCATCAGTGCCACTGAGATGCAGCAGATGTATCCCCAAATAATTCAGATGACAGCTGGTGTCCAACACTTCCCCTGTCTGCCCTGACCTTTTGAATGTTCAGTCACTCTGAGAAGAAAAACCTCCTGTTGTTCAATTCCATAAAAAATGAGAGAGGGCACCGTCTTTACCCACTTTGACAAATAAATCCGTTTTAAGGGGCTGAAAGTTGTGAGGAAATGTTTCATCACGGTGACTTATGCTCCTACATCTGACAGGCATCTGTGAGTACACATGGATGTGCATGCATAATCTATTTCCCTACAGGAGTGCAGTTTTAGAAAAAAGACTCGGCTAATATTACAAGTAATATAAGCTCATATAGTGCCCCCCCCCTCCTCCCTCCTAAAAAACAGAGAAGAATGGAGAGATATTGCATCATTGGAATCATAGATGGGAAAGATTGTAAGTACTACGGTTTCACCAGAGGGTATTAAAACACACATTAAGAAAACTCTGATGAAACAACAGAAATTGAAGCCATTGTTTCAGGTTCATATTACACTGTGAGGTAAGGTGGTCTTTTGTCTTGCATTAACAGAAATACTCATAATCTTACACATAAATCAATCAGTCAGTTCTGATAATACAAATAATATAATCCATAAATAAATCTGGTAGCTCACTCATATTTCCATACCACCTCCCAGAGAAATTCAGTTTACTGTCGCATATGATGAACAAAAACATCAAATGCTGCCAATTAAAAAGCTGCAGCCTGTGAAATGTTGACAATTGGACTCTAAAATTACATGAACCTATTAATGTAATAGCTATTTTGCTATTTTTAATCAATTAACCAAATAAATCTTTGGGGATATAGTGAGTAAGAGAAACTGACATAAAAACTGAAACAAATAATCTGCGATTTATTTTTGATCTTTTTGCACAACTGTAAATAGTATTTCTATATTCTATTTCTTTTTTTTCTATTTCTATATTTTTCTATTTTAGCTCTTGTGTGCTGTAAAATCTATTCTTGCTTATGTATATTTGAAATTTCCCCGAGTGGGACTAATAAAGGAATATCTAATGTAATCTAATCTAATGTAATTGAATGTAATCTACTCTAATCTAGTATTAAATCACAATCTCTGTTCATCCTGTTACTTCATCTTGCGATAGGATTTTTGAGAAACCTACTAAATGCAAAAATTTTCACTTTGTTGGATATTTTTAAATGCAACTTTCAGTTTGACCTTTGTGAAATTCTTTTTGTTGTTCTGCACTAGACAATGCCATTAAAGACATTCCATTCCATTTATTTATTTTTGATCATATGTGCTTGTCATAAAAATCCTGTATTCAGAAGTTAACAGAAGATGAGATAAAATTAGAAGAGAGTGTGTTACTGTCTTGCATGTGTGTGCTTATATGTGTGTGTTTGTGTGCATGTATGTCAGTGCGCCGAAATCAAATTTAGACAGATGAACAAAAACAGGCCCAAAAGGCCTTGAGAAAAGGACAGGAGCAGCTGATTCTGTGAAAGTTGAAGTGAAAACCACTTGTTAAATTGCAAGGCACGATCATTTTCCAGGAAGTTGCTGAAAGTCTGTTCTGACAGTGATTTAATAGATCAGACAAAGGCCTTTATAATCAACTCGGGCCTAAAGAGCTATGTAAAGAAAGTAACACTGCAGTGAAGTGACAATGTTTCTGATTCATGTTTATATCCACTTTGACCATAGTGTGCATAAATCTTCTCAGAGAGTGGACTTGTGGTGAAAAGTGCATTAGTGTAATCAACTCTGTAGCAAATAAATGCCTCAGTAGATTTTTCTGGGTCAACAAAGATGGAAATGTCTTTATTGTGAAGACAACGCTATCAACAATGAACAATGTTTTGGATATTGATGTGACTGTCACGGGAGCGTGGATCAAAGCTCTCTCAACAATTCTTCTGTGAGATGAATGCGCTGCTGCTTACAATTGAAAGTGTTGAAATGAGAGCTTGTTTTAGAGTTGAACATCTCAGTTTACTGGCAATGAAGGAAAAAATTTTGCTTTTCATCTCTTTTTAAAGGTTAAAACAAAGGACTCAAGTCCTGATAGTGGCTATCTGTAGCATATCTATCATTGCTGCAATGCTGTACTATCATCACAGAGAAAACATCTTATAAAATTAGGTCCAGGGTGATCATCAGGAGAAGTGGAGTTCAGGACCTCAACTTTTAAATGGTTTAAAGTGAGCAGTTGTCAGAAATGTATCGCTACAAATTCAACACACTCTGTTATGAAACTCACTAAATGGAAACAACAGTGATGAAGGATACACCTGGGCAATGTATTAACTCCACCAAAATTATTATGGTATTTATCATAAAGAGATTGCACAAACAAGGCAGAAAAAAAACACATCAAATTAACCAGTTCACTGAGATTGTGATTAATCAGAGATGAATCATTTCACTGATATTGTGAACTGATTAATTTAGGTTAGGAACAGAGCAAAAGGGTGTGGAGGTTGAGGAAGAATAAATATCATAGACTATGCAGGCTTACATTGTCCATTCTCATTTATAAAGAACAACAGGTAACTGTCTGCAGGGGAAAAGAAAAGGCTCCTGCACAGAAATGTGGAATTTCAATCATTCCTGATAAAGAAAGGTTTACAATGAAACATCTGAAGAGGGCAACACATGCTGGGCTGTGTTAGTGACTGATGCCCCCCCCCGAGGACGGGGAGTGCCCAACATACCAACACGGCTGTTGAATATACTGCCGCCAATCTAACTTTTGCCCTGTTGTGCTTTGTCCAAAGTATTTTTTTCTGCTTCACGTCTCATATTTAAATCTTTGTTGGGTGAAAAAAAACGCGAGCTGCCACAACAGCAGGATCAGCACACAGAAGTTACCTAAAGCCACTTGTTTAAAAGTAAAAGCATGGAACCATTACCATGATTAAACATGGCGTCATTCAAGAAACCAGAAAATGCTTGAGCTGTGTTTTCTTTCAAATGAAGTTTTCCTTTCAGGTTGATTTAATTAAAAATAGGAAATAGGTTGCTGATACACAAAAGACTCCTGGCAACACGTGTCCAAGCCTTTGCAGAAAGTGACAGTGCTAATTTTGTGGCTGTTCAACAAAGACTGGAGCGCGGAGGGAACTGTAAGTGTAATGCAATAAAACTCCAAGGCAAGGCCATAAAATGGTCCAAGTGTAGGTAGATATCAGGGGATGTAAACAATCTACATCCACCAAATGAAATTCTGTGAAGAGTCCCCAAATCTTTTTTTTAAAAACCCACAATGAAGTGGTAATGAGGTAATAATCCCTGCATATTGACTTCAAATCTGGCTTGTATGCAATTTGTGATGTTTACAGCAGCCAGTAATATAGTTTAAATGTTTTTTATTAAAAAAGTAGAAACAATCATAAATCTATAAAGATGTCTGTTGGGGATTTTTAAAAAAAATTGTAAACCTGCTTTGGATAAAACTTACCCACACAGTCTAAGCCATATCAACCTGCTTTTAGAGTAAGTGACTTTCTTTGTAAGTATTTTCCATGTCATGTTAGTTTACATTCACTCTGTGACAGCCCATAAAGTGCACTTTTAGTCCAATAATATATTAACTTTTCCTCAGAAACAATATGAAAATAACAGTGAAAGTCTTTCAACGTTACCTGTATCTCTCTTGCATGGTATATGATAATCAGCCCCAGGAGAATGATTGTAGAAAGGCTTATCAGGCATTTTAGAGCTAATGAATACAGGGACTCCTGGAAAAGAGCACAAACACTAAAGCCAAGCAACTTCATGATAAAAATCACATCTTACACATGAAACGCAGATTGTGCAGAACAAAGGCATTCACCACAGTGACACACACAGGGCTAATGGACTCATTGGTCTGGTGAAGGTGCATTGCTACAAATGCTGACATGTGATATGTTCTGGTACTATGGGGTTCCCCTTCATGGTTGGACAGCCGCGGGCCTTCTGGCCTGCATGTGACAGGACCGTGTGACTGCACGGGATACTTTTCTTCCATCCCAGCCTCTTAGAGTACACACTGACTGATGCTCTGTGTCACTTGCGGGAGAAGTTTTAATTTAAAATGCTGGCCAAGTCCATCCCAAGTCACTAAATTAACTCTGTTCTGCACGGGACTGCACGACAAGGACCGGGAGTTAATACGCACCTTTCCATAGGCTCCCCATGAGAGTTCAGTCTCTATTACCATAACAACGATCCCAAACATCCCAAAGATTAAAGCATAGTCGCTGAGCCGCTTCCTTTTCTCAAATAAGGCCCTCCTATGTCCGAGCTTTTCCCCAATGTTCTGGTTCTTCTTTTTACCCGATTTGCCGCCGCTGTGGCCGCAGCCTCCCCCTCCGTCTCCCGATGCGTAAGGCATCAGGGTGGTTGAATTATTCTCCGGCTTGGATACTAAAGTGTCCGACGCATCTGCGGCCGAGATGGGCTGCAAAGGCTGGGACTCTGAATCAAACTCGTGTATGTTTCTGCGGGACGAGCTCAAGTTGCTCAGCGGCCGCATTACGCCGCCGTTGTATCTGCAGCTGCTCATAGCTATTTCATTGTAGGAGTTACTGTCTCTGTGGCTGCTGCCCAGGCTGCCCCGCTGCCGATCGCGGCAATGCTGCTGCTGCTGCTGCTGCTGCTGCTGCTGATGGTGAAGATGATGATGTCTAGATGAACTACCATGACTAGAGGGTGTAAACTCGCAGACGCTGTACTGACAACCTTGTCTCGAAGACGTTTCGGAAGGTGTCCTCAAAGTTCCCACAGTGGTCGGCGACGTCCCACGAAAGACGAGGCTTTTTCTGGCATCACAGGTGCAGTTATTGCAGGTGCAGCACTGGTCGTGCTGCTTGCCGAGCCGATCCTGCCGCCCGCAGTAGTGCTGGTACTTACAGTGCTGGAACTGCTGCTCTGGAAAGAAATCGTTCTGCAGCTGCAATGGGGTTTCCATGTCAGTGCTGCCGTTTAAAGCAGCAGTCGGGTACCACAGAGCACCCGACGAAGGGCGTTATGGTACTTACGGGAGGACAGAGCCGCTGCATGAATAGACCCATTTCGGCTCCGGTAGAATGTGAGCGGAGCCTCCGATTGGGCAGCGGGGACCAAAACAACTGGTTATACGTCATGAAAAGGTTGCAACAATGGGATGTGAAGCCCAGCCTTATTAACTCAGCACTAACACAAAATACAGATATATTGCTTGTGTGTGTTTGTGTGTGTGTGGAAGTGTCTGTTTGAAGATCAAGCACAAAAACATGAACTTTTACAAACTGTTTCACAAAGAACCAACTCTTTGATGCAGTCATTTAACTGTTTTTGCCCTTTCCACCGAGCACACAGTCACACAAAGCGTATAAAAAGGGACGCTTTGGATGTGGTTCTTATCCGTTTTTAGTGCCATTACAACATTAACTCGTTTAATTAACACACCCCTGGACCGGACGACACAGCCTCTCACACAGATGCCTTTGGATTTTTGCACAGAACACTCGACCTTTTCATAAATTCCTGGCACATTTCCCATTTATCGACTTCATACAAAACTCAGGTTGCTGGCTGCCACCACTGATTTACAAGATGCTGATTTCATTCAGCCCATTGGCCTGAGCACCATGTGACCGTGCGGGCCTGTAGTAGCACTTACATGGTCGGGGCTTGCAGCCACAGAATTGATGACTGGTGGTGGCTTCGTTATTAATGGAGAAGAAGAGTTATATCACCCTGAGGAAATACAGCCAACTGCTGGAGATTGAGCAGCTGCACAGACATAAACCAAATCCTGAACCCAAATAATCCATATGTCCCGGAGACACAACTGCAACAAATTTAGTCTTAGGGCTGTTGGGCTATATCGGAGTTATGTTTTTGTATATGTTGTGGGATTTCAATTGAAGCTCCCAGTTCAGCCAGAAAAATCTCTCTGCTTCAGTCTTTAAGTCGCCTCTATCTATCTATCTATCTATCTATCTATCTATCTATCTATCTATCTATCTATCTATCTATCTATCTATCTATC
>JAPTHA010000005.1:5018917-5032095 GCA_029814585.1 Gymnapogon annona | reverse complement strand
CTCTGTTATTAGTGTATTCAGTAGACTAATATAACTCTGTTGTAGGTGACTCTATGTTCAGGTGATACAGTTGTATGTGTTTTGGTCGAAATACATCATGTGTAGATCCATGGATCAGAATGGTGGTTTTAAGAGGTGGATTAAGTCGGGTAGGGCATCACTGCTGGCCCAGGTCTGAAATGCACGGCCCGCCACTGAAAGCTACATATTTTATACAGTGTAGGCCATTAAAAAAATTTTAATACTTTTTTTTTACCAGAGGGGTTAGTCTAACTGGAAACTAGTCGAAGGTGATTACTGATGTCTAGAAACCAGAAAAAAATCAAAACTGTGTCTGAAAACAACACTTGATGGGTAATATGTTAATCCATATTAAGACTCATCTGTGTTATAGTCCAATCTTCTGAAATTGGGAACAGTTTGTATTCAGGGCTCGGGACGTGACTGGGGTCACAAGTATTGTTGTTGGTTATCTCTAATATCTAATATTACTTTATTGGTCCATTTTAAGGGTTTGGCCCTCAAATGATTTGACTGATTCGAACGTTGAAGACATGTACGCCCACTGTCACAGAATTAAAACCAAAAGAGGAACTCTGGACTCAAAGGCCTCAGAGTTAATTAGTAGAGTTAGTCTTTTTCTTGATATGACATGATCTTTCCAGGACAACATAAGATCAAAGTATTGTATTTTTTATCTTTTTTAGGAGATGTAGGTTATTTCACAGCTTATTTAACACCGATTAAACATGTCTAATAATATGTATCGCTGTTACATGAACCTTTCATGGTGCACGTTATTCATGAACTATGACACTGTTACTGGAAATGGTGTAGAAACTGTTTAACTGTTGATGTTCTGAAGGAGCCAGGATGGTGGCAGCGCTGACCCAGAATTCATTGCCATTCAGTATAGGATGAAGGTACGTAACCGCATCATGTGTCACTGTTTCAAACCCATTAAACCTACATGAATGTAGTTCATTTCAAATTTCAGTTTGTTCTTCTTTTTGTCTTGTTCTTTTTTGTCTTGTTCTTTTTTTCGACTCTTCATTAAAACCTTTCTTTTCTGTTTTAACCACCACAGATATTTGTAAAATTGTTCCCCTTAAAGAGGTTCTGTCAATCACCCCAAAACTTGTCTGCGCTCTGAAATAATGATGATGACACTCGGAGTTGAGCGTTGTAGCTGGTGTGTTTGTTTGTGTTTGTAGGTACTGACCTACAGAATGGACATGTCTTACGGACAGATGGGCAGCCTCCTGCGAAGCGGCGCCAGGCAGACTCTGTTTGCCAGCCAGCTGATGCGTTACGCTGATCTATACTCAACCAGCTGCATCAACCTGTTGCACTATCCGTGTAATCACCTGTTTATGGCTCCTCCAGTCCTGGTTAGTCATCTACCTGCACACACACACACACACACACCTGCACAGAGAGTCAAACAACCTGGTTTTGTTGTTTTTCATTCATTTTCATGTCCGTTAACTTTCAGATGCCACATGAAGCGACCGCTCCATATCCCATCAGCTTCTCTCCAGCAGACCTGTCTGTCAGCAATCACACACTCACAGTAAAGCGGAACTGATGTTATTCATCATCACAATATGACTTTATCAACTGCATTTAATCTTTTCTTTTAACTGTATGATTGTTAAGACTCATATAAAGGCAGATTCTTCATGTCTTTCTGTTTTTGTGCTGAGAACAAAAATGAGACAGAAGCAGAACATATGAAGATGCTACACTTGTGAATCGTCACTTCTGATAGGATGTTGTCAGTGATGAAGGTGTTTGTGTATGCGTGATGAGTTTGTTGGTGCTGCAAGGTCCTCTTTTTTTCTTTCTTTTTATCTTTTTCTTCAATATGGATCTAGGTATTATATTAATATGTTTACAACAAACACCAAAACCCAAGGTAAGTTAGAATTTTTTCCGCATTCCATTATTGAGAATCAAAGCAAACTTGGCGTAGCTGTTTTAATGATCTTATTTATTTATTTGTTTAGTTTAATCTACTGGTGCATTTACACTTTTGGTCCCAATGTTTGGTAATGGTTTTTCATCTTTTACAGACGCATTAGTCATGTCAATCGTGTCTATTAAAGAGTCACTTTTGACTTTCAACAATCATGATAATCATGACGTCTACAGGTGGTGTTTGTATTATATCTCCTGTAAAGGTCCTTCCACTTTACTTTGACAAGCTTTATAAAAACTCTGCCACTTTAACTGGTAGAACTCTTTTCCTGAATATTCTTAATCAATCTTGGTGACATATTTAACTCACACAAAAGCAAATCTATTGACACAAGTGTTCATAATCATAAACATAAATGAAACTGATGATCAGTGAACTGATTCTCTGCAGTACCTGTACTGTCCACTGGGTGTCAGTGACTCATCTCTATAACATAACTGGAGAAGCTAAATCCTGCCACAAAATGACTCTTGATGTTGTTTTATTCATCCACTAAGTAAAGCCCTGCGTTTAACGTGTTTCAGACCACCAGCAGCAGAAAATACTTTTGTATCCACAGTTTTTGTTGTTGTCATTGTTTATTTCTTTTTAAAAATCAGGCATTTTCTTGTATTTAATTTACTGATCAAGTAAATGTTCATAAAAGTTCAGAGTAATTTAAGAAGATATTACTTATAAATGTAGAAAGCTGAAGAGAAAGTGACTTTTTCAATCCAATCTGTCATTAACTGAACATAAACGCAGTGTGTCTATCCACTGTCATTGATTCAAATCCATGGGCTTTACCGGAGAATCACCATTGTAGAAGATGACGGCGTTAGAACATCCTGGGTCATATCTGATGACCATGAAAAGATCAATAACTGCAGTTTGTCATTATTCATTTTCATGGTTTAAAAGGTGGATATCCATGAGGTGCTGTTGGTCAGCAGTGGCTGTTTCATCTTTGAGAGTTAACTCATCCTTGTTGACTGATTTGTGGAACTTCCCCTCTTCATCTTCATATCTTAGAGCATCAACGTGCAACTACACATTTAAACACACTACAGTCATTACATCTCTTCAGTTCAGACACTCCTGCTTCCACCAAAGTAAACCTTTTATCAGGACAGAGCTGAGGGGAGTCTGTGGTTTCTGCATGGATTTCTTCACTTGGATTCCCTCTTGTCTTTGTGCACGACGTCTGTACTCATTTTTGTGATTATAGGATGGGAGATGATGGTGTTACAGGACAGAGGCTTGTCCCGTTGACATCCCTCACGTTTAAGTCCACTGTGTGAAATATTACCAGTCACAATATCAGTATCAGGAGAAAGACTGAATGAGTACAAAATCAGTGAAGTTAGCCCAGACATAATGGGTTTTATCTTTAAATTTAAAATGACCTATTTTAAAATAAAATCTGTTAAAATGTAAGACAGGAACAGCATCTAGACATTAACAAAAAAAAAAAATTGTGCAAAATAAACCATTTATTTCTCTCTAGACTTAAAGACAATCACTATCTTCAGAATTTAAGCCTTAAACAAAGATGCATTCACTGCATTTATTGGCCCCACCCCTTTCTAAACACACACATTTCCTATATGATTTCATTTCCTGAATCGGGGCTATTTCAGTTCATGTGGATTTTCCTTGTCATTGTTTGCTTCTCGGCCAGATTTATTTGTGTTGTTTAATTTTCTCCTCCTATGACATGGGATCTGTCACATTAGTTTCAGCCCATTTTCTTTAGATTTGAATATTTGTATTTAGACATAAGTCTGTCTAAATACAAAGTGGTTTATTGGGCACATCTTTACACCAGTGTTTTTCTCTTTTTCATTGATAGATTTTTAAATTATTCTGCTTCTACAAATACAAATGTTTGCTCATCCTCCAGCCGCACCATAGCTGCTCCCCTTTGGATGGCAATGAAGTCACTCTGCTGCAGATTTGAACTGAAGCGCAATAAGACTGACAACACTCACTGTCTGTGACTGAGATTCAGCCAGAAATGGAAATGGAAATGTCACTTAAACTAGAACATTTCTGCCGTTGTACTTCAACACAAAGGGGATATTTGTGGATCACAATTAAAGTCTTTCTATTGTAACACTATGATGTTTTTCTGTTCTAATGGGAAAAGTACATTTTTATGAACCTGACAGAGACTTGGTGGTGCCACGTTATGCACAGCTACAACAAAAACACCCACAACTTTCAAACTTCCCTTTAGTGACACAAATTCGACGACTGCTCTGACTTTGACAGTAATAGAAATCATTTTAATTACTGTATTTAAGCACATATATGAAGTAGTTGTACTTGAGGTGAGTATTACGCACTTTTATTCAGACATGGTTCTTGTTACACTAACACTTTTCTCTCACATTTCTTTTCAAGTTTTAATTTTTTATCCTTGTCCTATCCATTGCAGACCACACATCTTCCAATGTGTTGGTTTTGAATAAACTGCTGCTTATAAAGTTTGAATAAAATATTATTTACCTCTTGTCATGAAATGATTGTGACAATTAAATTTATTCTTGATAGACAAAGTCTATTATAGGTTCTGTGAGTTAAAAGGCGGTTACTGATGAAAAAATAGGAATAAAATGAAACAAAATGTTTCCCCTTTTAGGTGGGCTGTGAGGTATTTGTGTGAATTCTCCTCTTTTTTAAACAACATAAACTCTTATTAACCCTGTAGATTTCACTGTGAAACGCACAGACATGAAGCTAAAAGCGGGCCTGTTTTTCTGAGCTCATGAGAAATGCACTTCTTAGAAATAGATGGTTTTTACAGGACAGTGACACCATAACCATGTAACCACCTTATACCAGTTTGCATTAATCTCAATTATTTTAAATGACTTCTACATGAAATAATGCACATTCTGTCTGTGACATTTACACACTTTGACTTTGCGTGATCTGAATACTCTTTCCTGTCCCGATGATATAAGAGCCGTGTTCTCAGAGAGCTGACCTGCACTGCAGACGTGGGAAAAGTGTCAGTTTTCCTGGACTGTAGTTTAAAGTTTCAGCCACATGCCAGTCGGAGGATCTACCTGTCAAGTAACGAACTGAAACCACTTTTAATAAAGACGCAGAGAAAACAGGACAGTGGCCCGAGTCAGGGACTTAAGTGTGTGGTTTGCCAGATACAATAAAGCCTGACAAAACACACACTAGTGTGGCCTTTAATATTTTATATTCTAACTATTAAAGAAAGTATTTTAATGTTTGTTTACAAAAATCACACAGACATTATACCTCAGATTTTTATTTCACCTTTAGCTTCACTAAGGCAAATTACTCCAGCAATTGAGGGTTCATTCAGTTACTTTGAACACTGGAGGAAACTCAACTTTAATTATAGCTAATAAAAATACTCTGTTGTATTAATCCTGTAATTACACACATTTTGTATAATTCTCTGAGCTTGAGTAAAGCTCGACCCCCGGATCCATGTAAATAGAAGTAAATTATGATGACTTTAATGGAGTCAAAAATGTGTGTAAATATGTATACACTTACAAAATATCTTGTGCATATTTTTGCACATATATTTTAGCATTCAACTAATAAAAAATATTGTAATGTCACATATTGTAATGTCAACCTGTTTTATGAGCAAAACACGTTGTGGATCTAACTATTTTTAGATTGTTAAAATAGTCTTTCTTCTAAGCGTAATGGATAAAAATTGTGGCTGAAGCACATTTTGCCATTGAC
The DNA here is from genome assembly GCA_029814585.1 of Gymnapogon annona. Taxonomy (NCBI): domain Eukaryota; kingdom Metazoa; phylum Chordata; class Actinopteri; order Kurtiformes; family Apogonidae; genus Gymnapogon; species Gymnapogon annona. The sequence goes on along the minus strand of JAPTHA010000005.1, from coordinate 5,026,394 downwards.
TAGTTTAATTTCTTTAAGCAGAAAAGAAAGGAAGTGAAAACATACATTTCATTATCTTTATTAGGGGAACAGGAAAAACAGCTATTTAATGACAATCCATAATACATACAAGAAACGGACAAAGAGACAACCATCACACTTTTATAAATAAAAATGAAAGGTTTACAGTGAATAAATGCAAGTTTGAAACAGACTGTGTTACGAGCAGGGCCACAAATACCACACATAAGGATAGAGACAAATACTTGTTTTCTGCGCCTACTTTAGGTCTGCTGCACTTGGAGACTGTAATGAAATGCAGATGCCATTTTCTCATTAGTTGGTCTTTTATGTGGGTTAATCTGCATTGTTACATCTCTGACAGATGAAAAGCTGCTCAGAGGCTCCACTGACATGTTGGGTTTCATTGCAGGATACGCGCCGCTCTATCCAGTCAGATAACTGCCGAAGCACCACCGTCCCCCATTCCACACATTCCAGGATTTCCCAGCAAGCATTGCAAGCAAGCCTAAACAAGTCACGTTCTTTACCCAGGGAGAATTTCACACAGTCAAGTGACTGAAGTCTCCTAAACTTCCCAAAAACTTGCTCTGCTTCTGCAGTGTGCACTCACATAAAAGGAACTTAAAGACGTGCCTTACTTTATTAGAACCAGGCAGAAACAAAGGTAGCTTCCGTGAAGGCCATCACCTGAAACTGTACTACTGTAGCAGAGAATCTGTACGCAGTTGGGCCAAAAATACACTTCCTCTGTGTTTGTAATTATTACTGGTGTCCATCTGCTGTAGCTTTAACAGCAACTGGACTGTGGTTAAACATTTTCACTCAGAAAGGTCTGCTGACAGTCATCAAAACAAACAAACCTCTTAGACTCTATACTTTAGGGTTCAATCACAAGGCACACATAGGAGCAGTGACACCTATTCTCAACACAGAGACAGAAAGAAAGGGAAGGGCAACGACTGAGAGAGAGAGAGAGAGAGTTAGAGGGGCTGCTCCCTACATTCCTTCCAAACATCCCCTCCCCCATCGACCTGCTACCACCGAGGATGCTCAAAAACACACATCAACCCCTCTCACCACCACCCACCACACTCCAACTTTTTTTCTTCCCCATTTGCTTATTTTACCATCAGCACACTCACACACTCTACTGTTTTGTCATCACACTAAACACTGACAAACAGGTGAAGAAAACACACACTAGACTGATCTCCAGTGGGTTTGACACAGAGGTCGTTCACTGCACAAATTTAAAGCAACTCAAATGTTCAGAGTGTTTTAAGAACGCAGTGGAATCAGTTTTTTTTTTGTTTAATGATGATTTTTTTTTATTTAACTATTCTTCACTTATTGATTGTGCTCAGTAGCATCCATTAAAGCTGTAGTGTTTTCGCAGATCATTTTACATAATTAACCACATTTTTTTCATGACAGCAATGCATAAAATGCACAAGAAAAAAAATATTACTCTATATTATAGGTTTGAGAGAAGCATAAAGTAATTTGTTTTTTTCTTGAAATTTACTTGAAAACGAATGTACATTGGTACTTATTGTCTCTTCAATTTTGATGACAAGGACTTATGTCAGCCAACAAAAGTGGGTAAACTGTAAACTCTGTAAATACAGCACTGAGTAAACAGTTTTGGAGGCTTTGCTCTGCCGCCACATGCTATCAGTCATCAGTCCACTCTGCAAACTTATCTGAAACAAGCCCTTTAGCACCAGTTTAGTCTGAGCTGAGGCCAAATGCTATGACAATACTATTGCACTGCTAGAATGGATGGTACAGTAGTGCAACATTGTCAAAGCAGCTGACCTCAGCATGTGTCAGCACGTGGACACGGGGGACAGCCATTCTTCACTGCCAAACTCAAATTACATTTAAATAAGCAGCAAAGGTATTCATCCGGATGAACTGATGGCAGTTGAAAAAAAGGGGGAGCTACCAAAATGTTTCAAAGTAGAATTTATCTGAATTTACAGTGCTGAGTGTGGCCTGTAAAGGCTCATTTCACAGTGTGGAAGAATGAGAGAGAACCCACTATATATAACACTATCTAACACATTAACAGCAATTATTTTGTTGTTGTGATGCTGGTGATGTGAGACACGGCAGTCACAAACACTCACGACACATCCCCACACATTGTCACACACACGTTCACATTAATGTCTCCATGTACAGGTCGACAGTTCAGGGCAGTAAAGGGAGGTGTGGGTCTCTGTTTCATCAGCCAATGCCCTTTTAATATTGCACTGCTCATCTCAATGTCCAGTAGTGCAACAGAAAAAGGGCAATGGACAACAACATGGAAACCATCAACCTCCACTGCACACACTGACTCTACTACACAACTGAAAAAATAAATAAATAAAATAAAACCTCATAAACCCACAGTTGTTTATTCTAAAAATGGGATCGAGCTTACGTCAGAAAAAGTATCCAGTAAAATAAGTTTGCAAGCTTTTTTCCTCTCGCAAATGTACTGTATTTCTTAAAACAATCTGACATCTCCAGGCAGTAAGTGTTCTGTAAAGTGCAAACTATAACTACTGTAAACTATTTTTAAAAGGCCTATTAAGAATCCCATCTTTTCTGCATGACGGAGTTAAATAAACTTCCTAAATGAAACAGCATTGGTTACTCTCACCCTGGGAGAATGGGAATTTCCCAGCATGTGGGCCCATACCATTCTCTACAGTGAATGACATGCATTCTAATTGGGGGGGTGGGGTGGGGGTCGTGGGGGAAGACACCCACACTCCTAAAGCCTCCACAGAGCTATAGGCCGAACCCTGCCACCGTCCACACCTTCTCTATCACACACATTTGACTCCTTTGAGCAACGGTTCTGCCAGGTCCTCTACTGACCCGGTCGGAATTCATTGAATAGAATTAAATACATTTTCTCCTTCGAAATAAAACTTTGTTCAAAACTTTGTTCAAAACAATTCGCTGAGCACAAACTGTAACGAAACCTGAAATGAAAACCAAAAAAGGAGGTCTTGCAACTTTGCAGTGACTGCGTGGTTACACAACCTCCACAATCTATACTATCAAAGAAAACCCAGAGGCCATTAGAGCTGCAACTGCTCACACCGTTTCATCTCACGATTCCCATCAAACGCGTCAAGGTGTTCGGTTTTTTTTGTTTTTTTTTACCTGTTCTTGAGAGGTTTAGGTTTTGTCCGCCATACATCTCAGTGACAGGCCTATACGCCTCCTTAAAGCACTGCCTCTGCTGTGAAGCCATTCCTGCCAGCTCACAAGCACACAGTACAATACTGACGACTTGTTAGATTGCACAACAGCCTATAGACTGCGCACACGCACGCACGCACACACACACACACCGTGAATATGCCCCCCTCAGAGACCTATTACGCTACGATCACAAGCACATACGGTGCAGGAGCGGAGCGGGTTGATCTATTCACAGGGCGTCAAATCGCGTCCTGATCAAGTTTTGGAACCGAGCGTCCAGATGCGGTGCGCACGGGCTCGTCTCAACTCTTACTGGGCTTTTTCCTCCCCACAAGTCGCATCAAAATAAAACACTTCATCTTCGCAAACGCCACCTTTGCAACTTCCAAGTTTGCACTGAGCTCCTGACCATTTACGCAAAAATCGGCTACAACTCATAGTGGTTCAAACCTCCACCTCCCTCTCCCTCCGCGACCACCTCCTCCTCCAAAATCATGAATAGTATGTAGCCAAGGGAGGGACGATCCGTTATAGGCAAAGGGGAGAAGGGGAAGAAAAAAAAAGTTGTCCATAAAACAAAGAAAAGCAACCCATCTCCACAAACCACGCTTCATGGTCCGCTGCTTTGGGGATTCGCGCCGTCATTCCTCAAGAGCAGGGAGCGAATAACGCTGAAATCTGCGGAGCTTCAAGATTGAGAGAAAAAAAAAAAAACGCAAGTCTTCCATGCACAAGCACACAGCCTCGCAGATCCGGACTCCATCTTTGACTACTTGACATTCAGAGCCTGCCGGAGCAAATTCCTCGTTTGCATGCCTCCCACTGATTGGCCTTTTCTTGCGCTAGTCTTTGCTATATGATGAGCCATTGGTTTGGTTTCGGCGTGTTCAACATTTCCAGCGGATACGCGATTGGCTGCGCGCGGGGAAGCGTCACACCGTACAACGAATACCTGATTAACTGTGTCCCATTCACAAATTTCATTGTCATCTCGCTCACTGTAGCTCAATACTTTAATCGCTAATTATTTTATTTGCGACCTGGCGCGGAAATTAATTGCGCGACTGAACGCGGCTTTAACAAATGCGCTTTAATTGGCCTCTGGAGGCACTATAAACCCACTCATTAGGTCACATGGACTGTATTGCGCTGATCATTATGGGCTGTGAATATTAGGCCCGCACTAATCACGCACGAATATATCAGGGTGTGTGACGGAAACGCAGACGTGAAGATTTGTCCGTTTGATTACGCGTAAACGTTTCCGCGAGCGCGCCAAACGGAGGAAATTAAAATACTAACGAAACCGACGCAAAACGAAGCAAACACGCACAGCTGTGTCGTGGGTAATGTAGTTGGTGGTGGGACGGGGGGGCATCAGTTGTTGAATCAGATGCGGTGACGGACTCACACGGTGCTGGAGGTGGACCCGGTGGGCGCCTCGGCCCCTTGCGAAGCTTTGATTGACGCACAGAGAGGAGTAGCGGGCTGTGAAATTTGGCATTCCTGGCCAGAGGAGCTGAAATAATGGCATTATCCAGTGGGAGAGGGCCCACTTTTTACTCCCCACATATTCACCCGACCCCAGCCCACTCAGAAGGGATCTGATTGTGCAGCCAGTCGGCAAAAAAATGTTTGATGTAAGGCGGGGCATGATGGATCCGGTGAAGGTTTGGAGCGTTGATGCCCCTCTGCTTTCCGGTGACTCTCACCAAGCCGCACCAAGAGTGTCCCGTCCAACTGTCTCACACAGAAGGACAGAGGAGACGGAGGACAGGTAGACCCCCGACCACCGAGATGATGACAGATCAGAACCGAATCACCTCCGCAATGAACTATACTTCCCAAGATTCCAACGAGTTATTACAAGTATTAGAACAAGAGACAAAGGGAACACCTGGCCATTAAATGTTCATAGAAGCCATAATTGTTCTCATCTGAAATTTAAAAAAGGGAATTTCTGATTTGGGCTCAGGATAAATACATTATTTGATATGAATAAATTTGTTTCAAATACATAGTTGTAATAGAAAGGAATATTACAGTAAAGAGATCAGCGTCAGTTTAGTAGTGAAATTGAAATTGAGATCAGAAGTAATCTGATTTAACACTGTTCATTTCCTAATCAATCTGTAAAAATATTATCACATGAAATTAATAAAAAATGAATCAAACCAACTGCAAGACCCTCATTACTTTTTAAAACCTGCTATTACTTAACTCACTTTTTACTTTTGTGTTATTTCCTGACCAAATGTTTCCTTCAGTACAGAAATGACACAACAGGCAACACAACTCAATTAATATATAAAAAAAAACAAAACAAAAAACATGCACAAACACACAATAAAGAATTGACAATTGCATCTTCAGTTCACAGTTTAGTCAAATTGACAAACTGAAACATGCAGAGAGTACTGCAATGTTTTTTTTTTTATCAGATCTGTTAAATATAATGTCAGTAAAAGATTAATTTTATATCCAAATATAAAAACATAGTTCAAACCAGACAATAATTTTTTTGTGTAATTTACAGGTTCTGTGGAATCCATATTGCCTTGTTTTATTATATTTTAATTTATCTGTGTAAGAATCAATATTTTTTTAACTGTTTGAAGGGAAAAGGAAAGGTGTAGGCTATTTAGTTGCCTGAAATTATATGAAGAAATGGAAGATAATTTGAGATTAATAGTACCAATTATTTAAGTAACATCTTTCTGCACAAGAAACACAAAAACAATTTTGCTTGATTATTTCAAACATTGTTGTTTGTTTTAATGTCACACGTCAATTTAAATATATATAACTTTACAAATTAAAAGGTGCAACATAACTGTAGGAAGACACAGTTTCAACAGAGTAATTTATAATAATGATGCTTTTTTTTTGAGTGAAAACAGGCCTAATATCTGAACAATAAATGACAGTTGTAAGAATAGAAATCCCCAAACATCTGCACACTCATATTTACAGAAAACTAACCTAACTTCACCAAATGACAGATTTATTTCAATCGCTGCATTTGAGGAATTGAAAAATCAAACATTTTGGTTTTACAAAATATACAGTTTTGTTGTATCTATTTAAAAACAATACAATGGAGAATAATTTCCACTGAGACACCTACAACAACCATTTGTTTAATCTGGTTTAGTAAAAAAAAAAAAAAAATGCTTCTGAAAAAATGTTTTTTGCTTCATGGAGTATTTTTTAAGTGTTGGAAGCAGAAGAGTGAAACAAGGAGAACAGAGGTGAAGAAAAAAAAAAAACAGAAGCAGAACATTTTCTTTCATATTTTGAAAATGTTTCTTCTTAAAATAAGCCCAAGGGCAAAGTGCCACAAACAGCCGTCCCTGCGGAGGGGCTGACTTTAAACTGCTGCCCGTGTGAGGTGTCATGGGGGCTGAGAGAAGCCTTTTAAACATGGGAGTTATTGTTCCTCTTTTACCAACCTCCCATCCTCCGAAAATGTACCTCCTTTCTTCCTCTGCCCTTTAACCTCTCCCAACCCCCACCCCTCCATCTCACGTCTCTCTTCAGATTTCCCCTCTCATCATCCCAAGACCAAACAACCATGATGGATCGTCATTGATAATTTCCCCACTAAGAGAGAGGAAGAAAAAAAAGTTTAATGGAGAAGTTTTTTCTGTGTGTGTGTGTGAGAGTGGGGGTTTGGGGGGTGGGACAAAGGTTCAGCTTCATCTTTTTTCATGAAGTAGTACTGGTAGTAGTAGAAGACCTCGCCTTAAGCTCCGAGCCCTTCTTGTACCCTGTGTCTTCCAAATAGCCCCCCCCCCCCCTTCTCCCTTCATGCCTCCCTCTTGAAACAGACTCTATGGACTGCATGCATGACATTCCAGCTGTGTGGGTGGCACAGCCTTTTACAACGTCTCCAACAGCACACAGGACTCCCAGAGCACAAGAGCAGAGGAGCCTCTGTCCTCTGATCCATCTCCACACTCTCCTCTCACTGGCCCCGGTGTGTGTCTGTCACACTCATGCGTCGGACTTGCGCAGCCTGAGGGACAACAGCTGATATTTGGGAATCTAAACACTCATAAAACCTGACATGTCAAACAACAAGTCAGTGAGTGTCATTGTGTTTGACCACATTGATGTGTCTGGGGTCCAGAACATTCACACCATTATTTTATAAGTTTATAATGACTTTTCCTAATTCTAAAAAAAAAAAAAAAAAGGTTTATAACGAGGATTTTAATCTGATGATATGTTCCAGATGTCTGCAGGTCTCAAAGACTGCTGCTAA
>JAPTHA010000005.1:4938004-4966590 GCA_029814585.1 Gymnapogon annona | reverse complement strand
TATATATATATAGAGAGAGAGAGAGAGAGAGAGAGAGAGAGAGAGAGAGAGAGAGAGAGAGAGAGAGAGAGAGAGAAAATGACAGAAAAATAGTGCAGGGAGGGGTCTAGAGGCTGGGGGGTTTAACAGTAGGGAGTCAGATGGGGCAGAGGGGCGGAGGTTGATGCAGCAGAGAGAAAGAAGGAAAGAGAAGATTTGGAACAGATTGGATGAGGGAGAGACTGTGATCATTTTTATGGTGGTAGAAAACCAGCGCATTTCAGAGCATGTGACACAGAAAGAATGTGTGTGTATGTGATAGATCCACCGACAGTGGCTCACACTGAGGCCTTCAGACATCTGTGAACTAAAGAAAAAATGGTGGATAAATTCCATGAGTAGTGATGCCCGAGTGGTTCAGAGATATTCCAATGGTACTTACCAATATCCCAATACCCAGTGCCTGATTTGTTAGAAAGAGGAAAAAAAGCAGATGGGGATATCAACTCCTGTCATAGTATGATGTTTATAGTTTGTGATATGTCTTTAGTGGTACATGGGTGGTATATCGTATCCAAATTACAAAACACTATACTCCTTGAACGAGAGGAGCCATTTTCCACATCAGTAAATGACTGCAAATGCAAAGTGAGCTGATGTCATTAGAGTCAATCTAATATTGGTTTCATTAAAGCTTTAAGTTGTCTGAGCTGCAAAACAAGTGGTAGGTACACTCTTACTTCTCGTGATCACAAGACTGTGATGTTGTTGTCAGTTATCAGCAGGAAATAGACCGGGGGCAATATCAACCAAATCAGAATTAATTGCACGTCCTAAAGAGAAACTTTGATCGTTTTGTCAAGTTGTGATGGCGTTCTCTCAATATCTACAACTGCATTCTCACTCACTGGGTGGTTTCATGGGGAAGACAAACCAAGTACCCATTCAATTGGCCAAAGGCTCTAATAAGCCTTACAATCTGAGCTGACATCTGAATCATCTTTTCATTTAAGCTGCAAAATGTTCTCTTTCTCTTAGCAATGTGTTAAAGGTTGCAGATGAGCTTGGCTTTAAAATTATGGAGGTCTAGTGTGAAGAATACGGGTTAATCAGCTTCTCCATCATGTTCCTTGCATTGAACAGGTACCAATATTGGACAGAAGTCTGTCACACAATGTTTATACATAATGTCAAACGAGTGGGTTTGTATAAGCTGAAAGCAAAATCCAGTAAACTTCACGTCAGACGAAGAATAGAACTTGCAAAAATGCTCTGCATCAACAGCCGCAGATTTATTCTCTGTTTTTGACATGATAGGTCCAGGTCATTTCAGCTGTATGCATATAAAAACAAAAGCAATATGGTGACAAAACCTATGCTGAGTTGACCTCATTCCATGTCTTCTGTTACTTGCTACATCCACACCGCCTAGTGACATAATGGCAGGGCACAGGAGGGACAGACTTGATTTTAAAGTGACAGACGGTGTTAAAGGTTTTGCGCTGAGGAGGCCAACGCCTTGGCCCAGTGCAATTTTAACCTATAACCTCACCTCACAGGTGAGTAGACCACCTACCTGAACAATTAACGATAGTATTTTTTTTAACAGTCAGGAGTGAAGGAGGTAAGGAGAGTTCCCCGGCAGTCTACTTCATACAAGTATGAATCTAAAATTTCACTTAGCTGTTGGGGAAAGAGTCATAGAATTCCCACATTACTGTTGTACATCTAATTTTGTCAACTCTGAAAATTAGCATTAAATCTGAATTTTAAAAACACTAAAATAGTACAATAGCCTATTCTTTAAATGTGTGCTGTTATTCTGTACGTTCTGTATGACAGGGTTTGCTTGAATTTAGCTGGCTCAGCACTTGTGTTTGTTTTGGGTCTTTAATCCTTGTCAGATACTGGGTCAGAGTGTCATCTCCACACAAATAGTTGTAAGACATTGTTTGGCAGCCATTACTTGTGGACAGAGACTGGAGATGTTGAAGGTACTAATAAATTACTTGACGGTCAAGCATAAGCGAGGAGGACCATCGGGGGGGAGCGAACTTAAATCGCAGTTAGGGTGGGGCTCTGTGAATGTCGGACTCTTAGATTAATTTTTTTATGTTATATAAAACAATGTCAGCTCAGTTCAGCCTTCTCTTTCTCTTTGGTCTCCTTTCTAATCTTTGCTGGTAGTCAGACACAGGGGCCTGTCTGTTTTCCTGAGGCTGGTGAGTGAGAGGGCCTTCCTTGCGGCACTCAAATCTGAGGGGGGAGAGCAGAGGGGACTAACAGAGCAACTTTGTGTTCCATTGCACACACATAACAGCGGTCATATGACAACAAGGAGGTGGTGGAAAAGGAGGGGGATGATGAGGGAGTGCTATAGCAGCCTACTACCCACTGATGAAGGGTGTTGGTCTGTGCTGAAAGAAACGGACAGGGTCTGTGTACGTATGCCTCGGTGCACACTGCGCCAAGTTGCAGCATGTATTTGTGCAGGTTTCTGGAATATAACAACATCAAAGCCTATAGAACAATTTGTTTGATATAACAAGGATTTGCAGGAAAGATTTTCCAACACTTCACAGTGAAGTGTTGCTGGCGGCGCATGCCAGCTATCACCAGAAAAAAAAGTGTTGCTATTGTACTTTTCTGAAAGCTAGCAATGCATATGATCTGGAATAATTGGTTAGTTGATTAGCAAAGACGATAACGGCAGCAGGGACATTTTTTCAAGAGTTTAGTTTTTATTTTGGGTGGGGATGCGAGGAGATTTGTTTTACTACATTGAGACAAAGAACCAACCTTTACAGCTCTGTTTCCATCTGCGTTCTTCATATGTGGAATACAGTCTCAATGCTATTGTTATATTTGTGGTGGTCTTTGGGTGGTCAGTACTTTTTATTATTCTTTTGGTTTGGCTGGAGCACATCATGACAGTACAACTCATTGACTAAATTGGTTTGATTATTCAACTTTGAAAATGTATCAAAATGCCCATCCCTGATATAATCATGATGTATGAGGTATGCCAAGCAGAATAATAACCATAATTATTTTATTAAGCTTTTATTTGTGTGATTGTACTTGCAGCGGTAATATATATATAGTCTAATTGTTGTGTTTATACTGACTACATGTTGACTATTGAACCAAAATTAAATGAAATATTTTCGTTATGTTTGCTTAATTAACACACAACTGTCTTCACTCAGTACAAAAAACAGTGAGATTTACCATTCATGTCACTTGATGAGACGAATGCATGCTAAAATTTAAATTTTAAGGTTCTAATGTACAAAACTAAAGACCTTGAAGAAAAAAACCCCTTTAAATTACATTAATTAAATGAAACAAATTTGCTAAGTAATATTAAAACCAAAGAATATCCCACAACACTTTTGGATGTTTAATGTTTAACATGCTGTGTTTGGTGCCTTTTTATGCTTGAATAGTTGACATTTTCTCACATCCCATAGTTTAAAATGATCTGTGCTCATAGTATGTCCCTCGTCTCTAAACACAAGATCTTCTCCAAATGCAAGATCTGGTAAACACAGTACAGTAAATGTAGCCACAGATAATGTATGTGTAATATATATATGTGTGTGTGTGTGTGTGTGTGTATGTATGTATGTACTGTATGTATGGATAAATACAAATCCCCACCCCCACTAAAAAACCCCCCACTTCATTCAAGAATATATTCATACCAGTGCTTTCAGGACTGAGATGTGTAACATACAGCACAACATGGAAGATTAGTCAATAATAGTACAGTATAGTGTAGTAATAGTACAGTATTTTCTGAATGATTAAGGTGACAAACTTTCAAGACATCACACAATGAATTTACTCGATTAGAGGCAAACAGTTCACCAGTACCTGCCCATTGGGAATTTTTTAACACGAGCCTTGGAGCATCATATATACTTTAGACTATGTCTTAGGAGTCTATGGACCTATAGTATACCATCTGAAGCAAAGTGAAATGTTTTTCATTTTCCTGTTCTACTTATCAAATCACTCACTATAGATAATGGCTGTGGGTTGTGTAAGCTCGAACCCGTCCGTTATCCACAATTTCCTTCTGTTACGAAAAGCACTTGGCAATCTGTATTATCTGCCATGACCCAGAGGAATATTATGTTCTGCTCAGCTTTTGAATGTAGATTGGGATGCATTTAGCATTACACTAAACTGTCTTGGTCAGTGAGACACCACAGAAAACGCTTTACACAACAATCAAAAGAAAAAAAAAAAGAAGAATACACGAAAGACACTCACAGTTGCATGTACACCAATGCATACACTTCACTGTCTACCTTGTGCCATCTTATCCTTTCACATCAGACAGCCTACCCATAGCTCAGCCTGTGCACAAACATGCCATTGTCATCACTGGCTGACCTTGTGATTCAGTGTGACCCACTGGATTGAAGAAGGGGGAACACAACCATTGAGACCAGGAACGTTAAACAGAGCATTATCACGAAAAAGCATCTAGCATCCAGAGACCTCACCCCAGCCTGTCTCCACCCTCTAAACAGCCCACTGTTTTCGGGGGAGTAGAAACAAGAACACTGCCCACCATTGTTTTCTATAATGAATGAGTAGTGTCCTCATATGTGTACAGTATACAGACATCTTTCTCTGAAGTCCCCACTGGGACAGCAATCAGGAAGTGATAACACGAAATGTTGAACAAACAATTGTGAGAACTGACAGTTATGTCCAGACTTGAAAATATTATGTTGGAATGACATATGTAGAGATATTTGTTTTTGCTAAGGTCGTCAGTTTACACAAATATAATATTATATTCAAACAATTTCTTAGTCATAGTTGAAATGATGTTCTGAGTAATGTTTACCATAAAGGTTTCTGGGAAATGAAGAGATAATGGTCTAGACATGTTCAAGATACTATACACAAAAGCCAAAGTGTTTTTTTTTAATCTCCAAGTTCAACAAATAGGTCACAAATGCTCATTTTCCATAGACACGGTTTTAGATTAGAACTGTTGAAAGAACTCTTGTTTCACCCGGGACTAAAATTGATTCAGTGTATCAACCTGAAATAAGATTTTGCTATTAGCAGCTCTCAGCATTATAAAGAAACCTCAAAAATAATTTTAATCTATATTTGCAATAGCTGCCACTGGAGGATTCCATGAGCTTTATTGTCATACCAGCACACATTTACATGAGATGGCATGAAATCCGATGCCCATGTTACCAGATTTAGGCCAGTAAAATCTATATACACAGTGAATACGAAAAATAAAGATTAAAAAATAACAATGGAAAAGTAAAAGCAAGACCTGCGTTTAAAAATACTCATCTGTGCAAAAGTGCAGTGCAAAGGGGAGGAAGTCTGAACAGAGGGATGATGAGTTCTTTTGGCTTTTTCCCGTCCGCGGTCGCCATAGCGAATTTAATTCGCATATTTGATTTGGCAGGAGTTTTAACGTCGGATGCCCTTCCTGACACAACCCTTGTATTTATCCGGGGTTGGGACCGGCACAATGAGACATTGAGGCTACAGTTGTAGGCAGCAGCATGAAGGTTCTTGCCCACGAAAGTGAGAACAGAGGGAGTTTGTCAATATTTAGGTTAATCAATCATCAGGTTCAGATACTATGCTCCAAAATAAAACGAAAAATCGAAGCATGTCTATTAGTTCTTTAAAGATCGAATGGTCTAGCATAAATAGACTTAAATGGTGAATGAAGATCGCTCTGTCTGCAACCTACACTTCTGACGTAGAATGGGCTGACCACAAACCTCTGACTCATCACTTAGAAGCTGACTGTCTCATTTAGAATACTTCATTTATTTGCTTCGACTCAGATGTGCAGTAAAGCAGCTTTTCAGTAGAATTTGTGAATTGTTAATAGCCAAAAGACGATGTATATTTCAGTGGCATCACATGATAGGATATTATCTGCTGAATGAATCTATGTTGCAACTGGCATTGGGGTGACATTGATCTATCACCGGGCTGCTAGAAGCATGAAATTGACTGTCTGCTTTTGTCCCAGATTCCACGGTGTTATAGTTATGGCATACTTAGTCTATGAGACCCACATAAAAAAACATTTACTCTAGTTCTATACAGGCAACTCACCTATGATAAACAGCTGCCTTTTAATCTTTGGCAAGTTAGACATTAATTCAAAACATTTAAGTTTTGATTTCGGGTATCAGTAAAGAAATTAATCAATTATGAATAACTGTTGATTCTAGTCATTGACCTCTTCATTGAAAACTGGAGCAAAACGTTGCCTGCTTTAGAAAGATGATTCTTATTAAGCATGTAGTAATAAAAGACTGTGTAGTGTCAAGCATTATCAGACATATGCTGATGAAGAACCTTGATTTTAAATGTGTTTAAATATGATCATTTAAGATTGCCAAACAAGTTTTCACCAGATAAAGATCTGAATCTGTGAAATGGTGTGGCATACCTTGTTAGAAAGTTGTTCTATATATTAGCTGGCAGATGTTCAAGTTCACAGAACATTTGTCAGATTGTTAACATGGCTAATTCATTTTCAAGTGTCACATCTGACCTAATAGTCAATTCACACTGGAGGTACTGTAGCAGGACTGTGCAAAATACACCTGGGCTACAGACAAGAAAGACAGATAATATTTATACTGATTTTTAATTGTGTTACATAACTAGTTTAGCTATCCTGAATATTTTCTCGTAGTCCTTGCCTTTAAAATATGTCATTATTCCACAAAGTATTTAAATGTAATCTACTTCTTTCAGATATATGAAGCTAAGATTAGCATTTTACCACCATGGTACTGACACAACAGTTCCTCTTAGGCCTTTTGAATGATAAGAAATGGCTTATCTTGTCATTTGACGTGATCTGGATAAGGAAGTTCAGGCACTGAAAGGCTGTTAAAGTTAGGTTTCATCATGAATGCTGTTTAAACTGTAAAAATTTGAGAAACACTGGATAAATTCAATCCAACACCAAATACAGTACAAAACTTATAAGTAATTTTTTTCTATAGGATCCTGTCCAAATATTTTCTTAGTTAGTGAAGTCCGAGGTAGCTACAGTAAGAAGTGTGTTTGAGTCTCCCTGCTCAGTACAACACTTGATGTGAGTCATGTGTAGACCATTTAGACACATTTACTCAGTCTAGTTAGATTAAAGCCCCATGACGCCAATCCATTAATAGAGTTTTCTTTAGAAATAAAGGTAAATCTTCAAGATACATAGATTTTAAATGAACCTAATCATGGTTGTACTACGATCTGACTCTCATTACAGAAGTACAACAGTCAGAAACCAATCGTACATTTTCTGGGTATATAAAGTTTCGCAACTGCTAGCTTGTCATTGGTGTGTAAGGTCACAGTGTTCTTTAAAAAGTCAAAAGTTGACAGATCCTTTCTGCCTTAGATTTTTAAACCCACATGAAAATAATCTCTATACATTAATGTGTTGTTAATAATCAGACAACAGTTGCTTTCCCAGTGAGCAGATCTAACAACTTTGTTGTAAGAGCTATCCACCTCGAATGTAGTTGTAGAAACTACTCTCCCCAGGGGAGCTTTTTTGCCGCACATTCCCACAGGCAGCAGGAACCATAGGAGCAGTGTGACTTCATCAGAGTTATTTATCTTCAAAATGTAAGTTCATGTAAGTTTGAGGGACTGCTCAGAATAATATATAATAATAATAATAATATTATACAAATTAACAATATATAATACAAATACCATGGAGTGATGATCTCCGTAAAGTGTCCAGCACTGTGTCCATGCTGCCTGTGTCAACAGCAGAGCGAATGTGGATTTAGTGTCATACATCCCATAATCAGTGACGAACAACAAAATGAACATGTGCACACTCTTCTGTCTTCTCTTCATCGGTTCATGGACCAGACGTGTGTCCCTTCTCTTCCTAGAGGTTCACACAGATACGGATATGAGTGGCGGAAACACTGCTGATACAAGAGGGTGGAAACACAACAGATGATGCACCAACAGGAAAGACAAAAAAACACATTAAGTGTTTATTATTAACTAATAATTGTTTGTAGATCTGTTGTATAAACTAATGTATACTGTTGTATTCAAGCAATAGGACTTGTGCCTACGACCTGATCACAGCCGCGATCACTGCAACACACTCTCCCTACTGCAAAATGCGGAAATGGGCGTGGTCTGAGGTCTACCAATCAGCAAACACCCAGGTCACATAGTTCCTGAGGGAACCAAGAACAGACCCTGACTTGGAGCAAGAATGAAAAAGGTTCTATGAACTATGGTCATGGTTCATAGTTTATACGCATTGGAAATACGCAAAAAAAAGGTTCTAAGAAGTAAAAAGGGTTCTTAGATCTACAACAGGTTCCTACAGTGGGAAAGCGCCTATATAGTACTAAAATTCTACTGTAACCTGCTACAGGTGCTGTTCTATTTTTAATGCGCCAATATGACTTTAAAACAAGTATTTTCATAAAGCGTGTCATTCTGTTGTTTATGGTTTTCCCAGCTGCAGATGATATTCTGATAGCGCTTGTTTCAAATGTCAACAGTGTCGTTGGAATTCTCGAAGAAAATGCTAACGTCCATGGAAAGGCCACAGAACATAGAGCAGGTGTGTTGTGGTTAGAATCAGAGTAAATGTAAAGTTAGGCTCTTTTTTTTTTTAACTTCTAACTTTACATTTATCGTTCTGAAGACAGTACGAACCTTTACAAGACTCTAGAATCAGAGTAGATTCTTTGGAGCAGGTTTGGAAGCTCTGCCATCTGTTGAATATCTCTCTGATCTGTCAGTACACAGTGATATACTCTGCTGCATTTTCGCAATTTTATTTCATTGCCACTGTCATTTCTCTTTAGCCTGATCTACCCCAGTACATTTCAAACCCCTGCCTTGTGTGGAGCAACGCCAACAATCACATCTATCTGAAAGAGAATTATTACATCCCAACATCCGTTTACCAGATTTTCTGTTATACATGCCATCATCGGGGATTAGAGCTTTCCATGTCTAAAAAACCAACCAAATCAACTGCTCTGCAAAACTTATAAAAGTGTACTCTCCTCTGCGATGCTGTGGTGACTACAGGAGCTCTAAACAACTGTGGTACTTGAGGAGAGCATGCCTATTGATCACCTCAGATTTTCTTAATAATGCGTTCCTTGTTCACAGCCTGTGTGGCATCTTATAAATTAATAATGTCTCTTGCACAGCCTATTGTCTCACTTAGAGACTTTCTTTGTTTGGATAGACAGTCTGTCCCTGGACATTCACAAGGCTGCTTTTTGTTTCTTGCTGTTTTCTTTACGCACCATTGTCTTTACAGCCACAGTTTTTTTTTATATTGTTAGTCTTGACAACTACAACACTCATCAATAACTGACAAAGGCAAAGGTTTGATCACAGTTTTCCATCTATTGCTTATTCTTGACATAATAAGAGGACTTAGTATAGATTTTGTGATTAGTTACTGTTTAATTCCCAGGGGTTTAGAATTTTATTGCAAAAAAATCATTGAATACGAACAGTCTTTAGTCTTCACTGACCTCTTTTTGTCAGGCAACCGGCGGTAAGCCAGTCAGAGTCCAGAAGAAACCTTCCTTCAAGCCACTAAAACAGCCGCCTTTAGATAACAAAACACTGCAGTTGATCATAAGGTATGTGAGACAGTTTCCTCTGTGTGCATCAACTGTACATTAGTTTGCATCAGGGAGTCTAACTACTGAAATATGTTTTATATAATGCAAATTTCCATCAATATAGCAGAAACTGCTTTACACTAGCTGTATTTATTTATATAATAATAGGTTGATGGCACAATGCACTGGTGTAAAAAATAACAATGATATTAACACACTTACTTCATTAGGTCTAATACACCACCGGGCATATTGATTGGAATTTCTCAACAGAGTCATCATACAGTCACATTTTATGGACTATACTGATTTTTCAGTCATCACTGTAGCGGCAGCACAAGTCATAAGGTGCTTTCCCACAGAGTAGTTCCAATAACTCAGCTCAGTAGTTCTAAGAGCTCATGAAAAGCCAAAAATACCATGTGTGGTCTGTTATAAATCTCATGACTTATTATTGTTAACTAATAGATGTTGTTTGCACATCTGTTGTATAAATTGATCAATACCCTTGTAGAAAAGCAACAGGACTTATGCCTACGACCTGTTCACAGCTGCGCTATATTCACCGCAACACACTCCCTCTTCTGCAGGATGCGGAATGGCGTGGTCTACCAATTGCGAAACACTGACGTCATATAGTCCCATTAGACAAAAAAAAAAGACACTGCCTGCAAGTAGGAGCTAAAATTATTATGAGAACTATGGCTGTAGTTTGTACTACGACCATAGAACTGAAAAGGTTCCTGGAACTTGCAAAAACTGCAAAAGTTTCCTACAGTGGGAAAGTTCCTGTATTTTACACATGGGTGGCAGAAACTAAACTAAGTTTCTGGACAAGTTTCTATGTTTTTAAACTATAGAAGGAAACTTACTATAAAATGCGTAATGGCAAGATATAGTTTTTCAATGGTGCATAGGTTTCCTTTGACTTAGTGGGCATTGAAATACTGTAGTTAATATGGACAGATGTTTTCATAAGGTGACTGGATACAGGCAGAAACTGCTATCAGACTCTATATAAACTCTCTTGCCATAGATACTGTTTCAGAAATGATCCTTTACAGAACAAAGTTCACCTAACTGATGTATTGGTCACGGTTGAGAGTTTAAACATTAATGTTTTTTTCCACTTGCCAAGTTGGACAAGTCGGTCAGAAATTTACATTACTATTTTTACTTGCCCCAAAAGACACTACAGTTAATAGTACAACTCATTTGAACTTGATCTCATGATCAACTGTAGGATTTCTTTGTGAATGTGTTGGTGCCATGCATATGCTCTGTAGAAAATCACTGTAATGTATTCTTTCCTCCGGCATGCAAATCACACTAGCAAGTTTCCAGATTTACTAGCATGATGTGACATTTAATTTCCTATGGGCAATCCTCATTGTTGAGTTCTGCAGCTCCGCACACAATATCGAGGTAATGTGATATTCGCCAATTAAAGCTGCTGGAGGCAGAAATCACGGGAACAACACCTACATTTTAAGTGCACCGACCAGAAGGTCTTTCCTTCTTTATAGGAATAAAAATCTAAAGTCCAATGATATGCTTTGATGTCACTGTGGAAAAATGAAGCCAAAATATTATGGTTATAGGAGCTGCTCAGCTGTTTTGTGACGAGACATAGAATACACAGTGAAAACGTAGCTGATGTAAATAAAGATGTCTGCCTGAAAAGACGATGCCTTAAAGCCTTCAAATTAAGATCTTTCATGATCGGGTACATTTTCTAGCGTGTGAAAATAGAGGTCAGAGATATCTAGTGTCCTTTCAGACCACCTGAAAGACAATATACCACAAGGTACTTATATACATTGTTTTTTCCAAATTACACTAAAACACTAATGTACACTGAGTCTTCAATTGTTTTTCAGTCTTTCCCTTCTTTAAACTATTGTAATTACACCAGCGTTTCAGAATTCACAATGGGTCCACCTGTGTGTCTCATTATCCTTCTAGTCGGTATCCTTCTTAGGTGTTATCGTTATGCTATTTTTGGGGGCTTTAGTTCGTTTACATGGATTTGGGTACTGGTTAGGGGGTCTGTGAATGGAGATTTTCTTGGTTGTCATTTGTCTTCCTGTTCCCAGCAGGTTTATTCTGTCTGAAACACCTAATCCTAACCAGCATTCGATACCTCTTGAAATGCAAGCCTTGCAGCAGTGACACACACACCTGCATGCCTCATTCATAAATCACGACAAGGTAACTAAAAGAACACCTGTGGCTTTCACCTTTCCTTTACACTTTTGCTTTCCATTCATCAAGCATATACGTAGGTTCCCTTCATTTGTTCTTTGTCTTAACAGTACTTCTGTGAGACTGAAGGCTACTTCTGTACTCTACATCACTAAACCACTTCACTACTCCCTCACCTCAATTTCCTCCATTATTCTGCTGACATTATGTATGTGTTTTGATTTAAATCACTCTTTAGTAGCACGCTGATGCATAATAAATTTAGCATGCTTGCACAGACTTTACATAGCCACTATAGGGAGTGCTGTTCTATATATACTTAACAATAACTGAATGCACTGACCTAGAAAATCATGTTAGATATCAACATTCACCTGTGCCGACCGTGATGTCATCTGTTATTTCCTCCTCTGTGTATTCTTTTAAATGACTAAATGAAAACACTACTTGGACCAAAACAAGAGCTAAAAAATGTAAGATATTATAGCTCTCTCAAACTGTGCGGTACGTAAATGCATAATGCTGTGCTTGTCAGTTGGAGATTATACATTTTATTTTTGTGTTTTCAAAAGCTAGAGACCATTTGTAGATGTCTGTTAAATGGTAACATTTAATTTTGTGGCCGATTGCTTACATTTGTCTCATAAAAAAAAGAGATAACTCCATCTAATGTGATTTGTCAAAAAGTAATTTAGAAATGTGTTTGTAAGCATATCATATTTGTTTAAAAAAATCATCACTGAAAACAAGAAAAGACAGGAATGGTAGAGTTGTGAGGAAGTGTTTTTCTTTTTATTAAAAAGTTCAGGGATTTTGGCTTGGCTTGATGACCCACGTCAGATAAATTCAACACGACTCCTCCCCAAATATTATACTGTTCTAAAGTGGAGCACATTAGCATCCGTGGTTGTGTCACTACCATGCTTATACAGCTGTCCAAGTAAAAACTGACAGACATAATGCTCTAATCATCTATTCTTCAACAGTATGTGTCCTGCCATCAGTTTTACTTTTTGGGCCAGATGAGACTCTTCCACTGTGTTACCGCTGCTCTAAAGTGGATTCTGGCTCTGACACCTACTATGTACTGAAGGGGTCTTCAACCCGTCGATCGCGATCCACAGGTCAATCTTTGCAGAGTTAAAAGTCGATCTTTAAACAAATCCTAGTTTGTTGCAAATCTGTCCACTGTGTCTCCTGTCTCTGATTGGGTCAATCAAATCTCAGCTACGCAGCTTACAGGCTACCTGCATTTTAACAGACGAAGAAGAAATAAAGTTTTTATTTTTACGTTCAACAAGAACTTACAAGACACTGTTTAAGGATTAATCTAAGTTGTTCTAATTTTCAACAAAAAGCGGCACTCAAAAAACTCGGGAATATTTTTAACTATAATTAACAAAAGGAGACCCACAACAAGAAAATTAAATAATCAAATAACCAACTCAAAATCACTCCGTAGAGGAACACGAGAATTTAGGATACAAACAAAAGACTAGAAACACAAAATCGCTCCTAAGAGGATGTACGTCAATTTGGAAAACAAAACAAGATTCAGTCAAGACTATTCAATACTAAAACTAAGGCTCTAGACTAACCACTACTTACTTGGGAAGATCCACAAGACACGACAGGACAAAGGTTCAATCACTGACACAAGGCACAACGATCTCACAAAGACAAGAGGTCACGAGCAGCCTTATATAGAGGAATTCCCCAGGTGTCACACATTAGGAATCATTACAAACAAGACAAAGATGGGAGAGGAATCTGGGGGTGAAGCTAGAGACACATGAGGAGAGCTCACAGGACCAAAAAGGGAAATCACCCAAAATAAAACCCCGGAAATACATAACCCTAGCTTGACATCACCCGAATCCTAACATTTCTGGCTCTTTTACCACTGAAGGAGAGGACCTGGGGTGAGGACATTTTCACTGAGTTCAAACGGTAAGTGCGTAACAACAATATTCCCATTCATTTTTTTTTTAAATTGATATTTTACCGCACCACAGGCTCTCCAACATTTAGTGTCACTGTACTTTCTCTGAGCTGGGGTCACAAAATACCTTACAGTGTTCTTTCAGCCATACTCTCGCCAGACTAATTAGTTGGTTGTTTTCCACTGATTAATATTTATCTCCTCCCATTCATCTACTGATATCTCAATGTTTGTTCCCCACTCCCATTTTTCTCTGATGTAATCTGTGTTATTCGCTTCTAAATCTTCTAGGGTTGTGTACAATTTAGAGACAGTTTTCCGTACGATTTGTGATTTGTATGCTTCGATCATGATTTTTATAATACCTGTCCAGGCTGTATCTAAATTGACCTTTTTAAGTTCTTGCTCTACGTAATGCCTCAGCTGCAGGTACCTGTGGAAATCTTGGTTTTGAAGTCCAAATCTATCTTTCATTTCCTGGAAGCTAATCACCTGACGATTCTTAATAATTTCCCAATGCATCTTGGGACCATTTTTCTATAATTTAAAACTGCAATCTAATTTATTTGGGGTCAAATCAGCGTCATGTGCTATCCACCTTAAGAACTTACATTGATTTGTTAGATCATGCTTCTTCACAATTTCGAATTTACTTCCAAATTTTTATGGGCACCCCCAGCCATGGGTTTAGACTTGGTTTTAATTGATGACCCAGTTTACTGTCACATATTATAACTTGTATTGGTATTCCCTCGATAGTACTTTCCTCAATATCTTTCCATTTTGCAGTGTCATTTGGATCACAAAGATTTAACAGGACCTTTAACTCTGCAGCCTGAAAATATATTTTTAGACATGGAAGAGCAAGCCCCCCTTTCTCCTTAGACAAGACTTAGGCAATTTTTTTCTACCTTATTTTTGGCCTTGCACCTTGCCACAAAAACCGAGAAATAACTTTGTCCCATTCTTTAAAGTCCTTTCCAAAGACCTCTAATGGAAGATTCTGAAAAAGGTATAACAGTCAGGGTAAAATGTTCATCTTAATTATTTCCTCTCTTGACACCAGGCGCAGATATGGTATCAGAGTCCATTTTCCCAAATCAGTTTTAATCATAGTCATTAGTACATCATAATTACAGGATTTCAATTTTTTCAAGTCTTTAGGTATGTGAATACTTAAGTATTTCATCGAGTTAAGAGGTCCAGTTTGATTTGTCTTGTGCTGAGATGTATCATTCTTGCCGTGATTTGTTGCTTCAGTTTTGAGCGTTGCAATATAAACCACAATAGCTCATATTTGTAAATACATTTCACTATCTGATATTAATTTGCATGTCAGTTATCAAATGTATGTTCAAAATGTTTTTGGCAGTAAAACAATACAGCACAATGCATGGATTGATTTCTGTGTTTCTAAATTTTAGAATCTAAATGTTGTTAAGTAAATCTAACATGGATGGTAGATCTTTGCTTTTTGTCTGACATGAAAAGTAATGTGGCTTGAAAAAGGTTGGTGACCACTGATGTATTGTATTAGACACTTGAGAGAAGTTTCTGTTGCTTCACAGAGAGCAGTTGCTGAGTTTTCAGTGGACATGCCTCACCAATTTCAAATTATGAAACATATACATTATATATATATATATATATATATAGAGAGAGAGAGAGAGAGAGAGAGAGAGTCAGGATTTATGTGTCAAGCGGAGTTTGTGTTTAGTTGTTCATGTTTTGTTTTGTTACTTCCTGTTTGTTCAGTGACTCTCTGCTCTCGTTTCAGATAGCTTCACTCCCCAGAACCCTTCCCACCTGTGTCTCTTGTCTCATCAATCCTGATTCGCTTCACCTTCTCCTATCCTTGTGTTTAAAAGTCTGTGTGCTCCCCTTTGTCTTTTTTGCCTTGGCCTGTGAGTTTGACCATCTTGTCGAGCCTTGTCTAGTGTCCTTTAGAGAGTATGCATTTGTTTGTAAGTATTTTTGATAGTTTTGAGTTGAACTTTGAATTCTAGTCATTTTTTTCTAAATCTTAATTTGAAAATTCTGACATTGTGACCTTTTGCGATTGTGATTTTTCATTATAGTTATAGATTCATGATTTTCCTGTTGTAGGTTTTTTGTTAATATGTACTCATGTGTTATTTGGCATTGCTTTTTGTTATCATTAAATTTATAGATAATGGGATCTGATTTTGTATGTTCTGCGAGAACCTTAAATAAACACTCTTTTTTGATAATCCTGATCTTGTCTGCATCTGGGTCCATCGTCAAGTGAATTCTTAACAGAACGATCTGACCAGAAAATGGACCCAACAGATATAGAAACTTTGAAGGACATTATACTCCCTCAGGGGGAGAGTATTAGGCAAGAGCAGGACCAGGTTGCCTTATTGGTCCGAGACATGTCAGGGCTCTCATCACATCAGGACACAGCTGGGTCCTCAATGGCGGCTCAAGTGGGTTAAGTGAGCCAACAAATGCATGAAATGTCGACTCCCAAAGCGGCAGCGGTTCCCCAGTTTGCTCCTCCAGTCAGTCCCATGGCGGTTGTTTCCGCTATGGGTCCTCTCTGGCAGCACCTGAACAATTCTCCAGACAGTGTTCATCCTGTTGCCTATTCCTGGTCCAGTGCAGTCTCCACTTCGAAATGAACCCCGGATACTTCGCGATGCTCTGAAGTGGCGTTTATGATGTCCCACCTGACCGGTTGAGTGGCCGCCTGGGCGACTTTAGAATGGGATCCGGGATCTCCTGTCTGTGACTCACCTGACTGGTTTTCCGCCACCCTCAACAAGATCTTCGATCAGTCACCCCCCGGTCGAGAGGCAGCACGAGCCCTGAAGAGGTTAGTACAAGACAGAAGAACCATTCCGGATTATGCCATAGAATTCCACACATTATCCACGGACGGTAGATGCAACGAACCTGCTCTTATTGACGCTTTCCTCGATGGTTTGTCCGAACAACTGAAGGACCAGCTGGCGCCGCTCGACATACCACAGGACCTGTAGAGAGTGATCACACTCACCATCCGGCTGGGTAATCAGCTGCAGGACCGGTGACGTCAACACAGAGAGGGTGTCGATTCACCTCTCCGCCAGAAGGTACACTCAGGCTACCGATGTCATGGGGTTCCCACGTAAGAAACGGTACTTCCTGGTTCCCGGGAAGAACCAATGCAGCTCGGATGCACCAAGCTCAGCCTGGAGGAACGGCAGTGCCAACTTCAGGAAAAGAGGTGCCTGTATTGTGAGGAGAAGGGACATATGCCCAGAAGTGTCCAGTAAAAGATCAGGATCACTGATGATGGGGAAGACGTCAGTGAGCCCAGAAATTCCAGTTTTGCTTCCCCATCGGATGACCACTAGTCTTTTGAAGCACCATCTCAAATGCGTAAAATGTAACGCACTTATTGATTCGGGAGGGGGCCTGAATTTACTGTCATGGGAGTTAACCAGAAGGCTAGGAGTCAAAAAGACTTCTGTGGACACTCCATTGAAGGCACAGGCTAATAATGGCAACCCTCTGTTTAGGGTTATGCACATGTCCGTCCCAATATGTTTGATTATAGACGATCATCAAGAAGAAGTTGTTTTCCAATTGTTTTACTCTAGCACCTAGGTGTGTGTTCTGGGGCTCCCCTGGCTCAGCATGAACAATCCCATGATAGAATTGAGCTCTGGACAAATCATTGGTTGGGGGATAAAGGAGCTGAGCTGCTCGCCCATATCTATCATCACACAGGAAGTCAACCTGAAGGGAGTGTCAGAGTATTATCAAGATTTGAAGCTAAGGCCATTTCACTTCCTCCTAACCATCCTTATGACTGTGCCATCGACCTCATTCCGGGAGCTACCCTTCCTAAGAGGAAATTGTATTCCATTTCGGGTCCGGAGAGGAAAACGATGGAGGAATACATCACAGAGTCTTTGAAAGCTGGCTTGATTTGTCCCTCATCGCCACTGGTAGGGGCGGGGTTCTTTTTCGTAGCCAAGAAGGATGGGTCACTTCGACCCTGTATAGACTACTCTGCTCTCAATGACATTACCATAAATAAGCATTATCCCCTGCCACTTATGAATTCAGCTTTTGAACAATTACAGTGTGCCCGTATATTTACCAAGCTGGATTTGCATAATTCATACCACCTGGTCAGAATTAGAGAAGGGGATGAATGGTAGACGGTGATTAATACTCCAACGGGACATCATATATCCTTGGCATGCCTTTTGGTTTAACTAATGCACCTGCGGTTTTTCAGAATCTAGTCAACAATGTACTTTGGGAATTCATCAATAAGTTTGTTTTCGACAAAAATAACGTGTTTGTCAAATTGAGAAATGTGAATTTCATGCAGAGTCTGTCTCATTCCTGGGATTAAACATAGCCTCGGGGTCCATACAGATGGATCCAGCTAAAGTAAAGACAGTAGCAGACTGGCCGGTTCCAGATAGTCGAAAGAAGGCTCAGAAATTCTTCGGGTTTGCTAACTTCTATCATGGTTTTTTTTTTCACTACTGCTCCGATTCTTAGTGTTCCGGATCCAGCGCAAAAATTTGTAGTAGAGCTGTGGTAGGGAGCTGTTTTGTCTCAGCGGTTCTCACAGGATGGGAAGATACATCCTTGTGTGTATATGTTTAAGAAGTTTTCAAAAGTGGAAAATAATTATGACGTGGGTAATCATGAACTATTAGCAGTTAAGCTCTCTCTAGAAGAGTGGCACCACTGGTTGGAGGGTTCACAACAACCCTTTATTGTATGGACAGATAATAAAAATCTTCACTATCTAAAGGGAGCGAAAAGATTGAACTCACATCAAGCTAGGCGGATTTTGTTCTTTAACCGTTTCAACCTTGATCTTTCTTATAGGCCAGGATCCAAGAACGGTATACCAGATGCCCTACCACATGTATTCGATCCTGTTGCCAAACAGCTGGAACACATTCTACCTCGTGACTGCGTGGTAGATAGAAAGTGACATGATACTAGCTAACGCTGACCGTCTGCCACCAGACAAATGCCCGACAGACAGACTCTATGTTCCAGATGGGTTAAGGTCTAAGGTGGTACATTGGGCTCATTCTTCTGTTATATAATGTCGCCCTGGTTTTAAGAGAACTTAATATCTTGTCTGCAGGAGGTTCTGTTGGTTCTCCATCGAGAAGGACGTAGCGTGAAGGTGTGTGGCGGCGTGTTGTGTGTGTGTGTGTCCAGTCCAAGTCAGCTTCCAGCGTGCGAGTGGGGTTGCTTCAGCCGCTTCCTGTCCCCAGCCATGCATGGGCAGAAATAACTATAGATTTTGTCACTGGACTTCCATTATTTCAATAAAATTTCAGTAAATTCTAACATTGTGACCTTTTGCCACATAAAGTGTGTTATTTTGTTATAGTTATAGATTTATGATTTTCCTGTTGTAGGTTTTTTTGTTAATAAGTACTCGCGTTTTTTGGTGTCGCTTTTTATCGTTAAATTAATAGAGAATTGGATCTGTATGTTCTGCGAGAACCTTAAACACTTTATTTTGATAATCCTGATCTTGTCTGCGTCTGGGTCCAACATCAAGTGAGTTCTTAACACACACACACACACACACACACACACACACACACACACACACACACACACACACACACACACACATATAATTAAAATAATTTACATAAGTAACATTAAAATAATTCATATACATATATATGTATATGAATTATTTTAATTTGGCTGCAAGGTTAATAAAAAAATCTCTGTGGCGTGAGACAAACTGAAAACCTGAAAAACCTTATTTATAACCAGTCTACATGGAAGGTAGCAGCATTCATGTTACTTTAGTCACTAGAAGAGAGAATGTTATGTAACCAAACTTGTCTGGAGTAGACGCTGCAATTGTAATTATTTGCAGCACGGTAAATGAATGATGTGACGTAAGCACCAAGGGGAGCTTGTGGAAGGAGAACATTGGGGGAGAGCTTGTAGGTGGTGTGCAGTCATAGTGGTGAAGGAGAAGCAGTGGAGTGACAGGTCTTGTCATCCTGGCTATCGTGTTACCTCAGTCCTGCATGATACAACAAGATGTTGGCCTCCCTCTCAAATGCCCCTCATGACTCTGCCCCCACTCACTTACTCTTAAAGAGACATGCCTCTTGTTCTTACTAGAGCTCTGAGTGTGATTGTGTGGTTGTGTTTGCGACAGTGGGGGTTGGATGTGTATGAGGTGTGTAAAAGAGTATGAGTTACCAGAGCAGATGCGCACAAAAATGAATCCTTATTTAGATGAAGGTAACATCAGGAGTTATTTATTATTGGAAGGGTTCCAAGGGTTTGAAGTTGCATATTTTCTTGGTTATTATTCATTAGGAACTTTGTTAATTTCATCCTGCTGTGTCGTGGTCTAGTTTCTAGGATGTAGGTAAGCAGCAGACCTCACTCTCCTCTATATACCACAACAGCATGGAGAATGCTCTTATTAACAATTTAATGTGACAATAATATACAGTGACTTTGCATTGTTGGCACATGTGTTTCTTACCAATTATCTAAAATGTCGTAACTTGAAAAAGTGCTGAAGTAGCAGTGCTGCTGCATATTTTCTGAAATTGCAACTATTTCACACATGGCTTTAATGTGTTTCACAGGCTCTCAGAATCAGTGATGTGCATTAACCGGTTTGGCTGGCTATGCCATTTCGAGAGGGTAGTGAGGTGCCTGAAGCCTGGAAACAATGCTCTCCACTCTGTTTGTGTTGTGATGCTTTGTTATGGCTTTGTTATGCTCCGTTTGTCCACTCAGTCTTTTGAGGAGTAGACCTCAATCACAGGGCTCGGAGAGATGCTCCCTCTCTCTGTTCTGCAGCTATTTGACAGCCGTGCAGAGCATAGTTTTGCCATCAAAACCAGGCCAGACTATGATTTCACATTTCATACTTTGCCAATAGCACGCAGCCTGTTTCAATGTGCATCTACAGTATTTATCACAGAATCCCACAGGCATTCAATGCTCCAAATTTGTTTTTGCTTTAAATGTATCATAAACTAAATGATGAAATTTTATTATGAAATAAAGTGTTAACTTATCAAAACAGAAGCAAAGCAATACCAGACATTCTCATAAATATTATTTTATCGTTTCCGTGATTACAGTAAAACCTGCTAGATAACAACACAGATGTCGGGACTAGAGGAAGGATCTTTAAAGCTATATGAAAACTTGAGAAGCAGGTATTGGTCTGGTATTTTTCACTGCGCTATTAAACAAACATTTAACCTGATGAGAACACTGCTCTCTACACAGCCAGAGGTACCAACTTGTACTTTGAATAGAGAAAGATACTTTTGGTCACATAAGGAAACATTCATTGTACTGTATCAGTTCCCTCTTCAGACCGTGGAGTTGACTTTCCCGAGCTTGTTTCTGTGTGTATGTTTGACCTTGATTATGTGTGTAAAGATTGTCTGTGTGTGCGCAGTGGTGTTAAATGGGTAGGTGTGGTCAACTGAGATCTACTTTGGGACAAAGTCTATGGTAACGCAAGACTGCAGATGGGGTGAGCAGGGGTGTGTGAATGTTAGGAGGAGAAAGTTAAAAATGCTGTGAACACAGAGTAAGTGAAGCAGGGCCAATGTTTGAATAGAAGAAGTAAATGTTCTGCTTGCATGGCTGAAGAAAGTAAGTATTTAATTTTATGTTTTTTTTTTCTTTACAGTCTTTCAAAATTAGATTGTATGATACTGACAATTTTTTCATGCCTAACTTGCTTAAAAAACACGGACTGGCTCAACACTGTCAATAAGAAGGAGCTGGGTGTCACCTGTAAGGTTGGCATATTAATATGTTATATGTCATTTGTTTAATCTGTACACAAACAGAACTATGTCAATGCTGACAGGTGTAGAAGTCTCGGTCTACTAATAAAGCTCATGGGCAGCAATACATGAAGGTAACAATAAAAAGTGACAGCAAGCAGACAAATTCATAATTGTAAAGCCACGAAATTTCAACTGCCTCCATTGTTAACAGTCTCCCAGCTTTATACTTTGGCACAGACATGACAGTGAAAGAAAAATGGGCTAAATGATTCCTTTCATGTAGTTGTTAATTGTGGGACAGAAAGTGATGAAACGCCTCTGATCTGTGTTGGACCTACTATCCATGTCTGTCTTCTCTCTCATACTTTGGCAGACTCTGGGGCCTTCAGCTGTGTGGGAGATATCACATCGCAGAAGAAGTAGAGAAGATTTTATCAAGAAGATCAAGTGAAACAGGCCAAATATTGAGCTGAAGTTGATTGTTGCAGTAGCAAAACAAGGGAGAAGCAGCACGAGAGCCATGTGGGAGGAAAGTGAAGTGGTTTTGGAGTTCACACACACAAAGTCCAAACACTTTCTCCACTGATAAACGTTGTGCACTCCTCAGCCCCCCCCCAGCCCCTCCCCTCTCCATTGCCTTTCCTCAGGGGGAGTCCCTGCTATGAACCCCAGCTCCCTTGGCATAAGCATTCAGTCCAACTACAGTGCCAGGCGCCGTGTGGGCATCCCACAAGTCTGGGTTCTGCCCACACAGGACTCACAGACTGCCCCTGAACAAAAAGAATGAAATACTCCTGAGTCACACCTCTGTATGGTGGCTCCCTTTTCTACAGTTAAATTGGTCTGCTGTGATTTTTTTGTCTGGCGCCTTTATACAAAGCGGAAAACTGTAGTGAAAAACCC
Organism: Gymnapogon annona; assembly: GCA_029814585.1. Lineage (NCBI taxonomy): Eukaryota > Metazoa > Chordata > Actinopteri > Kurtiformes > Apogonidae > Gymnapogon > Gymnapogon annona. The sequence continues at coordinate 4,944,115 of JAPTHA010000005.1, read as the reverse complement.
CTTACAACTCCACCATACCCCACTTGGAAACCAATTTGTCATAATTTGCTCCCCCATCAAGCAGAAGCACGAGTTCGTTTGTGTTCAGCACGTGGTGGAGGACCATGGGATGCCGTCAGAGCTCGGAGGAGAAGGAAGCTGCGCGGCGCTCACGGCGAATTGACCGCCATTTGCGCTCAGAGAGTCAGCGGCAGCGGCGTGAAATTAAGCTTCTGTTGTTGGGCACTAGCAATTCTGGAAAAAGCACCATTGTCAAACAGATGAAGATCATCCACAGTGGAGGCTTTAACCTCGAGGCCTGCAAGGAGTACAAGCCCCTCATCCTGTACAACGCCATTGATTCGCTCACACGTATTATCCGTGCCCTCACCACTCTCAAAATCGACTTTCACAATCCTGATCGGGCCTATGATGCTGTTCAGCTCTTCGCTCTCACAGGGCCGGCTGAGAGCAAGGGAGAGATCACGCCAGAATTACTAGGGGTCATGAAACGTCTGTGGGCAGATTCAGGGGTCCAGGAGTGCTTTCAACGATCCAACGAGTACCACTTAGAGGACAACACTGCCTACTACCTGAACGACCTGGACCGCATCTCTGCACCTGAATACATCCCAACTGTAGAGGACATCCTTCGATCCCGAGACATGACCACCGGTATTGTGGAGAATAAGTTCACCTTCAAGGAGCTCACTTTCAAGATGGTAGATGTGGGTGGACAGCGCTCAGAGCGAAAGAAGTGGATCCACTGTTTTGAGGGCGTGACTGCAATCATTTTCTGTGTTGAGTTAAGCGGCTATGACCTCAAACTTTACGAGGACAACCAGACGGTAAGATAAATCTTTTTAAATGTCCACACACTCGTGTTTAGTTGAACTGAATCTATGCACATACACTGAACAAATACATGTATGACTGTATCAACTTGAGTCAACAACAGAGGAGGAACAAAGCAGGTCACCACACAGTGAGCATGAGTGTTACAGACATTCTTTCATATTTTTCTTTCCGCTTACAAAAGTGAGAGTTTCTTCCTTACCAACAGATTAATCTTCAAACATATACAATCCAGGATTCCCTGTATATACAAGAAATTACATTCTTACTTCTCATTTCTTCCTAACACTGAAGGTACAGCCACCTGCAGTGTGTCATACTAATCTAGATACAATCACTGTATTCTTCTGAGAAACACAAAAAGAACTAATCTATGTTGCTGTGTCATTTCCTGCCTGTACTTTCCCTTCTATATTGCAGCATAAAGGTTTTGGTATAGATATGAAGGGACTTTTTCTTTTGTTTAGTAAATTCATAATATTTGCTGACAATACATTTAGTCTGGTAGCGGTTTGCCAGAAATTGTGACAAGTTTCTGCGGTGTTCTCTCATATCATTAAAGACAGTGGCTCAGGCTTAGGCGCACATGTGCAAAATTTCACAGCATAAGAAAACCACAACCCAAATGTATCGTATTTGATATTATCTCAAGAAAATGCATGAGAAAGAACTGACTGCTCGTCACTCAGCAACAATATCTCAGGAAATGGATAGGCCACACATTAGACCCTATGTAAAAAGAACCTGCACTTTAATTTGATTAAAATTGCAGGAGACGGTCTCCCCAGAATCCCAACAAGGTATCCCCAGCCATTCGCTGTATTCATTTTATTCTCACCCAAAATTACATCACTGCATCCTGTAATTCCTCTCCAATTTATTCATTTTTGTTATGTCTGTAATAAACAATTTGGAGGGGTCTTATTTAAATTTTACAGGCCTTATATGAGGTTTTGGCCAAGGGCAAAACCAGACTGATTTAGCTGCTATGGATGAAATCTATTTACAGAATTGTACCTTAATGTAGTAAAGCTATTTCATATCACACTGAATCAGGAGAGAGGTTTGTGATTGTGTGTGTTATCTTCTATTCGTGGTTTTGGAATTTCAGGGCTTTCCTACCCACAATGTATCTCCATTGTTATTTCTGTGTTTTGAAATGGTTGGTAGTTATTGTTTGTGCAAATGCATTTACAAGAATGTAAGGTTAACAGTATATACCATACAATTTACTTTTTTGCTCAAGGCCAAATAGGAGGGCTTTTTTTGGGGACATTTTTCCCAAAGGGATTTTGCTATCATTTTTTCTTTTAAGTCTTTTGTTTACAGAAAACTAACTCAGGATAGTACAAAGAAAATGTCTTTTCTCTGAGAAGTGAACTGTCCTGATTATTCACGAGTTGCTCACATAAAGTGTATCCTGAGTTTACACTGTGCAAAGTTGGAACATGAAATCAATTAGTTTTATAGGTTAAAAATAAAGTAAGAGCAGAAAATGCAGTATGGTGTTAATTGAGTTCACAGAATAAAGTGTGATATTGTACCTGTGAGAATTAACAGATTGTGAAGGCACTTTGTTGCAAAGGGAGTTCACAGGTGCTTGAAAAAAAACCCAACTTTAATGATTCCACAATAGAAAAAGAAAAAATGAAGCGGTCAAAAGTTCCTGATACAAAGAAACCCTGAAATTAACAGTGCTGTCCTGTGTCAGAGCCCGCTCTGACATTACAGCATTGCATTATTCAACAAGCACAGATGTACCACATCGCATTCACTGGTGTGGTGCCACTAAGGTGAGGTAGCCTTTCTGTTCTTTAATGTTCAATATCTATGACTGTGTTGGTTTTATTTGATGAGCAAACTGCAGAAAACTGCTAGTCAAGTTAGCCTTGATGTCGTCCAAACTCCAAGCCTGTCACTTCATCTTATAGACCTTAAACACTTTATGTATCATATAGTAGGTCTCTGCAATATGGCCAAAAGTGTCATCATGATAAATAGGATCATACAGTCATTACTGTGCTAAGTGTCAAGACCATAAATATATAATGGTTTTAAAACATGTTGTCATAGTAGTTATAAGAGATGTAACAGGATGAAAATGATAGAAAAGTTGTACCAACACAAAAATACATAAAACACAAAATGAAATCAGCCCATATATACATCTCATTTCATGAACAAATACTTATTTAGATCTTTTCAAAATAAGTGATATGTAAATGCTAGCTTGTGTTTTGAATGATATTTTAGATAACTATGTAACTAAATTAAAGTGAAAAAGAAGAATCACTACTGTAATTATGCTTTTCACAGGATTAAATGCTCTAAATACTTAATTTCTGTACTTATATATGTAAAATACAAATATGACACATTATATATATACATATATACTTATACATACATTATATACAATACATTATGTATTACTATTATTGCTATAATATTGTTGTATATACCTAGTGAGCTGAGGTTTCTACAATTTGAAGGGTTTTTTTCACTGACTTGAAGCAGGGGTCAAAGGATAGAGCAGAATATAGATTCTTTAGTGATGATTTATGATATTGAGCTACACATGCAAAATTTAAGTGGTCTGAACAAGAAATTGTATCTCAGTTAATATGATTAACGTATCACCTATTTCAGAACAGACATACACAACGTTATTTTTCAATTGTGAAGGTTAAAAAAATCATCAAGCGACTGCTTGTTTGTGTTCAAAAGGCCTGAAACTATTCATGGCTAGACACTATTACAGCATGACTGAGGCATGATGTCACCTACCACCAAGTAAAGACAAATATTACAAATATATACTGTAGATATCTCAAAATGATGGTGCACACATTTAATTAAAAACGAATCAGTAGCACTTGAGGAACATTTACAAAATAGGTCCCTGTACGGATGTATATAAGGTTGTATGTTACATTTAATTGTAGTCTTGTTCCTGGCCTGTCACGGTGAATCAATTTCTACAACGGGAGAAATGAGCACATACACAATGTTATGGATATTGAATCAAGCCATGCACTGGCAAACTAGCGGAGTGGTTTTCACTGTTAGAAAAGTCATACCTTTATGGTAGATTCCAGTGTCAATGTGGATTATATGTCTCTCTATAACCTCTCTTCACATTTTATATAGAGACAATATTTAAAAATGAGAAAGCATATTCTATATATGACACCTATGTACAGAATGAAGTGAGCATATAAGGCTCTTTGACATAGCATACACAGAGAAGGATGAGTGTGAATTTTAAACTTAATTAGTTGATATAAACACACGGTATACTTATGCAATAGCACTGAAACACTTAACTTCACTTTTTGGCATAATGTAGGCTCAAAAAGCCTCATGTACATTCGTTAAATAGATGACGTCCTAGCATGCAAATGGAATTAATAAAGGCCACAATCAGGCCACACTCTAAAAGATCCAAAGGACTTTTAGGCAGACAGTAGACACATACGCTGCTGTTGAGACATAGTTTACAGTGTAGATGGAGGATAATGACATCTACAGAAGGCTGCACGGTACATTCCAGCGCACTGTCAGCTGACACAACACTCCTGAACATCTGTTAATCTAACACACAGCCTAGTCACTACACCTGCATTGTCAGAAATCCAGAAAGAAAAACTTGAATTTCTGAGTAACTGAGTTACGTCTTTCAATATGTGGATTAAGGATACAATAGTGGTTTAAGGATACAATAGCAATGTGGTTTTGATACAACATAAAAATAATTTCTAACCATGATTTAGTGGAATGATTGGTTGTCATGTACCAAAAATCACCAGAACAAACAACTGCACTGCTAAACATAAGATCACCAATATGTTAGAAAGTACATCTGAAAATATAACGTGAAGGTACTTTATGAAAAATCATCAGACAGAAACACACTTCTAATGTAAGAACCACCGCACAGAAAGGCAAATAGACATTGTTGAAAGTGACCTCAATTAAAATAAACACAGCTAGACATGATTTTAAAAGTATTCTAATACACAAGAGATCTAAGATTGAAAAAAATAGTGTGCTGTAGCTACAGCCTGCACGAAGGCATAACTTATGAAAGCAATTGCCCTATAGATTATTGACTTAAACCTCCCATGCAGTAACACAACACTAATTTGCAATGAAGCAGGTATTCAAGCAAGATAGCTGGACAATATATGATGTATCGCATTGTCTTAAGCCTCACTTCTCATTCTCGCATTGTTCACTGAGCTACAATTTTAATTAGTTCAGGCTAATTTAATTAGTTTCACCAACATTCACAATTACCATTGTCCTTCCCGCCAAGCAATTTTTTTTTTGTCACGGTAAAAATGCGGGTCAGGAAGGAATATGTTTTTCTCTCCGTGTCAGCACAATGTGAACCCACACAAAAAGCAGTGGAGCAGCTGAGTTTCAAAACTACATGTCTACGAACCATAGAAGCTTACTTACCGTATTTTCACGACCATAAGGCGCACTGTATGATAGGGCGCACCTTCAATTAACGGCCTAGTTTAGAACTATTTTCATACACAGGGTGCACTGTGTTATAACGCGTATAGCATAGAAACAATGGTAGTGCCTTGGGTTTCATGACGCATTCACTAGACCAGGCCTGGCCAACCCGTGGCTCGCGAGCCACATGTGGCTGTTTGCCCAGTTTTGTGCGGCTCTTACGTTCATGTCAAACTTTGTGTTTTTTACAGTACGTGCATACAGAGCCGGCTCTGGGCACAGGTGAACTAGGCGGTCGCCTAGGGCACCACCTGCTGCAGGGGGCGCCGCTCCAAGCCTCTACAAAAGAAATAAAAGAAAATGACAAGTAAAATGAAACAAAATAAATAATAGTCATAATTTAGAGCCCCAACAGGCGCCCTTCCCCCTTGTGCTATGCCTTGAAAATAAAAACTGACAGAATCCAGAAAAAAACAACAACCTCCCTCCCCCCGTGGTTTGTTATTATTGGTTTGACCTGGTCTGAGGCTGACCTGCACCGGACAAGGCAGCAGAGCGTGGAGGGCGAGATGTGAGTGAGTGCCTCAGGCAGCACAAAGTCAATTTTTTGATCATCATTTTGATCGACCGTCATGAAAATGCCATGAAACATCTCCGGGTCAGTTTCAGAAAGAGAAGAAAAGAGGAGCAGTACAGAGGTATGTCGTCATTTGTAACGTTCAAAATGCTAGCTAGCTAAGTGTAAATAAAGCAAAGTTAACTAGTAATGCTACTCAAGGCGACTGGATAGCTCAGTTGTTACAGCGCCGG
>JAPTHA010000005.1:4924208-4937904 GCA_029814585.1 Gymnapogon annona | reverse complement strand
CTGAACAGTAACCCTGTTTTATTGATGTTATTTAATTGAATTAAAATTGTATTCTTCATATTTTACAGTGTGTGCTACTTGTGTGTTCAATCAAAGTATGATGTAACTCTTCATAGTAACACAGTAAAATCTGTGGCTCTTAGCATCTGACAAGTTGAGCTGCACTAAAAGGAATGTCAATAAAACAGTCAGATAAGTCAGTCAAACTTTATTAATAGAATACAAACCGTATTGTATATTGTGCAAACACAATATACAGTAACTCGAACTCTCATAGTATTGCAAAGCAATAGCAATACAACAACGTTGTTCAAACGTTAATGTCCATATTCACAGTATGACCGGCCTTGTTAAGGTGTAAACACACAAAAGAAACACGTAAAGCTCACTTTATCAGTTTATTCCTCATCCAGGAATCCCTCGAATTCTTCTTCTTCGCTGTCCGAAATGAACAGTTGTGCTAATACGGCCTCCAATATGGCCCGCTCCGTCTCTTCAAAGTCGTCATCAGGGTCAGTGTTGCTGGTGTTGTCTGGCATTTCAGCGACAATACCTGCCTTCCTGAAGGCTTGGACCACGGTTGAGACTGATATATCATCCCAGGCATTCACGATCCACTGGCAGATAGTGGCATATGTCACTCGGCGCTGTCTCCCCGTCTTGGTGAATGTGTGTTCGTCTTCCATCATTCACCTCTCCCACGCAGTTCGCAGTCTAGCTTTGAATGCCCTGTTGATACATAATATCTAGCGGCTGGAGTTCTTTTGCCAATCCACCGGGAATGACGGCAAGAACTGAATTAGTGTGCTTCAGTTGTTTTTTTTACATCATTGGTGATATGGGCGCGCATGGAGTTCGCAGATCAATAGGGACGGAGCTGTGTGAAAAAAGCCACCCGGTCTCTTCATGTAAATTTCTCTCAGCCACTCACTCATCTTTCTTCATCCATCCATCCCTTTGAGTTAGCTTTGATGGTTACGGCGGCTGGAAAGTTTTGTTTTGGCACAGTCTTTCTTTTGAAAATAACCATGGGTGGAAGTTTCTGGCCATTAGCCTGGCAGGCGAGAACTATGGTGAAGGATGCCTTCTCATTCGCTGTGGTGCGAACATTCACCGTATGTGCTCCCGTTTTGTCCACAGTGCGGTTCACAGGAATATCGAAGGTGAGTGGAACCTCGTCCATGTTGATGATGTGTTCTGGCCGGATCTTTTTTCCAGCGATGTTGTTACTGCAGTATGCGTGGAAAGTGGCCAGCTTTTCTTGGTAATCTTCAGGCAGTTGCTGCGAAACACAAGTTCGTGTGCGGATGGAGAGGTGACGTCTTTTCATAAACCGAAAGCACCAAGAAGGACTGCCTCTAAATTCATTTATGTTCAGTTCGTCTGCTAGCGCTGTTGTCTTCATTTGGATAGTGACCGTAGAGACACTTCTACTTGCTGCTCTCTGTTCAACAACCCACTGTTCGAGTTTGTCCTCCAACTGTGGCCATCTTGCTTTGTTTCCTTGGAAGCTCTGTTGAGTCTTCTTTACCTGGCGCAGGTCGTCTTGTTGCTTCCTCCACTTTCGCACCATTGATTCGTTGACGTTAAATTCTCTTTCCGCTGCTTTATTTCCATGTTCAACTGCGTGACTGATAGCCTTCAGTTTGAACTCTGCATCGTATGCGTGTCTCTTGCAAGGAGCCATTTTGGGGTCTTTACAGACAGAAATGGTTTGGGACTGGACTGGAATTCCTATTTATCGTTCTTACTGCTGTTACTTTGGCCACACCTACTGACCACGGTAGCCACGGTTAACCAATATTACCATAATCCATGTAAAAGGCGCACTGGGTTAAAAGGTGCACCGTCGATTTTTTTAGAAAATTCTATTCTTTTAGGTGCGCCTTATAATCGTGAAAATACGGTACTTATTTCACGAGACTGAAAAGAGTGTCCAAGTATTATGTTCAAAAGGAATGAATAAGGAAGGTGAAGTTTTTCTGCATTCATTCAACAGATTGTTGAACCCTCATTAAGGATTGTTGGAAAAGTATGTATATTGATAAGTGATTAAAGGCTCCAGACATTGTGAAGCTGAACCGCCAGGCGTACATTCATTAAACTGTTTGTGTTACACCAAATGTCCTCATTAGATGGCTGTGTGTCTTAAATAACAGTGGTTTATCATGCCCAGTCATCATCTCAGTCATCTTACCCTTCAGTGCTTTACAGTATGCAATGTCAAAGACACAAGAAACAAACTTTGCTGCAGCAGAACAACACCCTATTCAGTTTCAATGCATCGACTCACACAAGAAAGAAAATACACCATAATAATTACAGTACAACATTTGCCCATCAACCCATTCCCTGATGCATTTTCCCTGTCCCTTCCCTGTCTTCATAATGAATCGTTACCATGCCTACTGTTGCTAAGCAACAGGCCAGTCAAATGCTCCTAATCCTGCACTGCTGACAGTGAGCTGTGGAAGAGAGGATGAGATGGGGAGTGGAGGGCAGAAGAAGGGTTTACAACAAACAGTGGCACCAGGAGAATAGACATGAAATGTATATGTGCTAGCATGCATGTGTTTTGCGCATATATGTATATGTGCATGTACATGTGCGGTACAGGTTCAGATGCCAGAGATGAGGTCGAGCAACTGCAGTAAATGTCTCTTGAGGTGAAAATAAAGTATGTAAAAAATGGAACTTAACATTTATGACATCCAGGCAGACACTGGTTGCAGAGTCATGTCATTGTATATTGAATTAATTCATCGTTTACGAAAATACTGAAGTTGGAATTAGTTGTGTGTCAGATGAAGGAAACTTAATGGTGTTTTCATATGCTTCTCTGACACAAACTGACCAGTGTGTATAAAATGTATTCAGGAATTTTTTGCTCTTGCACAGCAACACCATTTTATCTACTTAATGCATTATCAAAGGCACTATTATTGTGTGATTTAATTGCTTTGTAGATATAATGGTGAAATGGAGAATTGGAGATGGAGATTTTTAGGAAGTTGAATAAAACTGTTCATGGACACACAGAATTATATCAAATATAATTCATATACTGTATGTTCATGTAAAGTGCTGGCAATTTCTCAAACGATCCATATTCTATATGCATATATTCTATTTAAATATGCATCTTATTATATTATATCACAAATCGCATGTACTTAAGAGTTTTGCTGACATTACAAATGATAGACATATGCTCCACTTCAGTCAGACATTTTGTTTTTTGTATTTGTTTTTTCATCTAAACCATGTATAGCCAGTGGTGGACCCTCAAGGTCAGTAAGGCCTTCTCTGCTGGCCGAAACATAATCAGGAATATCTTTTTTAATATATTTTTTCTCCACAAATATGTATTATATTATTCCCCATGTTCTATATCAGGGGTGCTCACACTTTTTCAGAATGCAAGCTACTTTCAAAATGACCAAGTCAAAAAGATCTACCTACTAGAAAATGGCCAAATATACTGTATATTTATAAATAAATATACTGACAATTATTTATATGTGTATTTATATGTATTATTTATCTCTCCGACATAGCGACATAAGAAGAATATTTACAGTGTTTTTCTGTGAGACACCAACAGAGAATCTAAGGAACTGCTGCGCACAGGCGGGCAGGACCGGATGCCGCACACGGTCTGGTCCATACTAGTCAATTCACTACCTTGCTAATAACGCGCTGTTATGTGCATGCTCATTGATTGGTCAGACAGACTGTCAATCAAGTGACAAATTCCATTCACTTCATGGTGATAGGTTACTAGTTAAATTGTAAATGCCATGTGATCTACCGATCGACTGGTAGATTGCGATCGACGTATTGAGCACCCCTGGTCTATACTGTTCATTTCATAGCTTTCCTAAGTTGGTTGCTCAGCTTCCAGCCCCAGGTGGAAATTTGGAGGGCGGGGTTTATTTTAGAGTTTTTATCCAATCATTATTCACTATCATGTGTTGCCATGGTCCAAAATCTGCCTCTCGGCCTTCAGAAGTGACAGTGCTGGCGTGTGGTAGCTTAAAGTGAATGAGAACGGACCTGTGGCATTAACCAATCAGCGTCACCTTTGGCTTCACTGGGGCCAGCTAGTGGGCCTATAGTGTCTTTTGATTGCATATGCGATAGAGTATGAGAGACAGTAGAGATAGAGAGAGAGGCAGAGATAGAGATAGAGGCGGAGCTATGCAAAGCTGCACAGAGCAGACTTGAGCAGACACGTCAAAGTGATAAACAGGAAATAAGGAAATGGATCATTTGTGTAGCATGACAAGTTGTTTGTTTTTTTTCAACCTACAAATGGCTGAAGGAGGCAAAGATATCAATTTGTCAGATTTAGTTACAACACCATTCTCAAGAAAAACTTTTCAAGAAAAGCTTGAACCTGTAAAGAGGACAGGCAGACCCGTTAGCAAGAATGACTCAGAAGGAAAATGGATTTATTAAACACTTTCAAGTTGATAACTAACTACAAACCTGATGGGGGGCTCCGAAAAGTAAGTTAGTATTATTATTACTGATATATTATTAACAAATATGAATACTAAGGTATTGTAGGTAGATCGCATGGCACCGGACCGCACTATGCGATGCCATGCCACGGCCATGCAGTGCCATGTGATCTACCTGCCAGCAATCTGGGACCCGGTCCCGGTGTCTGTGCCGACCCGGTGTCTGCATTGTTTCTCTGTTATCAGTCTACTGAGTAGACTAATATAACTCCACGGCATCGCATGGCACCATGCAATGCCGTATAGTGCACCAGCGAACACTGGGTCCTTTGTCAGTTTCTTTTGTTTCTCTGTTATTAGTCTACTGAGCAGACTAATATAACTGTGTTGTACTTGACTCTACGTTCAGGTGATGCAGTTGTATGTGTTTTGGTCTAAATGGATCATGTGTAGAGCCATGTATCAGAATTATGGTTTTAAGAGGTGGATTAAGTCGGGTAGGACATCACTGCAGGCCTAGGTCTGAAATGCACAGCCTGCCAATGTGTATAGCCCACCCACAGAATCCTTACCATTACTTATTAAAACATCAGAAAAGAAGGCCAAGGAGCCTGATTTACGTAATACTCAGCTTCAGCAGGAAAACACAATGACGGAAAAAAAAATCTCAGCAGCCCTTTTTGTAAGGCAGTGACATTTAAAATGGACCTTAATGAATTACAAAGGGGTGACTGCGCACATAAGTGATTTGTATTTATGGAAAACAAAGCAATGACACTGGGCTGAACTTCCTCATTAATAATGAAGCTTAATTAAGGCCTGTTCCTCTGGAGTACTCTGACAGGAGGAGGTGAGGAGGGAAGCAGTTAGCATGTGGATGTATACAGGAACTATTAAGAAAAAGAAGAGGGTCTGCCAAGCTCCTACTGTTCCTGGTTGTTACTCTCCCTCTCCCCTGCTATCTCATGTTCCTCATTTAAAAAAAATAAAACCTGTGTGTAAGCACCACGTTGGCCTGGTGAAGGAACTGAAGGCTGCCAGAGCTAAGTTGGCCATCTCCAGTCCTACTCACCTAGCAACTCAACTCCTGTTTTGACATCCTGTAAGAAGAGGAGAGAGGTCAAACAGCATGTCAGTGTTCGAGTACCGTACAATTTTTAAGGCTATATTGAATCTTGAGAGACATATAAGTTATGCAAACAGAGGAGTTTAATTTTTCACTGTTATTAGGTAACAACATGTGAAAGATGAAAGTGAAAATGATGACATGGACCCAAAGGTCCTCCTTTGGCTCCATGGTTTTAGCTCATCAATGCAGAACTGTGGTCCAACCAATTCAACAAACAATTCAGCAAATCTACTGAACACAACCTCTTTTTTTATTTCCTTAAAATGTGTCTATTTAGACAACTGTGCCTATTTAGACACATTTTAACCCAAAAATGTTACAGACAGAATGAGGAGAGTAACAGCATCAGCGACAGTTTTATGCATCATGTTTCATATGTGTCAAGCCCGGTTTGTGTGTTTCCTGTTTTGTTTTTTTTTTACTTCCTGTCTGGTCCTGTGTTCCTCTCCTTATGTTTCAATAAGATTCACTCCCAGATTCCCCTCCACATGTCAAATCAAATCAAATCAAATGCTTTTATTGTCACCATACAAGTATGCCGAAATTACATGACAACTCTCTGGGCATGTGTCTCATGTGTCTCGTTTCTAATCATCCTGATGTGTGGCACCTGGTGGATTCCTTGTGTATAAAAATCTGTGTGTGTTCCCCTGTCATCTGTCAGATCGTCAAATGCCTTGCCCTGCTAAAGTATTCCTTGTCCTGTTTGGCTAGTCTGAAAATCCTTTAGTGAGTATGCCTTTTGCTGTAGTCTGAATTTTTTTTAAAAATTTCATTGGTAAGTTTGTTTTTTCTTCCTACTCTTTGATCTGTTATAATTTCTAAACTTTTGACCTTGTATATTTTTACCACGTAAGTGTGATTTTGTGTTATACTTTTGAATTTATAATTTACCTGTTGTGGGAATTTTTTGTTAATTACTATCCCCGTGTTTTTTCCTGCGTCGCTTTTTGTTTGAATGATTATTTATAGAGATAAGATTGAATACTGCTTGTTCCTGAGTGAACCTTTAATAAACACTTTATTTTTGTGAACCTAAATTGGTCTGCATCTGGGTTCATAGTCGAGACTTCTAACAAAACAATCTGACCCAAAATAGACCCAGCAGGCCTAGAAGCCTTGAAAAATATAATACTCACTCCTGGGGGAGAGTATCAGACAGCAGAGGGATCAGGTTGATTTGCTGGTCCGAGATATGTTGGCGCTCTCCTCACGTCAGAACGCAGTTGGGTCCTCGATGGTGGCTCAAGTGGGCCAGCTGAACCAACAGATGCATGAGGTGATGGGTCAGCTCAGACTGACTACTAACGCAGCTGCGGCGTTTCCTCAGGCCGTTTCTCCAATGGGTCAAGCAAGGGCCATGGCTTTGTCTAGAAGCTGCTTGAGCTCTGAAAAGACTGGTTCAAGGCAAAAGGACTGTCCCGGATTACGCCATTGACTTCTGCACGTTATCGGCAGACAGCGGGTGGAATGATCCGGCTCCTCAATGTCTGTGTGGTTGTTGTGTGTGGCAACCTGCTTAAACACTTCCCAATCTGTGTCCCAAGCAGTCCTGTAGTGCAAATGAGTCCACCTCTGGCCACACTCGGATCTGCTTCAGGGCCAGTTTCTTGACTCCCACTCGGGGTCTGTATGCTGGTCTGAGCAGAACAGTAATGTGGTCAGAGGGGCCTATATGGGGGAGGGGGCAAGCCTTGTATGCTCTTTTGTGTGCCGTGTAAACCACGTCCAAGGTGTTGTTTCCTCTGTTTGGGAAATCAACATGCTGGTGCATTTTTGGCAAGACAGACTTAAGGTCTGCATGATTGAAATCCCCGGCAAGGATAAAAAATTTATCTGGGTGAACAGTATGTTGTTCACTGATGGAGTTATACAGTTCCTGCAGTGCCTCCCTTCTATCAGCGGTGGTGGTTGTGGGGATGTAAACAGTGACAAGCATGATCACTGTTATTTCCCTTGGAAGATAAAAGGGGAGCCACCTCAGAATCATAAACTCCACCAGAGGTGAGCAGTGTGTGCATACCACTACAGCGTCCTGACAGTAAGCGTCCCGAAGAAAAACACACCTCTCCGTGGGATTTAACTCCGGTTACGTCGGTGACTCGGTCGGCTCGGTAGCATGTTAGCTCGTTCAGCTGCACAGCGGAGTCCGGGATGTTGTTGTTTAGCCATGTTTCCATGAAAACAAAAACACAACACTCCCTCACATCACGCTGAGCAGATCGTAGTATTCGTAGATTTTCCATTTTATTGTCCAGAAACCGCACACAGGATAGACAGAATAGCCAGCCTGTGTGGATTATCCGCTAGCCTGGCTCGGATATCTCCGTGCTTGTCTCTCTTCTGCTTCCTCTTCCTCTCACACCGCTTGCGATGTCTCCTCTCTGGGTGGGGGGCAGCAGTCGAGTACGGTGTTGCAGCAGGCCTGCGGAGTAGTCCAGGCTGCTTGAGTTCCTCCACTAGTGCTGTTTCCGGGGAGTTGTGTTGTGCAATTCTGCCAATGTCAATCATAAACTGCATACTGTACTTTCTATCTGAAGCACTGAATAAACTATACGAGTTAGACAAACAATTTGACGAAAACACTGCTCTATCGGGACAGAGAGGGGTCGCTGTGTCTGTCCGCACCGCCATCTTGGGAAAAAAAAGGACCTATTAGCGCTGCTCGACATGCCACTGGACCTGGATGGGGTGATCGCACTCGTCATACGGCTTGACAATTGGCTGGACATGAGGACATGGCTGTTCATTTATTTGAATCAAAGGCTCGAGTGTGTGCTCTGGGACTTCCAGGACTAAGCATGAACAATCCTGTGATTTACCCACAGGACAGGGTGGGTAATTAACTGGGAACTGAAGGAGGTGAGCTGTTATTCTGCGTTTCTCAACACCTCAAGGGGGTTCCCGGGTGCTGTTGAGACATCAAGGAAGTATTCTGCAAAGCAAAGGCCACCTCCCTTCCTCCACACCACCCATATGACTGCCCTGCATTAACTACTCAGCATTCAATGACATCACCATCAAGAACCATTACCCCTTACCACTTATGAACTCCGCCTTAGAGCAAATACAAGCAGTCCGAATCTTCACCCAGCTGGACTTATGAAACCCCTACCACTTGATTAGAATAAGGGAGGGGGAGGAGTGGAAGACGGGTTGTAATACTCCTACAGGTTACTATGAATTTATTAATAAATAGGTCTTCGTGTATCTCTGATATTTTTATATACTCTTCAGATCTTGAAACACATCGCAAACATGTCAGACAGGTACTGAAATGTTTATTGAAAAACAATCTGCATGTGAAAGGGGAGAAATGTGACTTCACGGCCAATCGGCCTCGTTCCTAGGCTTAGTCAAAGCCTCTGGGTCCATACAAATGGATCTGGCTAAAGTAAAGGCACTAGCTGAGTGGCCAATTCTGGATATTCGAAAGAAGGTTAAGCAATTACTTGGTTTTGCAAACTTCTATTGACGGTTTATCTGAAAGTACATTGCCAGCTCCCCTACATTCGTTAACATCTACTCTCACTCCTTTTAAGTGGAATGATCGTGCTAATGAGGCTTTTGACCGGCTTAAGAATTTGTTTACTATAGCCCCTATTTTCAGTGTTCCAGACCCAGAGCGGCAATTCGTGGTGGAGGTTGATGCATCTAATCAGCGAGTGGGAGCTTGCTCTCACAGAGGGCCTCACAGTATGGCAAGATCCACCCGTGCACCTACATATCCAAAAATTTGTCAAAGACCGAACGAAATTATGACGTGGGTAACCGTGAATTATTGGAAGTTAAACTCACCCTAGAAGAGTAGCGACATTGGTTGGAGGGGTCATAAAAACTGTTCATTGTGTGGACTGATCACAAGAATTTACAGTACCTGAAGGGGGATAAAAGGCTTAAATTCCGGACAAGCACCAGGCTCAATGTTTTTCAATCGTCTCAATTTTCATCTCTCTTACAGGCCAGGATCTGAGAACGAGAAGCCGGATGCATTATCTCTCATATTTGATCCTGAGCCTGTGGCCAAAGATCCGGAACCCATTCTGCCTCGCAGCTTTGTGATGGGGGCGGTAATTTGGCCAATAGAGAATGACGCGAGGCAAGCTAATGTTGATCATTCTCCAACTTGACAAATTCCCAACGCACTGTCTCTATGTTCTGGAGGGGCTCAGGTCTAAGGTGGTACACTGGGAACACACATCCACCATAACTTGTCATCCCGGAGTTAAGAGAATTTGTTTTGTTATTAGACAGAGATTCTGGTGGCCTTCAGTCAAAGGACGTTTGGGAGTACATGGCGGCATGTGCTGTGTACGCTCGATCAAAGTCAGCGACCAGCAGGTGGGAAGGATTGCTTAAGTTGCTCCCTGTTCCCTGCCGTCCCTGGGCAGAAATTTCCATGGACTTCATCACAGGGTTACCCCTTTCAGAAGGTAAAAACCACGGTTATGACCATGGTGGATCGATTTTCTACCAAAACTTCCTTCAACCAAAGAGACTGCCAGACTGACGTGTGACAATGTGTTCCGAATTCATGGGTTTCCCCGGGACATTGTTTCTGACCATGGGCCCCAGTTTGTGTCCAAATTCTGGTAGGAGTTTTGCAAGCTCATTGGGGCCACGGTCAGTTTGTCTTCAGGGTACCACCCATAGAGCAATGGACAGACGGAGCGTCTGAACCAGGTCTTGGAGACCTGCCTGCGTTGTCTGATCGCCAAGAATCCTGCCTCCTGGAGTGAACACCTGACTTTGGTTGAGTTCACACATAACACACTGCTTATGTCGGCCACCAGGATCTCCCTGTTCCATGTGGTGTTCGGTTTCCAACCCTCCATCTTTGAGGACAAGGAACGGGAGGTGGAGGTTCCAGCGGCATTTGTGCAGGTGCGCCAGTGTCGCTGGATCTGGGAAGCCATGCGTCATATCTTGCTCCACAACCAGCCCCAGATGAAGAAGGGAGTGGATAGAGGAGGAGACCGACACTGGACTTACAAGTGGGACAAAGGGTTTGGTTGTCCACCAAAGATCTGCCCATTCCAGGTAACCCCAGTAAATTGGGTCCACGGTTTGTGGGACTGTTCCCGATAGCTAAAGCGGTGAACCCCAGCCGCAGTCAAACTAAAGCTTACTCGGTCACTCAGAGTTCACCCTACTTTTCACGTGGCTCATTTAAAACCTGTATAGGAAAGTCTACTGGTTCCGGCTGCTCCGTCTCCTCCTCCTCCCTGAATAGTGGAAGGGGGTCCAGTGTATACGGTTTATTTTTTTATTGGCAGTCAGAAATAGGGGCCGGGGTAGCAATATCTGGTGGAGTGGGAGGGTTACGGACCAGAAGACAGGCAGTGGGTCAAGTTCTTATTTATTCTAGGTAAGTCTTTGATTAGAGATTTCCATAAGAGTCACCCGAATGAGCCTGGTCCGTCAGGAGCCGGACCTTAAGGGGGGGGTACTGTCATGTTTCATGCGTGTCAAGCCCAGTTTGTGAGTTTCCTGTTTTGTTTTGTGGCTTCCAGTTTGGTCCTGCTGTCTTCTCCTTATGTTTCAGTTAGCTTCACTCCCAGATTCCACTCCACCTGTGTCTCATTTCTAATCATCCTGATGTGTCGCACCTGGTGGACTCCCTGTGTATAAAAGTCTGTGTGTGTTCCCCTGTCATCTGTCAGATTGTCGAATGTCTTGCCGTGGCAAAGTCTTCCTCGTCCTGTTTTGTCTAGTCTGAAAACCCTTTAGTGAGTATGCCTTTTGCTGTAGTCTTGATTTTTGAAAGTTCATTGGTAAGTTTGTTTTTTCTTCCTAGTCTTTGATGTGTTATAATTTGTAAACTTTTGAGCTTGTATGTTTTTACCACGTAAAAAAGTGTGATTTTCTGTTATAGTTCTGAATTTATAATTTACCCAATGTGGGAATTTTTTGTTAATATCCACACGTTTTTTCCTGCGTCGGCTTTTGTTTGAGTGGTTTATAGAGATAAGATTGAATACAGCTCGTTCCTGAGTGAACCTTTAATAAACACTTTATTTTTGTGAACCTAAATTGGTCTGCATCTGGGTTCGTCATTGAGAGTTCTAACACTATGGTCGAGATTCTTCAGAATACATTATCGCCACTTTTAATGTAATAATTTTGCTTTTAGGCATCACTATGTTCAGTTTGACTTGTTTGTTTTATATTTATCAAACACTGAACTGTTTTTTCCACTCATAATTTACATTTAACACTTGGTGAACTATTACCAAGAAATAATCCAAAATGTTTTTGTGCATTTCAATGAAAAACATGCAGGACCTTTTTGTTGTTTGTCTAGTTTCTGGTTTTATAACTCTAGGCTTTTTGTCATTGTCCAAAAATAGTACACTTATGCCACTGAATAATCACAGTTGACTTTGAACCCTGCACTATGACTGTCTAAACCTTAATATTGCTCTCTCTAAATTTCTTCTTGTTGCGCAGATCTTGTGATTTGCTCAGAGCATCATGTTGTTTCTGTAACCTTTTAAACAAAAGCCTTGCATCTTCCAGTCACAAGCTACTGGCCAGTCGCCACATGCCAGCAGCTGCCATGAGAAGATCAAATTCCTCTTTATGTTTTTTCTTTTATACATTCAATGTCACATGAGCACTGACTGTGAGCAAGCACACGGACACATACTCTCACAAACTCATGGATACACACACAGTTTTACTGCTGTCTGTGTAGACAATATTAAAATATTTAAAAATAACAGCTATTAATCAGCACTTGCATATATATAAAGCCCAATTACACCCCATCAGTCATTATTGACAATTGAAAAAACCTGAAAGTATTCACATTCAATATGTTCAAATGGAAGATTTGATCTTTCTTTTCAAGCAAATGACTCAAAGTCATAACTGAATAAATCCAGTGTTGGTCAATTATTGTAATAGTTTGCAACTGATCAGTTCATTCATTCATAAAAGGGAATTGTTGCAGCTCTAATGCATTTCATTAATGGCATCAGTTAGTTATCCTTGAACCTATGGAACTTGTGGAAAAAAAAAAAATTCATGTACATAACTTAGTCCCAATGGCAACAAGTTTACTATGAAGGATGAGGTGATGTACCACAACAAATTCATTACAGCCCAGTCAGTTATATTGATATGTCTCATTGGATGAGTGAATGGGTCATGACAAACTTTAAGGTTGGAGCCATTTGTCTTCAGTATAAACACAGAGCCTGTCGGCAGTCTGTCTGTACGTCTGCATGATTCACAAATGTCATGTCATATACAGTTACATAATTGCGCACAGTGCAAGAAGAGGCTTCTGTAATGAGTTAGATTCCCATTGCACATTTCTGTTGAGCCTAGTGACTAATGTTTTTGCAGACTTGGCCTGAATGACTGATTGTGAGGGAATTAATCAGAGGTGATTGTAAGAGTTCAAACGCAGGTCTTCATTTGTCTGAGTCTGTTGACATAACACAGAGCAGTACCTTTGGCCAATCAGCCGGATAACTGTAGGGTGCGCTGGGTGACTTTCAACCTTCACCTATTCCGTATTTATTTTCATCCTGAAATCTTGTTCTAACCTTACATGGACTATTTTTCTCTCCTGGGTTTTGTCAGATCACATGATCCTGCTTCTGTGAATGACCTCTGAATGTGTAATAAATTTCAATTATCCTGGTTGTTGCTTCAGTCTCTACAGTTTCTTCCCAACCTGTAAAACAGTGCTCACATGCTTTGAGGTTTTAAATACAATCTTCTGTCTTTTCTGTCCACCTCCACACAGAGCCGTATGGCGGAGAGCTTGCGCCTGTTTGACTCCATCTGCAACAACAACTGGTTTACCAACACGTCGCTCATCCTGTTCCTCAACAAGAAGGACTTGTTGGCTGAGAAGATCAAACGTATCCCTCTGACAGTGTGCTTCCCTGACTACAAAGGTCAAAACACCTATGAGGAGGCAGCCGTCTATGTGCAACGGCAGTTTGAGGACCTCAACCGCAACAAGGAGACCAAGGAGATCTATTCGCACTTCACCTGTGCCACTGACACCAGCAACATCCAGTTTGTGTTCGACGCTGTCACGGACGTGATCATCCAGAACAATCTCAAGTACATTGGGTTGTGC
>JAPTHA010000005.1:4907778-4923922 GCA_029814585.1 Gymnapogon annona | reverse complement strand
CACACACACACACACACACACACACAATTTCTGTTTGCTCACACACAAGATCTTTGGATCAACAGTAAAGCACTTGTTTGACAAGGCATCACTGGAAATTTCAGACAGCTGTCCCTACCTGTCTGCCAAACCAGAGACTGAGTCGTTAGGTCTTTACTGGTGGTTTCCAGTTACTTTTGTCTCCTCTGTTTTTTTTGCCTGAGTCAATTAATGCTGCATTACGAGAAGAATTATGACAAAAATCAATGCTCTCTTTTGGATTTTCACCCTAACAATGGTAAACAGTGAGTGCACCTGATGTGATGTGGAGAGAGCCTGTATGCCTGGGGAAAAAAAATGTCAATAGACACGATGTCACAGGACTTCTGCCTGAAAGAGGAAACTGCCACAGTCTAAAACCTAAGTGAATTTTTTTTTCTACATACTATTTCTGTTTTCCCCACAGTCAAATCTCTAGTGTTATTCTTTCCCCCTGTTTTTCTTTGTTTTTGTGGTTAAAAAAAAAAAAAAACAATTTCCCTAAAACCTGACTTTTGTAGCAGGTCACTGACTTCTAGTACCAGAAGAGTGTTACACTCAGCAGTCAAAAGTATTCTTAATGACCATTCCAGTTTCCATCAAGAGACAACAGAAACAGTGCCAAGATCAGATTGTAAATAAAAACAGATCCCATCCATTACGTCATTTTTTTCAGTTTTTATGGACAAACACATACAAACATGCATGGTTTTGTTACTTTGGGATACTAATATATTTTATTTGGGATTATGTTTCTCTTTTCTTAGGTTTAAATAATATATTCCCAAAAATATATATAAAAGTCAAACACTGTGTACGATTGTACAGTTGTCAGAGAGGAATATATTGAAAAGAGTTATATCAATATAATAACAGTGATGATGATGATGACGATGATGACTGTGGTGATAATTACTTGATGATGAGGAAAACAATGTTAGCATGAGATGATATGGCTCAAAGGAGAACAAGACTGTAGAAAACATGAAAATGAAAAAGCAAACCTTCAATCTTCCTTGCATTATCTAAGTGGAAAATTGTTAAAGTCAGTCAGTTTGATGTGTAAATATACTGTAAGGTACACTCTGTTCAAACGAATAAAAATAAAGGTTGAGTTGGCATACTATAAGTGACATAAAGAGAGAGAGAGAGAGAGAAGGAGGGAAAACCTGACTCCATGCCTCCTCTTACCCTTTCTTTTCAGTGAATAGAGTGATTTGCAAACAACTCAGCTAAGGGCTTCAGGCTTGACTTTACAGGATGTCCACTTCAACAAAAGACAAAACAATTTAAAAAGAAATATAAAAAGGACAATAACTATGAATAAAACAATTTATGCAAATTTCTATGGTGTAGTAAATGTGTCTTTGGGTGGTTGTGTCAAATGTGATTTACATTTGTTTGAGATGTTTATAATTGATGACCTCCTCTGTGGTCCTTAACGCCACTAATCATGTTGCATCAAAAAATATATCTCCCACTTGGAATGGAACATACTGTCCAAAACCATCGCTTCAATCTTGTCATGACATAATAAGTGTTTGTCCACAACATACAATGTAGCCACTGGGGCAAGAATAATCTGAACATAAAGTATGCAATTAAAATATTCCTGAATAAACGTGGCCTATGTGTAAAGCGGGTACAGTGTACGTCCAGATTCCACTCTAATTAGTGTCTAACCTCTAGCTGACCCAACATGTTTACTGGAACAGACAGTTTAGAAAAGTTTAGCAGTCAAAGAGTTAAATACATGAATTAGATGTAGTATTAACTAGATTTTGGCAATGGCTGTGCTTTTGGCAAACATTAACCACTGCATAAAAACTGAGAAGGTGCTGGAAGTACACTTAACATGCTCTAAAACTCTGGTTTTCCAGTAGAGATGAGGGAAATGTTTGTGTTTGAAAAGAAATGATGCAATTGCTGTAATCAGATCTGAATGGGCTCAGACAAGTTAAACATGCATATACCGTCCTAAGAAATTCATTCAAAAGTTATGTTTGTGAGAAAAGTGAGCTAGGGCTACATTTGTACATGTGAATGATGAGATAAAGAATAGGTTTTGTCCAAGCTTTCACAGGTGACAGAAGGACAGTGTCACAATGGAACAATGAAGCGCAGACTGTATATTCTCTTGTAGTTTCTATCACATCATTTTATTAAAATTTTATTTTTTTATTTTTCATTCGACAAAAACAACATTACATTACATATCATTTTATATCACTATTGATGTGGTTTATTTGTCTGTTAAGCTCTATACCCTCACATTCGATACATTTTGTTAATAGGTTCACAAAAGGCTGAAATACAGGAGAACCAAAACCATTCATATTAACCCTTATTTGACCCTATAAACAGGAAGCCAAAGTCATTCTCATATCTCTTTATTGAGTATTTTCGATGTGTCAGATGACTATATTGTGGGCACGCACTGGATTTGTGAAAAAGTCCTTTATATAAAAGGAGCCACACTTGTAGCATTTCCAAGCCTGTGTGGCTAATGAATTTATCTTTTATTAGATTTTAGCTCACTTTGCATCACTATCTAAAAAATTTCTTCTACTCACACCAGTTTCCTTTGGTGGATTGATTTAAGCAACAGTGGGAATTTGTTTGAGAGATGAACATAAATAAAAATCCACTGCTGAGATGGGAGTGTGCTGATGAAATCATGCCTTGTGACTGTCATGTGGTAGCATCGGGTTCCAATAATAAAAAAAAGACTGAGTTACAGAATGGGGAAGATAGTTGTTACAAATGCTCACTATTCATTCATTCAAATGACTCCAGACACTAATGGGAAACCGGTCAGCAGTGTGAACAGAGACATCATGTTCCTGGACCCAGGCCTGATCAGTCACAAGGTGGTGCTGATGTCTCAATGATGTTATTATTAAATGGTACACCACTGGTTAGAGGTTCAGTGTGTGGTATTTAGCGACATCAAATGGAAAAGACGCAGACTGCAACTCACTGACGCTTCCATATTGGCCATATTGGCTTAAGAAGATATTAACTATGGCCCAAGCTCATTTAGATGACAGAAATGCATCTTAACACTACATGTTACCTGATTTAAAGAAAAAAAGAAGAGGTTCAGTCTGATCTACTCTGACAGAGGAACAGAATGGACTTCGTGAGGTGACCTGCTAGTTATAAAAGACTCATTCTAATGTAATGAAAACACAACAGCCGTCATGTAAGAACATTTACTTATTCAGTGGTACCAAGGGCTTGTACAAGAGTGCCGCACCAGATTTTGTTAGTGCATCCTGTTTCAGAAAACTGTGGCAGATATGAGACATTTATGAACACTTTTTATTAGTGTAATTGGCTTTTGCGGATTCTCGTCTTTGAAAACATAACTTTCGATATTGTATTCCATTCTTGATTTAGGTTTCACTACGTTACACACTGGACTTGATAGTACAACTAAGGTGCCCACAGTAGGTCATGCAATTAAAAAAAAATCAATAAGAACAATAAGAAAAATTGTAACAATAATATACAAATGCACCTAATTCATTTACACTCGTATTGCAGTCTTTGCAGAACAGAAGTTCTGTAGATTATCCAGGTAATACTGTACATTTCACATAAATAAAGCATGTAGTAAAGAAGTTTATTTCATGCTTGCCCATTACGCAGAATGGGGAAATTAGTTTTTGTACAGAAAGCCATCTGTGATCCTAGCACAGGAAGGTTGGGTTTTCAGGATTTCCATGACTTTAACCTCAGACAGGCTTTTTTTATGTGAGGTGCTGACCTTTCTATGTTTGAGATTTTAGAAATGTCAGAATAGTTCCATCCAAAGAATATTAAAGTTGCTGCCAGAGTAACCTCACATTTGTTATCAGTGTACAGATATTCAGGATCTAATAAGGCAAAACAAGTCGAAATATTTCTAAATATATAAGTATAGTTCACAAACAACCACAGGCACAAATAAAACCTCTTGGCTCCATCAGGACAGGTCTGGACAATAAATATCTATAATACATAGCATGTTCCAAGGCCTCTGTCTATTTCTAGGTCTTGTGAATCAAAAAAACAAAAAGCAAAGACGACAGATGCTTGCCCTTGCTGCTGGCCTCTCTGCTGACCCCCTTCATGTTGCTGAGCACACAGCTAGGTAGTGCATATCCTGTGACTCCTTTGCTTCCCCTTGTCCTCATCTCCCCTCTCTTTTATTCCCTCCAGTGGACTCCTTGCTGTGTTTCTACAGTGACCCCCACGTCTCTACCTTCCTGCTTATCCTCTCTGGACCTGCCCCACATTTTCGTCTAAGCTTGTCTTTCTGCTCTTGCCTACTCTTTGGCTGTAAATTGTGTGTTAAATAAAATACAAACGCCCTGCAGCTGGGAGGGAAAAAAAAGCCACAAGTCTGACTTTCTTGGAAGAGTTTTAGTGTGTAATTTTTTTTTTGGTCATATTTCTTTCTTTTTCTGCTGACAGATCTGCCATTCATGGCTCCAAATCCCATCCTCTGCTTCTAGCCAGGATCCTATCCTTGTCCTCCAGGCTTCCCTTAGATCTTTGTCCTGATGCTCACTGACTCCTTTACTTACCGCTCTAGCATGGGCTTAATGTCTCCCTCGACCCGTCCTAAATGAAGTCCTAAAAAAAAAAAAAAATCACATGAGCAGACTTAACTCGTGCCCTCTTGAACCCATTCCCTCCTCCGTCTCCGGGACCACAACAGCTGATCTGCTTTACTTCCTGATTGATATCATCAACTCCTCCCTGACATCTGGCTGTGAAACATCTGTTTTTGAGTCAGTTATGCCACTGTTCTCACAAAAACCGCCTCTTGACCCATCTGATATCCATTACACATTGCAATCAAGCTTTTCCTGACATGCCCTGCTACGTGCTGCCTGCAGTTTTCAAAAATAAAAACTGGACTTTAGTGTCTAATGCTGCCGTTATTAGTTCCGCAAAAGAAAAATAAACCACATGCCAAATATTAAATCGTATTAATTCAGATAATATTTATTTTTCATTTTCAGCTTACTGTAGGCCAAAAGCTAAACAGTTACCATCTGACTGGCTAATAATAGGCAAATAACAAGTAATGGTTTTTACCTCAAAATTGCACAAAACCAATGGGCAAAGGCTTAGAGATACCAGCATATGTCCCCAAGTGCCTTAAAGGTTCTCTGAATGACTTCTGAGGAAAAAAAAGAAAAAGATTCACTCTTTTCATCAGCTGTAACCTAAATGCATGGCTACAATGCATTAAGTAGATGTTTAATGATGTAATTTGTACAGATGTCATTTGTAAAGGATAAACTAGTATTCATGGCCCTGTGGATAATTAAAAATTTGTTTCATTGTGACATTTTAGTTACTAATGATCAAACAGGAAATTTGTATTATTTTCTGTTTGTTGCAACAGTAGTGTACAGTGTACGCCATGTAATAATTTATCATTGTGTTCATGAGCCATTTTTTTTAGTACTGACCATTGGAATATGAAATGACCTGTTTGCATTTCAGATTTTAAAAGCAAATAATGCACTGGGCAGATCTGACATTCATTCATTCATTCATCTCCCAACCCGCTTTATCCTTTGCAGGGTCGCAGGGGTCACTGGAGCCTATCCCAGCTACTCAAGGGTGAAGGCAGGGGGGGACCCTGGACAAGTCGCCACATAAATAGCTGAAAGTTCCACATATTGTGAAATTAAGCGACATCCACTGGTAAAGATGCAAACTGCAACCAAGTGAATAACGTCCTATGACGGCTGCAGAAACATATTAAACATATTAAAACCTCTCATTAGAACAACTGTTTGTACACTCTAGACTTGAGTTCTAGGGATATTAACTCTAGTCCACACTTAAACTTAGCAGGTGGTGAACATCTGCAGGAACATGGCAACAACATGGCGGACTTCGGAGAGGTGACCTCTGTAGAAATGAGTGTCTGGATCAGGAAAGTGGAATACAATGATTACATTCACTTACAGGACATGTTAATCAGTTACACAATAATATACTCAACTTAAACAGCTGGTAGCAGTATAAGGTGGCATCAGGGCAGCTGTAGAGAGAGATATTACAAATACATTTTCCTTTCCATTTGCCAGTGTTCTACATGAGCTGGGGTTAAAATGTGATCTGCTCTACATCTAATTCAACATTATTGACAAATAGAATGTGCTTAATCAGATGCCAGAAAGGTAATTACAAGTTGTGTCCTCACTGTGCAATTCTTGTAGAAAACAAGAAAATATTGAGTGCCTCCCATAATTTTCCTAACCCTGAATGCTGATTTAATTCAACTGACTTTAACAGAAGTGAATGGAAATAATCAGACTCAGCTCATAGAAATGCAACCTGGTAATTATGTCTAACAATGTCCAGGTGTAAAAGCTCTCCTTCCCATTGTGTGTCGACAAATATTTTTTTGAGTCATTATGATATAATAAGTCTTTCTCCTAGTGTTGACCAGAAGAGTATTCTTTGTCTCCACAGCCATCCTAAGGCCCACTAATCAGGCCCTGTGTTATTCCAGGAGACCACAGGCCCTATAAAGTGATGGCTGGAAATCCTCCTCGTAAAAATATATACACCTCTATTCTTCACCAGCCCTCGTACCCTGTCCGTGATACCTTATGGGTTTCAATTCTTCAATAAAAACAGTTGAGCAACCTCTGGCCTAAAAAGGTAAAACTTCATTTGCATGCCTGAGGGTCTGGGTGTAATAAAAACAATAGACCTACTACAGCAGACCTTTGGTGGTGTCTGTTGAGAGTGTTTGGACTATCATAAAGCCAACATTCCTCTGGTGAAAAAAGTGGTTGAATGTGACTTATGTTGATGAGAAGACATTCTAGGATTAAGGGTGTACAATACGATTGTAGACACAAGTCACTCTAACATTTCTACATTAAATCAACAAAAATAAAGTACATTTATCTGATTAACACTGCAGCCTCACCTCATGAAAATGCGTTATACATGACATGCCAGTTCGGTGCCGTGAGTATTGGCCAGTCAGTTGACGCTGTTTGATCATGGGGTCTATTTTTGCCGTTTCTGGCTCAACTAAACCTAAGCCTCACCAGAAACAGAATCTTAACCTGCGTGTCATTTGATATGCCACTCAAATACATGCTTAAATCTCAAAATGCATCCATATTGTTTAAAGTTGCGTTTATATTAACACTAATTTATGAGATCACGTTGAAACGTTGAAAGCATAAATCTGTACCGTGCAGCATTCCTAAGGGATTTGATTGCCATATTTTCCGGAGACAAGACAGATCAGTATGACAACCAGAATCCAAAATCAATTAGGCATTAATAGTTTCTAAAACAAAACAAATTAATCTATCAACAACCTATACTCTGTTTATATGTTCTTCATTAGTTCACAGTGAGGATGAACTGGTGATATTTTGATTTCTCTGTAAAATGATAATGTTCCATTTATAATGCATGTTTAGACACAGTATCTTTATCAAAAACTTACAACTCCTGAGATATGAATGTTTCTCTGGGCCATTTTGCGATAACTGAAGTCTCAAGTCCCAGCTCAGCGCCATCTGGAGCAGAGCTGCACTGGTAAACTGATAAAGAGAAAAACACAGACACAAAAGAAGGTTTAACCCATAATATACTGGACAACCATCAGCAGCTCACAGATCAGGAACTGATGAGTGGACTGTTAGAATGTTTTCTCTCTGAAAATGTCAAGTGGGTAAAGCGTTGGCACATCTGTGACCATTACATGTTTGCGATCATGAACATTTCATGAAAAGGAGGATTTTCTTTCATGTTTTCTTGCTTGGAACTGTAGTATTAAAAATATAAGCACATTGTTTTCATGACAAACTGACAGTAGGTGACAAGAGTCAAGTGCGGCTGAAAGCGTCTCAGGAAGAGAAAACAGCTGCAAATACAGAAGCGGTGCATATTCACAAACTCAAACACAAGTCTAAACAAGGTATTAAAACATGAACCTGATGCAAATGGAAAAAAAAATACTGCAAGAAATAAATACAACTGTATAATTATTCAAATGCACTGCAAATACAGAAACAATGCAACGCATCAGATATTTCAAAGCAAGAAAACACCTGCAAATGAAAAACGCTGCATAAATAGTCAGTACAATGGAAGTCTGACTTGCTTGACAGTGTTTCAAACTACAGTGGGAGCGAATGTGAGTAATGGCTGAGCATGGTGACGTGACATGTATTTTATCATATTTTAACTCCATCTGTAGTCGGTCATTATATCACTGTACAAACCTCCACAAATAAGTTTCATGTTTGTTAATAACAGCAGTTAACATTACTCTGTGATTTTAACTGCTCTTCTCCATAGTCTCTCCACAAATGTAATAAACATCATACCTGGAATTTTCAACATTCTTCATCTTTCTTTCTTTTAAAATAAATAAGTCCTTGTATGTAATAATCCTCATGCTTTTAATCCACATCAAAAGCACAGCTGCTACCATTTCCTAATTTATCTCTGTTTATCCTTATTTCCACTGTGACCCTTCATTTTCTGACCCCAGTCAAAGAGATGAATCATTTCGAGCGCCTGTTAAATCTTTTTGTTGTCCTAAGTTCCAATATTTCACAAAGATCACAAAGATACAATTTCAGAGGAGTGATCCATCTATAAATAATGGGCTTACTGGATTTGAAATTCTGGGCAATTTGCCCTCCTGCCACACTTTATTACCCTGGTCTAAAAATGCTTCTAATGTTTATCACCAATATGATTCAACCAATCCTTTTTGATCATGTTAGCTTTGATTTATCCTTATCTAACAATGCAAAAAATTCAATCTATCACAGGTTCCAACATAAAATATGAAAATGTTAGTTCCCATCCATTTTTTACCTTTCATGATATATTGTAAACACAGCAGATATAAAAAGTCCACAACCCTGATTAAATGGTCAGCTTTATGATGTAAAAAATAAAAAGAGCTAAATCACGTCAGACTGTTTTCTGCGAGTATTGTAAAACCTATACAAATAAGGTGAAAGCAAGAATCTATTTAAATGTGTACAAACCTAAACTATTCAGAACAGAATTTCAACTGGATTCAAAGTCTGGGCTTCTGCATGGCTAGACAATTCCAGAATGGTGATGTTCTTTTGCTGAAGACATTCCTTTGTTGATCTAGATACAGGTGTTGGGCCACTGGAGTGATTGAAGCTGAAATACTCGTGCATCTTTAGCTTCCCAGTGGATCTCTGAAAGTTTTGGCTCAAATTTGAAACGATTCGAATATCCTCAGTCGAAATAACCAAAATATTGGTGGAAAAAAATACACCTCCTGCCACAATGATTAAAATGAAAATATTGTTGCCTAGTCCACACAAATAAGAGGCAGTTTCAGGCATTTTCCTAAAAAATGCTTACACAACACTGGAAAGAAATACCAACTATAAACAACCACAAATGCTCAGACAAACTACTGTGTGAGGGACAGTGCAGATGTTTGATAATAGTGTTTGTAGCAGAGAGAGGCTAGTTTGAAGCTGAGCCACAACATTTTCAATTCTAAACTCTCATTGTAAAGATGTTGATTCGAGAGTTTGACAGGTATCTTTTTTATATACTGTATTTACATTTTGCTACAACAGAAGCACATTCTTACAAGAAAGATAGATTCACACAGTTGTTCGAGGCTATAAGGTATTCTAGGTATATTTAATTTCATGTAACTTTGTACTTCTACTTCTCTCTAAAATACATTCATATGTATATATATATACATTTATAAATCAGTCTTATAAATTTCTTACCATTTTCTGTGCCTACAGCTTCATTGCATGTTCTTTTCAGTTACTTCGTGTTTCCATCCCAATTACTAAATTTTTACACATGAAAATCCCAAACAGTTCCACCCATTTTTTCCATTTCTCCATGCCAACCTTGCTCACATCACAATTATCAGCAAAGCACAGTTCAGTTCACTTCATGTGAAATGCTGCCTATGTTGCTCATTTATTAATTTACTCTGAAAAGGGGAGACTGTGTGATTTACACTTACTTTACACGTGGGCTACTGTTCTTGTATTGTTTACATGCTTCAATAAGAGATTACAGACCCAGACTCTCAAGATAAGATGGCCTTGCAGTCCCTCCGTTCCACATGCCATTTGCTTTGTGGCTATTTAACATAAAACACGTCTATATCTTAAAACTTAATTTACTATTTAACCTTTTGTAATTTTACTCATAGATAATGTTTTCCTCAAATCATTTCATGTTTAATCAAATTACCCCAAAATAATTAAAACATGAGAAACCTGGCTTCAGGCGAGACGACTGATTCCAGTAATGGGTTTTATAATAATGAAGTTGCGATGTACAGACTGCATTTGATGATACTTGATTCAGTCCCAAAGAATGGAGGAGCCAATGTGTGTTTATATTACTATCATTCTACCTAGAATTGGTCAATTTTGTAATAATAATTAAATATTTTTCTTAGACATGAGTTACTATGATAGTATGGAGGTACTAGGATAATGTATTACTAGAATCAGAGCTGGAAAGACTGAGTTATGTATGTAGTCTAATGTCATATCATAATGGTTTAGGAATATACTGTTACTGGATAACCATACTGTTACTGGATAATCATAATGTTAAGGAAAAAAAGAGGAGGTGTAAAAATTGCATTTTTCATACTGGTATCACCAGATATTCAAACTGTAGTTGAATATGGAGCAAAACTGCAATTTGACTTGACTAGATGTTTCCTGAACACACAATTCATTGGGTTTATGCCCAGGTCACAAAAAAAAAAAAAAACAAAAAAACAACGGAAGTTTCCAATGGAGACAAATCTGTAGTAATTACACTGTTTTGATCCTTTTTTTCTTTGGCTTATTCTTTTTTAAAATTCTACATTCATTCTCACTCAACAGTGAGAAATACAGTGACATACAGACAAGTGACAACGTCAAGTAAATATATAATGGGAGGTGTCATGTCTGAACTCAGAGGGTTGAACCCAAATGTAGGTTGGAGACCAAGAGGTCGAAACTGGTTGGTATCAAACAGATACCAGAAGAAACGCTTGCAGGTATCGCACAAGGTAGAACACGAACTGGCGACGTCCTTCTGCAAACACAGGGCTTCTATACACAAGAGGAGGGGGTTTCTATACACACAAGGAGGGAGAAACAATGAGACACAGGTGCAGCACATTAGGGCGGGTCAGATAATCACACAGGTGGGAAAACGGGGGAACAGGAAGAAAAGATACGAGACATGATACACGAGGAAGACTAACAAAATAAAACAACATGAGACAAGGCACCAACACTAATGTCTGGGAGCAGACGTGACAGGGAGGGGTCTCTTCCAAAGTATCAACGGCACCATTCATAGGACATAAAGGGTTACTGAATGGTTTGAAAATGTTGTGAATCACATGCTATAACCTTCACAGTCACCACTTCTCAACTTATGAACACCTATAGGATCCTTTGGACATGTTAGACATTCATAATCACAAATTTAAACTGCGATAATTGTTCATTTCTCCTGCAGATTTCAGTCTTGTAGCATCAATGCCAAGTCACTTTAAACCTGTTGTGGTGGTGGAAGTGGTGGAGAAACACAAGAAACTTTGCATTTGTGTTGGTTTTCCCTTTAATCTGTTGGATGTGCTGCCATTTGAAAAAAATATATAGATATAAAAGTTTCATATCTAACTAGATAATCATGCTTGGATTTAGTAATGCAGCAAAAACTCTAACTTGGCCAGAGACTCCTTAAACCCATGATTCCTTGGACTAGTCCCCAGATCACCCATGATGCATTTATGATATCAGACATCTTTCAAAGGATCCAATAATAAAATATTTGCAGTTTTTGAAACTGCAGATATTTTATTATTGCATCCTTTTCCTTACTGTCCCATGTTGACATTTAAAGTAAGGTATTGGTTAAGTTACATCCCTCACCCTGATCCCTTCCCACAATACAATAACACACAAGTTCTTTGTAAGGGTCAGTATTTGTTTTGTCTGTTTTGTTCTCTTCAGTTGAATAAATTTAGTATTGAAGTGCCGGAGTGACGGAGACGAAGGTGGAGTATCGAGCACTGGAGCAAACTTTAATTTTACTGCTCGACAGGAGCTTCCAAACAGACTGAGATAGAATGTGTCTGAACATGGACACATGGAACCGGGTTCCCCACTCTCAACAGTCTGTGTGGGAACCAATACTTGACCCAAAGTTCCGGGGTGAATTATGTCCCCAAAATAAGACACTACACCAGCCCCCCCAGAATTCATCCATAGTTAAAATCCTTCAGTTTTGGGGGAATAACAGTGTGGCCCCACCATGTGTGAACTGTGAAGGGAGGGGTCAGTGTCCACGCATGCGGGCTTCAGTCTGTCCACTGAAACAGTCTCACGGCGGCCACCAATGTCAATAACAAAATGTTTCTCGCCGTGCTCCATGACCCTGTATGGTCCGTCGTAAGGGGGATGTAAGGGCCTGTGGTGTGCGTCGTGATGGAGAAAACACAAATTCCACCACCCTCAAGGTGAGAGGGATGCGCTGGGTTGGCTTGCCGTGCTGCGATGTAGGAACCAGTGGCAAGGTCCCAACAGCATCAAGCAAGGCTGACCGCTGTCTCGCCGCAGACCAAGGTACTGTGGCATCCGGAATAAAGTCTCCAAGCACCTGCAACGTTTGTCCGTAAACTAGTTCCGCCGATGACGTTTGAAGGTCCTCCTTGGGGGCACACCTGAGTCCAAGCAGAACCCGCGGCAACCTGTCCACCTAGTTACTGTCCTTCAAGTTGGCACGCAGAGACGCCTTCATTGAATGGTGGAATCTTTCACACAGGCCATTTGCCTGCGGCTGGTAGGCCGTAGTGCTGTGCACCTTGACGCCCAATCTCTCCGCCACCGCACTCCACAGCTCAGAGGTGAACTGCGCACCCCGGTCAGATGACAGGTTGGAGGTAGTCCCGAAGCGTGCGACCCAAGTAGCGATGAATGTGCAAGCCACTTCGGAGGTTGTCGTCGATAAGAGTGGGACCGCCTCAGGCCAACGGGTAGTCCTGTCCACCATAGTGAGCTGGTGTGTGAAACCGTAGGAAGAGGGGAGGGGGACTACTAGGTCAATGTTGACATGGTCGAATCTCCTCTCTGGGACGCTAAAATGGTGCTTTAATGTGTCTGTGAATCTTTGCACGCTGGCATAGGACACATGAGCTGGCCCAGGCCAACACATCCTTTTTAAACCCGGGCCACACAAATTTCTGTGCCACCAGACTGATAGAGAGCTTCCCCCCAGGGTGTGAGAGCCCGTGCACCACCTCAAAAACCGCACGGCTCCAACCCGCAGGGACCAACGGCCGAGGATGTCCCATGGAAAGATCGCACCACAGCTTGAGGCCCGAGTCGCCGACCGGTACTTCTGCCAGGCGCAGGCCCACACCAGGGTCCATTAGAGCCTGGAAAGGCAGTCCGCTACCACGTTGGACTTGCCGGAGACATGCTGTATGTTCGTCATGTACTCCGAGATGAAAGACAACTGGCGTTGTTGTCGTGCCGACCATGGCTCAGCCGATTTGGACATGGAGAATGTGAGGGGCTTGTGGTGCACGTAGGCCGTAAACTCACGGCCCTCCAGTAGAAAACAAAAGAAGCTCCCTGTCGAAAGAACTGTATTTCCACTCTCGAGGCACCAGCTGACGGCTGTAAAAGGCCAGCGGTTGCCAAGCACCCCCCACCCACTGCTCGTAAATGGCTCCTACTGCATAGTCCGAAGCATCAGTCGTAAGGGCGACATGGGCACCGGGAAGTGGGTGAGCCAGCATGGCGGCCTGACACAGGACGGCTTTTGTAGTATTGAAGGCCTTCGTCCTTTCCGCCGTCCAATCGACTGCTTGGCCAGGGGATGAGTTCTTGAGTGCCTCATACAGTGGACGTATCACATGCGCTGCACAGCAGATAAAGCGGTGGTAGTATGTCACCATGCCCACAAACTCTCTGAGTTCCCGGACCAGGCGTGGGTGAGGGATGGTGGCAACTGTCTCCACCTTTGACGGCAATGGGACCGCACCGTCCTTGTTGATAAGGTGTCCGAGGAACTGAATGGAGGAGACACCAAAAACACATTTACCCGGTTTAATAATTAGTCCGTGTTGGTCGGGTCTCTTGAAAAGTTCACGGATGTGAAGCAGGTGTTCCCGTTTTGAACGGCTCGCAATAAGAATGACGTCCAAATATGCACAAACGAATGGCATGTGCCACAACACAGTCCATAAGAAGTTGGAAAGACTGGCCTGCATTTTTGAGACCGAATGGCATTCTGAGGAATTCGAATAGGCCAAGTGGCGTAATTACAGCTGTCTTTGGGACATCGGTGGGGTGCACGGGAACCTGGTGATAGCCACACACCAAATCCACTTTAGAAAATATGGTGCAGCCCGCGAGGTGTGCTGAGAAATCTTGGACGTGAGGAACGGGGTAGCAGTCCGACGTGGTCCCATCGTTGAGGCAGCAGTAGTCGCCACATGGACGCCACCCACCATCCGACTTGGGTACAATATGGAGCGGAAACGCCCACGGACTGTCAGAGCATCGGACAATACCCAATTGTTCCATATTGTAGAACTCTGCTTTGGCAACCATTTGGAAAATCTAGTGGGGTCAAGGCAGCGGGATCGAGCATGGATGGGGAGGCCGGTGGTGCTGATGTGGTGTTCTACCCCATTTTTGGCGTAGACAGCCGAGAATGTAGGGCGAGTGATGTCGGGGTACTCACTGAGAAGTAGTTGAACGTCGTTGTTCTCCGACCGTGAGCTGTACAGACCACTGTATCCCCCTCCATCACGCACACAGGGCAGCGAAGAAAAAGTCTGCGCGTCCACCAAACGGCCATTCTTCACATCCACAAGTAGTCCGTTTGAACAAAAGAAGTCCGCATCGAGCAGAGGAAAAAGCCACGTCTGCCATAAAATCCCACATGAAACACTTTCCCCTGAAGCGTAATTCCACTGTGTGTGTCCCGTAGGTTCTAATGGGGGTGTCATCCGCGGACGTCAGGGCCGGCCCGTGCATGCCACCCGCTGCCTCGTCGGTAGTCACCGGGATGACCCCGCACTGAGCACCGGTGTCACAGAGGAATTTGCGTCCTGAGAGAGAGTCTTTGATGAAAAGCAGCCGGTTCGTCGCGCCCACGCTCATGGTTGCTACTGGCGTGGGCTCCGTCTCCGTCACTTCTTCGCTCTTGCCTCAAACCGGGCGTGAAAATAGCACCAGCCCTCCTCCCATTTGGGGGTCTGGCTGTGTTTACCCCTGGCGCGCAGTGGGCCACGCGGAGACGTGTGGACGTGCACAGGAGCTAACAGACTGTGAGCGGGGCGTTGTGTGGCCAGAAAGTAAAGGTCTTCTTTGGCCGCCAAAGCCCACGGGTCCGTTGTCTCGGTGTTGGCGAGGGCAATCTGTACATAAGGGGGCAAGTGTCACAGGAAAAGTTCCATAAAAGGAAATTCGGCTCCTCCACCCCCAACAGGTTCAACATCATTTCCATGTGCTCAGACGGTTTACGGTCTCCCAAACAGGTAATGTCCAAGAGACGGCATGCTCGGCTGAGAGAGCTCGAACATCTTCAGCAGGTGCGCTTTGAGACCAGCATACTTCTCCTGTGGCGGCGGAGATGTGATGAAGCCGACCGCTCTCGAAGCCATAGAGCTGCTCAAAGCCACTACGACGTGGTAGTAACATGTGTCGTCGTCCGTAATGGCGCGGATGGCAAACTGCGCCTCCGCCTGTGCGAACCATGCGGCGCCCGCCGATTCCCAGAACTCTGGCAGTTTTAGCGTAGCGCTGTTCGCCATATTCTGTGTAGTCCCAAACACTTCAGGGCTAACGTCGGGGTCACCAGTGAAGTGCCGGAGTGGCAGAGACGAAGGCGGAGTATCGAGCACTGGAGCAAACTTTAATTTTACTGCTTGACAGGAGCTTCCAAGCAGACTGAGACAGAATGTGTCTGAACATGCACACATGAAACCGGGTTCCCCATTCTCTACAGTCTGTGTGGGAACCGATACTGACCCAAAGTTCCGGGGTGAATTATGTTGCCAAACAAGACACTACATCATTAACTT
>JAPTHA010000005.1:4892319-4902826 GCA_029814585.1 Gymnapogon annona | reverse complement strand
GGTGACCTCAGCTTGGGTAATGGACGAGTCCACCTCCGAGCATCCAGCCTCTGCTTCCTCAATGGAAGACATGACGGCAGGATTGAGGAGGTCCTCGAAGTATTCCTTCCACCGCCCGAGGACATCCCCAGTTGAGTTTTTTCCAAAAACAATTGGAGGAAAATTAGGGGACTGATTAGTCTTTGTGTGATGTTTGTATGTTTGTGTGTTTCAGGCTCTTATTGTGGTTGTCATTCTGGGATGGCTCTTTGTACCCATCTACATAAAAGCTGGGGTAAACTCAACACAACAAACCACTGTGACACTGCAGAATATTTTAAACATGAGAGTTTATTTATAGTACCTTTGACAGTTGAAATGATGTGTGTTGAGAGTTTGTCACATCACAGATCATATTATTATTTTAACATAGAAACCTAACCCTAAATTTGCAATCCTTAACCCATTCCAAAATGTATCACCTAGTATACAAAGGTGATAAAATCATGAAAATATAGTGCAATACAGTTACCATGTTCAGAATTAAAGATTTGGAGATCACATAGACATGACATATAAACTCATTTATATCTAATGCCGATTAATTTTTTTCATGTGTTTAGGTGGTCACTATGCCCGAGTACCTGAAGAAAAGATTTGGGGGGCAACGTATTCGCATTTACCTCTCTGTGCTCTCACTCTTCCTGTATGTTTTCACCAAGATCTCAGTAAGTTAAAGTGACAACAATGGAAAATACTATAATAAGAATTCTGAAAGACTAGAATAGAACCATGTTTTTTTTTTCTGACAGTCATGCGTCAACATATGTAAGGTATTCGTCACATGACATGTTGTCTTTTCTCCTCTCCTCTTCACTCAGGCAGATATGTTTTCTGGCGCCATTTTTATCAACCAGGCTCTTGGACTGAACATCTACGTCGCTGTTATTGCACTGCTGATGATAACTGCATTGTACACCGTTACAGGTCTGTCCTCAGGGATGTATTTGCTTCCTTTTGAACTGAATCTGCAGACATTTTACTTGTAAACCAAGTTGAGGAGTCTTATCTACTTAATGAATGGCACCAAAGCTGAGGTTAAAGTCTTTCCACGTCCATTTGTAATGATGTACCTTGTTTATCAGCTGTGTGTTATTGTAGTTAATCACCCATAAGACTGATAAGCAAGAGCTGGCCTTCTGTTGCTCCACTGTAATAATGCTTCCACACATGAACTTTACCTCAACAACAATGAAAGATGAGTTACATAACACTCAAGGCTTATATTGAATGTTAATATAACTGGCATATGACAAATAAAACATGACAAACATCCGACACATACACACTGAACTTCACTTGTTAATTATCCATAATCAATACTTATCTGCAGTCCAGCTTTATGTGCATAACTGCACACCAATCACCAGATCATCATCATACCTTTTAATATTGGATTACATGGACACAGAAGTATGAGATATAACTAAGATGAAAGTATCAATGTACATAGTGATTGGATATAATGTAAAAAATAAAGAGAAATCTGAGCTTTTTAATGCTTAATGTATGATTTTCAATCACATTTCGTCTCAGGTGGATTAGCTGCTGTCATCTACACAGACACCTTACAAACGATCATCATGATTGGTGGATCATTCATCCTTATGGGCTTTGGTAATATGGTATTTTTACTTTTATTCTTTTACTATGTCACAGTAAAATCCTGCTTATGTTAGATTGTAAAGGTCAGTTAAAATTTATCACACTTGCATGTGTCCTCAGCTTTCAATAAAGTGGGAGGCTACGAAGAATTCCAGGAACTTTACATGACCGCCATACCCAACATCACGGGCAATGCCAGTGCGAGCTGCTACGAACCTCGAGCTGATTCCTTCCATATTTTCCGGGACGCAATTACTGGAGACCTGCCGTGGCCTGGTTTGGTCTTTGGACTCACCATTCAGGCTATGTGGTACTGGTGCACTGACCAGGTTAGTCAAGCACATGGGCATCTGCACAATGGCCGTGATTCATTTCTTCATCTACTACCAGTCCAACCAACAACTGACAGTCATAATTCCGTGCAACAGGCTCATTTAATTGATTTCCAAACATCTGTGCACACATCTAGGTGCATCAGATCATTGCCTGATTACACATCAGGGCAAATTGCCTCCGGCAAGAGGATATTCATGCTTTTACTTAAACCTTAATGCGCCTCTACAAATCAAGGCAGGATTAGTGCATGTCAGGTGTCTTAAGGTCAACAAATCCCTGGGAAAAAAATACAAAACACTGAACTGAAACTAATGTGTGCTGCCTGGGTAAGGCTTGGAACGCTATAGAAACTCATTTCAGTTTAGGAGTTAGTCACAATCCAATTTGTTGGTAAGTGGGTTGGAATAGGATAATATTAGCTTAAACTTTTTTTTTTAAATTCCAAATGTTTTTTCTTTTACTGCAAGAAATGTATAAACAATCCTTTCACAAAAAATGCAAAACCTGAACACACCTTACGAAAACCTTACGTCAACTCAACGGTATTTATACATGAGTACTACAGATCACTGTGGATCTAGAAGTGGACAAAACATTCAGTAATGAGCATAATATTGTAAAAACCTTGGAGATTGGAGTTTGGACCTAAAATGAGTTTGACTATTAATATTAACTATATCATTTTTTTTCTTTTTTGGGGGTCAGATTGGAACCTTTGGTGAGCTGGGTTAGGCCTTGTGTTTGATACCCCTGTACTATAGCTTTAAAGTTGAACCCACTACTTCCTAGCATTGTTGCAATGAGCAATGAACAAAGTTCTCTCATTTGCATCAAGCTCTAAAGTGACTCCGTAACATCATGTTCCCGTAAACAGTTGTAAATGATTGTCGCGGTTCAATGGTTCACAGTGTGCTCACAGAATCCAGGCTTTTCTGTTTGCATCTCATTTGTTTTCTCAATTATTCACAAAGCTGTATATTTGTGACTGTTCTGTATTTAGATTAGATATTAGCCTCTAATGTTCTACTTAAATACATTTCTGTGTAGATCTGCATTCTGAATTTTACATTTAGATAAGTATCCTCAAAATGCAATAGAAAACGTTCTTAAAATGCTCTCACGAAAGTGTATCTGTATGATGTTATTATAATGTGTAACCATAACTGGATGTAGCCCTCCCTGGAATGTTGTGAGAGTTGAAATTTTCTCTAATATACTCATTTTATGTGGAAAAATCAGATTTCTCAATCCAATGCAATCTCAATGCACCTGTATATTTAAATGCATTTCTTTCCTTTCAGGTCATTGTCCAGCGCTGTCTCTCTGCCAAGAATCTATCTCACGTTAAGGGTGGTTGTATTTTGTGTGGTTACCTGAAACTGCTGCCAATGTTCCTCATGGTTTTCCCCGGCATGATCAGCAGGATCCTCTATGCTAGTAAGAGTCTTGTGGAGTTTAAAGTTTGCTCGAGTATGTTCCCTGGGTGATGAGTCTAATAAATATTGCATATCGCTCATTCTTACTCCAGATGTAGTGGCCTGCGTGGATCCAGATGAATGTCAGAAATACTGTGGGGCCAGTGTGGGCTGCACCAACATCGCTTATCCAAAACTGGTGGTGGACCTTATGCCTAATGGTGGGTTGGAAAAGACCATTGATCTGAATGTTTTCAAGCAGCTCCTTCGTGTCCTCTTTGTAACGTTTTCATTTCTCTTATTTGAGGTCTACGTGGTCTTATGCTGTCTGTGATGCTGGCATCACTCATGAGCTCCCTCACCTCCATTTTCAACAGCGCCAGTACTCTCTTCACCATGGATATATACACTAAGGTCCGTCGCTATGCAAGTGAGAAGGAGCTCATGATTGCTGGCCGGTAAAGCTGCTATGATTCCTGTGCATTGTTCATATTCATACTTGCTGCCTGTGCTGGAATGGCTGATGCTGTTTATGGGCGTTTGTGTCCAGAGTCTTTATCTTAGTCCTGATCGGTGTGAGCATAGCATGGATCCCTGTGGTGCAGACAGCCCAGAGCGGTCAGCTCTTCGATTATATCCAGTCCATCACCAGCTACCTGACACCACCTGTGGCAGCCGTCTTCATTCTTGCCATCTTCTGCAAACGCGTGAATGAGTCTGTGAGTGTCATCTTATCAAAAAGTATATACTTCAAATTGAAGTCTTTGAAGTTTTCAAAGGATTACCAAACACAAGTAACTCGATCTACTGTTTTCTGCAATGACTCTGTGTAGTGAAGCTAATCGTAAGGACCTTAGGTCATCAAAAGGTCAGACATCTTGGTAAACATGTTGGTGTGTATTGCTTCCTCTGGTGCGTTTATAAACTCAGTGGACTGTGACAACAAAGCAGTTTGCTAACTCTACTCCAGAGGATGATTGGTTAAATTTTAAAAAACCATGAGGGGCCTGAAACAAAACATACTATACTATAAATCTTATTTAGGCATTTATTTATGTATTAATAAAATGTGTGTTAATATTTTGTACATGTCCATTTTCATTGGCAAATTATATGTATGCATTTTACGCTTTCAGTTTATCTTCACACCACATCAAATAACACGCACCAAGCAACAAGCCTTTTTTTTATTCTTTATACCATCAAAAATGAAATAACTAACTGAAATGGCTAACTCACCAATCATGTTAGTAATTTGGGCCGTCAGACAGAGATATTTGTCCCACTGTGCATGTCTGTTAATGTTAATCCTCAACTGTTATCAGTTTAAGGTCTTGTTAAGACTGCTGGTAACATTCAGTTAGCCTTTTAAACCCAGTTGCCCCAGCAGCCACAGTCCTACACTACCATGGTAATGCTATGCAATTTTTGTATCAACATACACATGCAATAGCTAAAGGTTCCAACAAAAACAGTTTTCAGAAAACATAACACAACTTAAACAAAAAGGATATCTAAATCAAGCTAACAGTCTGGGACCAGCATACGTAATGGATGATTTGATAAAACAAAGACCAATTAGACACAGTTTACACAGTTAAGCAAACACGAAACAAAGACTACAAGTATCTTTTTATTTTACAAGATGGAAAGTAATAAGGTCACACAATGACGAGATGGGCCACTATTTCGTGCCACATTGAAATGATTCCCATTTGAAACACACCACCAAGGGGTTTATCAGATTACAATAACTGATTTTCTGTTGTTTCTTGGTGGTTTAACAATGTTGTGGAATGACAAGAGTGAACTGTGAGCCTGAGATCTGCACTTTAGTTATTCATATTTATTGTCTTTTCTTATTATTTAGTATGTATCATTCATCCAGCTGCAGTGGTTTTATTGCTGGATCTGATATAATCTCTTCTTTCTTGAGGTAGTGTTCATCTCAAATGATGTGACGTGGTGTGTACTATTATAATTTTTTTCAGGGTGCCTTTTATGGGCTCATGATCGGCTTGGCCATCGGTTTGTCCAGGATGATCGCTGAGTTCGCCTATGGCACAGGCAGCTGTGTTGCCCCTAGTAACTGTCCTACTATCATATGTGGAGTTCACTATCTCTACTTCTCCATCATCTTGTTTGTTGTATCCTGCATCCTCATCCTGGGAATCTCTCTCATCACCAAACCCATTGATGACAAGCACGTATGTAACTACTCAAATAAAAACACAGCTTGATCAGTCATTCATTTCCTTTAAGTGACAGTTTGCTGGAACACATCACATGTCAAACTCTTTGTCCAGTTGTATCGGCTGTGCTGGAGCCTTAGGAACTCCACAGAGAAGAGGATTGACCTGGAAGACGATGACTGGGTTGAAAACCAAGAGTCCAAGGCGATGGAAATAGCTGGTAATTAGAATAAGGCTTTCTAAATGGTTTGGCTCCATTTTTGATTAATTTTAGGTTGGTTTTCACCAAATATTTTTTTAACAAAATAACAAAGTAAGAAGTAAACTCACAAAGTGAATACAAAATTAGTAAATGATCAGTGATAATTTCTTTTGGCTTTTTCCCTTCCGGGGTCGCCACAGCAATTCCAATTCGCTTATTTGACTTGGCGGGACCCGGTATCCCCTGTGCACCAGCCTGGTGCCTTACCAACTGAGCTATCCAGCCGGGGCAAATGATCAATAAAATGTTAAAATAATAAACAAAAAAGTGAATCTGCAAATATGAACAGAAATCAACCAAATTATCAAGGAAATTAACAAAACCATTACTAACCTAAAGAAAATGATTGAAAAAATAAGCAAAAACAGATTAATTGGCTAAAAAATTTTATATGATAGAGAAAATATTCAGCAAAGTAATAAAACAACAGACAAAGGAGCAAAAGCAACAAAACAACCAAGAAAAACAAGCAAAATTGAATAAATAAGCAAAATGATCAACACAGGATGATGACTTCAGTGAAATAACACGTGACAGGAGTGAGTGTAAAACCCTGGGCCAGGCTTACAGTTTAACCAAGCGTGTGCTCAAAATGCCAAACTGAGTGTAAAGCCAAGGTGATATCATCATGTACGTATACATGTCAGCTTTAAATGGTATTTATCTGTACACATTATAAGCTTTCTGCACGTATGTTCATGCTACCACACACTGAGGGTTGAGGGTGTGTGAACCACTGACCTTGGCGTAAAAAGCACATGTATAACACGTCAAATTCCAAACAAACTAGCGTGCCATACGATGTGAGAATATGGATGGATGCACAGAAGCAGATCTTGAAGAATAAGCTTCAGCTTTCAAAGACCTGTAACACACACACATGCTCAGTCCGATGTGCACTGTGTTTTCTCTCAGAATCTGGGGAGGAGCAGGGCCTGTGTAAGAAGGCTCTGATTTGCTTCTGCGGCCTGGAGCAGAGCGAGGGCCCTCAGCTGAGCGCAGAGGAGCAGGAAGAGCTGCAGAAGAAGCTGACGGACACCACAGAGACGCCTCTGTGGAGAAACGTCGTCAATGCAAACGCCATCATCCTCCTGTGCGTTGCGGTTTTCTTCCATGGGTTTTATGGTTGAATGTGCCATCCAACTCCGGCCTGTCCTGGACGTTATGCATGTAACTGACAGCGTTTTATGTGAATGTAACCAATGACCACATGGACACAATCATAAGTCAACACTATGGGGCCACACATTCCTACATAACTTTACATCTCCAGGATGACTGAACTCCTTCATACATTGTTTACATCTCTGTCTCAGGGATACTGTTCAACTCAAAACTATGTATGGTTTTCATTTCAGATCCAGGGAATATACTCGTTATTTTTGGTCACATACAGGACATGAATGTGCCTTTTGTATATGTTTCAGACTGCAAGTTGAAGTTATGTAAAAGGAATCCCTGCAGATCTAAACCTCACAGGCAGCATGCTTCACTGGACATGTTTATTTGTCTGCTTAAGAAGTAACATCACAATAAATACTTAGACGATTATTAGCAGCACCTTTATATTAAGGTACAAATATCCACCAATAACTAGATACATGTATCAGTAGCCTATCTCCGCGGTATTAGTCATTACAAAACACTCATTAATGCCTTCTTCTGCATGACCACATTCTACAACAAGGCCATTCATTAGCAGTTTTCCCTTAACAATCTCCCAACTTCTGCCTCCAGATAATAAGTATAGTTTCTATTTGATCCATTAAAAATCCACAGAGGAGGCCACTGTCATATAATAGGATGCATGTGGTTAATAAGTGCTCTACTTAGTCATTTACTTCTAGATCCTCTACTTCTTGAATATTACAAACACACTTGCCAATATAGTGAAATATCCAATCTACATCCAAATATCCACATTGTACCAACTTTATATGTGTTTATTTAGTAACACCAAGGCTGCCACACTCAGTGATGTGTAACAGAAATTACTGTATAACTTTCCTTGTATCAGTAAGTAGTAACGGAAAGATTACTTAGGAGAAATGGTTTATTGCAAAACCAAGCATTAATAAGTGCTCTACGATGACTAAGATGTAACCATTTTATGGCAAACATGTCCATGTTAATGGAAATTGTGACTGTTTCCAGCCATTGCATGTGTTTTAAAAACTTAAATAGACTTAGACTTTGACTTCCTTTATTGTCATTGCGCTGACACACACAGTGGGTTTGGCAACGAAATGTTGTTTGGTAATTGACAACACTGCTCAAATACAAAAAATACAAGAGTGTAAAAGTGTCCAAGCCAAGAGTGGCTGCAGTGCAAAGGTGAAGCAGTCAAAGGTGATACAGTCAATATAGATAAGGAGTATAAATAAGACAGACAGTGTAATATTAAATGTTATTGTGCTTAGTTTGCATTTTACTTTATTTTCACGCATACTTGTATACATGTGGCTTATTAGTAATTGGCAAAAATCCAATTTGGCACCCCACAGTAGCAGGAAAACGCTGACATTTACTAAACAGACACTTCCTGCTGTAATGCTTCTGAGCTTGTTCATGAGCTTGTTTTGCTATCATCTTCTGAAAAATGTCTTGTTTTCCTGGTATTTCCTGGTTTTTCCTGGAAAACAAGTAAGCCACGCTTTAATTTATTAACATGATTTAGATTTCACTACGGTTTTGAAATATTTACAATCCTCTAATGTGTAATTGCTCTGACCGCATCAGTGCAGTTAATCCATTGTTAAATGTGAGTTTAGTGCCTTGTCTTTTGTTAGATTACGGTTCTTAAAATAGCAGTCACACATGTCAACAAATACTTCTTTAAATCACATATTTTATACCATTAGAAGTAAATTATGGAAAAGTGGATGACAAGGATGTGTTCGATTTCCCAGTCATCATCGCCTCTGAAACCTTCAAGTTTAATTAGTATTGAAGTAAAAGTGAACTGTAAAGGATTATTTTAACACCAGT
The DNA here is from genome assembly GCA_029814585.1 of Gymnapogon annona. Classification (NCBI taxonomy): domain Eukaryota; kingdom Metazoa; phylum Chordata; class Actinopteri; order Kurtiformes; family Apogonidae; genus Gymnapogon; species Gymnapogon annona. Next base: position 4,893,989 of record JAPTHA010000005.1, on the reverse strand, counting down.
GTGTTGATTTAAGATGCTTTCTCAAATCAGAAAAAGGATATCTGATAAACAGGCTAATAAATGATGTGAAATGTGTCATCCCAAAGCTTTGTTTTCGCATTTGACCTCATGTTTGTCTTCACTTCCGAAAGTATTCCTTCCTCTTGTTGCTTTAGGGGTTAATGAATAAAATAAGATCAGTCAGCGAGGTTCCTAATGGGGGTTGCCCCTTATGACTAAACATGTTGTACTTTTTTGAAAGGAAGATTTCCTTTAGTTGGAATCTTTTATTCTTCCCTGAAGTAAAGTATGACTGACCACCTCGGATGGTTACAATTATTCATTTGTAAGGCATCCCCATCACAATTTATGACCACATTCTTATCACTTATTATCTTTAACTTTTTATTGATTTACAACTATTCCCTTGGGAATTTTTCATTGTACTTTTCTGCTTCTGTAGTCTATAATTTTCTACTATATGTTTTATTGTAGTGAATCAGATATCTGGCTGTGGATTTGCTGATCTGCAGTGACTAAGTGTAACAAAACCAAGACAAAGTTCAATGCTGAAGCATGTCTCACCCTCACTAAAAAAAGCAGCACTCGAAATAAGAAAAACATCCCTAAAATTATGTTAAAATACTGTATTTCAAGCCAATTAAATGTGCCAGTGGGGTATCTTTTTACCTGGTAAGAATTCTCTAAATTAGTCTGACATTCTCACCTTTAATGTTCTGGAAAACTAGATCAACTTTTAATTCTAAATAAAGACCACGGGTCCCATTCTTTTTACTCAAACATTGATGTTTTGTTCATCTGTAAAATAAATAAATAAATAAATATAAATATCAGAAATATAATAATAATTCATAATTCATAAATATCTAACTGGGAGACCAGGCTTTTAGTTCCCAGAGAAGACCCAGGTCATGTTTGTTTAAAAACTCTAAAAACTAAGCTTGCAAAACAAACTCTGCTTTTGTTGAATTTAAACTTCAACTCTCATCCATTTCAACTTGCGAATTTTTCAACTTCCAGTACCCTGGAATAGACTTTTCCTGGGGAGGCTGAGGAGTGTGATCCCCTTTTAGTTGGAGCACACCCTCCGATCCCCCTTCTTAAAAAGGGAGACCACCACCCTGGTCTGCCAGTCCAGAGGCGACCGCCGACCGCCACGCAATGTTACCGAGACGTGTCAGCCACGACAGTCCCTGCACATCCAGAGACTTAAGATACTCAGGGCAGATCTCATCCACACCCGCTGCCTTGCCACCGAGGAGCTTTCCAACCATCTCGGTGACCTCACCTTGGGTAATGGATGAGTCCACCTCCGAGCATCCAGCCTCTGCTTCCTCAATGGAAGACATGACGGCAGGATTGAGGAGGTCCTCGAAGTATTCCTTCCACCGCCTGACGACATCCCCAGTTGAAGTCACCAGATCCCCATCTTCACCGTAAATGGTGATGGTGGAGGCACTGCTTTCCCCTCCTGAGGCGCCAGATGGCTTGCCAGAATTTCTTTGGGGCCGACGGGTAGTCGTTTTCCATGGCTTCTCCGAACTCCTCCCAGGCCCTAGTTTTTGCCTCCGTCACTACCTGGGCTGCAGCACGCCTGGCCTGCCGGTACCTGTCAACTGCCTCGGGAGTCCTATGGGCCAGTAATGCCCGATAGGACTCCTTCTTCAGCC
>JAPTHA010000005.1:4794649-4805442 GCA_029814585.1 Gymnapogon annona | reverse complement strand
GCGAAATGGTTTTTGATGCTTCGGCGGAATGTTGTTGGCTGTTCTCCAGAGTTTTAACCCGTCTAATTGTTTTTTTTTGGAATAAAATGATATTTTTACAAACTTTTAATCGGACTATAGACTCTTGATGGACATCGAGAAGCAACAGGTAACAATAGCCGCCCAGCACGTCAGACCCACCACTATCGGCAACACTTCAGTAGCCAAGTACTAGGGTGGTTATTACATTGTCAAAAACCTACCCAATTAGACTAAATTTGGAAACCGCAAAAGACCTAGCTCGGGAAGAAGATGTGAGACGATCGTGTGAGCTGCTGCGTGCAAGAGCGGCTCGTGAAGAGGGACTGCACAGTGACCAGCCGGGGTGGTCGCTAAAGCCGGGTAGCGCCGTGGACGTCGGAGCCGAATTGGAGCTGCGTAGACCTTCATATGGATTTACAATAAAGGCGCCCAACGAGAGGTATGTGTAGCGCTACACCATCGACGGTCTAATTGTGTGCACACATTAAATCCAATGAATTGGTGATTAATCCGCGCGCGTTTCGCAAAGTGCGCTATATCACATGACATGTTGACCTACTTTTGGAGCGCTGACCTAACCTGAACTTTACGTTGCGTTCACGTACAATGGAGCCGTGCGCATTGGACATAGAAAGTGAACAAACTGAAAATTGTGTGGTAACTCAAAAACGTACTGTGAAACTAACAGAAAAAGCTTTGGTTGAAAAGGTTGATAAGTTACAAAATATTAGAAAGTCTAAACTAAATAAAGCAGGTAACATTAGAAAGGAAATAAGTGCTTTTATGACTGATGGTGACAAAACAAAGATGGTAAGTGCTCTTGATGAATTGAAAATGATGTGTGATGATGTTAGAGGTACATGATTCACTAATGGGTTTAATGCCTGTTGAAGAGGGTGAAAAGCATGAAATCTGGTTTAAAGCCAGAATGCTCCCTAATAATGTGTTTTTCACACGTTAATCAATGGCTTTCTCAAACTGAAACACAAACTGAAGTGACCACAAATGAACAAACAACTGAAATAACAAAGGAAAATGGTGACGATTATGAACTTGGTCCTGAAGACAGCATGTCAAATATAAGCAGCAAAAAGAGTGGAAAAAGCAACAAGTCATCTGCTTCATCAGCTAAGCTAATGGCAGCTGTAGAAAGAGCTGCAGTTTTAGCTCGTGTAAAAATATTGAAGGAGCGACATGAGGAAGAGGAAGCAAAATTGAGAAGAAGAAAGGAGATTCTTGATCTGGAAGCTGAACTCGCGGCATCTGAAGCAAAAATGGAGATTTATGATGCCACGGAAGATGGCCAGTCACAAGCAAGCTCAAATACAAAAAATACATGTGGCAAAAATGGAGTAAATGTTGGACTAACTTTAAACCCCACTGCCCGAGTGTTTAGGCCTCATCATGACAATAATAGACGAACAGCACTGCAAGAGCAAAGAATAAAAATACCACTAATGGAAAAGAAACCTGTGGATGTGAGACCAAAGCAATGGAGTGCACCAAACACAAGTAAACGCCACCCTCTAATGGAACAAAAAGAAAATCGAAATGGAAGGCAAACAGTCACTTGAGAGCAAGCAGATGGCTGGAGACCTCCTAACCCTCATGAGCAGGAAAACTGAAATCACAGCAGCTTTAATGAACCATCAGCGATCAATGACACTCCCACCAAGAGATATTCCAATTTTTGATGGCGATCCTCTACATTATAGTACTTTCATTAAAGCCTTTCAGCAAGGAGTTGAAAGTAAAGCAACCATTGGGGATAGTCTGTATTATTTGGAGCTATTCACTCGAGGCCAACCTCGTGAACTGGTGCGAGTTGTCAACATATGACTCCGGATCATGGCTACACTGTTGCTAAAGCTCTCCTGCAGGATCATTTTGGAAACCCTTACGAAACTGCCACTGCATACATCAGCAAAGCTCTTCATGGCACACAATATGAACAGACGACACAAAGGCACTCCAGAGCTACACCCTATTCCTGCAAAGTTGTTGTAACATCATGGAGGGGCTGGGGCATGTGCAGGAGCTGAACATGCCTGTGAATATGAGAGCAATCTTGGAAAAGCTGCCGTATCTGCTGCGAGAGCGGTGGAGAAGTAAAGCTTTTGATATCATGGAGACCACTGGATACAGGGCTGGATTCATTGAACGGCACGTGAGGATTATTTCAGACCCTTTCTTTGGAGATCTGCAAGACTACAGTTATAACACCACATGAAGTCTCTCAAGGTTGCAGCCCAGTAACAAAGCAAAGGGGAATGTGGTGGCCAGCACTGTAACAGATCTGGATGTGTACAGAGAAAGCAAGCAGCCACGTATAGTCAAAGAGAATGAAAATGATCAGTGTCTGCTGCTCCATGGACAATACACTGGAAAATTGCAAATAATTCAAGAAGACGGCACATGGAAAAGGTGTTCTTATTGAGGAACAGAGGAGTGTGTTTTGGATGCCTTCAGCGTGGTCTCATGAGTCGTAACTGTGGAGCAAGATTACAATGTGAAATCTGTAAACAAAACCATCCAACTGTGCTACACATAAATCGACAGACAACTTCTCCGGAACATGCACTGGAAGTGCCAGAACCCACTCCTGTCTCTCATGCAACTTGTGGACATACAGGTTGCACCATGCTGTCAGTGCTTCCTGTTAAAGTCAAAGCTGCCAAATGTGATCCAAACATATGCATTCCTGGATCCTGGCAGCAAAGGAACATTTTGCTCTGAACAGCTGATGCATTGCCTCAGCCTTCCTGGAAGAAGAACTCAAGTCCTACTGAGAACAATTGGTCAAACAAGGATGAGTACAGCTTATTCCTTGTTTAGTCTTGAAGTGGCTGGCCTGGAGAGCTCACAGTTCTATCCTCTCCCAGAAGTCATTACACAAAAACGAATGCCGGTCACTACCGGTTACATGGTGAAGCCTCAGGACCTGCTAAAGTGGCCATACTTGTCCAAGGTTCACATGCCATCCCTTCATGCTGATGTTGACCTGTTGATCGGTACTAATGCACTCAAACTACTGGAGCCATGGGAGATCATCAACAGCCAAGGAAGTGGCTCGTATGCTGTGAAAACAGTGCTTGGCTGGGTGGTCAACGACTCGCTAGATGGATGCAGTGAGCCAGAAGCTGCCACAATAACAGTGAATCATATTGCAGTCAGCAAGCTGGAGGAACTATTGATGAAGCAATACAATCATGACTTCTGTGAAAAGAACATAGACAAACAGGAAATGTCAATAGAAGATAAAAGATTTTTGATTATAATGGAAACATCTGCAAACTTACAGGATGGAAAGTACACGAAGTTGCTCTTTAAAAAAGATGTTCACTTGCCTAATAATTTTGCTGTGGCCCAACAGAGATTACAAGGCTTGAAGAAAAGATTTCACTTCAACCAGCAATTCCATCAGAAATACATCAAATACATGAACAATATTATTTCTCACAACTATGCTGAACAGGTACCTGAAGACCAAAGGAATCTTGACAATGGAAAGATTTTGTACATTCCCCATCACGGTGTGCATCACCCACGAAAGGGAACACTGCGTGTTGTGTTCGACTGTGGTGTCACCTTTAGAGGTGCGTCCTTGAACACCGAGCTGCTGCAAGGTCCCAATCTTACAAGCACAATGCTGGGTGTCATCATGACGTTCAGACAACATCGCCTTCATGGGCGACATCAAAGCTATGTTCCACCAGGTGCGTGTTCCAGAAGAAGATCGGGACTTCCTTCGTTTTTTGTGGTGGCCAAATGGAGACACAACACGGGAACCAGTGCCTTACAGAATGATGGTGCATCTATTTGGAGCGGTCTCGTCACCGACCTGCGCCGCTTATGCTCTGAAAAGAACCGCCCAGGACAATCAGTCAGAGTTTCCAGCTGGGGTTGTAGAAACAGTAAAACAGAACTTTTATGCTGATGATTGTCTGAAGAGCTCATCTACAGATAAGGAAGCAATCCAACTGATCCATTGCCTCATTGTTTTGTGTGGAAAGGGAGGCTTTGCTTTGGAGAAATGGATAAGCAATAGTTGCACTGTTCTGCAAGCCTTCCCTGAAGAGCAGAGAGCCAAGGAATTGAAAACATTGGATCTGGACATTGACAAGCTTCCAGTGGAAAGAGCACTCAGCCTTCAATGGTGTGTGGAAACTGAAGTTTTCAACTTCTCTTGGAACATCGGGCTTTGACCAGGCGTGGGATGCTTTCAATTAACAGTTATATGTATGACCCACTGGGATTCTTGGCGCCGGTGACTCTTCAAGGCAAAATAATGCAGCAAGAACTATGCAAAAGAGGCTGTAAATGGGACGATCCCTTGCCACAGGATATTCTGATGCAATGGAGAAGGTGGTTGGGTGAGCTGAGTCAGTTATCAGCATTCAGTGTGGACCGATGCATCACACCCACTGACTTTGGTTCTATCAAGTAAGCACAATTACACCACTTCTCAGATGCCAATGAAGGAGATTATGGAACAGTCGCATATATTCGTTTGGTGAATGAAGAAAATAAAATCCGTGTCGCCTTTCTCCTTGGCAAGGACAGAGTAACGCGCTTCAAGGTTATAACTATTCCCCGGCTCGAGCTGTCTGCAGCTGTCCTAGCGATGAATGTGGATACTATGATTAAAGCAGAGCTGGAAATGTATCTCAAGAAATCTGCGTTTTGGACGGATAGCATGTCTGTGCTGAAGTACTACAACAATGAAGACCGACGTTTTCACACATACATAGATACCATTAGAGCCTCTTTGGAACCTGATTCAATGGAGACATGTTGGCACGAAAGAGAACCCAGTTGACGATGTGTCCAGAGGCATGAAAGTCTCAAATTTTCTGAAAAGCAGGACATTAAGACCACAACATCTGTGGGAGGAGGAAAAGAGGTGGCCTGAGACCGTGCTGGACATCTCACTGGAGGTGGGAGATAAGGAAGTCAGGAGGGAGGTGGTTGCCAACACCGCCACCATAGACAATCTGACACCCACAGAGCAGCTGATCTCGTTCTTCTCAGACTGGACGAGACTCAAAAGAGCTGTGCCTTGGTATTTGAAGTGGAAGTTGTGGTTGAAGGAGGAGTGTAAGCGCACTCAATTGCCGCCTTCAAGTAATAACGCACCTCGGTGTAGTAGATCCACCAAACAACCACAGAGAAACAGTTTGTCGCTGGAGAATCTGACAGATGCTGAAATTTCCATTATCAGTTATTGTCAACATCAGAGGACCAATATGAAAGGAGAACGTGGAAGCAGGTGCAATACCTTACCGATCTATTTTGGAAGAGATGGGTGCATGAATACTTGCCATTGCTCCAACAAAGACAAAAATGAAATGAAAAGGAACCTTGCAGTATGAGATATTGTGGCCATTATAGACCCATCTGCTCCACGAGGATCTTGGCCTCTAGGAAGAGTTTTGGAGGTTTATCCCGATGCTCATGGTCTGATCAGATCTGTAAAACTGAAAACTAAGTCCAATATAATTGAAAGGCCAATTTCCAAACTGTGTCTAATACATGGAATCTAATACGGAAAGTAAATGCAATATTTGTCTCTTTTTATAAGTGTTTTTTGAGCATTGCCATGTTTCTTTATCGTGCCAATTAGGAGCCGGTGTATAGGAGCCAAATATGTATTTTGATTTTAATGTTTTGAACATAATGTGACACTGTCACCTGTACTTAAGCAGGAAGAAACAGATGTGAGGCAGGTGTTAACCCGGAAGGGGCGAAATGGTTTTTGACCGCTTCAGCGGAATGTTGTTGGCTGTGCTCCAGAGTTTTAACCCGTTTAATCGTTTTTTTGGAATAAAAGGATATTTTTACAAGCTTTAATCGGACTATGGACTCTTGATGGACATCAGGAAGCGACAGGTAACAAAAGCCGCCCAGCGCGTCAGACCCACCACTACCAGCAACACTTCAGTAGCCAAGTACTAGGCTGGCTATTATACTCACCATGGCAGGGACATTAACGGTCCTGATGAGGTCTGTCTCTGGGCCTCGTGACATGTTTCGTTGGAATATGTAAGTCTTAGGGTTGACTGCTGCAACTTTAGTGCCATTGTCCTGGAAGGTCACATTCTCCATGGTCCGATACTCCCTGTGTATGAAACACAATGTATGACATTAAACATGATGAGTTTGAAATTATCTTAAAACATAATAAATGTTCAAAGCGGGGGAAATATATGTAAAACAACAACAAAGGGATGGAAAAAAAAATTTAGGACAACTTAATTACATTTCAATAAACATACAGTGTCAACTTGTCAGGATGCATAGAAAAATGATGACTGCATGAAAAAACTACCAGCGACTTAAAGTTAATTACTGACAACCAAACAAAGTCCTATTTCTAAAGGTCATTCTATGAACATCTAGACGCACCTGTTGATCTTCTACATATTGCAAACCAGAACATAAAGGTGTAAAGGTTGTTAGGAAAACGTACATAATCATATGTTCCCTTTTATAACTGACTTCAGACAAATCCAGTTAAACCCTATATGATGATTTTGCATTGTTTCCATGAGAGCATTTATGTTACTCTTCACATGTACAAGATGTTCAAGGGATGCAGCATCCTCAAGAATTTAACAAATGCAGAAAAAAGTGTTTTAATTCAGAAAAAAGAGCAGAGACAAACTGGCAGGTCTACAGATCTACTATTCCTTTTAATGCTCAGACAGCAGAGACAGAGCTGATCAGATGTCTCAGCATGTGTACAGTCTCGAGCTGTAAATCAAAACAGTCTTGCAGAAATCAGCATGAAAAGGGCTTAAAGATCTCAGAGAAACTCAAGTTAAAATGAGATTTACAGTAATTTACAGCAAACTGTTTTATTAACCCTCGACCAACTTTGGGACAAAGAGGTATTGTACTTGTGAACTGTTTGTCCCTCTCTCTGTCTTGCCATTCAACAATGTAATCACATGCTCTGAAGAATGAAATGAGATATCTGCACCACATTTATCCTGTGGATGCAGCTTGGCATGGAGCAGAAGCCTTTTGAAAATAAGTCACTTTGACCTGCTTTTTCAAAGTTAAATAGTGATACATCCTTTCACTATATTTGGCCGAGGGGTATTAAAAGTGTGCAACATGTTATGTTTGCTTTCAGCAGCATGTTGTGGTTTTTATAACGAAACTGCACAGCAGATGCACTATTTCAGTAATACACCATGAACTACTTGACTTTCATCTTCCTTTTACACTGCCGTTTCATATGCAACTCAACAGCGTTTTGCATGGTTTGTGTTCTTTTTTGGTGGTTTGCTGTATCAGCTGATGCACTTTCATTTTCTGTACAGAGAATGTGTATGTGCATCTCGATTTACACCTCAAAGATCAACATCTCAAACAACTTGGCAAATATTAACACTTTATTATTGGTGTTTTCATTGTGATTTCACAGTGATTTCATTCACTGTCAATATTTATTGGTTATTCGTTCCTCAATGACTTTGTGTGTGGAAATTAAGACATTCCTATGCAACCCTTCATAGTGTAAGCAACTGTTTCATTCCCTCCAGGTCTAAAATGGTGTGGAGGTAGAAATATGTGCATATGTTGCTCAGATAAGAAACAGCCAGACTGTTTAATGGCTATTTAATTTATAGAGTGTGTACACTTCCCTGTTTGAAGTCACTGCCCTGTGATGGACAACTTTGAAAATAATTACTGTATCACTGTGATGTGGTGTTGCACAGTGTTTTCTGCTTTGTTTGCTGATCTTGGTGGACTCACTGCTTTTCCTTCCAGAGATTGTTCTAAATGGTTTGTAAATGACTGTTAAGTCACGAGTAATTCTCAGTGCATCTCTCCATGTGAATTTCACAATCACTTCATCCTTATAACGCATCAACAGTTTGGAAAACGTGGCAGGAACTAGTTTGCTTAGACTAGTCAGTCTCGTCCTGCATGAACTGATGAAGCAACTTGGATAAGGGGCGAAACGTTTTCAAGACAAAAACTAATTCAATTGCCTAGAGAGTTGAGTCTTTTTTCTTATTCACTCACCTGTATGTATAAGGCCCGATTTCCACCACAGCTGGCCTATCCCCATCCAGCACCTCTTGTGGGTTGGTCAAATTAAAGAAGTAAAACTGCATGTAGATAGGAACGGGTGGGTTCACAAAGGCATCAAACGCCTCTGTGCCATTCTTCAAAACGACTTCCTATGAGGGACAAAGGGCACTGGGTTACATAGCACATACAGCTCAGAAAAATATGTGACTTAAGGAATAATCGGATACTGACTAAGCTTTTCTTAATATCATATGACACACAGCCATGTTGCACAAGCCTGCTGCCATCAGTGGTCACAAAGTAAATAGACTTAGTTACTATGTACTTAACTATTTGGAGGTCTTCAAAACATAGTTACACATTTTTCGTGCTACTTTATCTTCGCAAGCCATTATATTTCATAGGAAAATATCGTTATATTTGACCCTTGAATTCCCTAGTTAAACTGAACAGCAGTATATTAGTGTTCCAACTCATAATATCTCATTTTGCACCATATTGAATATATAGAAGATATTATGATAAATAATGACAGAATATACACCATATATCGCTGAAATTCCTGCAGTGTTAAAATGGAGCCATTATATTCCCAAATAGTAAATTATATAGTCAATACTTAGATGACACATCAGTTGCTTTTAAACAATTAAGTTGTTTTTCATCTTTTATGTGCCAATGTCAGTACAGCTTGCTTGCATCTGCTATTTTGTTATTCACTAAGGCAAACTTATAGTATACAGTATTTCGTTGTTTATGCAGCCTATTTGGATTCATACATTTTATTAATCTTAATATTACACTAAAGTACGAAATAGACATGATAATGAGATATTTCGTATTAGAATTTGTATAAAAAAAAAAAAGAAATAAAATTAGGTCCATGAGCAACAGACAGAAAGTCAACTCCTCGGACTGTAGCGCAATAATTTTCAAATGAGACGTATAACATACTTTGGGGTTAATAAACATATAACCAGAGTTGTTCATAAACTGAAAAAGCATACCACAAAAGGAAGGTCCTCAATTGACCAATTACCTAAACATTAAGTATAATAGGCTAACAGCTAAATGCTACTAGCTGAACATTAGCTTTCACCTACTGTACACCAGCTAACTAGCATTAGCACAGTTGGAGATTATTTCCTTTACCTTTTCAACCATTGCCTGGAGGAAATGTGGAAATACATTAGACAGGACCAAACAAATGCCCAGAATGAGCACCAATATAGAAAATACTCCGGTGCTGTAGATGCAACATGATTTCAGTAGCATGGCGAGGCAGTCGAATAATCTGGAATAGCAGCAGTGACTGGGATTGACAGCAAGTTACTGAACACAGTGTTTGTCAGAGCCCTGTTTGTTTTGATGGACCAGACCAGGAAGTTCATAATTTCATAGAGAAATAGTTATCTGTTACCACTTCCGCTTTCCTCGACAGCCGCTCACTTCCGGGAGTATTCAGCCGTGACAAAGAAAGGCTCCAATGCTTTATACTAATGGACAAGCACTTTAATATATACTTTGACCTGGAAGAATGAAATATTGGACAGTATAAATTATTTTTTGTGAATAAAATTGCATTTTTTAATTAATTCGCGGCGACTAGATTTAGAGTAGATATATATCTTGACAAAATGTAACCTTTCTTTGTCGATCACATGATACTGGCGTCATGTAGCCTAGCAAACGTGCTTATGGACCATCTCCTAAATGCAACCAATTCCCTCAACTCACTGTCCATTATTGTCATTATTAAAATCTTTCATCAAAGTCACCTTTTTAGAATTGCTTTGAACATCTTGATGCTGTGTGTTGGTGTTGAATGCTCGAGAGCGATGGGTTTTTCAAAGTCTTTTGCGATGATGTTATGACGCCGTTTTGTTTTTATACTTGTTCTACAGTATATCTTGATGAATGTTATTTTTTCGTCTCTGTACCTACTTATTTTTAACTAATGTAAAGCATCTGCGAGTGCCTTGAAATGAACTATGAGGGTGATGATGATTAATCAAATTAATGAAAAAAAAATATCAAAAAGAATGTCTTCATGTATTCTTTATTCAAACCAAAATCAATATTTTTTTAAAACTATATTTGCTGTATGTATAGAAGACCACTCCATATATTACATTGTTTACTCCATGATCCTGTGTCACGTATTCCTATTTTGTTTTTTTACTTATACCAACATAATCTTTCTAAGCTTGTGAAAATCATTATTGAATGTCCAAAAAATGCACTTACAGAAAGTCTTTAAGCTTCCAAATAAATATTTTTAAGTGAAATCTTAGAAGATATCATTTAGCATCATCAGAACGGGCCGTCTACATCCCTGAAATGCCGTTTATTCACTGTCATTTTGAAGTAAAATACACTTTTTCTTTGTAATACCTATACTGTATGTCATATTTCCAAATTTATAGCCCTTAATCACACGATAGGTCTCAAAGGCCTTCACACACCCACAGATGACATTAAATAACGACATCCCCTGGTATAACCCCCCCACCCCCAGGGCAAGGAAAAACTCAAAAAAACCTCAATGGGGAAAAAAGAAGGGGAGAGAGCGGTCCTTGTATGCTACTTCAGTGGTTTTCAAAGTGGGGGCCGCCAGGGGGCGCTAGGGGGGCCTCAGAAAATTTTCACACACAAGCACATACACAGCCACACACAGCAAACCCCAACACTCATGCACAAACACACACACATACAGACACAATAGA
>JAPTHA010000005.1:4747048-4771238 GCA_029814585.1 Gymnapogon annona | reverse complement strand
ATGAATAATGCTTGGATAAAAACTCTGACATAACCCCCCCCCCTCCAAATCTCTAAGGATAAAAAAAATACACTTCACTGATAGAAATGCTGGGTGAAGTGTTTTAAACAGGAATTGGGCCCGAATCTGCTGAAAACATAGAAAAACCAGAGATGCCAGAGAGAAAGTATTTCTGGCAGATTAAATGCAGTTGAAACCACTTTGCTTACATCAAAAAAGTTACATTTTCATTCAATGCTCTGCAGCATTTTAACATTTTTTCAGATGACTTTATTTAGCACAGATGCAAAATAGTTTACTTAAAATGACTAATGAGAATGATGTTTTAAATGTTGTCCACCTAACATCAGGTCCAAGGTTAAAAGATACAGAACAAAGTATTTTTCACTTCCTCACTGATCCGTGTTTATGCATGTGCAGCTCAGGCTACAGACGCCTTTGGACATCCAAGCTGTTTGAATGACAGACGTTATTTTTATAACTCTGCATTTTCCCACCAGCTGTGCAAAATGTATTGCAACGATTGCATTTGACCCTGAGCCACAGAGGCTATTTACACCCTGTATTGCTAGGCTGGCTTAATGGTCTCCTGGAATAGGGTACAGTATGCCACCACAACTATTTATGGAGTCACTGAGTTCAACCCTTCTCACGTGTAGGTCAGTAGGCTATCAGGTCAAATTTAATACAGTACTGAGTCCTAATATGTACAGGTGGCTCAAGTGGGAGTATGATTGAGCCGAGTAAAGAACTTCAGCTGCCAGTGGAGTTGGCCTGCATGAGATCACATCTCCCCTTTGCTCTACTTTCAAGTTAAGAAAAGTATGCTTTTACAACCTGTTTAATGAGAAGCATTAAAAAAAACACCACACATTTCAGTTCAGAGAAAAGAAGTATGATTCATAATGCCAGTTTTTTTCCCTATATTTGTACGCTGGTAACTCAAACCTATAGATCTTTCCACACATACCCCTGCTAAGATGACCTTATCTTTCTAGTGGTACAGTTTTCCTTAGCCTAGGTACTGTGTAAAAATGTTAATGTGTTGCAAATTTTGTAATCAAAGGGAAAACACAGATATAACAGTGGATTTCTACTTGACAATGAAAGTTGGATCTAACGTACTTCTGTAAATCTCACTGTACGTCACTTAATTGGACAATCACGTTTCATTGCAAATAATGGAGGATTAGAAGACTAGGTTTCTCACCTGGTTTTAGAGAGTTCTTTGCTATTACAATTACCGTCTGAATATAGTGCTAGTGCAGCCTAAAAGCTTGCGGTGCTGTGTTTTATACCATCTCACTACAGTGTATCAAGATCGTCTCTGTATGAGATCATGGTAGAAGCTTTCCAATAGCTGACTTGTCTTTATCTGAGCAGCCTGTCAGCAATACAAATGTGGAGCCATTTGGTTAGTGTGTGTGTCTTACATATGGGAAAATAAATGTTTGTGGGCCAAAGCAACGTTGTCTCCCACAGAGACATTACTCACATTTAGCCATTTTGGCCACAGAAAAGCTTCTACTAATGGCTCTGCAAATGTCTGACAGCAGCACAGAATGTGAATGATAAAATGAGCATCTTGCAGTCTGAAAAACTTTAATGTAACTTTTAAAACTTGGAAATCTGTTGTCATTGTATTGTTGTTTAAGTTACACATACAAATGGCAACAATGATCACATGAAATGATCTTAACCTTTCACTTTTTCTGATTACCTCTTGTAGACAAATGAGTGGAACAAAAACGATGAGCGTCTTCTTGCTGCGGTGGAGCATGGTGAGGTCGAGAAGGTGGCATCACTTCTGGCAAAGAAAGGAACCAGTGCCGTAAAGCTGGACAATGAAGGCAAATCAGCGTGAGTCAAAAAACGAAAATTTCTTCTCAAAGATTTGTGAAATCAAATATTTTCATTCATTAATTTTTTTACAATACTGAACACCTTATTAAAAGGATACCTCCATGAAGAATTTCTGCCAAGTTGTGGCAAAAGAAATTGTATTGTAGGTCTATGTGGTGAGCATCTAAGTACATGATAACACATTATGGGAAGTGAAGTGTCCAGGATTTTGAATTCTGGAGCTTCACTTGTGAGTTTTCCCATGAGAAGAACATGCTTTCTGCCAAAAATTATTCATGCACAGTGGGAAAACAATTCTGTTTGTAATCTTTACTGGCTCCTGGAGGTGAAGTGAGATATTGCTTTGAACTGAATACTCCCTTCAGCCTTCCCCTCGAGTGGCCACAGAAAAGGCTCTCCTTAGACTAGATTAGTCTTTTTGTTAGTGGATATTAACTCTGGTCCTCACCCAAAAGTAAGTGATCCATAGTTATGGACTCTGACACTGGATACCACCTGCCATACAAGTCCTCCGTTAGAATTATGGCGGAACATAGATTCTGTGAAAGCGACCTGCTCCCTTTGTAAGTGACACACTGTTAACAAAAAAGTTTTTTACTTTCATTTTTGAAAACCAGTTTTATATCATTTGTGCCCTTCATTTATATAATTTTAGCAGTTCTTCCTTCCGAATCTTGAAGACTAAACCTTTAATGGCATGACTTTCCTATGCAGTGCTTTATAAAGGCATATTATGAAATGAGAACTTCATGTCAGGGATTGACAATACAGTAATATTTTACACTATTATCTGTTTTCACCTTGAACTTGAGGAATATAAAGAATCACTGAATTGAATTGAATTGAATATACCTTTATTAGTCCCACGAGGAGAAATTTCACACACAGCAGCGTAATACAGAGTAGAAAAAAAAGAACAGAACAGAACAGATACACAACTAATTGAATTCTTGCACAACATGGACCACATAGACATGATTGAAGTCCCAGAGATACTAACAATAACGAGGGGCCGTTAATGCGTCCTTCGAAGAGAAATGGCAGTGAAAAGTCCGTAGCCACCATTAGCATAGCGATCACAGCTGCTAACAGTTGAAGCGTGACCGTTTTAAAACTGAAAACACAGATCACATCCGCAAATCACTCACTCACACTAGAGCTGAACGATCTATCTTTTTAGACTGAAAATTTTTTTAATTTCTCACACGGTAGCCTGTGGTGGCTCTGTGCCAGCTACCAATCAATAAGCTCTATGCTGTGCGTGGACAGTTCACGTGTTCTACACTCCCATCAGTGTCGCTGTTCATTCAACTTCAGACATGATAGAAGCGGACCCGAGGGATTTGATACCAAAGCGAAACAGTACGTCGGCCATTTGTCAGTATTTTGGATTCGAAGCCACAGACGAGGATCAGAAACAGGTGCTGTGATGAACGTGTGGTGTGACGGACACCGGCTGCATCTGCAATTGGTGAGTACAGACACGTGTGTATGTTTGTATCTTCGCTGAGCTAGGCTTTGCTATTACGCTGCCCTCCCTGTCCCTTAAAATCATAATTAGTTTTCCTGAAGTAGGTCTAGACTTTGTTTGGGAACACTGAGGCACAATTTGAGATAAGAAAAAAGTGCTGACAAGTTTGTTGTCGACTGTGGTTAGTGATGAACTGTTGTTAGCACAATGCTACTGTAACATGACAGACTGGTGTTAGCACAATGCTACTGTAACATGACAGACTGGTGTTAGCACAATGCTACTGTAACATGACGGACTGTCAACAAACGCCATAGAAAGACTCGCCATTAGCAGCGCTGTATTCAACATTTGTTCATCAATTTCACTTAAGTTTATGCAAAATGCTTCAAGAACACATGTTTACAGTAGGCCTATACAAATGTGGAACTTGTCAACGTGGATGATGTACATTTTAAGACGGGTTGTGAGAAGATTAACCCTTTGATGGGTAAACGTTGAAGTCTCTCAACACTCCCTCTGTTCTACTGTGAATGACAAGGACACAGAGATGCAAAGGCTTTTAAGCCTTTGAATGTTTTTCTTTAAAGTCCCTTACTAATAGAATATGTCAACAGATATTGTTATTATTATTATTATTATTATAATTATATTGGTCTATTGTTGACATTGTGTTACGAATTATCCTTGCTATCCTGGCCTTTTCAGACTTTAATACTCATGTGTTTGTCCCAGACAGTGCTGTCACAGATGACCACAGAATCCAACGGTCCACTGGACTTTGGCAGCAGATGGTTGGTCTTCACTCACAGCTGGAAGAAGAAGGCCTCACTAAAACAGTCACTAAAACAGACATTATGCAAAACCATTTTGATATCTTTTGTTGAGGACAATTAAGGGTAATTTATAGGTTTTGTTATTATTATTTTTAGTACCATTACATTTCATTTCCTCTTGCTACTGTGTGTGAAACAGGAGCACAGGTTTGTGAGTACAGTGTGTCTGTAGCTGCTGCTGATGTTCATGGTCATCATATAGCGCCATTCAGCCATTCTTGCACTTTTTTTAAGATAAGACTTACTTTTTGCTCTACATTGTTGTTTATTATAATGATAAATAATTCTTATGTACGTTCTTTTGCAAAAGTGCAATTATTTTATTGCTGCCGAGGCACTGATCAACATTTTTAATGCCTGATATTTTGGAGATGGGAAAGGTCAAATAAGCAGTTGACTTAAGAAAGAGGCTCTCTTTGTATTGGTATATTATTTTGTTATTATGACTGTTGTTCCTCAGGCACCAAATGTTAATAAACAGTCCTGCATTTGAAATCCCTTGACTTTAGTTTTCATTCTTGCATTAGCTTTATTGAATTTTTTGTTTGAATTAATTTGCATTGAAACTTGGTTAAAAAAAATCGTGGTTGAAATCGCAATATCTGCCAGAGAAATCGCAATACAACTCTTTTCTGGAAATCGTTCAGCCCTAACTCACACGCATCCCCAGTCCCCGCATCCTCTCCTTCTTCGGTCCGCTCTCCTCAATGGAAAACCAACCAAAAAACGAAAGAGTCCAGTGTAGTTCAGTGAGCCAGTAGTCGCACTGCTAGTGCAGCTTGGCACACCTACTGCAGTTCCATAGCCATTAGCCTCTATCACCATCATTGAGACGTTTGGTAGAGCGGTTGAGTAGCTCAACCGTTACACACACGAACCGATGGAGACCCCGGTTGTACCGTCACATTAATACACCTCCCGGTACACACGACTCCAGCACTGCACTCGCTGCCTGATGCCGTAGACACGCAAGTCCCTCCGGTGTACACCACTATTGATCATCTCAGCTGAAGACACACACTGGCTCATTATCCCAGGTTGGATTGAGGTCCGGGATTCATGAACGTAGCAAAAAAACAGCCGCTATCTCACAAAAACTTAAAAAATGGCACTTGTCGATGTTGTACAGGAGTCCAATTAACACGACTACAAGAGTCGGGCAGAAAAACTTAAAAGTAGGAAAAAAGTTAGGGAGCTGTTGTTATAGGCGGCCACTAGGATGGCGCCATCTTGGATGAATTATACTAGGCTCCAGCGAGGAAGAATCAATGAATAATGATTTGTTTTTTGCCATTTCAGTGTTGAAGGGCTGTTGTGTTGTGTAATTTGTTGTTGGCGGGACATAGCTCAAAACTACAGAGTGGTGACTTCAGAAAGAATTGGCTGCATCACAGCACCAGTGGCACATTTTTAACATTAATAGATTTTTTTTGATTACAAAACAGTGCACATAATGAAAATGTTAAAGTGCTGGATATTGGATTCCGGTTTCATATACAGTTACAAAATGATTTCTACAATGACATGACACTAACTACATCTTTCTGTGTAGTATATTTATACTTGATAGTTAAATACAGTTAAATACTTGACAAGTTAATACAACATCTGCTTCTGAAATATTGTGGAGCTAGAGGACAAGAAGCGAAAAGAACAAAAGCTGGATCGCAACTACATTTCGTAGATAAAAAAAAAATCTGTAGTCCTTTTGCAATTTTGTTTCAACTGAGAGCACACAGGTTCAACTGCTGCACAGGGGTTTATGAAACACATGCTTGTTCCACCGCATTTTGTTGAATAATGTACGGCCATTCGAAAAATTTAATTTAGTTGACTTCCTGAAAGGCTGACATTCTGAAACCTTAAACAACCTAACTAAGAAACTGCTTTTTCAGCATCAAGTCTTTTCTGTAGTGGCACTGGAAGTTGTTGCCTCTCTGGTGTAGATTGTTGATAACACAGAGGCTCAGTGTTAATATTTGACCTCCTTCTTTTTCTGAAACACAACACCCACTGACCTGAATGTGTTCATTAGCTCCCACTGAGCCAGAAACTGCAAAACACAGAGACAAATGTTGGGAGAAACAAATCTACAATTCTCACATGTTGAAACAGACTGGCTTTTTATTCCATTCATTGTTCAGAACCTTGACCTTTACTTGGTGTGTGATGAGGACACACAAAGAGACGCAAGCGCATGTATAATGCCTTGCAGCTTTTGTAAATCGTGACAAATGTGGTGGTTTGGGACTTCAATGCTCCAATCTTTTCAGGACGCGCAAAGAGGAGCCTCCAGTATCTCTATGGTGATAAAACCTGATGGAAAGGCATGTGGGTGTAGTTGCATGAATGTGTAAGTGAGTGTTTGTGTGTACTCACACACCAAAGGGAGGCTTGGCATTTTTGTTCAATCTGTTCACTGAGCTGGAAAGGGTTGTATTGATTGTCTACTGCATACATACGCACTAATAGACACGCACAAGTGACACAATGGGCAGTTCTTGCATACAGGGTGATATCAACTTATGACATTCCTGCACACAAAGCAGTTCTTTACACCAGTACAACACTGTAAAGTCTATTAACTATTGGCTGTCTAAAAATTTATCATTGATTTAAATAGATCCAAAGTAATTTCCCTTTACAGGGTTTTTTTGTGTGGAATAAAGTGTAGGTGGTACCATCACGATCATGTGTAATGCACTTTCTTCTCACTCAGACTTTTTTTTACAGCCTATAGATAAAAATGGGTGCAGTACTTTTTAGAAAATTGTGTTTTCCATTAAGTGTTTTCCATGAAATCACGTAATTTTCTATCTAGGAAAAAATAAATTGCCCAGATACTTAATGTGGAGGTGGGGCTATTCCTCAACTAAGCTAAACGTCTGCATTTTTTTAGAAACGCGCAGAATTTTAGTTTACGTAAGTTTAAATGCTTGCAATTATAACTCTGTGATGTGGTTTATAGGTACATTTTTATCTTAGTGTCTTAGTGTCTGAGGAACGACAAGAGATGACCTTTTTTGGATAGAACTTGGTGTTCTTTAATTTCTCAATTTTTTATTGTTATGAAACATCATTTTAGATACATAGATAGATACATACCTTATTGATCTCCAAGAGAAATTCACAAAATGTTGATATTTATATTATCATGACATGTTCTTGTGAATGTTTGGTTATTGTCATATCCTCTGTTTTTGATTACTTCTCTTTGTTATTATTATTTTATTCTAGGCTTCATGCAGCAGCTGCGCGTGGTCACACAGACTGCCTGTCTGTCATCGTCTCCCACATAGCTGACCTGTCAATCACTGATGCTGCAGGTATTTACTGTGACTGCTAATTGGTGCAGTGGAGGTGTGATGTCTGTAGGCACATTTAAACATGACTAAGATCTTTTTCCTTTGGAAATAAACCAAAAAATTAGATTTTTTTTCTTCAAATTGCTTAAATTAGCTGATAAAGGTGATAGTTAAAGCCAGATATAAAATTCAGAATTCACAAGCAACGTGTATCTCATAAACTGCTAACTTCCTTTTAGGATTTGTCCCTAAAATATTTGGCTTGATAAAGATTGAATTGAAAGTTGTATTTATCTTTCAGGTTTGAATCCTTTACACCTGGCTGCCAGAAACAATCATGTAGAGTGCTGCAAAAAACTAATTCAGGTAAGGTACATTTTAACAAAACGCCTTCAGTTTATACTGCTGTTTCAGTAATATCACAGTACTTTTAAAGTAGTGTGTTCCGTGTTTGGGTACAAAGACCTTAAACCATATGCAATTCATTAAGTTAAGTGAAAATAGTATCAGACTTTCAAATGACATGATCCCAGTAATTAAAATTCTCCAGAGTTACTGAAGTAAATGGTACTCATATTTATAAAAAATTAACAGGAAGTGTGAAACTAGACTAGAATGGTGTAGCAGTATGACTTCTCCGATGTAAAGATTGGCGAAACAAATGAGAAATGTGTGAAGAGAAAAATGCCATCTGAGATAACTCGGTATTCTGTTAAAAGACGTCCAAGAACAGGTCACTTCACTGCTTCATGTCCTCAGTCTGCTGACTGCCCCATCCCGCTGAGGTCTGCTGATGCATACACACACTGTCTGCCCTTATCTGCTGACCTAATCATCCCATGACATTCTACACACACGCACACGCATGCACGCACACACACACACACCTGCCTGTTCAAGCCCTGTTGGTCTGGATGTGCACAGAAAAACACACTGGAATGCTGTAGACTGTATCTGTAAAGTAAAATATAAACATACATTTTGGGGAATATGATGAATTGGAAAACCAATTACTGAAGCACATGAATAGCTCAGTTTTTCCATGTATATGATAAAATGTTATTACATGTCTATATTGGTTTATATACAATAGATGTTATATAAATCTTCCACATCTTAGACAGAACCTGTAATGGAAATTAATTGTGAGATGCAGACGGTGTTTTGAAGTAGATCTGATTACTCTGACAAATATTCCTTTTGATTGAAACCATCTCATTAATTCTCAGAATTTCACCTTTGACCTAAGACTATATCATGGAAACTAGACCCAACTAGTATGTTTCACTTTTTTGTTAGTGACTCAAACTTAGTATTTTTTTTATAAATGACTTGGATACTGCTTTTGTTGTAGAGGGAGCGGTAGACCTCTGTAGACTCCCTTCTACTCTATTTTTGTTACCATTTTCAAAGTCCTACTCAACACATTAAACAACCTTGAGGGTCATTTACCCTCATCACATCCAAGCTTTACATCCAGCTGTTGCCAAACATCTGTTTTATGTTGATGGGATTTAGCCTTTTTTTCATATCTTGCCTTTCCATGTGCAAATGTTCCACTTTTCAAAGGCACTGCCTAAGGTGATTGTTATTGGTTAACAGAAATACAAATACTGGAATAATAATAAGGGATTCTCTGGCACTGGCAGGCTAATAAAAAGTGTGGAGACTCTGCAATACTAGTGGAACAATTATTGATTTTGGTATCAATAAGACTGACCATTTGGTTCCTGAAATTGTTTATGATTTTCTCTCAATTATAGATACTACAACTTATTTTCTACTTGTGACAATAAACCTACGGATGATTACTACAAAGAAACTCTTAACTGTTTCGATTTCAACATTTTCTCACTTTGACCATTTTTTAGCTGTCTTGGTTGTTTTCTAAAAAATGCGTTTGTAGCAAGTGACTTCTGTAAAACCATGGTGAGAAACAAATATATATAGTATAATAAGCATTTTCCTTGGCTTCAAATTCAGTTCCTCACAAGAAAACATTGGCTCATTTCTGTAGGAGTTATTTATGAAGAATATAAAAATGAACACACAGACTAAGTTTCCTGCTGATATTACTTAAGATATATTTGCCTTAGACATGTTTTGGTTTTTTTTTCCTTGTATTGCTATTTAGGTGGTAAAAAAAAAATGGAGACAAAATGTGATTATAGCACTTCATTATAAAACCTATATAATGCACAGTAGGTTCCATTATACTAAAATAAAATATTGTGAAGAACTTTAATTGAATGGAACAGCTAATATAATATTTTATGGTTTTATTTCCAGAGTAAATGTCCAATTGACGCTGTTGACGGCTCAGGAAAGACTGCACTGCATCATGCTGGTAAGACTTACAATATCCGTTACAGCCAATGATACAAAATGCACCTTTATAAACGATTAAAGTGGTTTAGAGAAAGATTGGGAAAATATCTTGGCATTATTTAAACTCTTACTTAAACTGGTTTTATTGGATGACTTAATCTCCCAAATTATATCAGGTGTTTAACTGAAGCATTCCCATAAATCTTTGTACATTTTTATTCAAACCATCCTCTTGATACAATTCAGGAAGCTGATGCTGCTTTGTCCATTTCATATTTTAAAATGACTTTTTGTAGTTGCATTTGAATAAATCTATAATACTTGAATATTTCTGGATTGTCTGTTTCAAGTAATGACTGTGGTATGATTATAACAGCTGCCAAAAGTTTGTCAGTGTTTAAGTTTTGTTCAAGCTTCTTCTGCAGACTTCCAAATATTTCTATATTGGCATTTTTAATCATTTTGGTCTGCTTAAAATTAGAGAGGGAAACACAAAAGGAAATAGACAAAAAAAATCTAGTTTTGATCTTGGTCCAAACTGCACCATCTTTTAACTCTGGACACCTGTGTGATGTTTGATTTTTTTATTTTCTCATCAGCTGCCAGTGGGAACATCGAGACCGTCCAATTGCTGTGTGAACTCAAGTCTTCCATCAACCTGAAAGATTCAGTATGTACTTTCATTATTGCTTCTACTGTTTCTTCTCTAGACTTATTTTTACTGGCAGGACAGACAGGGCTCAGAATTAGACCAAAGACCACAAAAATGCCCCTTCGAGTCTCATTTTTACCAGTTTGTACCTATTTTTTCTAGTCAAGATTTATTCAGAAAATCGTATGACTTCTGGCAAACTTCAGTCTGTATTTATCTACTGTTAAACATGTCTTTATGTAATGTTGTAAAAGAGGGCAGAGACAAATGATTAGCTTGAAGTTTCACTGAGCAATACTTTTCACAGCCTCATTTGTAAAGATTCAACATGAAGGATACTTTCCTGTCTGTCCTCCGTCTTTCATTTTGTGATTGATATGGTAGAGTGTGTGTGTGGTAGGGGTCATTGTACTGTGGGAACTCTGCTCTGAGGCCGCAGACATGTGGTCTCCATTGCAGGGACGCTCCATGCCTGTGGTTTTAACCCAGTTAGGTTGTGTGAGCATGGTATTGTGTGTGCGTGCTGGTTGGGAAAAACTATGAAAAATGTAATAGGGAAGAGAATATGTTGCACATTTATTTCCTTTTATTACCACGCCACAGCTGGTTTCTATAGGGGATACTGTCTTTGACAGGGGTCTCAATCTGTCAATACATACTTTTAAAGATATTATGTTACTTTTAGCAGCATCTGCTGTTTTTAGGTTTGAGTTTGTACAATTTAGAATTTTAGGTTCTTTGTCCATTTTATCTTGAATGGAAAAATTCCAGAAATATCTCTGCCCCTTAATGTGTGACAGATGTTTTGGAATTAAAAAGCCACCTCAAGGTAAAGTAGAAGCTGAAACATTTTGAATGAATTGAAAACAGCAATATATGTGAGTCAGTGCACAGGAGTCCTGCTTTTTTATTTATCTGAACAGTTTGAAGAATTACCATACAAACACAATGAGCCAGCAAGTGCACAGGACTGTCACCCCAGAACTTCTAAAAATCACAGTCCCTTATGAAGACATAGTTGACAGATGCATGTCCCTGGTTGTCTCAGCACTAAATACAGTATGAATACCAAAAAGTGATGTCACATTTCTATAACCAAAAAAAGACCAAAACTGACCATTATATCACCACAGACTAGGCATTCATCACACAAATGCTTACTTGTTGAGATGAAAAATCCATCACACATTTCAACTTACGTACCTGTGAGAAGACAAACTGGACCTCTACCACAGTCTTATCTCATCATCATAGCTGGAAGACTCGATGTAATGTCCACTGAGCTGCTGTGACTCAGCTCTTAGCTCTAATCATATGCATATGTGTGTGAGTGCCATGTCTGCTGGTTATTTGACACATAGACTGCGAACCACAACGTTGTCTGTTTCTGTACTGAGAAGAACATGTTAGCTTGTTAGCCTCAGGCACACATCCATAACTGATTTTTCTTTGAGTTAAATAAACATCAGCTAAGATACAGAGAGGAATGGAGAAACATCTGGCTGGTCTTACATAAGACAGACAAAGCAAACAGAGTTAACAGAGTATGTATAAGTCTAGCATTTTGCTCAGATGCAGGGTTACTTTCAATATAAAAGCTTCCTTGTGGTTTGACTTATGAAGAAAAGTTGCCAACTGAAAAGAAGCTCAGCCTTGACGTAGTTCTCAGATGAATCCTGTGGTTTTCATGTATTTCATCTGAATGAGTTATAGAAGAGGAGAAAGGGGACCATTTGGAACAAACATTACAAATAAGTTTTTGTAAACCTTAAATGTAGTTATTGTAAATTAGCTGAGAATCCATATTTATAATGTGAGTGTAATGGAGAACAATCTGAAACCTTTGATTCCATTTGTAAATCAGTTGGAAACAGCAATATATACTTTGCTCTAGATAATACTGATGTTAATATCTCCTGTTTGTTACTCACTCCAATAAGAAATACCCATGTGCACTGGTGCTTCGGGAAGTATATATGCTAAAAGTTCAACATGTTCCTGAACTGTACTTTAGCATCTGTGTTGCGATAATTGAGTGAGCTTTATGGTAATTACCAGAGAGAAACCCCTTAAAAAGCTGCAGGATTTATTTAAGTGATTGTGACACATGAGAAAATTGTTGCTTTGTTGTTTTATTTACTATTGCTCTGTAACAGATAAATATGCCAAGGCAGCTCACATGTTTTTATTATTATTAGAACCCCCTACAAATAAGGGAAATAACATTAAAAAGAATGGATGTATAAACACATCCAACAAAAACGGACAGATATTCTCAACATAGCTCAAAAACTGAACTTTCACATGAGGTTTAAGTCTTATTTGTCTCTGACATAGTTCAACCAAGTCATTAAACAACTTTAATAAAATAAAGGTCTGGTCTTTTTACTGTTAAAGATCAGTCTGTCTTTATAATGGTTGTTCGATAGTTTAGTAATGTTTAAAAACAGGATTATGCTTATAGATTTGTTTGCTCAGGCTGACAGACCCCAAACTGTCACACTTAGCTGTGAAGGTCTCTGCTTCCTCCCTTTATGGTCAGACTTTACCCAGATGCCCAAATGTCATTATTCTACTTTTTAACAACAATGAAAATGTACAACATAGTAGCACTAGGATAAAAGACACCTGTGAAAGAGACAAGTCCTTACATACACTGAGTTATTCTTTGAATTCCAGAAAAGGAACTGGAAACAGACTAAGCAGGACTGTTAAAGTCTTTAGTGGCGCTCAGAGAAACCCACAACATACTTTGTTCTCTCTGCGGTGTGTGGAAGCAGCAGCCTTGTAATAGAAAACACGAAGCTCTGCTGATACATTACGTTTCCTGACTGTCTTTTGCTCTTTTCAGACAACCTTATCTGTTTTCCACAAATACTTGCTTAATTAAAAGGTATTTCACAAACACAACCATTGGAGCTATGGAGATAATTATTAGATGACTTGGTTGTAAAAAGTTAACATTTCTCAGCAATATATAACTTCCTCATTCCTCAATGAGGAAAAAAATCTGGCACATGAAATCTTTGCTTTATATTTGTAATGGAGAATAAAAGCAATACTTAAACTACAAGCAACATATGCATCTGTTCCTAGATACAAGTCCTCTTCCAAGAACAGAATGATGATGTTGAGGGGCTGTGAAGTTGAAATTCCACAAAACAACTCGCATATGAACATATGTGAGTTGGTCATATGTCATTACTTCAACAGGTATAGTTGATATTGGGTTTAGTTTTTAATTCATTCACTATGTTGAAAACAACTTATAGTTCATACGTGGCTCATAAATTATTAAAACTGGATCATGAACTGACCTTTCAACCATCTCAGCCAATCAGATGGTTTATGACTGAGGTCATAGACGGTCATGTTGAACTTTGGGGTCAGGTTTGAGGTTATGATTGTTTGTCCTCAAAGACGTAGGACATGTATAGCAGGCACTTAAAATACTACCCCAGTGCAGCACAGTCAACATTTCTGAGCCTCTTCATTGAACTCTGGAAAAATATAATGTGTGGATTATTCTTTTGCTCACATTTTTTCCTCATGCTAAAAACATAAGCCATACCAGAACAATCTTTTGCAATGCTGGGAACATTAATTGAAAGAAATTCCCTGAGATATTCACATGGATCTGAGACTTCTCTCACCACACACACTCTTTGTCATAGTCCATGAGTCATCTGACATGCTGATGTCATCCAGAATGTGTTATGTGGGAGTGGGATTTGTGTTGTGTGGCCGTTCTAGGATAATTCCACTCCTGTCTACAGCTCATAGTATGGTTATTTGTCCAGGATGGCCTCACTCCCCTGCTGCTGTCAGCCAAACATGGCCATGCTGAAGTGTGCAGTGCGTTACTGGACTGTGGTGCTGAAATCAACACTTCTGACAACAGTGGCAGGTACAAAAACACTTGAGACAAACAGAAAAAACTGAATGCGTAATCACAAAGAGAGATGATTGATGACAAATGCAGATATCTACAGTATGTGCACACTTGACGAGATTGCATTTCTGTTATATGACTTGTGCATTTGACTGAAATATTATCATATATGGCTGCCTGTGTGTTTCAGGACAGCTCTGATGTTGGCCTGTGAGATGAGCACAGTGCCAGTCATTGATGTGTTGGTTCAGAGAAGAGCTGATCTGTCCGCTGTAGATTCTCATGGCCATGATGTCGTCTACTATGTAAAACTATCAAGCAGCTCTGAGGTCAAAACGGCAGTCACTTCTGCTCTGAGCAGACAACAGGTCACAGGTGAGGGTTGTATAACAATACAAGGATATTTAACTTTACAGATAAAGAAATAGTTCAACCTAGAGTTTACAAAAATGAAACAAAACAGACCAGCAAAAATTATTTAACAAGTCTACCAAAGTGTTTGCATTAGTAGAGTTGCCTGGTGTTCAAAGCAAATAGTTTGAATGCATGTCTTCCGAAGAGATATCATACTATACCTCTGTAGATAAACAAATCCACATACCTCTATCACGTCCTGAGACCACCCTGCTCTACTCCACAGGATGGAACAATGAGAGGTATAAACATCAGCAGAAATAAAGCTGAGAGCAGAATGATAAACAACATCCAAGAGCTTTAGACTAGAGGCAGAGACATACCCGTAAATCACATCACAAGTATCCAAAACATAGAGAAAAGTAGATCCAACAAAACCTTTCCTTCAAAGCCATTTTCTATAAAGATTGCATTTTTCACTATCATTTGCTGACAATTATGTTGTCTATCAACTTTTTACATGCAAAGGTATTTATCTTCTGTGATATGTTTCTGCTATTATTAGTTCTGTTCAAAATAACACCAACAACTTAGACGCATTGTTAAGTGTAAGGGTCATGCTAAAGGAATGTTGTAGGTTATTCACAAAAAAATATGCAGAACTGCAAATGGTAAAGCCAGCAGATGCCTACAGCTGGAGTGTAACACAAGTTAACACTGCCATCTGCTGGAGCTGTACAGTCAATACTTTTTAATGCATGTTCTGTGTGACATTTCAAAGTAAGAGCACTTAGACTTAGACTTCCTTTATTGTCATTACACAGACACACACGATGAATCTGGTAACAAAATGTCATAACATGACTTAAGGAAGAATGAACCCTCTTGATTTATTTCACAGCATTTTATCAAATGCATTTCCTTTTTTCCTTACTATTACTTTTAATTTCCTCTATTAAGAATTTTAGGTAAATCATCTACATTTTATCTAGTTTGAATTTTAGACTTTTCCTGTGTCAGATAGACAGTCGTGTAAAGCATTTCACACTATAATTAATTAATGATCTTTTTCCTCTGTTCAATAGAAGCCAAGTCTCCTAGGAGTCCTCAGGTAAGTCTGCTTTTATAAAAATAGTTTAGTGGTTTAGTAGCACCACTTCAACTTGATCTTGACTCTTTTCTGTCAGTAACACAAACTATTAAATGTTGTTTTATTATGTCAGTAATATGCTTATTTTCACAGTGAAAAAGAGCCTAAAAAGACACAGCATTTACAGTCATATGTATGAGCTTTTTTTTACAATTATCACTTGTCAGCTTAGAGACAAATCTTTGAGTCGCTGTTTATGGAAAACCTCGGTCTTGTCACTCTTGATTGATTCCACCCGTACTAACCAGCACCAACACCACCTTTCTGTTTTTCTTTCCTTTGCTTCTCTTCTGTCTCCTTACTGATTCTTCAGCATGATCTAGTAGCTAAGCTAAGTGATGAGCGGATCACAACTCCCAAAAAACGAAAAGCACCGCCACCTCCTATTAGCCCATTGCAGGTAAATGCATGTCTCTGTGTATTGTATGTCTGCTTGTGTCAGTATCCACTCTTTGCTTGCAGTATGTTTTTGAAATGCATAGCCTTAAACATTACTTGTAAGATTACTGCTCAGGTTGTCTGCTATCACCAAAAATAGAACATCATGTCTGAAACCATTTAAGTGATGTAGTGTACTGGTTCTATATTTTGTTTTCCTGGGTGCAACATTTAAAATATACTAAACACAGACCCTGATTATGATTATTAAATGAGCTTATTCATTTCAGTAAAACTAATGACCTTGATGCACAGTTCAGAGCTCAGAACATTCGTCCCCCTCAGTCGTGACCCAGATAGGAACCCCATATCTGGAAAAAATTATAGCCCCAAGAAATTTAACTACAAAGTAATAAGTTAAACCAGAAGCATTTAATAGCAGCTGACTGAGAAAACCAAATATGAGGTGGAAAGTCGGGGTCAGCCAATCTCCATAAAAGCGCTCACATATGCTTATTTTGGTGAAAAACGACAAATAAAAAAGTTTTTGTGAAAAAATTGTACTTTGGTTGCCATGGAAACACCATATGGTCAAAAAGGGACAAAATATGCCTATTTGGATACATAGTGCAGTCCGTATTTAACCATTTTAAGTTGTAAGTATACAGACAGATTGCTACACCAGATTGATACACCATTGAAATGCACATATTCTTGGCTTTTCAAAAATGTATCAGAGAGAAATGAGGAATAAGAATACGATGTTGGGTTAACTGCTATCTAACATGAAGTTTTCGCGATTTTAAGAAAATTGAAAATCACAAAAAATAGGCCTGGACACTTAGCCCATTCCCATTGTGCAGACCAAGACTGGGGTTGTGGCTATGACATCCTTTAAGGGGAACATCTCTGCATCAGATTCATAAAGTAAAATCCATCTGGACTCTCTTCTATGCTATAATATAAACAAAGGAACATGACAAGATTTTGAGGTAGACACAATTTCAGCTAATTCTTCAAATTTGATAATAGATCAGCTATTCTGTAGCTCAGCCAAAGATCCTGTCATAACATCAGCATCAAAGAGGGACATATATATATCTATATATTATGTGTATCATGTTTAGTGAGAAAAAAGTTGTGCCATTTCAAATTATTTGTGACATTGTTAACGCTGTGCATGTAGCCCTGTGTGACAGACAGCCAAAAATGAGCAAAAACGATGAAATTGGGCAGACTCCTGTCAATCTGCAGATCACATACAGATCCTTTAATCATATCACATTCAGAGAGGAATGATAGTGGATGATGTTAAGTGAGAAAAGAGTTGTCCCATTTCAAAGTAAGTGTCATTTTGTTAACCCCAAATTTATTCCTACATTAGTTCAAGTGATAACAGGTGAGGCTGGCAGAACCAGATATCTGAGGAGGTTACATAGGCCTGACCCCAGTGACAAGTTTTCTTGTCACACCATGGA
Source organism: Gymnapogon annona (assembly GCA_029814585.1). NCBI lineage: Eukaryota > Metazoa > Chordata > Actinopteri > Kurtiformes > Apogonidae > Gymnapogon > Gymnapogon annona. Next base: position 4,753,531 of record JAPTHA010000005.1, on the reverse strand, counting down.
CAGGTTTCCCCGATTCAGTAAGTGAAAAACTAACTTTACACACATTATAGAGAACGGCAGACACATTTTATGCCCTAACCTCCCACCCCTTCTAATTTTACTGTGAATACAGATGATAATTACAGACTCAAATATTAGTGAGTCATTTCTGTTTGCCCTAACGATGATTATTACTGAATCGTCACAGATGAAAATTTCAGACTCAGATATGAGGGAGTCATTTCTAGATATTGTATGGATGACAATTACTGACTCAAATATATATCAGACAGTCAGTTCTTGGTATACCATAATTTTACCATTGCACTACCTAAAAATGTAGAAGAACAGACACACCTCACCAACCAGATGAGAGAACCGAGACACTGTAGAAACCACACAGAGACACCTCACCAACCAGGTGAGAGAAGTGAGACAGAAAGATGACAGAAAATGAGCAACTCATCTTCAACCTAAGTACCTGCAACACAACGTCAACAATGAAATTTTACTTGTTACCTGAGAGTGAAGTATTCTGCTACTTTCTAGTTTCTACATGGGTGAAGCTACCAATCACATTCCATAATTTTGTGTACACTACATGTATCTAAATATTTACATTCACCGAGCATAACTCTGTGTGCAAACAAGCACACTTCACATCGTCACAGGCAAAATAATTAGGGAACTATTAATTAAAATAGTGTCATTTCATTTTCATCAGTATTGCAAACCAGTCAGTCAACATGCATGTGCATACTGGGCCTTCCCTGGTTTGCACTCCTCACTTGTAAAATGACAAACCAGTGACTTCAGCTCATTGCCACAACTATTTATGCTTTATGTAGCTAATAGGCAAAGAATTAAAAACAATAAGAAGCATCAAATCAACTTACAGTCACGTTTCGGTTGGTTGATGATCCAAAACCAGCTTTGTTTTACTGTTAAAACTCAGCTGAGAATGACGAAACACGGGGCCGTAAATTAGAGTCTACCTGTTTGAACGCTCTGTGACGCTGATTCACCTGCTCTGCAGCAGCAAGTTAAAACACCTCCTGACATGCTCTGAGATGAGTCCGGATGGATTTTATGACAGATATGGTTAGATGGGATCCTACTGAGTCCCACATTACAAAGCAGAAGTCACAGGTATGATCTGCACGCTTACAAATTACGTTTTGGTGAAGCATGTTTTTGCTTCGTTTTTTGAATCTGAAAACGATGATTAGAATGTTTTTTTTATTAAAAATGGAAAACTTCAATTATTTCTCAAAATAACCACTGAAGCTGGCAGGGGGAAGGTCGTACTTTTATTTCAAGGGGTAACACAACTGGAAATGCAATTTTATTGCATTTCTCAAGTCTTCAAAACTGTCCAGTTTGGCCCTGTGTTCTGATGTCTGACAAGTGTATTTAGCTAGAAATTTCAGGATTGATTATCATGGCAACCACTTAAGTATATGAAAAAATATTTTGTGGCTGTTTTAGACTAGCGAAGTGCTGTACATACACCAGGTTTTATTGAAATCGGTGAGATGGCACTTTCCATGATCTGAGCCTGATGGCTGGTTTTCTCAGTCAGCTGCTCTTAATAGTTCAACAATCTGAAGCTTTAGACTAAGAAACATATACCACAGATGTCATTCCATTAATGAATTTTATCAAGTATTTGAACCACATCATCTGTTCTTCAGATAAGCTGTAGATGATTAAGCTTCAGACTGTTGGTGTAGAAAGGAAGGCATTTGAAGGAAAGGGGGGGCTGAGTTCTCATGGTGAAAACCCTACGTACCTTTTTTAGACTTAGACTTCCTTTATTTGTCATCACACAGACACACACAGTGAATCTGGCAACGAAATGTCATAGATTGGCAACTGATAACACAAAAATATATATGGAAAGTACAAAAGTACATATAAAAAAAGTATTAAAAGTACGTTTAGTAGAGTAGTTGGTTTTAGTTGGTAGTACATACAATCCAAATATGAAAGACTTAAGGTACAACAAACTGGAGACGATGGATGACGGCTACATGTGTCAGACCAAGGGAAAACAACACTAGGGGTCCCAGGCTGATTCTTTTGCCAAAAAAACAGTTATTATACAATTTGTACAAAGTATTTCTAATTACAAACAACAAATTGAATCATCATAGGTAGCCCAATTAGCAGCATTGTGAAATATTGTCGCGTCAATTAATAATTTTGGGTGCATTCACAGTATCATTATTAACACCTGAATACTCTGATAGTTGTCATTAAGATCCCATATATATGGACATATAAATGTATGTGTGTATATATATATATATATATATATATATATCCATATAGAAATATGTATGGACATATAAATGTAGACATTAGTTAGTACCATTAGCAGTTGTAATAAACAGTACCTTTGCTAATTTCTCCATTCAGGTTTGTTCTCACTTGTGAATATTGTGGTAATGAAGATTTAATTCAAATCTGAGCCAGTGTGCCACATTCTAGAAAAATAACATGAACCACAAATCTTTCCATGTAATTAACTTGTAGGCTTGCATTCAATTCCCCGACATACTAATGCTCATAAATCTTTCTCCCACTCACTTATGGTTTGGTCTTCACTCCTCCCACTGCACTCTCCTCCCCTTCCTCATGTTGAGGAGGATGAGGTTCAAAGAATGGCACAGAGAGAGCTGCAGGAGGAGAGAAATATGTTACTGGAGACGATCGAAGACTTGAAGCAGACAGTGGAGCAAACGGTGCCTGAAGCAGACACGAAGGTGAATAATGAGTAAACGCACATCTTCACTTGTTATCTGCATAGACTTAAACAGATATAGATACATTTGAAAAATAGAGAAAGGACACATTATCTGGACATTTATATTTAACATTTTTAGGTGTATGAATGTTTTCTAATGTTATTGTTTACTTGGTTAAACAGATTTTTCTACATCCACCAGTCGACTTGTTACATATTTGTCGATGTTCGTTATGGCCTTGACTTGTCTTAAACTTGTACATGGCTTTAAAAAGTCTTTATGGCAGTTAAAAGATGAAAGTAACACTATTTTTCCAAGGCTGTTTCTTCTAAGAGTAATGCTTTACTCTGACAAGTGCTGAACTTTTTCACCCTATGCATTCTTGCCGAGGTCTAACCTATTAGTATGACGTGTCACAACTCGCTTTGTTTTTCAGAAGGTAGCTAGTGGTCCTGAACATGCTTTTCTGCCTTTTGTGTGACTCTGTTAATGTATGTGTATGTGTTAACAGGTCGAGCATAGTTTTACTGCATCTTCAGCTCTGGTTTCTGCTCTGCAAGCTAAAATTGCTGCACTCACTCTGGAAAACCAGCAACTTAAAAGCAAAAGTAAAGTAAGTCATGCATTGATTTATGTTCAGTCAAATGTAGACAATTATCAAGATACACAAGAAGAAGGCCAAGTTATTTTAGCAGAAATAAAGTCACTGCTACATATTTTCTCAAGAAAGCGAATCTGTTCATTTTTTGATGGAGAATGTGAATAAACTGCAGCATTTATAGAGTTAGTGATGTTTACTACTTGGTCACAGAAGCTTATAAATGTACAAATTTGCAAATTGTTAAATTTACAATCAGTATCAAACCACCTGAAAACATTCCAGGGTTTTTAGGTAACACACATAATTAACTGTGTATAAAACAAATAAGGTTTTTGGTAATATAATGTATGCTGGTCTTGTATGCAGCCTCTGAAAATAAGAACACATATAGAAAATACATATTAGAAAAAGAATACAACAGTTTCTGCATGCACTTATTAATTTACTTAGCTATCATTGCAATCTGACAGAAGGGACTGTATCTAAGTATCTTTGTATCTTTCTTTGAGGGACTTTTTTGGTAACTTTTTAAAGATTTTTTCACGCTACGTGATCAAATTGGTCATTCCTTAAACCGTCTTCACTCCTGAAGGTTGAGGCCTCTTCTGGATGATAGACGATGGCAGCAGACCTCCTGCCATCCAATACTTCACAAGTTTATTCAGAAGCTTTAGCTCAATACTACTTTTCTATTTCAGTGTTTATAAAGTCAGTGTCCTGACTTTATTTGGAACACACCATAAGTGATTCAGTGTGTGGACTGGATGTATATTTACACATACAGTGAAGTTAATTGTAGACAGAATGAGAAAAATAAAGTTCATTTAGGAATCACTGCATTCAGTTATTGCATTTTTCCTTGTTCCTCTGAGATGGAAGAAATGTCCTGCATATATCCATGTCTTAAACTAACATCACTCATTTGTTTCATATACATATGATTCATTTTTGTGCAAAGATGTAGGTGTTTTCATATGGTTTCATGTATCAATATGACATGACAATCTTTACATCTTTATTACATATATTGATGGCTTTCTCTGTAAATTTCTCCACAATAGTATGTAAAGACGATATAAAGTACAAAGATCAGGGTAGTTTGTAATGTATATCGAATAAGAATTTTACTTTAGTTTCTCATTCTATCTTTCGTTGTTACTTGATAGAAACATCCATCCCACCAAGAAAGCGAGGACCTCAAGGAGACGAGCCGTCCAAACAGCATGACTTCTAATTCCTCCTTCCACTCCACTCAGGATGAGTTTGAGTTTTCTACCTCTCCTGTGGACAGAGACAGGTCTGTTAAACAAGGGGACGGAGGTGATGAGGAGTGTCCAGGGGAGGGAGGAAGAAGCAAAGAGGAGATCAGACTGCTAAGACAGGCTTTGGAGAGTGTTCAGATAAAACTGCTTGAAACAAGGAAGGAAAACCGCTCACTTCAGGCTCAGCTGAAACCTGAGCAAGGCAAAGACAGAGAAGATGACGAAGGCACAAGGGAGAAAGAGCGAGAGACAGAGCTGATGGAGAGTCTCGCAGAGCTTCAGGCAAAGCTGACTGACACTCAGGAACGATACCACCATGCGGTCGAGGAGGTGGAGGAGTTGAGAGCCCTGATGGGAATAGGAGGAAATGAGCCGACGGAGAAACTGGAAGTCCAGAGACGTACTTCAATACTTGAACAGGAAATAAAGCAGCTGAAGGTTCAGCTCCTCCAGGCTGGAGCAGAACAGGAGAAAGCAGCTCAACAAATCCAGCTACTGCAGGAGACATTGAGGAGGACAGAGGAGGAGAGAAGGACTGGAAAAGAAAGAGAACAGAGGACAGCCAAGGTGGAAGGGCTGTACAAGGAGGCACAGGAGGAGATCAGGATGCTGCAGGTACATGTTCATGAGAATGCAGTCATTAGGCTTCAGTAGTTGGTGTGTCTGGAGGTCAGCCATGTCTCTACAGCACAGACTGCCCTTTTTTCCCCCACGTCTTAAGGGTTTTTCACCATAACAACTGAAACTATAACTATTACAGTAATGTGAGTATCCAAACTAATGAAGAAGCCACAAAATTTATCACCACATATTTATCCAAGACTCCCGTCACTGAAGCCCAAACAAGTGAAGTAAATACTATCTTTCCATTATCACTGCAGCTATAAAAATGTAGAAAGGCTGACAGTGCAGAATATAAATGTACACATCATTATGGTGAATGCACCTCATCTGACCCATTTGTCACATTCATTTGTATTCACTTCTTCCCGCTGTTTTTCAGGAGGCCCTGAGGGGAACAGTTCCTGTGGAAGCTGCAGCCAAAGATTTTGAAGAAATGAAGGCTGAGCTGAATGAGGTGATTTCTGGGCTGCAGCGCCGCTTACTGGAATTGTCACACTCCTACAGTGATACAAAGAGTCAACTTAGTGCAGTACAGAAAGAGTTGGCCGAGAGAAGTCCGGCCCCATCTCCAACGACAGAGCAGGAACAACAACAACAGCTGCAGGCTCTTAAAAGCAGAGCAGATGAGCTGCAAACAACACTGTCAGAGACCGAGAAGAAGTACTCGGCCGCTCAGCAGCTCATTGCACAGCTCAGACAGGAAGCAGAGGCACAGACGCAGAGCTCTGTGTCCCTTGCTGATCACACCCAAGTAGTGTCATCTCTGGGAAATGCCATCAAAGAGCTGGAGACACAGTCAGAAACGCTGAAAGAGCAGCTTCATCAGAAGGCATTGCAGGTGGATGCTCTGCACAACAGGTAAGGGAAAAACAGAAGAACCTAAAAAAGGATGAAATGAAAGTGTGAAATATGTGGAGAACATAGCCAGCATCATATGTTCTTAATGTGTTACTGTTTGGTTCAGACTGTTGACAGAGAAAAATACCACTCCCGTTGGTTCAGTGTCCCGTCAAGAACATGACACGATGAAAGAGCAGCTGGATGGAGAGGTGAGCCACCTGACGCACCTCCTCCAGGGAGCCCTCAGGAAGCAGGACGAGATGGCTCTGGAGGCGGCCGATGCATGGCAACAGGTTAGAGAGAGGAAAGATATGATAGTTACATTGCAAACAAAACTTTATGGCTTTGTTTATATATATATATATATATGTGTGTGTGTGTGTGTGTGTGTGTGTGTGTGTGTGTGTGTGTGTGTGTGTGTGTGTGT
>JAPTHA010000005.1:4715557-4729923 GCA_029814585.1 Gymnapogon annona | reverse complement strand
GCTGTGCTCATGCATGTTTTGTTGGGCCGAGTACAGCCGAGTTCCACTTCCGCGTTTTTATTCGCTCTGTTTTTTTTTTCTTTTTACAGATGAGCGACTGAAGCAATCCTACAGAGCCCTGGAAGGGACATGGTGGGAGAAAAAAAAAGAGACAGGAGAAAAAAAAGAGACGGGAGAAAAAAAAAACGAGCAAAAAAAACCAGGAAGGCGGGTTTCCAGGGTTCCGGGTTTTTTTTTTCGCTCATTTTTTTTTTCGATTAACTTTATTTCAAACTGTTTGTCGGACATCATCGGCATCACTCGGCTGTTCTCTGAACAAAAACCCGGAAGTCGAAGTCGGCCAAGTTCGACTTCCGGGGGTTTTTGTTGGGCTACCGAGTCAAGAAAATGTAAAAATTTTTGTTCGAGTACCGAATTGATCGACTTGTGAAATGTTCGAGTACCGAGGTTTGACTGTATATGTTAAAATAACTATTATAAATAAAAAAGAATTATTCTGTCAGCTTAAGTGGAAAAATGTAAATTGATTCTTCTAAAACCTTCAAGTTCCGTCATTTGAGTTCTCTTTTCTCTCTCCTGCCTCTTTATTTTCACATTCCCCGTCCGTTTGCTCACAGATCTTCACAGTTTAATCAGCACTAATAACCTTATTGTGTTTCACCGAATGCGACCACACTTGATGGAGTAATTAACTGATGCGTGCAGCGTGTTGTTGTCGTCTTTACCCATGTTCACCACGCCGTCAAATGTTCTCAGTTTGTCTAATGCAGGCCGGCCTTGAAACAAGACCCTGCAGTACACGAGTGGAGGGGCATAAGAGACGCATGCAGCTTAATTGCTGCAAGATGTAACATGGCCTGCAGCCTACTGCGGCCCACAAACACAGACACACGCACACACACACACACACACTGAGGCACATAAAAGCATGGGAATACATGCATAAAAAAAGCGCGCAAACACATAATCAAACATGTCCAGTTAGAATGTGCACAAACTGTAAGTCCGAATGAATCAACACACAACCCTATGTATATGACGCAGAACAGGTGAAAACCTCACACACACATTTTTTGTTTGTTGTCAGTGGAAAAACAAGGTTTTAATTCTACCACCAGGCTGCACTTTGTTGGAGAATGCTCAAATTTTCTTGTCTGTGAAACCAACCAAATCAAAATGACTCAAAATCTTTGGGTTGAATTTCCTTAAGGTGTCTGAAGACGGTCTCGGAACCAAAGTCCAGAATAAAAGGATGATATTAATGCTGTAGTATGAAGGGATAGAAATGATCAGAGTAGAATGGAGAAAGAGAGAAGGAGAAAGGAGAGATAGGGATTGTCTCTCAGATCCAAGTGGCCTCTGAATTACACACTTGAACTGTCCTAACACACGTACTGTATGTGAACATTTACTTCTCAGATCCATGAGTAACAGTCTGTGTCCAGTGCACCAGGTCCTGAGAGAATCAACTGCAAACCTTCATAAAGGTGATGGACAGGACACTGGAATCTTTCCCAGAGTTAAAAAAAAAAAAACTTTATGACTCAGAACCAAATCTAACATCACAAGATCAAACAACTTTCACAAAATTTGGTCTCATCTTGATTGTCACTTGGGGCTGTGAACCAGAGTGACCTCAGAGATTACAGCCTCACTTTTCTGGTTTCTGGTTCGAGGAGAAAGGGAGAAAAAAAAAACACCCCTAAAAACATGATATGACGCTGTGATGATAGCAGATGTGATTCCCTGAATTGAGTTGTGCTCCCATACACCCACTACACCATCTCCGGGCACAGTGATGCAGTGAGTGACATCATACGTCCGACTGTAGCTCTGTAACCGGGGGTCACTGAGATACAATTACACTTTCGACTCAGGAACACACGACGTGGCAGCCCAGCACAAAACTGCTGTATCAAAGCAAGAACATGAACAGCTTTAGGGGCATTTATTTAAATAATGAGATGTGCAGTGTGTCTGTTGATTTAAGGAGAATAGAAGTTACTAAGTGACGAGCGTTTGCCTAAAGGGAGGATTAAGCAGCGGGTTAATGACCTGCTGTCGTCTTTTTATGGAGTCTCTTCCAGTTGGTGTTCTATACTCAACCTGCAATCACTAATAGATTATCAGATGTGCAGTATTACAGATCACAAGTGCTGTTTCCCTTGCAAAGCCCCTGTAAAGATGTGGGATGACTGGATGAGATCCCTGATCTGAGGAGTTTGGCCACAGATTCAAACCCCAGAGATGTTTATTTCTGCATTTGATTTAGCACAGAATGATTGCAGCAGTACTGTCTGGAGGTGGGGTAATGGCAGTGGGCAGAACAGGGCCTTTGATCAGACTATTTTCATGTTTTTGTTTTACATTATGGCATCTTACAAATATGTTAATAGTGATGTCAACTCAGTCATGTCCCAGGGCACCTACTTTGTAAACCAATCATATAAGACAGTATAATTATGTCTGAAAAATATGTGCATGTAAACATTTGGCAGATAGCCACGAAACAAAAGACTCTGGAGGAAAGAAAACATGTGAAAGTGGTGACAGCAGCACAAAAACAACTTAATTTCACTATTTTTCTTGTGCCAGCTGAGGAAAGTACTTCTAATTCGCAAGGCAACGTTTTCCCAGAGCAGTCCAAAGACTTACTGCAAACTCCCCCGACGTCAGCCGTCATATATCTCATACCTGTGCACTGGAATGGTACTGTGATTTAATCAGGCTACCCTGCACCGCCGCTCCCAGTCCAGGCCAGGCTTCCCAGTTTCAGTTCCTCTCACTGAGTCCAGCCTCCCCACATCAGGTTCTGATGAGTCTAACTCGAAACACGTGCTCCACGCTGGCTCCCCCGACAGATGGGACAATATCATATTATTAATGACAGAGAGAGAGAGAGAGACACGGGGGGAGGAGGGGAGGTGGGGAGGGAAAATCCTCCCTCCTCAAAGGCTTGCTGGTCTTAAATAGCTCAACACTGAGCTGCCGTCGCTTCTGAGGAAGTTATTATAGGAAGGAGTGCGTCTGTGTTTGCATATGGAATATCCTCTCAATCTAACTCAGTACCCAGAAGGCTTAGCTCCATGTCACTCCTGTTAAAGCTGCTGAACTCTGGACCCCGAGACACACTTTTTACCCAAAAGCATTTGGACACCTGGTGAATGCCCTGGGGTGTATGTGGTGTATGCCCTGAGCTGGTTTTCATGATTTAGACTCTGCGTCACAGTGATTTAAGGGGAATATTAACACTAGAGCGTGCAGTGTTTAAGAAATATGTTTTATGTAATTTCATAGGGGGGCTCGGGTGGTAGAGCAGGTTGTCTGGTAACCGAAGGGTTGGCAGTTCGATTCCCGCTCTCTCCTGATCATGTGCCGTTGTGTCCTTGGGCAAGACACTTCACCCACCTTGCCCATCCCTGAATGAATGTGTGTGAATGATGACCCTGCGATGAACTGGCGACTTATCCAGGTTCCCCCTCTGCCTTCGCCCTGAGTAGCTGGGATAGGCTCCAGTGACCCCCAGGACCCAGCAAAGGATGCAGCGGGTTTGGAAGATGAATGAATGAATGAATGAATTTCATAGGGACAGTTGCGAGAAAAGCCCAACAGACACTGGCTCAAAGCAAGACAGGAATGGGTTTCCCAGTTTGTTGACTTTCCTACACAGAGCTCAAGGCTCAGACAACTTTGATGTGTTTCTAAGACAAAAACAGACCTATTGATGAAACCAAGTGTATGACGGGAGACTAAAAAGATAAGCGTCCTAAGAAAGAAAGATATGAGTTACACTTGTCTACAAGGGAATATTTACCATCTCCGGAGACCCAGGAAAAGTACAAATTCTGCTTTTCTTTTTACATTCAGTAATTGCTTTGATTAGAAACAGAACGATGCATTACTTTTTCACGTACATGTTTTATCCTTTGCGGTTATTTGGGTATTTTTTAGGCTGTGAAACTCTTGTACCCTACAGAAGAAAATGCTCTACTGGATCTAAGGAGGTTAAAGAAAGCTACAAGTTAAAGCCAGACACTTTAACTTGGGGCTATATTTTGTCAATATGTCTGGTGAAATCCATAACTCACTTGTTTTAATGATATGCTCTAAGTAGTCGCTAACAATGAAGTCACATCCCCTATGTGAACATTTACATTCATTTATCTTCCAACCTGCTTTACTTAATCAAATTTAGATATATCATTACTATTATTTATCATATTACAAAAGGTTACTGTGTGTTTACTACTGTTAGTTGTTTTATGGTTTCATTCATTTCCGTGTCCCACTTTCTGATTCCTGTGGACAAAGTACATCCTAAACAGTACCTGTAGTTCCAGTCAGTGTTTAAATGACGTGTAGAATTCCGGTCAACAGTTCCAGTTTTATTTTGAGGGTAGGGACATGGTTTCATTAGGCCTTGGACGATGAAACAGACATATATTCCAAGATCTGCCTGAGAAGCCAGATTCACCTGAACCAAATTACTCCAGGAGTCCAAAGAGATTATACATTACATTCCCTACATTTTTAAAAATTCTATCTTGTATTTATAATATATGCGTTCTTTTTGTACAGTCTATATCTGTAGAGAGACCACATCTATCGGCAGAGAATTCTTTGTATGTGTTTATGTACTTAGTGAATAAAGACCATTCTGGTTCTGGTTCTGAATGTACATCTATATAACCTTCATATAATGGCTATTGTTCTGGATTGTTTAGATGCTGAGACTAGTGCAAAACACATGCTAATTGAGGTGGTCTCCTGCCTTAATGGCTTTTTTCACCCCCAGTCACCACTGATTCACTTTGTATCAAAGCACCGGAAGCTGCATTCACGCTGAGTCAAACCACCAGAAAACCCTGTGTCTCTTTCATTGGGTCCTGTTTCACTGACACAAGCACACACACACACACACACACACACACACACGCACACACACACACACAGACATACAGTACCATAGTATATACACAGGAGGGGGTCTCTGAGTTTGCAGCCAAGTGACAAAGAATTTACAGGCGTAGATCTAAGTGTGTGTTTGTGTGTGTGTGCGTGTGTGTGTGTATGTGTGTGTGATAAAGAGTGTGTGAGAGACAAAGAAAAAAAAAAGGTCTGACACTTGTCTATGAGTGCCTTATTAAAAAGGTGAGAAGTGAGTGCAGTGTCTGGAGGACGGGGTTAATTGTGCTCTTAAAAGACGACTTCAAAGGGAGGCTGGTGTCAAGGCTGAGGGGCATAAGAGTGAGAAAGGATGAAGGAGGAACAGGACGAGGAGGAGGAGGAGGAGGGAAATACTGTAAGAGGCAGTGGGAGCTGAGGGGGACAGAGACGCAGAGGCCAGTGGTGTCAGGGTTATTGGTGTTAAAGTCATTATTTTGACATGTTGAAGAGAGGGAAGTGATGGAAAATGAGGAGGTAGATGCAATGTTTTCACTGAGAGGAGAGGTCTGAGGAGGTTCTACCTCTGAAGTAAAGAAGTTCAACATCACTTGGCTACAATCAGGAAGGACATAAAACACACAGAAACATCTTCTTAAAAAGCCCAGTGAGACATTTCACAGTTTAATCAACTGTGTTAGTGTCTTCTGAAACACACAGAAATGTACAACCAGCACATCTATGTTAGACTAGACTGCTTTAGTTTCCCTCAGTTTCTTCAGGTTGGTGATGGGTTTGGATGATATATTTTCTATATTTGTTGTTATTTGACTGCCTTTTTTGCACTAGCTAACATTTTCATGTCAAATATACTGTAAGCTCATCATAAGCTTTAAGTATGTAAATCAAACTCACTGTACCTTGGGCTTCCAACGGTGGTACTAGTGCTGATGTACTTGTACGTGTTCTTCTTCTTCTTCTGAAGTATCTCTATAAACACAATGAAATCAACTCTTGAGCCCAGTGATCTATCCTAACACTAATGCAACAAAGCTACAAGTTATTTCAACACATATGTACATGTCCTTGTAAAATAAAGTAATTACACTCGAAAATGGGTCATTTAAAGCATATACTTTTAATAGAAGTCTGATACAAATACAGATCATGGAATGTTCTGAAAGTTTGGTCAAGGCCCACATAACATCCAGTTTCCCTTCTACACTCAACCCGTACCAGTTTGCCTATCACCCCACTGATGAGGCCATTGCAACTGCACTCCACCTAAGCTTGGATCATCTGGAAAACAACAACAGTTATGTGCAGATGCTGTTCATGCACTTCAGCTCCGCCTTCAACACAGTCATCCCCCAACACCTGGTGAACACACTCTGTAAAATAGGCATCCGCACCGCACTATGCAACTGGTAATTGGACCTCCTCACAGACAGACAACAGACAGTAAGAGTTGGCCAAAACTCCATAATCGTGAACACCACGGTCCCCCAGGGACGTTTGTTAAGCCCTCTCCAGTTCAAACTGATGACTCATGACTGTTGTACCAGACACAATTCGTCAAGTTCGCAGATGAGACAACAATGGTTGGCCTCATCAGCGACGATGACGACTCGGCCTACAGAGAGGAGGTGCAGCAACTCATCAACTGGTGTGACAATCATCTAAAAACTTCATGTCAACAGAAGAAACACACGCCACACGCCCAACTCACCATCACTGGCAGAGCAGTGGAGTCTGTGACAAGCAATATGTTTCTGGGGACGCACACATGACTTGACCTGATCCACTGACACCACCTCCCTAGTCAAGAAGTTACAACAACGCCTACACTTCCTATGCCGAAGGAGGAGAGCCAACCTCCCCCCTTCTGCCCTCACCACCTTTTACAGGAGTGCTATTAAGAGCATCCTCACCAGCAGCTTCTCAGTTTGGTATGCCAACTGCTCTGCTGCTGACCAGGAAGTTCTACAAAAGTGGTGAGGATCGCCGAAAAGATCACCAGAACAGCCCCACCATCCATGCAGGATCTGTACCTGCCCCACTGCCTCAAGAGGGCCACCATCATCACCAAAGATGCCACCCATCCAGCACACAAATTGTTCACCCTACTACTGTCTGGTAAGCAGTATGCAGCATGTGGTGCAGGACCATCAGACTCAGAAACAACTTTTTCCCACGGGACATCAGACTACTCAACTCAATTAAGAAAATGGTATGAATATGACAATTCATGTGTTCACAAGGACCCACAACTATTTAAACAAATTTAGGTCTGTATCACGCACAATCTCATCGTGTTCACATACATATGTATCCAAATGCCGCCGTTCTGCACTAATACTGTTATTCTGCATTTTGCACTTTCTCATATTGCACCTTGTGTTGCAGGGGCTGATTAATTAACATCTTATGATTAGTTTAAGTTTTTAAAACATATGAATGAGTGTTTTATTTTTGACTCTCATTTAATTACACCCCTCTTCCCTAAATCGTAGAACAAATATTTCAGCCTCATGAATTTACTCTGAACTACAGTCCCATAAATCAATCTTAGTCCCATTCAAACACAAATCATCCGCTCATATAAAATGTAATTATAGATTAAAAGTCCAGTGTAAACACACTTATTCCTTTGACAATTAAAACAAACTCCATGATTAATGGGTGCATTATTGAAGATAATTGCATTTAGGCCACAGTTATGAACACAGTTTCCTGACAAATGTTACTATCTTTCCCTATGTGTGTAATCCAGGAAAGAGGTGTTACTGAGAGTTAACAAAAAAGTATGCAACTCTAAAACGTGTGTGAATTTGAGTTCATCCACTAATCGTTAAAAGGTACATATGGTGGACTTCAGATCTATCACATTACAGCCTCTGCTATTACATTATAACTCATATGTATATGCACAAATTAAAATTGTTTGTAAATGCATAATTGCTGATCTATTAATGCTTCTCTACACTAAAAGTAATAAAAACAAAGGGTCTACAGCCAAGCAACATAGGTTTTATTGATGAATGAATGTTACATAATGTAACAGTGTTTCCACATCCAATATGAAGCCACTGAACGTCCAAAAAAAACACAGATAGCTGATGTCACAGAAAGCTAATAAACTGCATTTAGCTCAATCGTTCAAATGTACCAAATTAGTAATTCAAATGTGTTTTTAAACATATTATGTCAGTTTGAGGATTATGTCAGGTCTTAATGCAAAACATTCTAACCTGAACCATTTTTGAGTTCACCACTGCACTGAACTCATGAATGGTTCATTTGTAGTTTCAACATTAATTTAGGTTTGCCATACTAACACCTTGTGGGAAAAGTCATGTGGTTTCATGAACAAAAACCAGTGGTTCTTCTGGTCCATGGAAGAATATTAAATACAAAGACTGATCTCTGTAACTAGAAACAAAAGTTTGCAGTTAGACTTAGAATTAACAGTGTGACCAAAGCCTAACAAAGGTAAATACACTTGTCACTGGACTTGTTCATCTGGACCTGCTCCTCTCAAGAGCTTTAAGCCCTCACACTCTCTGACCCTCTGATTGGCTTTAGAAGATTTTAGCTAAATGTAGCATAGATGATTGGACATTATCATTGTTCTAATTAGACTCCAACAGGCAGCTGTAAAGCAGATGGTGCGACTATCAGACTAAACACCACACAACCAGAGGAGACCAGAAAACTAATTCACATGGTCTGACATCGCCGCATTGAACACAAAAGCTGCATCGACAAAACATTAATTTAAGATGTAAACTGGTAATGTACCTAGTGATTTTTAAGCCTCACAATCTGTCATGATACAGATAAGGTTGGACCCAGAAGCAGACACATACCGGAAATAGGTTTAACAAAAATTTATTTAATCTTGGTATTTTTTACAAACTTCAATTTTCTGATACTTATCTCAATTACAAATTCTCAATAACAAAAGGTGACGCAGAAAAACACGTGAATAATTTCAACAACAAAACCTACAACAGGAAAATCATGAAATCAAAACTATAACAGAAAATCACACTTTAAGTGGCAAAAGGTCACAGTGTTAGAAATTACCATTAAACTCAATGACTATAACCCAAATCTCTTAAACCAAACAAACGCACTTACTAACAAATACACACGATGAACTGACACTAGACTGGGAAAAACACGCCGACTGTGTACACAGAGGATGCACCAGGTGTGAGACATTAGGAAGGAATTAGACATTGGACACAGGTGGGATGGGATCTGGGTGTGAAGCGACAGAACACGTGAAGAGAGAAACGCTGGACAGCAACAGATCTACAAAATAAAACACAGACACTCATACCAACAAAACACCACAACCTGACACAATCATAGAGTTGTTAAGTTTGAAGAGGAATAACAAAGATTGCAATGTTTTAATAATCCCAGAGGATATTTCTGTATGTTTATCTCTCCATGCAAGTAAAAGAAAAAGTATGAAAAAAGTAGCAAAAAACCTATATATAAAGCTCCAAAAGTCTGTGCACACACGTAAGCACTCACATAGCTCAAAGTATCCAAATATAAAAATAGAACAATATTAAAATGATTACAACAGCAATTTGTACAGTATAAATAAGTAAATAAATAAAAAAAGTAAAAGCAATATGCACAAATAAGTGCTCAAAATATTGTGTATAGTTATAATTATGTGTTTATAATGTTAAAAAATACAGGGTTTATCTTTCTACTTCTTACAATTAACAGTGTGTTTCCTTCCTCCCTTTCCTCATGATTTTGATGAAGTTTCCATTTGGTTATTTTTATGCAAATTTACTGAAATATAATTCTAACTGTGGGTTTTGCATATAGTTTGATACCACCTACTTATTTTTACCTTCACCTTTTATGGTGGGAAAGTTTTTTTGTCTTCATGTAAAATCCGATAAAGTTCTGTGAATAAAAGTAAAACTTCTGTCTCACATAATGTGAACCAAATCTGTTGGGATCTGTAGTCTCTTATGTGTTTCCTGTAGTCTCTGTGCTGTGGTGGTGCTGTTTTTTTCACTTCCTGGTTTTGCCCTCCACTGTGATTGCTGTCTCCGCTCTTATGTCTCTCAACCGTGTCTCGTTCTCTCAGTGTATTTAAACCCTGCCTTATTCAACATTGAGCACTTGCTCGGTCATCCAGTGTCTCTGCCCACAGCTCTGTGTCCTGTCCACACGCTGCTCTAACAGCGTTAACTGTATTCACACACTCATTTTGGGGACGATAAAAGGACATCTCCAAACATTACATTTCTTCATGTCCCCTTGACACAGATGTTACAAATGATGCGGGAATGATTCCAGATCACATCCCATAGTTCTGTGTAGCCCTCAAAGAGGAGTGGAATGACATTCCATGGACCACAATTGACAATATATTCCACTTAGATTAGAGGTGGATGTGTTGCTCTCGGGGAAGACAATGATGGACACACAGGATATGGAGCTGTGAGTTTTTTCAACTGGCCTCCACCATCTACATGAATGTCCCTGAACACCACATGCCACAATCACGATATAACTGACACTAATCTGTACTACACTGATAAACCAAATTGTGTGTGATCTAATATATTGTGCAACACCAAGTGATATTAACACTTAATATGTCACATCGTGCATTCATGCTATATTTTTACTCAGTGTATATAACCACTGATTTGACATTTGGACAACTACATATAGTACTCGTGCTGGAAATGTGGACCAAACAGCTTTTGTGTAAAGCAGCTCCTGAGAGCATTACTCACAATCCTCTGAAGGGTTCAGAATATAACTTAAAAGTTCAATTTCCAACCATTACTGAATGCATTTGGCCACATTAGCACAGATTTATAGTAAGTGAAATTGATAGAACTGGATTCAACCACAATGCGACCCACAAGGACTGTAGCCCTGTGAGGCTCCAGCGCCTGCAGATGTCAAGTCCTCAGTCTGTCACAGCAAGTAAAAGCTTGCACACAGTGAGAAGTGGAAACTCCAGTCACGCTAATGAGCGCTAAACACTTACAATTCTAAACATCTAAATTCTTCATAGGAGCCATCTCATCAGCTTTCCAAACCGTGGCAAAAGATTTCCAACACAGAATCTAATTTAACATGATTTTTTCCAGTGATTCACGGTCTGTCCATGTTATTTCACCTGATTCTGATTACTCTCCTCTTTGACAGATGGCTTTGCAGAGTTGAGTTCAGGGATCTTACCCAACCGCAGCACTAAAATATGAAAATGAAAATATCATTTGTAGCTGATTTAACTTAGCCTGCAGCACTAATGTGTCTACTTTCATCTTAGAAAAATCACATCATATACAGTAAAAGAAACGGATGTAACTAGCATTATTTCATCCATATGGCGGCCGTTTTATAACCTAAATTGTTAAATTATATAAATTATATATTTTTCAGTTGCAGATACCTGTTATTAAATGCCTATGTAGATCCACTGTGATCTCTCAGTTGTAATACCTGTCTAAAAGATAAGTTGAGTCATTATATTGTTAAAATAAAACAATTATTTTTCTTCATAGAGTTGAGCTTATTCACAGTATTTTTTACATGTAATGATTTTCAAACTGTAATTTCACTTTTTGCACTAAAACATTGAGATGTTGTTATTATTTAGAACTCATTATGCTGTCATGTTACAGACCTGGTCCACTTATGGCCATATTGAGCTGTAAAATATATCTTCACTGGCTTCACATCAGACACATCAAATACATCCAAGATCTAATATAATGTTAGATCTATATCCTGACTGATGGAGAGAATACGTGACATTACCCATTTCCAACAGAGCCCCTCCCACCTCAAACTAATGACATCTCTGACCTTAAACAAGTGCATGAAATGGTTTGAATGAAGAGGTATGCGAGTCGTAAGAGGTCACTTGGGGAGAGGAGGGCTAGGGGGGTGAGGTGTGTGTGTGTGTGTAGGGGGGGTTACTACATACAGTGATTTCGTAGACTAATTTCAATACATAAAAAATAACATTGTTATACTTTCATAGGGAAAATATCAGTCAACAATTCCAACACGCCCTCCATTTTTCAGGTCATAGTTGTATTTGACTATTCCCTTGAGTTTTCAAGGTGTTCAGTGGTTTAGAACAGAAAATACTGCTTGCTTTTGATCATTTTGATGAATATTTTCACATACATATTTTTCACTCATTCAACTTTGTACATGGATGACTAATGGCCATTTTTGAACTTTGGAAGGCATTTTACATCAACTCCAGAGACAAATAACATGTTAGCGTAGCCTCCTAAGACACTGGGAAGTAAAAAAAAAAAAAAAAGGATGGGGGGGTTCAATTAAATAAATGTATCGATTGGACACAGCATAACTTAACCATTTTACATACACTATACGTCCTGCAGAGGGAAAAAAATGCACTCCTGAGTCACAGGAGATTAATGAAAATATAATCTACATTTAATATACAGGACTATATAACTGTGTTATAGAGAAATTAACTATTACTTGTCAGATCTGTTGCTTTTGTGCGCATCTGAGATTAATTTTTTTTACCCATCTTGGCCAATTTGTTAATCTGGAACAAGGCATAGCAGGCAAATGAGCCATCTCAGTGTTTAAAAAACAGCTTAATTCTGTTTTTACTGTTTTTACTCGGAAACATGTAATTCTGTATTCAGTGATAAAGAAACAGAAACTGATTTTCGAAAAATGTATGATGCATAAAAATAGAATTGGCCACAACAATACATTTTGATTGGTCTGGAGGATATAAAGCCTCTTTATTTTGTTTGTACCATCATTTTTCTTTCTTTATTCATTTATTATATTTTTTTCCCCCTCCTAAATATAGCACAGATGGTTTTGTTTTTGTTTTTTTCCCCCCACTGCAGTCTTGTACTCTTATAAGGGATGGGGATTATATTTGGCATGACATGGCAATAAAAGCTAACTAACATACTCGGGTCCTCAAAAAACTTACAAGACACGGTAATGTGTGCCTCAGAGGTATTCCCTCCCAGCACCCGTCTGAGAATAATTACAATGATTCATTTAGTTTTATTACAGCACAGACATCTCTATGTGTGTGTGTCTTGGCCTTGGGGGACCTCAGTGTGTCTAAGTGACGGGTCTTTAATTACGAGCACAAACAAACGACACCATGTACATGTGTTCTGGTTTACTGTAATGAGGGAGACACCAACATGAAAATAATGACACAGCACAAAGGATTACAGACAGACACGGATCAGATTCTCCACTTTGTCTCTCTCTCTCTCTCTTTGTAAAAAGCAATCATTATTACTGTAAGTCTGGTCATTCAATCTGCTGATATTACTTTGATCCACTCATGCTGCCGAGCCAATGAATCTACACACAGTTACAGTAATGAATAAGATCTAGGGTATGTGGCTCTGAGGTTCGTCTCTCATCAGCAGCATGTGTTTCTGATCAGTTAAATTAATCGCTGTTTGTTTTTAGCCGAGGCTAATTTCTTTGCTGAGAAGGGGGTGGGGGGTGGGAAATAATACAAAATCTGCTTTGGGTTCTTTTTGTCTGCTTTGTCTCTGTCACCTGCCAGAGTTCTGCTTGTCAAATGCTTTGAAGAAGAGAAGGGCTTGAGTTACAAACCAAACTGAGTCTGTGAGCTGCAGTCAGGTAACAGGCCAAAGGATCCTGGGAGAGGTATGCACACAGGCATCCACGCCTCCTCCACGGTGTTTTTGTGCATGCGGGTATGCACGTTTCTTTGTTTCTGCGAGTGTTTTAGTGTGCTTATTTATGTGTGTATCAGTGTGTGACCAGAACCACCAGGCGTTGTGAGTAATGCTTAGCCTTTGGATGTCTCTCATATGAAGCGACGTCAGAGCCTGTTAGTAAATGATTAATCAACTGCGTTATTTGGGCTAATGCGGTCTGATAGCATTTTTCCTGGAAGCTCTGGAATTTGTCTTCACAGCTGGACTTTTACAAGATCTCTCTGCTCTGTGAGGGAGTGACAAAAAAAGACATGGAAGAGCGCCGCCGCGGTGGTGTTGCAACACTCCACAAACTCCTGACAGTAAAAATAAGCCGTTACATAATTTATCAAAAACCAAAAGACACTGTTTAATCTCAGTTCTTAAACTCTCCAGAAACTGGAGACCAACAGTTATGATAATGAGTCAGAATAATATCATTAATAGTCACAGAATAAAAGGAAAAGCTTTGGGTTCATAAAAGAAATAGAAAAACATTGTATTCTATCGCTTAAAAAAAACGTGAAATACGACAGAGACAGATAGGGGTTTGCTATATTAAAGCTGTTGCTGTAGCAAATAACTCGTCCCTTATCTTTTTACTAACATCTCCCTCTGATAAAAACTTCACCACTTGTCTTTATCACAAAAAAAGTGAAAAAATGGTGGCATGACATCATTCCTGGCTACATATATCACAGCCACCCACTCTGCTGAACCGTGTGTCTC
>JAPTHA010000005.1:4697015-4708194 GCA_029814585.1 Gymnapogon annona | reverse complement strand
CGTTACCAGATTCATTGTGTGTGTCTGTGTAATGACAATAAAGGAAGTCTAAGTCTAAGTCTAAGTCTAAGTCTAAGGAGTGGTTGACTTTGAGAACTTTGGAGTATAATCTGGTGGGCTGTGACTGGGGTACCTCTTGTTGAGTCAGCCGATGTCTCTTTCAGTCCACTACACCAGCCAGTGTCAGATACAGATTAAATCCCTAATCACAGACAACATAATGAGGTTTCAAACCAACGACCCGCTGTGGAGAAGTACTGTAACCCAAACTAGAGGAAGGCTGAGTTCTTGAGATATCACATGTGTTTATTTTAGGCTCAGTTGGAAGCCGGTGAGGGTCCCCATTGTGGTATTTGTCAGATTACTTTATGCCTGAAAGTCCTGTCAAGTGAATATATATTATAACGACTCACAGTTCATAAAACGGTAATCATATTTGCCTCAATGCAATAAATGTTCACAGTGTGTCTCAGTAAAGAAAATCCTCAGATGTCCTCCAATGTTAAAACAGTCAGCGTCCATGAGGTACAAGTGTGTTTAGTGTGGTCTCATTAGACAGATGAAGTTGATTTATCAGAGAGCTGAAGGCAGGTCGTGGATTCTCAGGAACCTTTAAACCTCATAAATAAAGAAAAGGCAGAGAGAGTCTGACAGGCGGTGAAAAGGGCTATAAGACAAAGAAGAAGACAGAGAAGTGAAGGAATATGCATACAGGCTTTTAAATGTCTCACTCACACAAGATTAACGCGGAAAGAAAAAGTCATCAATAGTTTAAACACAGAACTTCCAGTACTGTCAGTATAATTTATCTGCTTTCACTAGAAGAAGAATACATTAACATATGTTCAGACTTAATGCAGTTGTAAAAAAATAAGTATTGGAGGTTTAAGTATTCAGATCTTTTATGCTTATTAATGTAAATATTATAATGTACAGACACGGCATAGGGGTGAAAGTATTATCAAAATAACCATATCTCTACAATATAACAAGGTATATTCATGCAGAATGGCTATTTCAATGGATTATTATATAGTATAATACTATGTTATTTAATTTGTATCCTATTGTTAACGTGAATACATTTATGAGCATTATCTTGATTCAACTTGAGAATGTGGAGCAAGATGTACATATTCTGTACTGGGTCAACTAAAAGGAGGCTTTTTAATAAAAAAAAAAACAAACAAAACAAAACAACTACATCATCAAATGTAGTGAATAATAGTTAGAAGTGTCAAATTTGACTTGGATGACATACATATGTCATAGATGTATGTGATAAATGTTATAAATCCAGATAAATTAGGGTTAGGTTGAGAGCAAGACGTCCAACAACTGAAGGGTTGGCTGTTCCATACTCTTGTGTCCCTGGATAAGACCCTTCACCCTCCTTGTTTACAGTGTCACTCACATTGGTGTATGTATTTTTTATGAGTGTTTGGTTGTGGTCAGAAGGGTCATTTGGCGTAGACTGACAGACATGTCTCCATCAGTCTGCTCAAGTTGACCACCACCAGAGTGAGAATGTGGGAGAGAATGAATGATAGTAGATATGACAAAAGAATATAATTTAAAAATATTAATAATATAACATAATGTATAATATACTGTAAATCACTTTGGGTGCCTGGACAATATTTTATTAATATATAATATTATTATTATCACCAATAACATCATATATCAATAAGAATAATAATAACAACATACTAAAGAGCCTGCTCTGCCACATGTACAAACCACTGACAACACATTCATGGCAAACAAACCAAAGATCACACAGTATTCAAAATAACACTTGAATTCATGTCAATCTGCAGGTTGACTTCACATTTGGAAGAAATATTTTTTTTTTTTTTAAAAAGGAAGGAACCATAAATATAAAAAAACAAACTCCTGCAGGAGGATGCCATGTGTCTGTGCTGTAAATGTAGACAAACCAACAGTTTATTGTTGGAGCAGAACTGTCAGCAACAGCAGCAGGTGGTTAATGTGTCTGATGACATAGTTTAATTTTGTACCATTCACAGCTGTCTGGGCCTGTCAGTCAACATGGGTAACATGGCTAAACTATTAGCTCATTAGTCAACCCATAATATGCCTAACATGCTGGACAGATCACATCAAAGATAGGCTACCGACTGTGTCCAATCTGTGTATTTTCCTGCCACATCTTAACAGAACATGTGGAGCCGATGAATGAGGCTCACTTTAACACTGTGGCACTTCTTAACAGTCTGTGTTAGATGCCTTTTTGCATCATCAAGGAGATTACTGTATTTGCTCTATTCTGTTGAGTCACGGAACAAAACAGGTGCAATGAAAATAGTTCAAGCAACCTTGACTCACTGCTGTTGCCGGTACTGTAACAGTCTGGAGCACAAACACACACCGACGCCGCATCACTGTCCTTTAATGCCTGATCAAATCCAATCCAGTTCACTCTAAAACTTTGAAAACCAGCACTAGGGGGGAGGGGCAAAAATTCACAACATCAGCTTCACCGAGAAAACACGACAAACATGACAGCTCAGCATTTAGACTTGGGCTCCACAATTGTGTTCGTAACGGCTGATGCCTATTAATGGAACCCACTGGGCGACATTAGGAACAAATACATTAGAGGAACAATGAAAAGTCTCACATTCAATTTGAACAGCAGCTTTGTGGAAAACGACTTTAAGGCGACTGTTAAAAAGTTGAGGTTTTATATTTACTAGTACAACTACAAAGACACAGATCCATACACGTGAAGCGTTGTTAGGTTATTAACTTGTGACATAGACTGACATGTAACAGTGAGTGGGAATGGTGAGTGGCTTCCACAGATGGAGGGGGCTCAAAATACACAAATATTAAACGTTGTTTTATATAGAGGATATGACTCGAAGAATAAATCATAATCATGACACAGATAAATCTAAAAATGTGGAATATTTGGCATATATATAAACCTCTCATTTGAGAAAAAATTCTAAGAATTTATTGTTGTTTATTGTAAATGAATGGATGTGAATCGTGTACAGATGGACCATGTCCTCCTGGTGGTTGAGGACAGGAAAAGTACAAAGAACACATCATTATAGCAAGGAAACACATGGATTAAACTCTTATGGACAAAAAGTGATGGAGTCAATAATTAGGGACTTGTTTAGAGATTCTTTAGTGCGTGTGTATGTATGTGTGGACATCAGCAAAAATGAAGGTTCTCTGGGCACTTTGTGTATTTCAGTCACAGTGTTCAAGATACAGCACATGAATAAAACCTCAGCAAAGGGTTTAGGGGTAAAACGATAAGTAATAATAAAGGTGAGGTGGTTGTTTATGTGAAAATGCTATGTTTCAGATGAGTGACAGTAGTATGAGTATGGAGCAACAGATCACTGTCAAGAGTGCAGCAGTGATATGAGTGGTCTAACTTTTTATGTTAACCAACACAAAAGACATATGTGCAAACTACACTGTACCATCACTGTGATTCCCTCAGGAAGCTCCACCGTCACCTCATCACTCGTCACCATCTCAGACACAGGCAGCAAATCCAAACCACTTTGCACACAAACCTGACATGTTTGTTTGTCGTGAGCAAAGTTCATGACCTGTTGTGCGGGGATGCTCATTAATCCATTTGTGTTCTACTCGACATTAATCTTTTCTTTAGGAAACATGTGGACTTGGTTGTGTTTGTGTCCAAAACATCAAAGGTCTCTGTGTGTTGTTGCCTCCATATGAGGGAGTTGGCTTCGACAGCCACGTTTCTTACACATTGCAAGAAGGTGTTGCAGCAAAAACACACAGAAGTTTGTGCCAAACAGCGCTGAGCGGACAACGGTTGACATAATACACTACAATAGACTCAACAGCAGTTTGTTATTATTGTTGAATCTACTGCCTTGGTATCTCCAAGGAAATCTGAGGCAATGTGTACTTGAACGCAGCTCAAATATGCACACTGAACAAGTGATTTCCCCACAACTGCAATGATATCACACATTGTGCAACAATATTAGTGGTTCGTATTCACTCATTCATGTCTGTACTCGCATATCAAGATAGGACTTTGAATATCTGACACTATCTTCATTTAACATTTTAAACTCTATTATTGTACAATATAATGACAATAATGGTGGTTAATTGTATTCTATGTGCTTTCTCTTTCTTGCTCCTCCTCATATAGCATAAATCAAGAAAAAGACAAATAAATAAATACTGTAACATGGACAAGCTGTTGAATATGTAGTGAAGCGTGTCTCTAAAAAGTCAGATGACAAGCTGGTCTTCCATTACAATCACTAAAATGACCTGCTCACCTTAATTTTAAACGACACAACTGTGTCTAAAGCTCTCCACCCAGTTTTTAATCCAATCGCAAATCCTAAACACATTATGTGTCCACATGTGAGAACTGCCCAAACATCATTATTTTAATTGGTAAAAAACGCACACATAATATGTTCCCACAACGAACATAGTATTTCCATCACTTCCATCAGTAGTGGACACTGCCAGCACAATGTTATTCATGTAGATTGAAAAATGTATTTAGAAGTTCATATTCATTTATACTGTATGTCCATTCAGTCATACATAAACATATCAACTATATAATTTAGGTACTGGACTGTTTTCCCTGCAAACCCACTGATGATACGCTGAAAATATTTGGTGTTATCAGATAAATATAAACTCTACCAGTCAAAAGGGTGCAGTGACATAGATACCTCAAAGCAAATATTTATTGTTATGTACTTACTAGTCACATTGGCCACACTCAAAATGTTCCAGACAGCATAATGTACACGATTTATTTAAATGTATTTACCTTAAGTGTGAATAAATCAGAATCAGAAAAACTTGAAAAGCTTGTGTATTGATATAAGAATGCAGGCAACTTGCAATCATCTCCTGGTATTCCTTTATCAAGGACACACACATTTGATAAACTTTAATGACAGCCCTAAAGATCTTTATGAGCTCCTAAATATTTCAACTTAGTACCACATGTGCTCTTTCAGGAAATGTCAGTGTGGAGTCTTGTCAGTGTGCCAGATGCACTGGCTACCACATGAAAAACCCTTTGAAATCGACAGCTCTGTGAGAGGTCCAGATAGTCAGTGTCACTGTCATATCCTAGACTGGGCCAGTCCATAAATCTGCACCCTTTTAGGATTCTTAACATATAGAAAATTATTCATATTTAAAGGTATTTGTGTGCTTTATCATATGACACAGCAGATTGTGTTTCATATTTCCTAAAGAATAAAATGTCCTGAGGAAAAAACCCCCACAAATGTCTGCAGAAACACCTCAATATTCTATTGCAACATAATGCATTCTCAGTAAGTTCCAGGAGTTCATTCACATATAAATCAGCAGTTAAGTCTGTGTATAAGGTATTGACTGAGGGAAACATACTGGGGCTGTTATAAACACCCTGCACATGGAAATGAATGACAGGTGCTACAGTGGTGTTACAGAACGGTTCTTGAAAAGGGCCTTCTTTTGTGACTGTAGATGTCACAGTGTTGACCTTTTCGACACTAACCATGACCTAAAAGTAAAAAATTAAATCTGCAATATTTGAAAAGGAAAAGGTAAAATTATGAGACATTACTGTGATTTACAAATTTGATCACCGCGATGGACAGAAATACAATAAGCAGCTCATGTTTGTCCTTGTATAAAAAATAAATTCAAAACTAACTGCTTTATACTGGTTAACTTACATGAACAAGGAAAGAATAGATCAGTCAAACATGCGGCTCGGGGAACAAATGCGGCACGCCAAAGGTTCCCATCTGGCCCGTGGGATGAATTTGTGAAGTGCAAAAAATTACAGCTAAGATATTTACAAAAGATATAGTTCAGGTTCCATGTACAGAGTGGAAAAAATATGATCACAATAGCCTATAAACACTCAAATCTTCACATTTCTCTCTGCACATATGTAAATACTTTCATGCAATTTTCCTGTATTTACACTAAAATAAAGTATAATTTCACAAAAAACATAAATGATCTGAACAAAAATAACAACCTGAAATGTCTGACGAGAAGTGTAATTTTATCAATATTCCACCTGTTACTAAAAGTTTTGTGTATTTGTAGATCCGCTGTGATCTGTAAGTTGTAATGTACATGTATAAATGAACAGTTAGTATTAAATAAACAGTTAGTAGACGTAAACATTTTCTTCATATAAGGACAGTTTGGAGTTGACATTATTGATATGCTTGTGAAGGCTCTCAGTCGTACAGGAAAAATCCTGTACATTATTGATATGTAATTCTATTATTATTTCACTTGCTCCGCCCACTTCACACCAAATCTGACAGAATTTGGCCCCTCAACTAAAATGAGTTTGACACACCTGGAACAGATGAATCATGCAGCATTCTTGCATCATAGAAACATACTACTTCACGTCAGAATACAATGACCTGTGAGATTGCACCCTTTGGCAGACACTGAGTGAGCCACAGTGTGAATCCATGAGTCAGGCGTCAGTAGCCAGAGAAGGGGAAGCCCAGCTTCATTACTGCCAATAGACGCTGGTGATGATGAAGTAAGAGGATGTCTTTTATGTGAGACCCCTTCTCATGTGTGATGGCCCTATCATTACTGAGTGTAAATAGGAGAAAACACTTCTGACAGACGCTGGATTAGTGTTGGAGTCTGTGTTTGTTGTGGTTTTGAAAACCGCAGGTCCATAGATGTGTTTTTATCTGTGTCTGCAAGTGTGTGCCATCAACACTGCATGTTCTTCTAAAACTGAAAATGCATCTGTTGTCGTGAGTCCCAGCATGGAATCAAAGTAACTCAGTGCATGATTACAGCTGTCCGCACTGGCTTTGTATCAACTTGTAACACACACAATGACAACTTCTATAACCAATCAACCATCACAAACACATTTGGACTGAAGCAGGCGGTGTTACAGGAGTCTATAACAACGTCAACTCACATTATTCCACTGAAAAGACCAAGGCTTTAGTTCTAACTACAGAGCTTAAGATTACACAGTTTATTAAATGAGCAAATTGGGATTTGTACGGTACTGATGCAATAACCTGTATAACAGAACAACTCTTTGCACATATCTACATATGTTCCCCTACCGATCATTACGCCGGCTTTGTGTGTTTACACTGATCAAAACAAAGTCGGCACAATACTACAGAAGTGTGTGATTTTATAAAGCATGCTCGCTGTAGGTCCAGTCTCTGAGGTGTGACATAACCCTGTGAGTGTGATGTATGACATCCTCATCAGAAATACAAGCACAACGCACTTTGAAAACACTAGTACTTAGTGATTTCCTGATTCTCGCTGTATTCCTTTTGGATGCTATAGGTATTTTAGAATCAGATCATCATTCATCACACTGGCATCCATTCTTACAAAGACTCTCCTGGTTTAATGGTGGAATAATTCCCTTTTATTCTGCATTCATATGTTTTCATACTTTCTAATGAGGTGGAATAAAGGTTAAACATCCATGCCTTCAATACACTGTCCAGATGAAGAGCTGTGACAACGTTTCTGTTTATATTTGATATAACCTGCTTGTATTCAGCAATCCCAATATTTTCCCCCTCAAACATACTAGCTTATATTAAAGTATAACTAACTGCCTTAGCAATACACTTCACAGTTGAGCCATACATTGGGATTGTTTTAAATGACTTCACTTCAAACATAAATACTAAACTTTCTTGAAATGAGTTCATCAAAAAAAGTAATCTTACCGTTTCTTAAACTAATCCAACCATAAAAGGTACATTAAAACAGATGTATAATTAACTGTGAGATTAATGGTTTCAGTGGATGGCTTTAATAGTGCTATTCTCCATGAAATTGGGATAACTTCACTTCGTATACTTCATGACTCCCGGTTACACATTATCCATCGTAATCATGCCTTATTTCAGGAAAAGAGGTTAAACTATTTTATGTCAACTTTATGGGCAACAGCGTCTAAGGAAATAATCTCCGCAACAAGATACTTATGGACTGATATATATCCATGTATCTAATACTCAGAGCACTTGTTTCAAATAAGCATCCAAAGTGTGAACCCGTCTTCATTTATTGCTCTTATGTTGTACAGCCCCGACGAACACACCCTTAACAAGTTAATTCAAGTGAATGTCAAGTGCTTCAAGTACTTCCAAAGCATTATCTGCTCCACACAGTTTTGCTCTCATCTCGCCACCTGACAAATGTCTTAATGCTTTGTCTGCGAGGGCTTTTCTTCTGGGGTTTGTTGCGTGTCTAGACAGGGTGCTTTCTGTGGGGATGCCAGTGTGTTGACTATCGTGTACTTGTGAGACTGACGACCGCTGCATGGCTTCACCACATCACACGGCTTTGTCTGTTCCAGTTTGTTCTCTCATCAGAGACCAGACATAATTGCCTTTCAACTCCTGGTGCGTGTGTGTGCGTGTGGGTGGGTGGTGGGGTTGGGGGTTGTATGAATAAGATGGATGCAGGTACTCTGGTCACCTGCTAACTGAGCATGTGCATAGAGGGAGGGACTTACTGGCCCATTTAAACATGACACCTGAAATCCAACCTCATATATTACTTGGTCCATAGCTGGAACCAAACACCTGTCCTGTTCCTTGTACTCAGATCTGTGATGGTGTATAGGTGTGTGTGTGTGTATGTGTGTGGTGGTACCTGGTATGAGATGTTACAAAATCCGGTAACATTAGCATGGAACTGATAAAACTTCCCATGTCTCACTCTTTCCTCTGACCTCTCACCGGTGGCTGACCTTTATGCTAATGTGTTTGTGTGGGTGTGTGTGAGGCCATGTCTTTGCGTTTGTGTTTATGTGTCAGTGGATAAACTCAGGAGTGTGTGCTTCTGTGGCACCATCAAGGTCAACAGAACACAGAGGCTATCTTTAAAATGAAACATGGTGCCACACTCGAGTCTAAAGCAGGATTTTTTTTCGTGCCTGAAAGGTCTGGTTGCATTTTGGCCAAATAACCCACCAGCCTCTGCAACAAACGCACACACCTGGCCTCCATTTTACCTCCTGCCTGACGCAATCCTGCACGTCATGGAAGTTGCTTTGTAGCGATCATAGACGGGGGATTTAGGGAGAGAACAGAAACAAGCACAACACAGCAGATACGTAGATTAAATGGTGTTTTATATAAAGAGAATATATGTTTTTTTTTACAGCATTATAAGGTAAAACCCCTAAAGAGGACAACAATCCACTGCTGGGTTTCCAAAAGCATATATTAAACGCTCCTGTCTTCTTCCTGTCACAAGACAGATGACCACACCCGTTTTCTATCCATGTCACACAAATGACATGGAAGGGTAGAAAGTTTAGCCACCCAAGATAAAAAAAGGGTACAAACTCCATCGTCTGAGCTGCTCTGTTAATGAATATCATTAGCTCACCATCATTACGTACCAACGCACTGATAAAGTATGTCGTGGGGGTGAATGAACACTGTACGTGGGCTTTTCCAGACTTCAACATAACCCGTCTGTTTTGCCTTCAGCCAGGACTACTCACACTTGTCCTGTCTTCTAATGAAGCAGCGTTTGATTGGTTCTGGCATACATCCTCTCTTTTAATGATGACCACTGATTGGTCACAGGCCTGCTCCGCTTTCAACTTCTAACTTGGTGAAATAAACAAGAAAGCCATGAGACTCATCAATCATCAAAGACAATTATCTCTCTTTCCCGTCGTTTACCACTCCCCCCGTGCTGTACACCTCTCTCTCTCTCTCTTTTTGTCTCTCTTTAAAGCCATGTCTGGACTGTGACAGATGGACTAGTTTATGCTCGACGTCAAACTTAATTATGGTAACATAAAAAGGTTCTCATTTAAGTCAGTTAAATGTTATGTAGGGAATTACTCTAGGTCTTAAAAAGAAGTAGACCGCAATAGATTTAATATTAGATAACCTGATTGGGCTTTAAGAGTGGCTCGGATACGGCCAATAATGACACAGTTTATGTGTATAATGTATGATAATATTCCCTTTTCTACCTTTATACTTGCTGCTGTTTAACTGTGAGGTTAAATGTGTCAGTGAATTGAATTCTGATCAGCTTTTTCTTTCTGTTCCCTTTCTTTTTTTCACTTCCATCACAAAGTTGATAGAAGGGAAATATAATCATTAATTTATGTATCTGCTCGCTTTCTCTGAAACTAGAACTAATCCACCTGTTGCATTATTCACCAGGAACCAGCCAATCCAGATCCCTACATCAATATTTTAGTGGAGACCGCGCAACTCTGCTGCGCTTAGCTCAAACAGCTAACAGAGCGGCTTTACTCTGATGGTTCAGAGGAAAAATTTTTTTTAATAAGCATGCACTGAGATATTTCAATAAAACCTGTGATCTTCCAAGTTGTATAAAATATGTTATGACACTGAACACAGATAGCAAAGAGCAAAGTCTTGTAGGACAGGTCATTGAGTTCATTTCAGCGACACGACAGTGGCTGCCAGTACGTTGGTAGTGAGCCAAGATACTGTAGGAGCATCATTTTGCTGATGTTACAACAGCAAATGTATCACGAAAAGTATGTTTGCCACGACAGTTGTGTTTAACATTCCTGCTTTATAGTCTCCTTCACTGGCTGCATGCTAATTACCTCCATGTAGTTATTATAATATGGAAGTTACCTCAGCTTGTAGAACCACCGATAGATAAAACTGTCAGCAGTGCTTTGGGAAACGTTTCAGTGTGTACAGGTTTATATCTGAAAACTGTGAATGTAAACTCAAATGTTCATCCAGCAAAAATGTGATGTGGGGGAAATTACAGTTGGTTTTAAGCCAGTGTCATTTCAGACGGTAGTGAGTGAATAATAAAGAATAAACTGAGCATCATACAAAACTGAGGAGTGAATGGAGTGTTTACTTTTTTGGGGTGATGATCAAAACAACATCCTGGGGCGGCTGTGGCCCAGTTGTCCAGTGGCTGTAAGGTCGGCGGTTCGAATCCTGGCTCCAACTCTCCACGTGTCTCAGTGTCCCTGAGCAAGACACTGAACCCTAAATTGCTCCCACTGGAGCCTGGCAGCGCCTTGCATGGCAGCAGTGTGTGTGAACGGGTGAATGTGAGGCCAATGTAAAGCGCTTTGAGTGCCTTAAATGTGTAGAAAAGCGCTATATAAATGCAGTCCATT
>JAPTHA010000005.1:4681326-4691437 GCA_029814585.1 Gymnapogon annona | reverse complement strand
GGGTATTAATACACTGTTGCTCATACAATTTAAATGGTTTAGTTTTCAGGTATATTTATTTATTTATTGTTATTCATGTACAGCTGTAAACACATTTAAGTCCCGGTAACACTTTATCTGTTCACAATAAATCCCCTTGTCACAATCACTTCATGAGCAGAGGTAAAAAAGCTTTATTCCAACTTTATGGGCAACAGTGTATACTAATATTTTCCCATTGAATGTGTAATGCATTTTCTTTTTTCATGAAATAAACAGTCAACAAAATGAGTAAATATTTAGGCTAATAATTTTTTCATCAAATAAAAAAAAGGTACAAACTGAGACGGACAAATAGTTTTAGGTTATCACAATAGTTGCATGTGCATCCTTTGGCATCTGATGAAGAGACTTCCTTACTTCTAATTCTTCATATCCTGTCTCAGAGCCTCCCCATACCAGGCTGAATAACACATGCCAAAGCTAACATAACATCAAGGAAAGTTTTCTACACCTAAGACGAGGCTCCTCATTTACATAATGCCCTGTTCAGAGGTGACTTTGCAGAGTGCTGTCCGTGGTGCTGAATTAGTTGGCAGGTGTTTATATGTAAATAGCAGCAGCACCTGAGAACAGGTGTGACGTACCAAACACACACAGTCAGGTGAACGTTGTTCCCGCTATAATACTGACTAATACTATCAGTACTTGGTATAGAAGACTGTGACAAATGCTTGACACAACATTCTAAAGCCCAAGAGTCCAACCTGCCTGCGTCAGACGGACAATATTGACTTTATGATCATCAGTCCCATAAATCATGTGAATAATATCACGAATAATAAATGGACATTGCATACTCCATGAAATTCAGCACAGTAGTTGGTCCTTCACCCATGCTCCCTGTCAAATCCATCTTTGCCATGTGTGATTCAGACCCTCAGCAGGAAATGGAGAGCTGTAAAGCTGATGTGAATGACAGATTTCTGGCAGCAGTTAACATCTGTATAGTTTCATTCACAGTTAGCCACATTAGAGGGAAATGTTGGCCGACCGTAAGCGTAGATCTCTCTTGTGGTAAAAGGTTAAAGCCTATTTACTGCAGTGCCGTTACAGTACAGTATATCCCCAAAAGGAGTTGTTTGAAAATCCTAAAATACTAATGCATGATAGATTGACCCTTGGAGACCACAGTAAATGTGGGAAGAAACACAGTAACACATGATAACTCCAACCTGTCTGCTGCATACCTTGAGCAGGAGTCAAAAATTCCAGCGATACAGTCAGAATAATTGAGAATCTAATGAGAGAAAAAGAAGAGCTGAGAGGAGAAAAGAGAAGCGAAAACAAGGGCACACAGGAGATATGGTTGTTGTCTGACCACGTGAAAAGGAAATTAAACAACGCAGAAACCAGACAGTAGACCTGAATTCTTGAACAGGGGAAAGGGGCAACACACGTAACAGCTTTCACCCAAACACATAGATGTCTATCTGAAGATAAAGCTTGAATGATCCAGATGAAAGAAATGTCAATCTAAAGCTGTCTGGTAGATCATCTTCAAATGACTCCTCACATCCATGTCAGGATCTGACTATAAGAGGAGCTAATGACCATAACCAAATCAGGATCAGTGGACTGTTTGGTTATTGTTATGTCCAAGTTGAGAAGACAGGAATGTTATTGTTTGAATAAAATTCATTATGAGTCACGGATGTCGAGGAGATGGCCTTTTAAGCCAAATTATTTGGCTGTGTTCTTCGAGGGAGCTCTAGAAGAATCCAAGCAATGACCCGTTTTCTGCTGCAGGATCAAACACCAATCAAACAGCGAGTCCCTACAAATGAGTAATCAAGGTTTAGGAAGCAAAGACAGGAAAAGGCGCACTGGATATTATGAGACAGAACTAATCAGATTGAAAATAATTGTGACTCAGCATTTAATACTATCTAAGAGCTTGTTTTAATAGTTGAAAGCAGATGGATCTCATGTGGTTAAATTCACACTCCTGTTTATTTGACGGCCTCTGACAATTAATACGGAAAGAGGAAAAAACTCAACCGAAAAGGAGAATCAATCAAGGCCAATCCTGGCTTTATTAGCACGGGGATTTAAATGATACCAAATTTGAACCTATTAGGGGCAATAAAGGCCCAAATGTGGGAGCAAAGAGAGGCAGAGATACAAAGCAAGGGTTTTGTTCCTTCTTTTGGACCTGCTCTACTCAACTGGTGGGATTTAGTTTGAGAAGGGGAGGAGACACAGACCAGAAAGAGAGAGAGTGAGGGAAAGAGAGGGAGGGAATGAGAAAATGGGGTGGGACAGAACCCCCCGGAACACACACATACATGTGCAGACACACATGCACGCTTGCATTAATGCGCGCAGTTCTTCAAAGCCAAGTGGTTTTCATAGACATCCAATTACACTAAGAGATGACATCTGGGGAACTGCAGCGGATAAATAAGGTGAAAGGAGAGACAAGATTCAGTCACCTCAGAGAAACTCCAGATAACCAGAGAGAGCACTGCCGATAGAGATAGGAGAGAGGGAGAGGCAAAGAAAAAAGAGGGAGGGGGCCAGAGGAGAGGGAGCCACTCACAGGAGGAAAGAAGAGAGGCAACGCGCCTCTCAGCAGCTCAGACTCCGAGAGGACAGGACAGAGGACAGACAGGGAGCTGAACTCACTGACAGACATACAAGAGAGGGCAGAAAGAGGAGAGGTTCAGGCTCAGTTACACACTCAAATAACTTCAAACCAGCTCCAACAAAACAAGACAAACAAAGAGAGAGCAGGAGAGAAGAAAGGAAGGAAGTCTGGATTGTGTGACTTTTTTTGTGGCCCCGTCTTCTGTGGATTTCTTCTGGACACTTCACTAAAAGCTGTGTTCAACTTTTTTTTTTTTTTTTTGTATTTTGTATTTATTGGTTTGAAACAGTTTGACATCTTTGATCCAAAAACGCCTCTATCTCCCCTGGACTAGAGAAGACAAATGGTTTGGGACACGTGTGCGGTAATTTTTGTTTTTGTTTCGTTTTTTTTTTAGCGTAGTACATGAATGAACAGATAACCAGAGTTGTTTTTTTTTCTGTTTGAAAGATATGAGAGTTTAAGTGTGTATTACACATTAGGAAGGAGGGGTTTGAAATGAGCGACAGAGCAACGAGAAGCAAAGAGCAGCTGCCTTGTGAGGAGAAGGAGGAGGCGGCGAAAGATCTTTGAGGCGAAGACCCCAGTTGTTCCCATTGCGAGGTGATCTGAGTTATGGATGTTGATGCATTCCTGTGGTGCTACTGAGGAATAAACAGCACAGGGAACTACAGCTCCACAGGCCCAAACCACGCTGCCATCATCCAGATTTCAGATTACACCACATCTGCTGCCAGGAGTCCCTCTTCAATCACACCCACTGCTGTCTGTCTACAGCGCCGTCTTCATCAGGTTTTCACACCTACAGTCCCAGTGAGGTTGTGGGTCTACACAGAGGAGGTTTGGTCAGTCAGTCAGCGGGGGGGTTCTCCCACTCTCATTCCCTCTCCCTGCACCCAGCTCAGCATGCCCCAGCCCCTGAGCACCTCCACAGCTCTGCCAGCTCCACTACCATGTGTAGATGGACAGTGACACAAGGTGCACAGGTCGCCTGGTTCTCCTCCTGCCCCTGCAGCAGACCTCCTTCACTCCACCTCTCCCTCATCTTCCTCATCCTGCTTCTTTTGCTCGGACCAGCCTCGTCCTTGCCTTTATTGTTGGACTCTGAACAGAACTACAATGCACCCGGAGGAACCGCTCCTCGCTTTTTCATCTCACACCCGCCACCATCCTCCTCACCTGCCCCGCTGCATGCATCCTCTGCAAGGTTGCCACTGGCGACCAACATGTCATCGTCGTCCGCCACGGTCATTGGGCGGCACGTGCGGAGCAGCTACAACCACCTACACGGAGACGTGCGCAGTAGGAAACTGTTCTCCTACCAGAAATTCTTCCTTCGCATTGACAAGAAAGGAAAAGTTAACGGCACCAAAATCGAAGATGATCCATACAGTAAGTCCATCACCTGCAATCTTTATATGATCTAATGAACCTTATGTTATTAACAGCACATGACACTAATCCTCAGCACACCTTTATAAGTCTTTTAGACCTCTTTGTCCTCTCTGCTCTTTAAAACAAGTTACACAGAAGAGTCCAAATGTTTTAATCATTACTATCCATGCTATGATATACTGTTGTTCCCACAAGTACTCAGCAAAGACAGTAAAAACATTAGATTTGATAAGATAGAACTTTATCCATCCACTGGGCAGAGCCCTCAGGAGCACAACTTCTGTCTTTTTTCTCCACACACTCTGAGACAGGTGACTGGCTAGATGAACAAATAAGAGAAATGTGCGCTTCAAACCTTCCCCACCATATGTAGAGGCACTCACATTTGCCAGAGTACTGAGGATTTGGAAAATAAAAGTATTACTGTAACAGTGAGAAGCAGAAGAGAGGGGGAAAAACAAGATGAGTAAGTGAGGCTGATAGAAAGAGAGATGATCCACTGGAACCAATTAGAAATTGCCCAGAGAAAGTTCTTCCTATTTGAGGAGATTTCTAAAACACAGCCATTACCAAACCAGCGGGGAGAATGACAAGTTCACTTAAATGTAAGTGCCATTGTGCTGCAGCTATGACAGTGGGCATATGCTAAACATGAGGTTGCACAGGCTCATTTGGAACATAATCACGTGCTATTCTCACTTCTTGATCTGGTTTTGCATTTTGAGGGCTGTGAAACATGATTTTAACCTTTATTTATCCTGAGAAGGGTCACTGAGCGCACATGGTCTTTTGTCAGTACCACTCAGCTTCACAGTCATCGTGGTTGTTTAATATCTAAGTACACTTTTCAAATACTGTTTTAAATGTTATTAAGTAAAATCACCCAAGGCTATACAATACAAATATACAAATAACAAAACTGACAGAATTGTTAAAAATGTGCTTTATTATGAAGCACATTTATGTAGCACATTTATGTGGTAAAATATTCACCACCACATAACGGCCACACTGCAGACTATAAACGTCTACCAACGTAGCCCATCTGCTCACTGGCGGCTATAAATTATTATATCTATTTATAAGGGTCTTCATGATTATTAATGTCTGATCCTGACCTGAAAATCATCTCTTATCATTCTGTAATCCAGGTTTTTATCTTCTAGTTAAACACATCTGGAAGTTCTCCTGGTCTTGCTGGCCTCTGAGCAACTTAAAAAAAAAAGGCTGCAACGCCTTAGGGCAACATTGACAGTAGTTGTTGAAAGAGAACAGAACATTACTCCCACATTTACCTGCCCAGAGTTTTCCTGCCAGCTCACCGAATCAGATGGGTGATGTCCAAGAAACCTGTTAAGTCTGTGGTGATTATAGCAGGTCTTTGCTGTAATATGTCCACTGTGTGCACTTAAAGTCATCACGGCACGTGAATGTGTGTGTGTCCATCAATGTGATATTTATAAATGGACCTTTACCATTCACACACAGTTTCATACAGATGTCATAGGTTTATATGTATCTGTCTGTGGGTCTGTGGCGCTGTATGTACAAGTCTCTCCTGCTGGGAACGCACACACACACACACACACACACACACACACACACGCACGCACGCACGCACACACACACGCTCACACACTCCTGAGCACAGAGAGGCCAGTCTTGCACATGGCCTCCATATGGCAAAGCCCACTTTTATTAGGGCCAGGGTGAGTGTGAATATGTGTGTGCATGTGTGTGTGTGCCACTCAGACACCAAGGCTCTGCCAGACATGGCTGAAGGAATTTCAATTAGCGTCTCTTCCTCCCTCCCCTTGCCTGCAGTCTTGACACACACATGCACACACACATACACTTTTTTAACACATGTACATAAAGAACTCAACCATTAGGGTGCAACGTGTCACTAGCTATAATGACATCAGGTCATGGCATTAAAGGCACAATCCATCAATTTCAACAGCTTCAGCCACTTCATTGTGGTGGGAAAATTGGTAAGAACTTAGAGGAGGAAAAAAATTCTGATCGAAGATCTCAAGTCGCAGCAGACAAAGTTTTCAGGTAAAACTGCACCTTGGTAAGAAATTCAGTGAGCATCTCCTGCAACTGCATCTACCTAAGAACACGTGGAGACACCGGCAGTGACTTCACAAGTGCACAAACTCATGCCTTTATACACCTCCTGTAATGCAGAATGTATTTCAAAATCAGCAGGGAACAAACTGTACCCTTCAAACTAACCCAAACACAACGTAATTAGATTGCATTCCCCTAACTGAGAACATGGATGTGGTTTTTTTACATACTTGACATCATTTCTTCTGCATGCCCATATTCTTGTGTTTGTTCACATCAAGTCAATGCTTTTGTTTTGCTCATTTTCATTTTCTAAAACACCATAACAAATTATTTTCAATCGCTACACATTTAGAGTCCAGGAAACTAAAGCTACTTCAAACACAGAAAACACAAATACACAAACACAAATTTCTTATAGCATTGTTTGCTTCATAGATCATTACACACACCAATTTATTGGTCTAATCTACTGGAAATACTTTTTAAAAATCTACAGCAAACACTTTTTAAAAAAAAAATCTACTGGGCAAGCACTTTTTTTTAAAAAAAATCTACTGCAAACACCTTTTTTTTTAAATCTACTGGAAACACTTTTTTTTTTATTTACTGCAAACACTTTTTTATTATCATTTAACACTCTTGCTACTTTCTTGATAATCTCTATTTTCAAGAGGCAACATAAGAATTCCAATATGGCCATAATACCAAAACAAAATGTGACAGAATTCACTTATTGACTGGTCCTGCAAATACTGTAAAGAAAAAAAAAAAAACGGTTTATGTCTAAAATATGAGAAAATGCATTCCACAGAGTAAACAACACTGCAGAGGGATTCTTGTGTAGACAACGGAGGGGGACACAGTGTGGTTATCATAGTCTAGTAGTCTGGTAATGTTCAGGAGGTCAAATTGCAAATGAGTGTCATTAGATGGTGTCAGAGGTGATCAAGAAGTCCGGCTCTGCGCTCCAGCCTCTCTGCCGCAGAGCCTTCACAATCATCTTGTCAAAGCTGAAAGCAGTACATCACTCAGCGTTTAGGGCCTGTATTGTCCCTGTGCGTTAACTAGTGCGTGTTGCTCTCTGTCTCTTTGGGCTCATGTGATCAATGCCCTTCGCTGTGTCCCACAAGGCCTTCACCATAAACGGCCGACTGCAGAAATCCCGGCGGCCTGTTACGTGATGAGCATTGATCCTGTCACTGACCACATGCTACACAACTGGCCTGTTTTCTTCCCTGCATGCTGTCCGTGGACTGTCACATCTTGTTTACAAACAAACGAATAAAGCAATGAAACAAACGGACATGTG
The DNA here is from genome assembly GCA_029814585.1 of Gymnapogon annona. Classification (NCBI taxonomy): domain Eukaryota; kingdom Metazoa; phylum Chordata; class Actinopteri; order Kurtiformes; family Apogonidae; genus Gymnapogon; species Gymnapogon annona. The sequence goes on along the minus strand of JAPTHA010000005.1, from coordinate 4,684,025 downwards.
TTTGCAGTTGGACCGCAGACTTGTGGTCGTGTGTAGCTCAATTAGAATCGAATGGTGCCAACGCGACTACACTCTGAGTTTTAGAATTTGACTGCGGCCACCCGGATTGTAAAAGCTGCCACACATCTTTATTGTAAACATTAATCAGAGCAGACACATTACCCGCCGACATAAATGAATCCAACACACCACAATTTATGGCTGGTCTAATACAGTGGACATTACTCTCTGATTTAGTGCAGGTTTTTCATGTCCAGGCTAATTACGCAGGTCTGCCCCCTCTGGTTTGACCTCTACCTATTGACCCAAGACAGGAAGCTTTGTTAGTGGAAAAGGCAGCACCAGAGATAGTGCATCACCTTCGACTGCTGGTCTGTTTGGTCAGAAGAGTCACTCTGGGATGTAAATTTCACATTCTTTAAGGAATACAAGATCATTTTAGCCTCCCCATCCTGTCACAGCAAGAACTGACCCTAAAACTACTCAAAAATATGCCCAGAAATAAGGGAATACTCTGAATAAAACTGTGAAAGATCAAACTAAATAGCTCTTGAAGTATATTTGCTGTATAAGGAAAAATTAATACAATTTAGAGCCTGACTAATACTGAATTTTTGAGATCAAAGGCCAAAATAAGGAAATTAAATATTTCCAAGAGTAACATATCACTGAATATTCCTAATAATCCTGGCTACATCATGCTATCAGGTCCTTATAACCCATAAGACAATGTGTCGCACAATGAACCTTTCACAATATTGCAATTATATATCTATATATCTATCCATATATCTATATATATAATTTATATTTTCTGTATTCAAATCATATATATGTATATATATATATGATTTGAATATATGCAGATATATGATTTGAAATATATATATATATGATTTGAAATATACATTTTTCAATATTGTCTGTTCTGAGAATTTTCATATTGATCACTAATCACTTTTTATTTGGGTGTTACTTGGTTTTGTAGTAAAGAGGTAAAACTTTGGAAATTCAATGCATGCATGTGACATGAAACGCTTAGACTTTACACTAAAATCAATAAAGTCATTTTACATCAGTTATTGGTGCCATATTTGTGTACAAAGATTTTGACTGAAAAACCAGAAACAGCTAAACAAACAACATGTAAATACTTCAAAGCAAACCTAAAGAAGAGCAGACAGCAGATCTGGGAACACTCTTTAATTGAGTTTTGATTGCTCTCAAACACAGATAAACCGTTCAGCTGGATTGTAGGCAGTGCTCACAGTGGTCTGGATTATGGTGTTTTATAACGGGATGTAAAACCTTGCAATATATCCACCATACATTATACCACAGGTATATTGGTCTGACAGGGTAAAGTGGTGATTTAAGGGTTAATTGTGCTCCATATTATGCAGATCTCCAATCAGCCTTCCATTTCACCTCCAGTGACTCAGCAGGATTAGACACACAACAAAAAGTAACAACTGTTCCCCCTGCCTCCGTTTTTAACATCTTCTTAAAATTAGTCCCAGTCTTTATTTTGATTTACTCCTCCTGTTTCTCCCTGTTCTCGAGCTGATGAGTGCGTTTAGGGTTCTCGTGGGAAAAGGTAACAGTGTGGCCCATAAAATAGAGTTATGAGGAGGTAGTGGATGCACCAGAGGTTAGTGTCAGCATTGCTTCTCATTTAGAGTTGCTTTGACAACATCGTAGACTCTCCTCTCCAGCAGTCGTAAATAAAAGTCTTGTGCAAATGTTAGTGCTGGGGGTACACCGACGCTCTAATCTATGCTGCTGGAGGTAACACACACAATAACATTCAGCTCTACTACAAAAACATACAATAAACATGTACTGCCTACTGACTGACATTTATTTTGCTTGCGAGAGTAAAAATCAGCACGTTTCCATCCCCAGAATGCTTCTGAATGCCTTTAAAACAGGAATCATAGGCTTTGTTTTTCATTGTCATCATTTCTTTGAGCGTCTCTCCCCAATGATATTTTAATGCGTCGAAGGCAGAGATGACCTGGATCAAATCACTTCAGTTATGATTCAAGACTTCATGCAATGCAGAGAGTAAATGCTGTCAATGTTCTTGCAGAAAACATTACTTTCCTTTAATTCTATTACATAATAAGCCTGGTATTTTACTGCGACTAACAGCTGGCTTCACCTCTTGTCATAGTTTAATGGTTAATGAAAAAATAAAAGGACTGATAACATACTTTCGACATTTGAGAAAAATGGATTACTGAAACATTTACTGGAGGTTCATTATATAATCACTGACGCCTCCAGCCTGAGTCGTGTGTGTGTGTGGACCGTCTGAAATGTGAGGCCTTTCCAGTGTTTTCTGCCCTAAAACAATTACCTGCATATCTTATGTGAAACACCGAAGCACTGAATTTGTTTGCAGAGCACAGGACTGTCTTGTAATAAATATGAGACATGACATTCTGACAGGTAAGAGTTCAATACAAGTTGCGTAATAAATTTTCAGGCTTTGCTGTGCCAAGAAAGTTAAACACTCCTGCCCCCCTTTTGAGTTTTAGTATCTTGACCGTCAACATGTTTTATTAGGGGAGAAAAAATGGAAATCTGGTCACACTTTCTAACATAATGAAATTCAATTGACTAAAGTTTCATGTTTTAGCCAAATGCAATGTTTTCAACTATATTCTGCATACACACACACACCCACACACAAA
>JAPTHA010000005.1:4667899-4681226 GCA_029814585.1 Gymnapogon annona | reverse complement strand
TATATGTGTGTGTGTGTGTGTGTGTGTGTGTGTGTGTGTGTGTGTGTGTGTGTGGGTGTGCGTGTGTGTTATTGAATTATTATTTTTTGGTCCCCTATTGATAAAGCAGTGCATGCTCAAAGGTACTAATACCACTGACATTTATTCACCTCATCCTGTCCCATGTTGTCATCACAATTTAAGGCTCCATCTTTCCTTTTGACACACAGGAGTGAGTGTGAAAGTCGGGGTTAGGGTTACAGATGCCCTTTGTTGGAGGACGCCCTTTGACACCATTACTGTGTGGGAGGGGTCATTTAAGGAGCATGTCACACTTTGAATGTGTCCGCCATAAAAAAAAAAAAAAAACAACACGAGCTGCAGTCAAAATTGACCAGATCATCCACATTTCCTGAGTTTTCCAACAACATTTTTGCGAAGACATCTCTTCGTTGTTGAGCAGCAGTTTTCATCCTTTTTTGTTTGAACGTCTGCTGCTTTTTGTCCCAGGGGTCACTGAAAGACAATGACAGGATCTGTCTCATTTTTCCGTCATTGTTTATATATTTCCTGTCATCGCTGCTCGATACTTTCCCATCCATTCCCTCTCCTGTCCATTAATGTGTCAGCTACAGCGAGACTGAAATCAGAGCCAGATTTCTGTCGTCCGAACAAGGCGACGCTGCCACAAACCCCAGCAGTCAGGCACCACCTTAAACAAAAGTCTTTCAGCAGCAAATCAAGTATCTGTAAGATCTCTCGATGCTGCGGAGCGCCCGCGCCACTCAAAAGAGAAAATGGCTCCAAACATCAAGAGCCGATTACCATCCTCAAAGAACCAAACTCTGCAGATCTTTGCTTTGATGGACGGCCTTTTTCATTGTTTACGTTACGTGAAGAGAGTGCAATCACACACATCTAAGAGAGAGCGAGAAAAAGACACGTTGATGTACAACCTGTTTTCAGTCTTTAACCAAATATCAAGTCTGGATGCGACTCATCATTTCCTGGACGCCGACATATCCTCCAAAATAGTGATAATGTTTTCAAGTGAAATATTTTTCTGGAATTTGTTGACACATCTGACACTAAAGGAACATATTCCTGACTCGCTTTTTTTTATGTGCATTGTGTCTGTTTGACAGGATGATCTGTTTCCTGCATGGATGCCTGCATATTGCCCGTTCAGTCTGCTTTTCAAGCTCATCTCAGTGCTTTCCAAACAGTCACCCTGCAGTTAATTATTGTCAAAATAACAAAACATCACTTTTGGCAACACACCGCAAAACAGAACCGTAGCAGTGTGGAGACAGGAATAAACAGTGAAGGAAGCCATTAACACAATTTACAGTTTCATACTTGCAAAGTGCAATATTTGTAATTCCACACCATACATTGTTAAATACTGTGTAATCCCATCATGACAGTCAGACAACGATGGAAACACCCTTACAACAGGCAACATGTTTTCTTTTTTATGCTATTGAATAGAACCTTGACACCTTAGATGCAAAATGTGAAGTTTACATTTAATGAACTCACTACTTCTGTATCTTTTGTACTCAAGTATTACAGGTCCCACTAAAATGTGAAGACTTTAAAATGGGTTTTGCTACTCCATTTTCACCATTATGGACAAAATATAATAATTTTTTTTTTAAAAAAGAGAGAAGAATTGGTGTAATTTAAATGTACATGGATAATTTAGTGAAACTAAACTGAAAGTGATGAACGGTATAAAAGAAAGAATTAAAAATTAAAGTCACTGGATGTTAAGAAATTGTTTTTGTGTTTTTTTGTTTAATTAATACCATTTAGAATTATTATATTTGTGGAGAAAACAATCAATATGATCAGAAATTCTGTGCATTTTGCACTTTCTACAAAGAGATATAAAATGCGATATTGTTCACAATCTGACTTTTAACCAACTTGTGCAGCTCTACTCTGAGCAGATCAATGCTTTCCTTATGCAAACATGATATCAGGGAGAAAATCACATTACAGAATTGTGTACGCTTCGAAACTTTGAGAAAAGCAAATAAGTGAGTCTTCTGAACTCAGTTCTAATGGAAATGCATTAAAAGCTGGTGATGCTAACAATGTCATGTTAGTGTTAGTGTGGTACATGTGAAGGCCTGAACTCATGGACAGTAAAAGCAGCGAGAGGTGAAGAATAGCATCTGTGACAGATAACATCCAGAGCTGTTGCAATATAGGCACCATGTGCTTCAGGAAAAGCCCCCCACCTAACACACACACCTCATGTTCCTGCTCTCCTCTATACTTTCTCACTCACCACTAACCCTGCTAAGCACTCACACACACACACACACACACACTGCATGAAAGTGAGGCTCTTAATGGAGCCATCAAAGGTAGAGCTGGGAGCTCAGTTGAGTCCAGAGAGGCATCTGGACAGCCTAGCTATTTGAACACAGTTGCCAGACATGCCAGCTAATTACACTGTGTGTGTGTGTGTGTGTGTGTGTGTGTGTGTGTGTGTGTGTGTGTGTACATGTGAATAGAAAAAAACATGTATGAGAAAAAACAAATAGAGCTAAAAAAAAAAAAGTGAGAACGATGCATGTAACAAACTATTTAATATTTGTTCATACCTGTGCATAATATTTGTGTTGTAAAATAACAAGATTTCTGAAAGTCAAAGTCCAGTGCCAACAACTAAAACCACAACAGTTGGGCAAACTTGCTCTGGCAGCCAAACTGTAAATTAAAAATGTGTGAAATGCAGACGACCGTTACAGCACTTTGCCTGAAAAGATAACTCCTGCCATGTCAGGCCTGTGAAATGTTTTGACACACTGACAGCTTTGGCACTTTATCATGTTACAAAGTCAACCCAGTTAAAGGAATCATGGTATCTCAGGTGATTCTCTTCTTTCTTTCCTCCCTCTCCATCAAGTCTCCATTAACATCAGTGTGAATTTCTTCTGGTTTCCTCCCAGCTGCTCTTAAACGTGTATGACATAACTTGCTGCGGTCTCGCTGCGCTCTGTAAAGTGATCTGAAATTATGTGGACTGGAACGAAGAGCCACACAGACGAAACATAACGCTATCTGTTGGCTCCATGCAGACACCTCGGGTATTTTAAACAGAGCGTTTGGACTCAGGTGATCCACTTGTGCTTGATTTTCGGTATAATCTGGGTTTGTTTTTCTTTGAAACCCCTTGCCAGTTTTTGAAATCACACACAGCTTGAACAGTGCGGTTTTGGTTATTTCCATCCAACAAGACAGTGATGTGAGTGTTCCTGTCAGGAAAGGAAATAAAACCATTATGGGGGCAAGAAGAACTTAAATAACACAGTGAGTGCAGGTCAGACAGAACAAACGCGCTAATACAAAAAGTGCTATAAGAATAAGAACCATTCAGCGCAGCGTTCAAAGGCCACACCATATCCATTTCAGATGAGTTAGAACTCAAAAACCTAACACACACCAAACAATTTTACTCTTTGGCAAAAAATTGAAATTGTGAAATTTGGGAATATATTGCAAATTGGAACCAGGGCTGTGTTTGCTCAGCTTTGGTCAGAACCGTCGGCCCTACAGGCTTTGATGCGGCCTATTGGTGCATGATAATACCACATCATCAGTCTCAACCAATACCTCAACTCTCCTCAGAACACATCACATAGAGTAGTGTCGACTCCAACCCTGCGTCGCCACCAGCGCTCACCAGTGAACTGCGCCACCAAGAATTTCTTTTTGTTCTGAGACTTGATCAAGAGCGGAAATGAAAAGTGAAAATAATGCAAAAGAAATGGTTTAATTCTGTTCAAACCACAGGTCGGCAGAAATCTTGTTCCTTTCTCCAGGTTTCCTTTTTTTTTTTTTCTTCCTCATGTGTATTTGTGGGTCAGAATATAGCAGAAGAGCTTTAGATTTTCAATTCATTGTCTGTGTTAAACACATTGGTGGTCCATTTTCCCCCCCTCTGAATTCCTTTATCATTTCTTTTTTTTTTTTGGACTATTTGGTTGATTTCCTTCCTTTTCATTCTTTGGTGGTTGCACGGATATAAATTCATGTCACAGCAAATACAAGACAGTGTCAGTCACTTTGTTGCCATAGTTTCCAGAAGAAAAATGACCTTGGTGTTTAGACCTCAACTGATTCAAATCAGATATTAGATCTTAAAAAAATAATAATACGGTCACTTTTGTTTCAAGGAAAAGTTGTTTTATAAAAGTCGCATTTGTATTTAACATCTAACAGAGTGAGAGAATTAACCACTGAAATAGAACAAAGGCAATTCAGAGGTTCATCCAAATATCAGAACGCTGGATGGGAATAAAAGAACTAAAACCATTTCCATTATTCTCACGAGGGGAGTTCATGACAAAAGCTAGTACCTAACGCACATTATTTCACAATGCAAAGCAGGACCTCTCCTCGCTGAAGGCATGCAGTAGACCCACTCACAGCTGGTCACCGTGTACAGGTCACAATGTGAACAACCGCAATATAATCTTCAAAAAAGAGCCCTGGATAAACAGTGGAAACATTTTCACAACCTCTCTAACCTTTAGGTTCAGCTGGAGTCTCTCTGCTCGTGTTTCTGGAGGGGGTCCGTGTGCGGTCTGCCAATGTGTGTGTTCCTGTGTGAGACCATGAATCCCAGAGCAGGCCTTTTACATTGATATATAAAAAAAAAATGAACGGAAATTGACATCTGCTGACAATGCATTAAAAAGTGATTTTCACATGATGTATGAGATGTTATTAATATTTTATGCGGAGGTGATTTGATGGTTAAAAATGGACATTGGTCAGTAAGAAGTGGTGTAAGACTTTTTAAGCTCCAGCATCTCAGCAGTGACCTCAACTTTTACGTCCCTCCCTCACACCGTGGGTGTAGGATCTGACACACTGCATTTGTTTGCAGTCGTCAAAAGGGGTCCTGAAACCGTCCGGTCATTTGGTGAAATGGCTCAGCGAGAAGTGAGAGCGTGGTTTGATGTGAAAAGGTCACCCTGTTAATGCAGACATGGTGCGTAAAAATAATTGTAGAGGGACGTAAAATCAGTCCACAACAGTTAATCCTGCAGCCCTCATCTGCACTGAGGTCCAGCTGTACTTCAAGGCAAAAAATGCTAGGTAAACATGCCTGTGTTGAGCAGGATTAATATTTACAATGTGCATTCTGTTCATTTATGACGCTCAGTCATTAACATTACACAGGGTTATCGTGATCTTTAGCTAACACGCCATTTCAGACACATTTCCATAACATTCAAATAAAAGTCCAATTCATTGGAACATTCATGCTATAGGCATCTAGAATATCTGTTTAAAACCACTATCCTGGATATCCGTCCAAAACACACACAATAACAAGACAATCCATCTAAGCGTCACCGAGACATTTGAAAATTGAGAGGCTGACAATTGAAAGACTTAAGAGGAAGAGAAGAAGAGAAGGATCTCAAAGACAGATGTGGCACAGAAGACATGAAGCTGAGAAATTCTATTGACTACTTGGCACAGGTTAGGACGTTTGAGGTTAAACACACAAAGTAACAACTATGCATTAAAAGCAGATTTCCATTTGATTTGCTGATTTGACTGTGACACCAGAACTCCAATTCACAAACACACTGGCCTTATATCGAGTAGGTACCAAAGAGTCCAACACTGTTTTAAGCTGTCTAGATTTTTATTTGTAGTTCTGTCCAGACCATTTTGGTATGTTTTTCTGCATGTTTTAGTGTTGCAGGTGTTTGCCCTTGGTAGTTGTGCCTTCAGTGTTGGGTCATAATTTCCCCGTTTACAGTTAAAACAAATGTATAATTAATGTGTTTGGCTGAGATCCAAGGCACAGAAATACAGAGGGAATAGAGCGAAACGATAAGAAATAAATATAGTAGGCTCATAAATTCCAAACTACACTCTTTGTCTAAAGTTGTAGGTTTGAACCATTTGTAAAGAGGGTTTGACCTGGTGTGTGTATGTGTGTGTGTGTGTGTGCGTGCGTGTGTGTGTGTGTTAAAGGCTTCGGTCTGTTTTTCTCCATTTTCGAGCCATAAACTCTGTTGTTGCAATTTAAGTCTTTTGTTGCAGCCTGGCCTTTTAACTCACGGGCAGACGGGCTGCTTCTGGTGACTGGTAAAGGAGCCATAAAAGAGCCCTGTGCTTTGGTTTTCCACAAACCACATCAAACAAGGAGGAGGGTAAAGGGTTTGAACAGGTGGACCAGCCTTCAGCGCAGCACAGACAGATACTCTTCTGACAGATGACGGTTCAGAAATGTCAGCTGTGCTTCAGTCAGACATATCATTTTGAACAAGATAGAGAAGCATACATTAGCAGCTTTTATGCACATCTGTTTGAATATTGAACTAAATATACCAAGCTGATGCAATGTGCCGGAGTTGGCTCTAAAAGTATAGCAACTTTTATATGATGAAATAAGGGGAATGAGGAAACGGGTTAATTCTGATCATTTCAAGCATTACATTTAATAGAATGAAAAGAGAAAGAAAAGACAAACTGCGGTAATTAAAAACAAGTTTGTCAGAGTCAAATGTCAATCTAATTGTGCCCTTTTTTACACCTCTAAATAAAAACATGTTTTTAGTGCACTTAAGCTGCAGTAAACAATAGCAGACACAACAGTGAAGTGTTTTGTCTCAGTAGGATGCTCTCACATGGCTCCATCTGAAGCAGCTACAATCCCTACTCACCCACACACACACACATTTTGACCATCATAAAATCTCTCCAGAATTGCAGGATGATACAAATCTGTCCGAGGCTGAGAGGAGTGAAGAATGGAGAAAGGGCTCTGTGGTTAAAACAATCCTGGCACAATGAACATGATATGAGTTTAAAAAACAAACTGAGACTTGTTTGGTTCTTCTATTTATCAATACTTCTGTGGCTCAAGTTTTATTTTTAAATTCTCTCAAAACCACAAAGTATCTACATATTTGAAAAAAAAAAATAAGATGAGAAAAGACACAGCTTTGCATACAACCTAATACTGACCCTGAACAGCAAACCCGTTGAGATACCTTTGCTTTCCTCATATCTGGCTCAGTGCTCTGCAATTCCTGCAACCAGGCCTCCACTTCCTACTGACCCCTTTAGCTAATCCTCTCAAACCCCTGATAGTTTTATGGCTTGGTGTAACTGACTTTAGGATGAGAGAAAAAAGGGCCGGGAACCACAGCTTAAACCAGTAATTGGTTCAGGCTTGAAAAATGATACGGACGCCTTGACCCCTTGCCAGTCTGGCAGCCAGAAAGCCTCTCTCCGTCCTGTCCATGTGCCTGCCTGCACTCCCCTGGTCAAAAAAACAAACATGGAACGGAGAAATGTTTTTTCCTGGCTTGCACCTCGGTCCCAGGGCACACAGCCCACAAACTAACCAGCAAATGAACGGGGGCAAGACGCTGCTCTGAGGTCTGACTGTCACATACTGAGGTGGAAAGTGAAAAAGGCAAGACTGGGGTTCACTTGTGAGGAAAAAAGTCAAGTGACTCTGAGTTTTCCTAGAGTATTTTCGCACTTATGAGCCATTTTACATAATTATAGATCTGTATTAGGAGCTACAGATTGAAACCTGAAACCTTTAGAGGCACCTTAGTACATTTTAAACCAATACTATGCACACACACACACACACACACACATATTCCATTTATGCATGTGCTACGCAGTCTGTCTGCACTTGCAATGTTGAATCCAATAGGAAACAGTAGCCTTGCATGCTATGCTTTAATATGAGCCAGCACTAGTCTCCCACAGCCACACCTACCTCCATCCTTCATTATTAACACTTTACCAGAATGGTAGATACATCGCCATACCCAGTGTCATTCTTGGGAAAAAAAGGCCTATGTTTATTTGGATTTTCTTGGACATTACCACTGCAACACATCTTCTGTAAAATTGGGCTGGAAGAAAAGTGGTTTTGCTTGCCATGCACATGAGGAAGCTCATCCCAGCATCAAAAGTATTATATATGTAAAGAAATAAATTGCTAGCAAAAAGATGTGTGTCTTTGTTAAAACTTTTCATTTTCAGGGTGTAATTCCAGCTCGGAGGTTGTTGAGTAAGGTGGAGTCTTAAAGCGATGAAGCACAGGTAGTGGAAAGAAGCAGAAAGAAAATATTCACCCTTATTCTGGCAGAGCAGTTCCAGCAATTCAGATTAAAAGCCACTATAAGTCAACATCAGTAAAAACTTGCCCAGTTGTTTGTCTCGTTAGTATTTCTTTAAATAAATCACACTGGCTTTGGGCACCACAAAGTGCAGAACACAGCCAAATACTCATAGAGAACATGTTTTCTAGAATAGGACAAGTCAGCCACGGAATTAAAATGAACAAATCCCACAAAAGAAATTGGTCATTAAAAGGTGAGACTTCAGATTCAGATCAACTTCATCAATCCTAGGATGACTTCATGTTTGTTTTTATTAAATGTATCTGTTACTTGGTGGAGAAGGTGCCATACACATACAGATTGAAAGAAAAAGGATTTAACTTGCACAATTACGCATATATAAATAAAGATATAGAAATATATAAAGTTCACTTATGGAAAACAGTAAAGAAGTAATATCAGCAACATCCTTACACTTCTTGACAGACATTATTAAAAGCAGTCACACATCCTTCAGCTAGTAATTGGGGACCGATTATTTCCATGTTCTCTGCCTTTAGTTCTAAAGTCTTCTGTTGCACTAGCTGTAGCATTTGGACAGAAAGGACAGTGTTTTTCTGGTAAAATCTAAAGGGCAAGTAAAACCTGAATCCAGGCATATCTCAGTAACCCATCTAAAGTGCTAACCTTTTTGTCTTTCTCTCTCTCCCTGCTGTACCAGGTATTTTGGAGATCCGGTCAGTGGATGTGGGGGTGGTGGCCATCAGGGGCCTCAGCAGTAACTACTACCTGGCAATCAGCAAGAAGGGGGAGCTCTACGGAGCGGTAAGCCTCAATCTCAGCACTCTTCTACATTCACTACATAAGGAAAAGTCTCTTCCGGTTTGATATTTTTCAGGACAGCTAAAAACATCACTGCGTGTAAAATTCAGGTGGTGATGCTCTAAAAAACAAAAATGTAGTCTGGCAAAGAGAGCCTTCACTCCTCGACTGCGAGTCTGTCGCCTGAATCATTCTAAAACAATTGTCATGTCTGCATTTAAGAAACAGAACCCAGTGCTGGTCAATGTGAGCTGTCCTCACTGCTACCTGCCTCCTCTCCATTCAGAAACAGGAAACACAATCCTTCAGTTCCTCTATTCTGCCCCAGTCCCTCTGGGGAGAGCAGCCCTTGTTTCATCTGTGTTCTACCTCTCTGTCTCCCTCCTTTTCTTTTTCTCCTTCCTTACTTTGAAAGACCCAACTTTCAGCGTGTCTCTCTGGAGCTGTGCCGCAGATGAAATGACACACGGTAGAAAAGAAAAAGAGGCATTCTGTTGCACAGCCTGAAACTGAATTCCCGTGACGTCTTCTGCTCAGTGCAACACAAGCTCTAGCAACACAGCGGCGCAGGTTCCATTACACTTGATGGGTTTACACAGTAACTTCTTTATCCAGTGGTAATCAAATGAAATCATTGTTTCGCTACATTGTCAGATTAACAGGGAAGTGATAAACAGGATTACTGATGGCTTTAAAGTTATACTGTTTAATTTGTGCAGAAAACCAACTAATAATAATAAAATAAATAATAAATAACCAATTAATAATAAAACTTTATTTGTATAGCACTTTTCATATAAGAATTGTCACCCAAAGTGCTTCACATCAATTAAAAATTTACAAGGAATAAACACATTAATATATGATTACACACTAATTAATATGCTTGTGAAGGCTCTCAGTCGTACAGGAAAAATCCATTGTAGCAAGGGTTTCTTCTGTCGTCATCCGTACTTGTAGACTAATTAATATGAGTTAAGAGTTAAGATAAAAGTACAAGAACTAAAATGAAAATTCAACAAAATGAATCAGAAAGTTTAAGACAGGGGTCACACCCTAATTAATACAAGTTTACCAAGGATTAAAAGTCACTCTGTGGACTTTAAAGGAAAGTACAGCCAGCATACATCATCTGGTTGTTACTTAAAAAACTACAGTGTTTGTGCAAAAATATTCTCATTTGGCTTTGGGAACATGTCATTTTACTTCTGGAACCAATTTGAACAGCTGTAGCCAGATACAAAGACCGGGTTATATTCCGATATGCGTGTGCATGCGAGAACCCTGTGCATTCAGGGCAAGTACATTTTTGCCTGTGTATATCAACTACATCCAGTTAACTGTCTGTTTAAGTGACGTTTGCCTAAAGCATAAGAGCAGGTTCCAGTAAAGTGACAAATGTTCCCTCAGATCATTTTCTGTTCATTTAACAGTGGGTGGTCACTGTGGTAATATAAGGCACAAACATGCTGTCACAATGCTCTTAGCTGGCAACGAGCCGAAAGCCTTTAACGCGTCACACTTCACCACTAATCTCTGTGTCCCTGTCCTCGTCCCATGGACAAAAACAACTTCCATACCAATTTCATGTCCAGTTTTCGACAATCGGCCTCAATTACACTGGGGACTGTTGTGAAGCAACCATTGACCATTTGTGGATCCACGTTGTTGCAACAAGTAAAACGTCAACGTGTTGTTTTGGTCTGAAAAAGCTCCATGAGACACCTTTAACATTTAAACAGCACTAAAAATAACACATTCAAGGTGGATCCTGACTTGAATTTTCAAGCCAAGATTAATCAGTGACAGAACACAGGGAAGTGAGAGAAATGATGAGACATAAACAGGTGAAAAGTACAGACCACAAATACCCACCGAGGAACAGGAGCAGGTATTACAAGTAAAATTTACAAAAGTTTTTGAGTAAAAGATCATTTTCTTTTGCTTTAGTGCTGGAGTACAAGTCCACAGCTGAAGCCTTATTCACAAACTTTGGCATTTTAGGGTAAACCACTTATGGAGAACAGGCCAGGGAGACACAAAGCAAGTCTAAAGCCCTTTGAAAACTATACATTATTACCAGACAGAAAGAAAACACAAGAGTATAAAGCCCAAGGATTAGATTGCATTCATGGTTTGCACTGATTTGCATAACTAACATTTATACTCCTCACCGCTTTTATCTCTGATCTGCAGAGGGACTATGGTCCAGATTGTCGGCTGATTGAACGCATCGAGGAGAACAAGTACAACACCTACGCTTCGGCCGAATGGCGTAACAAGAAGAAGCATATGTTTGTGGGACTGAACGCCAATGGCAAGCCAATGAGGGGGAAGAAGACGCGGAGGAAAAAGACAGCCAGTCACTTCCTGCCCATTGTTGTACAACCACGGTGATTGGAGCGACAGACCACGGTGGAGCTCTGCAGACGGCAGAACATCAGACACTTTTGGAGTTACAGTGACGGCTACATTGGACAGATCTGAACAGGGTCTGAATGATGCACTGAGAAGGAAAAGAGTGGAGACCTATAGACATTTCTCTCTGTCGGACAAAGACATTTCTATTTTTAGAGAAAGAAATAAGATATATTGGTATACAATGTATATTTTATTTTCAGTTTTAAGTTATAAAGTACATGAACTGGCATGGTTAGAGAATATGAAAAAGGTATGACTTCTGTGCCAAAATAGGATTAGCAGCTCACATGTTCAGATGTGTGTCTATGTGAAGTGCTCGACTGAGGAGGAAACGAAGTGACCAAAGTAAGAATGGACGAGAGAGGTTGAACCGAAGGGAATTACAGATCCAAAGCAGACTGGAAAAAGAGGACGGAGAAGTAGAACGGGTGAGGGCGAAAGGAAAGTCAGAGGAGTTTTAGTGAAGAAAGCATCAACACAGCAGCAAGTCTAACACTATTATATGTTTCTTTAAATTTATTTATTTTGTGTAATATTTAACAAAAAAGAACAAAAAACACAAAAGGACAAGTTCTTGTCTTTTTTGCCATTTATGCTTCCCTTTTTAAATACTAATCATTTAAACCTTAAATAAATATAAAAATATATTTGTCTTTAACTTGTATGTTTGGGAGTTTTTTCGGGAAATACCTGCTTTGTAAAAGCACAACGATGAAACACAAACACAAAAACCAGAAACACACGGATAAACAAACTTTTGGAGAAAATTCAACAACCTACACGCGCAGCAATGTGATTCACCTTCCTTTGAGTAACATCAGCGTCTTGTGGTTGACACGTAATAATCAGACTCATTAAACATACGCTCCAATTATAGACTGACAGACACTGTTGAAGGCACTTCATCAGCTCACAGGTGGGTCATGACTCCAGACTGTTCACTCGTATTACTATCTGAAAGCAAGGGAATTAATCATAGCCATACTATTTCAAAGTCCAGGGTTGCCTTCCCCGCTCGCAGACTTCTACCACTGGCCAACTCCAAAGCATCCTCGTCGTCTTTAGCTTACTAATCAGGATCAATAACAGACCGCAAGAAAGCGAGTGGAGCGCTTCTCAATTTAGCAAATCTGTAAGAAATTATCCTTTTGAAAGAAAACCAGCAGACAACCTGCCTGATGAGTTCAGGGGGTTTCATTTCTCTGTGTGCAGACGTCTCTCTTACCAGTACACATGGTGATCCTGGCTTTGTGGAGGATAAACACTGTCTTTTATGTGATAACGACAAAACAGGCTTTAGAAACGGTTCGCACACACACACACACACACACACTCACACACAAATTACACTCAGGCTGGGTAAAGAGGCGTGTGCATCAGTGTGGTCTAGCAGCTGGGAAAAGCCTCCTCCTTGACCTTACTTGTCTGAAACCTGTTGCTGTGCCCCCCGAGAAAGAAAGACACATGGAGCAGGGCATATGGTGTAACGTAAATATCACTCTCTTGTTTATCACCTGATTCTAATTAACTATGATGTCATGTTTTCTTTATTCCTCTTTCGCTTTCCCTCTCTTTTTTTCTTCAACTCGTTCTCCTCGGTGTTGTTGCTGTTCACAATTTGTTCGCCGTTTTGTGCCATTTTCTTTGTTTTTTTGGTGGTTTAAGTTCATATAGAATGCAGCGGGTAACGGATCACACCCCGAGCAAGGTTATCAAACAACTACACACACACACACACACACACACACACCTACACACACACACACACACACACACAGTATCCCTCTGCCCAGGGCGGCAGCAGTTGTAATTTGTTCAATGCATCCATCACTTTCAACTTTCTGCCATCTATTCCCCTCTTTGTGTGTGTGTGTGTGTGTGCGTGTGTGTGTGCGTGTGTGTGTGTGTGTGTGTGTGTGTGTGCGTGTGCGCCCGCGCGTGTGTTTGTACACTAATTTCTGAGTATGATGGAA
>JAPTHA010000005.1:4655287-4667799 GCA_029814585.1 Gymnapogon annona | reverse complement strand
GTGTGTGTGGGTGTGTGTGTGTGTGTGTGTGTGTGTGTGTGTGTGTGTGTGTGTGTGTGTGTGTGTGTGCGTGTGCGCACGCGCGTGTGTTTGTACACTAATTTCTGAGTATGATGGAATATGCCAGAATTGGTCCATCCTGCTGTGTTTATTACAAAAAGGTCCTGGATCCTCTTTTGGAGCGCAGGAATCCTCAGTGTCTAACACTCATGTCAAAACGTGAGTAAGTATGATGCATCAGAGGGAGATTCAGATTTCCTTTCATCCTCCCAGGGCATCTAGTCCTGTGTTTATATGATTACTTGGGTGTTCTGTAAACGACATATCAAGTACAATTACTTTGAAATGTGTTCAAGACACTGATCCCCCTCCCCCTCCCTCTCTTTCCCTCCCTCATAAAGTTCAAGGGCTGGCATTCCTAAGCCAAGATGTCTTTATTATTTGGTGGTACAACTTCAGAGATCTACATATGTAAAGCGCCTCATTTAAGTCCTCAATAGAACATTAAAATGCAATCAAACTTGGGTTTTTCGACAAATCTATCTAGTTCACTCAGGGAACGGGGAATTAAGTGTGCACATATATCATGTGTGAACCCCTTGAAATGGTTAAATGTATTTTTATTGCAACTTTAACATGACTTAATGCGGTCTCGCCTTCAGCCATAATGCATAACAAGGCCACACTTTAAAAGCAGTGCATTTATTCAAGACAGATGTTTTGCACTGATTATCAACCCCAATGACATGTGAGTTGGTCTGTTCAGCGGCACCAAGCCACGCATCATTTCTCCTATTTCTATAGTGCACCTAACATGTTTCTAAAATCTGTTTGCCAATGTCATTTTTTAGTGTTGTGCTTGGGTATGTTTGGTTAGTGTTTGGTTTGTTGAGGCATGCGGCGAGGCTCAGTATGCGGTTTCTGTTTTGACTACATCAAGATCTATCGAACCTGTGTCGGACCTCAAATGAAACGTACACCATCGGCTTCACACGTTCACAGCTCCTCTGTTTGCTCAGAGAGTCTTGTGGCCGTGCGACCTGACCGCAGCAGCAGCTGTGAATATTTTACATCCCGGGGAGAGAGGGAGCGAGAGTCAGAGACATGGTGAAGGGGGAAAGAGAGAGAGGGAGGCTGTGAGCTTTGAAACAGAGAAAGAAGTGTGGGTTTGAAAGAGAGGTGAATAACTGAAAGAACCACAGTCCTGGGGGCATTTACAGCAGTCGAGGGGGTTTAGGAGGGGGGCACGAGAAAGAAAGTGGGAAGGGGGGATGTTTGCAAAGAGGGCAGCAGTTTGGATGGGATGCCAAAGAAGAGGGGGGCGAGTGGCTGAGAAGAAGAAGGGGTGATGGGGGCGATTAAAGGAGTTGCCAGAAAATTTGGGGTTTGGGGGAGGGGGGGTGGTTCGAAGGGGTATTTGCAGAGGTAAAGAGGCTTGGGGGGGCAAAGGGGCTTGGGAGCAATCATTGGAAGCAGACCAAGGGAGTTCCTGGAACCCAGGAGGTGAACCAGGAGTTCTCCTCCTCCTCCCCTCATGTTTAGCTCCTTTTGCTTCATGTCTGTCTTAAAAAAAAAAAAAGCAATTAGTTTTTAATTACTCTCCTAGGTATCATCATGTCATCAACTTTTCTGTGCTAAAATCCCCCTTTAAAAACTTAGCATTAGTTAAAAAAAATTGTAATGTAGGGGTGGGTTTTTATTTTGACATTTATAATCAACATTTGGTTACTTAGTGGGAAAAAAGTAGAAACCCTAAAACAAACAATTTTTCCTTATTTTTAATCAGCATAACATACTGCCAATGCACCTAAAAGCTGTTTCCCATTAACTACAGCGGAGGTCTGAGGTGGGGTACATTATACTATGATGTACTACCACAATCTCATAATGAACTTAAATAATACAGTGAGAAGTGACCAACTCTAAAGAGAAATATATTGTTCATAACAAAATCTCCATGTGAAACACACCAGATATCAGAGCATCATTAAAATTACTACCTAAATCATCACTGTACTGCCTGTAGGTAACATGAAACAGTGAACTGAAAACACTGTGGAACATTCATTCATTCATCTTCCAAACCTGTTGCATCCTTTTTGCAGGGTCGCGGGGGTCACTGGAGCCTATCCCAGCTACTCAGGGCGAAGGCAGAATATCCTAATATGATAAAATAGTTCAGATTATAATGACACCTATTGGAACATCCAAAAAAATCTATCAAATTGAATTTTGTGACCACAACTGATGTCAACCAGCAGCAGCAAAATGCAACCTCCAACTAGTTTTAAGTCTGATGTCACCACATTACTTTCACAAAAATATATATAAAAAATCCTTCCTTCTCTAGAAGAGATGACCTCTGTCCACTTGTTTGGTTGGAATCAGAGCCTGTATGTTTGTATTGACACCTAAAAAAGGAACCAAACAAAGTTGGTCTGAAGATGCCCTTAGTGTCATTCACATCACCTTAAGCGTCAATTTCACATTTCATTTGATTGTGGAAAAACAAAGGGAAAATAACACCCTTCAACAGGTGAAAAAAACCCCAAATGTCCTCCTGGAAACAGTTTAAAGGTGACATATAGAACACCGGCTCAGCCACTTGTATAAAGACTACCTCTAGATTAAATTAAAATCACTGGAGTTTAGAAATCCAGCACCAATGCATGGACCTAACACGAGGTAACAGAAAGTGCACAAAATGGAGGACACTCGGAACAAGATGAGTTTAGTTAGATGAAGACTTAAACACAACCTGAAGAAGGTGAAATGCGAATGTTTCATCATTACAGACTGCTGAACATGCTTTCAAAGTAAGATTTATTTTTGGTTCTAACTGGGACATAAACTTGTGTTTCCTGTATTTAAATACTCAAATCACCAAAAACTTATGATGCGATCTATACCTGTCTCTACATGATTTTCAGAAGGTTGGTAATGATGCTGAAAAGCTACGTGTTAGACATGAAGGCGGTTCAGTCAAAGTATGCTCATTCTTGGACTTTGCCACAATCCGGCACTTTTACACTTTGCACGACACAAACAATAGTGCAATGTGACATATTAATATGCTTTTAAAAGCCTTGCAAACGAGGGCTTCAGATGCAGTGGAGCAGACCGGCTCGGTCTAAATCCTGGATATTTTTCCTTTGCTGCTCTGGGGTTCTCTCTTTCACATTAGTGGGCTGTCAGCAGACTTAAAAACCTTAAAACGTTTAAATATAGAAAAAAGAATCCTTCCATCTCATTTGAAAATCTGCCCCTACTCACACTATCATATCAAATAGTTCTCCCCCTGCACACACATTCAAACACACACAAGCAGCCCCCTTCTGTTCTGGTTTGGAGGCGACCTGTACCTGGAGTGGAGCCGCAGCTCCAACTCCATCTTCACATCTCCTGAGGGCTTCAAGTTTCCTGCAACAGGTGGCTCAAACATTTGCCTTGGCCTGCGCTGAGGTGAGGCCTCTGTTTATCGATTCGGAAAGTGTGAGGAGTTTCAGGGGGACATGGAGGAGGGGGGCAACAGACAGAAATATCAAGACAGAAAAAAAAAAAAATCAAGTTGAAGTGTGTCAGCGGGAGTAAGAAATATTCCAGAAAACTCAGTCTGACACAAGACTCTTCAAAACGTGTGTATTTCACCTCAGATGAAGAAAAAAAAAGATTATAAATGTGCGTTCCATTCCATTCTATTTGACATCTTGACAAAACCATTGAATATTTTCAAAGCTCGAGCTACAGCACTCGACTGGTCAAACCAACGCGGTCCTTTTTACCGCCTCTATTATTAGTGTTTCCATTTTTCCTTTATCTGCTCAGAGTTTCATTTTCTTTCTGCTCTGCTTTACCTCTCCTGTCTTCACCTTTACTCCTCCACCCTCCTTTACCCCTCCTCTCCTGAGGAATAAGCCTACAGTCTAAATGAAAATATATTTGTTGTTTATGTTGGCCTTCTCGTCTCTGACTCCACTGGCGTGATTTAGACTTAGACCCAGAGTCGCTGGAAGCGGTGATGGCAGCAGAAAGCCTCTATTAGTCCTTGATCACTGGCTG
Source organism: Gymnapogon annona (assembly GCA_029814585.1). NCBI lineage: Eukaryota > Metazoa > Chordata > Actinopteri > Kurtiformes > Apogonidae > Gymnapogon > Gymnapogon annona. The sequence continues at coordinate 4,663,740 of JAPTHA010000005.1, read as the reverse complement.
CCTGACAGCAGAGTCAACATGCAGGGCATTAGGGCCTGACATGGGATCAAATAAAGACTAATTTATTGGGTGCCTGTATAGAGCAAAACCACATTAACCATTCCCTTTCCTGGCTTTGTTTTTTAATACCTAAGGCAGCCAAAATGAATTAATGAAACCAAATTAAAATAAACTTTCGTGGTTGACTTAACCTTACAAAGCAAATAAAATAAACAAAATAACATTTGTGTTTAAAATGGCTATTGGGGAAAGAGAAGAAGGAAGATGTTATACAACATAGTCTTACACCTGAAAAATTTGATAGAGAATGTGCATCTATGAATATATTGTTGGTTGTGTTTGAAGCAAAAATGGCTGCCATCCAAAGCTCCCTCCCAGGGAAGACTTTGTAAGCATAGCTTTCTTGGTTGTTCTTCTCAGTTCAATTCTAGCTCTTTAGAAAACATGTCATGTCCCATTCACGAGACTTCTTCACTTCACGTGAAGGTGTTTGCAGAGGAATGAATCACTGCCGTGAATCAGTTATCCCAGTCTTGCAAAGTGATAATAACATGCGTCTACAAGGTCAGGCTTTTTCAAAAATGTCTCTGCTATTCATCATGCATCACATGTACCAACACTGAGCGAAAGGACCTCTAGTGCTGCTACGCTTCTCCAAATCTATGACCTCATCCAAGGTTTTGTTTTTGTACTCGTTTTTCTTCGATCCACGCCGCAAATCCCCAGTTTGTCAACTCGTAGGCTGTTTGTTATGGCTGTTTGTCCTTATCCAACTATAACCTGCATTTTTACATCATTCTGCAACATTATTAAAATATGGACATTATTTAGATGATGGAAACAACATATCCATTAATTATCTATACCAGGGGTCCCCATAATTTTCCATGCTAAGGAACCCAAACAGTCTTGTACCTTATATTCCAGCCAGTGTCCCCTTTTGTAAACCCATTGACAATACTACAAAATATGTCAAGAAACACTGACTTTTAGAAGGTTATCTTACTTTTATTTGCTATACAATAATTATTACTTCTGTTTAGCATATGAATATTATTAACTTACATGTTGCCAATCCATATATTCACATTAAAACATTTTGTTTGGCATTGTTTTGTCATCTTTCCTCCACTTTTCTGAAGACTCCTTAGCGCCCCCCGATGGCCTGATGATCTAGGCCATTGTTACTTATCTTAATTTGTCACTGTTGGAGTTTAATGGTAAATCACCAGCTATTCACACTCAGATAACTCTAAAGCATATGCATGAATCAGACTCACTGAATGTCATAGTTCAGAAGCCAGACCTCAGCCATTTATATTATCAATCTATGGCAATTATTCACCATCATTTCTCCAGCAGAAGCAAAACAATATGTTATGAAAAACTCTGCAATATCAATGCATATATGTATGAACAGAGGAGAAATAAACCTACTACCTTATGCAACCTGTACTTCTGACATGAAAGCAACAAAACCTACGTTAGTGCAAATGACAAATGGAGCATTGAAGTAAAATATTGGCCAATTAACAGAACAGCGGCACTGTTACTGTACAAGACTTGCTCCACACATATGTAGTTATAATAGTGACATTTCACAATGAACTTGTGAATCTGAACTGGAAGTATAAAGCCCCCTGGTAGTTTGTGGCACTCTGATATTGGGATTTTCACTCTAAAACATCTCTGACATTTATTTCAATGATGAAACTGACAAATTTCAAATTTCATCTCCTCATCATTCCACACATGTTGCTGCTAACAGCCATGTTTTCATGCTGAGCATGTCTGAGCAAAGATTTTGGAAACAGAGGAAATGTCATGTGAGTTCTGTTGCAGACATTCATTCGTTCACTCTCTGAAGCGCTTAATTTCCCAGGGGGTCGTGGGGATGCTGGATCTCATCCTATAGGTACCAATGGGTGAAGTCATGGTTCACCTTTAATGTGTCAACAGTTCACTGCAGGGCCAATATATGCAGATCAACAACCATTCAATATCACATTCACACCATTTAACCTATTTCATGCATGTGTTTGGACAGTGGGAAGAAGCTGGATGGCCCAAAGAAGCCACAAGACCTTCTTGCATTAACGTGACAGTGTTAACCACTGCATCACTGAGCTGTTCAGATAAATTTCCCATTACCCACATCCACTTCATTTCAACATTTATTTTTTACATTATTTTAACAAGCACAAAATCCTCTGCAAAAATTGAGGAAGTTTCTTTCCCTTTTCTATACACAATTTCAAATGCAATACTTGAGCTTAAAAATAATATATGGAAAAACAGGTTGGGACCATCTCAGGCTGTGTATTTTGGCAAAGATCCAAATGACTAATAACAATAATTTTCTGCCAGAACTTCCTACTATACTTCTTGTAACACGTTCAGTGCAGCTTATAGTAAGTAACACATGCACTCCGTCTAAAGGAAAGGCTGGTAATAGATGGGGTCGTGGCTGGATGTGTGGTTTGACTGTAAAATAAGAACAGACTGAAAGGCCTCGACATGAGGTGAAGTGACAAAAGGAGTGAGTAGGTTTTGTGGTGGTGTGGGGAGATTGCTGTGGTGAAGGCCTACTGGCATGTGGCAGCAGTGTGCAGCCGAGTGTTCAGTGAGTGCATGTGTGTGTGTGTGTGTGAGAGAGAGAGAGAGAGAGAGCTTAAGCTGCTTTCAAAATTACTTCGTTTTCAGTTTCACGTATCATTGAATATGTATAACTGTATTTTTTGTTGTTGTTTGATAGAATATTTGTAGGTTTGCAATCACACATTTTGCTGATAGTTATTCATTATCAATCATTTAAAGTGCTTGGGGATCCCATCTCACTAAAGTATGTGTGAGGTGGGGTTGACAGTTTTGCCCCCTTTGTACTAAATAACGATAACTTCATGATACACAAGCCAAGGTAATCAACACTATTTGAAAACAAAAACAAATTCCTATACTGTATTTTGAAAGCTGTTAGGTGTGATTTAAATTTTTTCACGCAAATTGTGGTCCTAAGTGTCATTTGATTTCACATTCAGCCAGAATGGAATTTGATCCAAAGCCCCCTTGCCTGAGAGGGGTCTGTGGGCAGACATTGGATCAGGGTTTAGGTCACGTAAACATTTAGCATTCCTTGTCATATCCAAAAGTTCATTGAAACTTAACTCAGAGAGTAAACATAATAATAATTTACGAGATTCCAAACTATTTCAATCCAGATTTTTCTGAGACATTAATGTTGGCAGATTGGTGGAGGTATTTCCAGACATCACTGTGGTGCAGCTCCAAAGATGGCAGAGTAAGTGCATTGGGCAACAGAATGATTGTGCTTTCATACACGAATACACGAATCTAAATAAAAGTTGGATAGGTTGACCTAAAACTTGCACTCAGATTGATGGACTCTTTACAAGAAGCTGAAATCTTGCAGTCTTGATCTTGCATGAAAATTCCATGACCTTTGGAAGGATTTCAACTTAGTGATGGGAGACTCGGACCATTTTAAGAATAATTATGATCTAGATTCTGGATCATAATGAATCACTCATTGATAGGATTAAGGCTGTATCACTCATTTGATCCACAATTGTCCAATCAAACCCAAAAGGATGAACCTGAATCAGAGGAGTTGTGGTCCAGTGGATTCTGCAAGGAATCAAATCTCTTTGTCCAAGTGGATCCGAGTAGAGATAACCTCAACTGTCTCTCTCTGGCTCAGACTGTTGGGTTCACAAATAGATGTGGGTCGACTGCCCCTTTCATCCCTACAAATCAAGTCATTATTGAAATTCCTGGGACTTTTAACAGTCTGTATAGGGTGAGGTGCTGTTTTTAGGTTGTAGAAGTTGAAGTAGATCTGTGGGCGAAACTGTTTGGAATTAAAAAGTGATCAGACTAATGTGATCCAAGTAAATGGACGCACAGAGCCATGAGGCACGAGTCAGTTTAGAGACTTGCGTAAAAGATCCCAGTAGACATTCACGCAACCGGCTCTGTTTCAAGTTCACTTTGTCGCTGTTCAAATCAAGCATGCATCTTGACCTGGCGGATCACTCTAATATGACGAATGAGGACAGAAAATGTTCAGATCCAATCACTCATGTTCAGAGATGGTCTCACAAATGTATGGAGTACAAAAGTATATCACAAGTGGCTTAATATGTGTAGAGTTCCTTGAGCGTACCCGAGTGATGACCCGCTCCCTTTTGCGCTCCATTATATGTAGTTCACATATTGTGGCAGGTATTTGAAGGCCTATTGTTGAATTAGTTTAAATGTATACACCTGCGACAAGTGAAAGCCAATCAGAAATGATTAGTCCAGATCTATACGGAGATCCATTTTAAGAATCAGGTGTCATATTAGCCGTCCATCTGGGATCGGGTCACTCAGATGTGAACGGTGCCTGACTGATCATCGCCAGGTTTTCGTAAAAGCTGTCATGACTTCACTGATCCACTGATTCGTAGCTTTAAAGTTTTCCTTCTCACGTCCCCACTCTGATTTTTTAGCTCCACCTTCAGATCAGATTTGATTTTGTCAAATGTCTTTATGACGATGATATAAAACTAATGATATATTTGGTCTGTCCTGGCAAAGTTAAAACTAGGTACATTTTACACTTTTTATGCACTTGGAGCATTAAGACCAGCTGTACATGAGGTGCAGAGCGCTTCAGTTTTCAGTGTCGTTAAAGAGAAATCCTCTGTGTTAAGGAGTTTCGCTGACGCAGGACTGATGATAGTTGTGCAAGGAATGATAATGTTTTCTTACGTAATGTGCCACCTCAACTCCCCCCCAACAGACTTCAACTAAACACTCAAATGTGTGCTTTCAAAGCCAGATGTTGTTGAACCTGCAGTTACTGTGTTTGATTTACGTAATATAAACACACGTGATGTTGACTCATTACTGAAAGTATTCATACTTTTAGGTGACACCACATAAGTCCACATATGTCGTTGTCACACACTAGATGCTTGTGCTCTACTACACTTTAGTGATTTGATTTGTAGTTTGTTCCAGTTTGGTCAACACTAATTTTTCTCAAGATGGAAGTTCATTCAATTCAAAGTAATAGTAACTTCACAATTCCATCCATCTCTAGACCTGTCAAAATCCTATTAAACACATTTCAAGATATTTCAATGAGATGTAATTCAGATAACTGCATTTTAGAGTTTCGAGGCCAAGCGAAAACATTGGATCACACAGTCTCAGGAGGCATCAGTGTAAGAACAGAAGGCTGGATTTAAGCCTCCAGTTTAAGACACTAACCCACCCATCCCCACTTGGTAAGTCAAGACATAGCTCTGAGAAAATAACTTTTGGTGTAAGCCATCTGTTTCTCTACCTTCCTCTGTCACTCTCTACTTCCAAATGAACAATGCCTTCTTAATTTCAACCATGCACGCTCCTGCCGTGTCACAAAAAAACCTAATGGTGGGAAGCTGATTCCTGTAATTGCATGGCTGCGGTGTGTTCATGTGGTCCCGACATTACAGAGCCCACAAGGACATTGATGAGGTTTTCAATTCAGGAATTCAATTGAGGCACTTTGCCTTTCATCAAAGTAAATAAACATCCCATTGATGTCATATTCTTTGAATGCCCAATACAACTGTATGTTTGCAACAGAAACCTATCTAATATATCAGGGCAGCATAACCACTAACCGGAGTAAAAAATAAATAAATAAATAAAAAAAACTCAGACTTTTTTTGGCTGTTTTCAGTTTTCTGAGTTAAACTTGTTTACAACAAATGACAGTAAAATCACAATCCACTAATAGAGAACAAGGAAATAAATGTTCTTCCATGTGCAGGTATAAGCCAGGGTGTACTCTTACTCTTTAATCTTGTTGGTTTAGGTTTTACTTTATATCCTGCAACAATTCATTATTAAAGTAAACTCAGTAATCCATTTCTAAACACAACAAGGAAAAATAATATGCAGTCCACCAAATTTCAAAGATTCATTTCCAATTTTAGTCTTCGGGCAAATGATAGCAGTGCCGTAGAGCCAGCAGGATGATGTCTCAATGTTAAGGGCACCCTGGGTGTACATATTACTGTAGAAAAAAAAAAACTCTCTTGGCAAATGTGAACCACATGTTGGCTCCATATGAAAGCAATAAACAGCTTCTGGCCCAATGTCCCCAATTCCAGCCAACATACAGGGCAAGCGTAGATAATAGCAATCATGACTGCCCCAAACGCATTTATTGCATTTAATTATTTAGTGTGGTTCTTTCAACCCCCTAAGGTTGTAAGAGGCACAGTCATTTGCCATTAATCATACAGTTTGAAATCATAATCAAAGTCATGCACAACAGCTTAGCATAAACTTAGTAATATGTTGATTTTCTTTTGTCCTGTTGCTGCACCCAGCTTCTGATGAGAAACTGGAATGGATGCTAGTGTTCCACATTTACTACCACTGCGGTGGCCTACCGCAGTCCCAAAATGGACCAATTTATTTTACACTTCTCATAATAACAACGGTCAGTAACATTTGTGTGATGCACTGCTATCTTTGGCAAAGCATTATGGATAAAAACCAAGCCCAGAGCACGATAACAATCAAACATGCAGCCACACCAGCAGCAGAACACAGTCTGAACTCATTTCCAATCGTCTCCTTCGTGACTACCCTTTATTTGTGGCTGAAAATGGTACGTCACACAGACAGACAGTTGAAGTGGACAAAATCAATGAGTTTTAGTGCTGACAGCCTCAAAGGAATCACGGCAAACAGACATATAGTCTCAGACTTATAGTAGATGCATTTATGTGATAATCATTCTTCAAATGCTCTGTGTAAAATGCTCTACTTTCCAGGTCAAGTGTTAAAATATGCACTAGATTGTTCAGTTTGGTTGTCAAATGTTACAAAATGAAGCAATATTTTCAAATGTCACAAAATTGTTCTACGCAAAGTCAATTAACATGTTTCCTTGTGCTAAGTTGTAACTAAGAGGAGCAGGTCCTGAATGTGAGGAAAAATGGAAGACTGACGTATGTTAACGTGCTTAAATACAAAGAAAAAAACTGCTGGGGTCTGCTTTGTGCTGGGAACAGGCTGTTTGCTATTAAAAGACTGCAATGCTGAATGTTTTTAAGACTGAACACTGCTTGAGCTGTAGAGAGACATTAAAATAAATCAAAAACAAGTGCAAGGATTTTCATGGAAAATCTGACCAGAGTCCATTAAAGACAAATCCCTATATTGTGGCTGTGACAGAGGATGTAGGACAACTGTTAGTTCAGCAACAGACTAAACACACTTAAACACCAACTTCACATAAATACATGGGCATGAGTCTTACATAGTGAATCACACCGTGTAATTACAAGCCTGTTCATGCTAATACAGTAGCCATCTCGTGTCCTTAGAAGACACAGACTGGCTCATGCCCCGAGGATGTCCACACATTATTCACACATGGGCACACAAATCATTACTGCTACAGCTTTAACGAATAAAGAGCTCCACAGTACATTCTTGGTCGTATTTTTCTAGACACTGTGGACAATAGCACCAGACATTAACTTCAAAAACTGAAGTTTAAAATAAGAGAAAACAAAAGGAAAAGCCCTTCTTGAAAAGATGTGGCTTTATTAGACTGTCAAAAGTGATGGCCGACTAATATCAACCACAGGTCACTGGAGACTTTGTGGCCTGAGTCTAATGCAGGAAGCCTCAGTCGGACCACGGAAGGAACAGTGATTTCGGAAGAACAAGACTAGGACGGGCAACCGCAATGCCACTCACAGCACTGTGCCCAAAATTTATGTGGGTGTGTGTGTGTAAATGCGTCCAAAAAGGCATTTGTGTGTTTCTGTAGAGAGTCTGCGCCTGTGCACATCCACAATTGTGCATGTGCACGTTTGGCATGTCATCCAACATGCAGGAGGACTTAACACCTCAGCATTTGATCACTGTAGGACAGTGTGTGTGTAAGGACAGTCTCTGGTTTTGACATGCATTCTTGGTCTGTCCCCTTTGGGCATCTTCAGATCCAGATGTGAGAGTTAACCTATAGTGACTCTGGTGGCGTCTGCTGCTGGAGACCTCCAGCCGCTCACAGCGTTTTCAGTTTACAGCCGCTGAATTTGAGACCAGTGTTAAGTTTGCCGACTTGGACAACTCTGTTTTGGTAGCGTGGCGGTGTTTTTTGTTACTATTTGTGTGTGTCCCGTGAAGGATGTCAGACTATTTAATAAAGGATTCCGAAACACTGCTGCTTCTAGCTGTTTGTTTAGAGAGAAAACAAACTGAATGAGACAAAGGAAAGAGACTGTTCAATTTCCTTATCTCTGATTCTCCGTGGAAACTCTCCAATATCCTTGTGGTGTGTGTGTGTGTATGTGTGTGTGTGTGTGTGTGTGTGTGTGTGTGTGTGTGTGTGTGTGTCCTCCATCTTCTCCTGCTGAGTCTAGTCTGTGTGACCT
>JAPTHA010000005.1:4589827-4610311 GCA_029814585.1 Gymnapogon annona | reverse complement strand
TCGGGCAGAAAAACTTAAAAGTAGGAAAAAGTTACGGAGCTGCTGTAACAGGCAGCCACTAGGAGGGCGCCATCTTTTTTGGTCTAATGTTCTACAATGCATGGTCCTTTCACCATATATGTGTGTTGTTTTTTTTTTCATATACTTCTTGGACTATTTATTTTTTTCAAATTTTGAAACTTCACTTACTGATTGATCCTCTACACTACAATAACACATTTTTCATGAATTTCACAAAAGTGGGAAATTTCTGTTACGTCCTCTAATAACACACTAAGTTTGAAGCTCATTTTTGTGAGCGAATTACAAAGAGTGCATATAATTTATCCCATTTAATCTCTGACGCAGATAATTCATAGACCATGGAAACGTGCGCTTATATTTGGCCAAAGACATAGACACATAAACACTTCTGTCATTGATCACTCGTGGAAAGAATAGGTAAGACAACTAGAGCTGAGAAGTCCCTGCCGTGTCCAATTTTAGGTCGACTCCTATTTATCAGGACAGAATATCAGCTGTAGAACACATCAGTGTGTTCCTGGCGACCCTACAGGTTTCATCAGATACCCAGTCAGACTGTGTGATCAAACACTGATCAGTGAATGGGCCACCATACAGCTGGGGGACGTTCAAAGACTCACACACGGGTGAGGTATGCTGGCTGCTGCCGCTTCCCTCTCATCTAAACACCCAAACAGACACGCACATACACCCGTGACACACAAACGCCACATTCCTCCTATGATATAGTGCAGCCAAAATAAGGGGCTCAGGTGTTTCTGCCTTTGTAGTCGGTAGAAATACGGAGAAAGACACAGAAAGTGAGTGAGACAGAAAGAGAAAGGAGGCGAAAGATATGATGTTTTCCTTCTTCTACTGACGCTGAAACCCCATCTCTTTTCCATTCCCTCTTTCATTGTGTCAGTGTGTCCTTTGTGTTGTATGGACAAGGCCCCTTGACATTGAAGAGGTAATCCAGCTGATACCCGACTCCCATTGATGACGCTGTTTCCCTCAAACACACAGACGCTTACACACACACACACACCTCCACGACCCTCTTCGCTCTGCTTCTCTTACACGCTAGACTCTCTTTCTCAATTTCTCCCTTTCTTCTTTGTTCTTGAGCTTCAGTCACCGTTATGCCACCTCACCGCAGATACACAGGTCACACCACTGAACAAGTGTCAGAAAACACTGACATCACTGTCTGGAAGAGTCAAAGCAGACGGGAACAGTAGGAGGACGCGAATGAAATTTAATGTCCTTCCCTGTCTAGGTGAGAACGAAAGCAAAAATAAACTCTGAGTCCAGACCTACATATCAGCTCAAAAAAAAACCCCATTATATTTGTTTTAAAACAACTCCAAATAAGAAATCATCAGGTAACTATGGAAAATACAAGTGAAAGCCTAATTCAGCAATATGCAGCAAGATTTTGAGGCCGACTCCAAAACTTGTACTTGTTTTTCTTAGTCTGCTTGTAAATGTCATTTTTTATAGTTATCATTGTCAAATGTATGTGTTGTATGTGTTTTCACTGTGCAATCATGCCACTATGTGTTGTTTTTGTGTTGCCTATCTTGATCAGGACTCCCTTGCAAGACAGGTTTTTAATCTCAACGCTATATTTCCTGGTTAAATACAAAAATATACATATTAAAAATTCTAATTAGGCTTCCTCCACACATTATGGTATTCAATGTCTCCTTCGCATTCCCAACTGGTCTAGACAGTGAAGCATTTACCATTTTGCTTTTCGCACCACTTAATAAGACACGACATATCGTGGTCACTCTGCTGCCTCCTCTTTCAGATCAGCTGTGTGTCATGAGTGTAAAGTTTCTCTTATCGTGCCACAGGACAAACTCATGCTAAGTGGCCTTCAATAAACACGTTGTGTCTTTAATAACACGCACAGGGACAGACACCCCTCTGTTTTACTTCCTCTTACCCGTGATTAACTGCCACCTTACGTCTTTTCACCCCCGTCATATTCCTCTTTTCTCTCATCCCTCCAATCTAACCTCTCAACAATTTACATCCAGAGGTTGAGCAGCAGCTGGACAATAAAAGCCGCCTAAAAGGACACACTCCCACTTTGTTTACGTTATCCAGCTCGGAGCAGCAATGAAACAGAACAGTAAAGAGGCCCATTGTGTTGCTCGCTGGCCAGGTTAGTGCGTCCACATTTATCTCTGCCTGTTACCATCAAAACGACTTTAGGACATTCTGGAGCAGCCGTCGTGTGTGTTTGTGTGTGTCCACGGGAGGATGTATCTAAGAGACCTGGGTCTAGGGGCTTTTAAAACACCGCTCAATGACACAGCTTCTCCAAACAAGCTGTTAGAAGGATCAGATTAGACATTAAGAGAGGGAACATGCCCGAGATCCAGGATGAAAGAGATTCCTGCAGCTGAGAGGTAACACTGTCCCATTACACACACAGAAGACACTCAATCTGCTGCAGATACATCCAGACCAGTGCTGTGGAGAATGATGAACACGACCTGAGATCTGATGTACTTTAACCTTCCACACAAATGGAACATGTTTTTTTTCTATGTTCCTCTGTACTTCTGGTATCTTGTGGTGCTGTCACACTGTGCAGAGAAACTCACAGAAATTCTACTCACAATCACTAAGAAATGTATTGATAGAAAATGGAAATCAGATGCCAACCTTCCAACCAAGTTGTGGTTAGAAGAAGTCAACAGTTGTGTGAACCTCATGAAAATAACCTACTGCATGCAGAAAAAAAGAAGGATGTTTTAGAAGATATAGCAACCATTTTTAAACTACATGGAAGATCTACCAGTGCACCACATTGGTTCAGCTCCCTTATACCAGGTCAGGGCTTGTAGGACTTAAGAGGTGTGTGGTTACATACGCAGGTCACATATGTCTCTCTGTGATTTATGAGGTTCACTTATTTTTGTGTCTTTTTATTTCTCTTTGGGGTTTTATTTGTTTGTTGTTTTTTTTGGTGTTTTGTCTGTTGTCTGTGATCCTGCCAATGTGGGTTTTGTGTGCTGTCTTGTAGTGTATGAATGTAACTGTAATATTGTCAAATGAAAAATCTCAATAAGATATTAAAAAATAATATTGTAAGCAATATTATAATAATAATTAATAATAATATTATATTTATTAGAATAATAGTATAATAATAATAATATTAATAATAATTAATTAATTAATTAATTATTAATGATATTATAAGCGATTGTAACAGAACTATAGTATTGTCTGACTTCTTGAAATGTACCGTTTGGTGCAAGTCTGTGTAGTTTTGTATTACTATTATTATTTTGTAATTGAATATATCTTTATGCATATATATATACATATACATTTATCCTGTCGCTACCTGAACTGTAGATTTTTCCTGCTGTGGCATCAATAAAGTCTAATCTAATCTGATCTTAAATATCAGATCTTGTCACTGAACAAAAATGACAGTACTTTCTCAAGGATCATACATCTGTTTTAAAAGGCCCGTTTATCAGTGTAATGAGAAAAAAAAAATAGCGGTTCCAAATGGGGTTTGTAGCATTAATGTGAGTATTGAGTTTATTTCAGTACTTTTACAGTGAAACTTTGATACCTATCCACCTGAACATATTGCTTATTAACAAAATATTACAAAAAACAACAAGAACATGCAATTTTGTTTATTCCATCTACATTTCATTATTCCTGTCACAATGACATTGTGCCAATATGATAATAATGTTGGTCCAAAATGTTGCAAAACCAGTCTTTGTAATTGAATAAAAACTACAGTCACATCACAGAGACAGGGGAGGAAATCATCTAATAATAATAACTTGCCTCTGGTTCATAATTAAAAAAGGTGAAAAAAACATATAATTCAGATAGTTTATCATAACTCCACCTCAAAATAGAATTTGCCAGATTACAAAGCCCAGAACACTAAACTGTTAAATAAATTAAAGTTAGAGAAATATGAATCAACAGACACACATGTGGCTTCATGTAACTGGGAGAAGTTGTTGGCCAACACCCTTTAGAAAAACAACTAGCGGTGAACCATTTGTGATAGATAAAATGACCTGTGTCTGAGGTGTTTACATGTTGATGGTGTGGACGGAGGTAACAGAGGGGCTGAGTAAGAGGAGGTAATAGTTCTCAGATGGCAGAACTCTCATAGATACTGTATGTAGATGACAAAATAAATGCTCATCTATTGTCCTTGACTAGTCAAATATAGGTGCACATGTTTGATGCCAGAACATTAAAATACTTCCAGTGATACAACAATCAGGTTGGTTAACTGACTGCACTGGATTGGTCTTTATTATTTTTATTACATTTAAGTGGTTCATAAAATTCAATTGGGTCAGTAGATACCAGTAAATTTTAATGGACTGAAAATGAAGATATGTAGATTAGTAAAATATTTGAACTCTATTTTCCCCCAGAATCATATCCACCCAGGCCCAATATGAACCCAGCTGACAAGGAAGCTATATCAGATATAGTATATTATAATATATAAATTATGTAACATATTCTATTTGTAAAGGCTGCACAGCCACAACACTGCCACATCCAAGGCACTCAAGCACAGACCACAGATCGAATGCCCTTAAAAACTTTGTTTAAAATAATTTGCAGCCATTTTTTTCTGTTCAAGTATGAATATAATGAGCAGTAATGTAGTTTAATGAAGCATTGCTGAAGGTTACAAGGGCAGATTCTTCCAGTTTGGGACTCCAGAGAAATAGTTTGAATAACGTCTCTCCCACTGGGAGCACCGGGTGTATTTGTCCATAGATACTGTACATTCATGTCAGAGTAGCAGATACAACATGAAGACATGTCAAACAGACGTGGATGGGATGTGAATGCCTGTTGGTGAAGTTTGAACTCACTGCACAGCCACATCCTCTAGTCTCACATACCTCAAACCTCCCAAACCTCTCCAATCGCACAATTGTCTCATCTGCATGTCTTTCAACAGGGACTACCTCATGTACACATGGCTGTGTGTGCACTCCTTCCTTCACTTTCACATACAGAACATTATCTCAGAGGATCGTAGAGGCTGATCGCTGTAGGACTTCAGGACCTAGAAACACACCCTCAGGCCAGATAAAGTGAAACATAGGTATCAAAAATGAAAGTTTAACCCAGAATTTCTCAAATAGGCCTTAATTACAAAGACACACTTCAAGCCATGAAAAACACCCCTGATTCAACAGCAGATCCCTGGTCAGTGTTGGAGTGAAGCACAATAAAACTCATAAAATCGCTCTATTCCCCAAGAAATATTATGCTGAGCAGAAAAAAATAAATGACAAGTGACATGAGTACAACAAAAAGATTTAAAGGTAATGAATGAAGCTGTTGTTCCACATGTCAATAGCGTTACTCAGGTGTTAAACTGTTCAGAGTCTCTTAAACCCCGGTTGCTCACGGTACCGGGCTAATGATCAAATATTAGGACTTAATCCAAACAACCACTTAGCACACACTGTATCTGAGACGAGCGGGTGTCAAGAATAAATGAACAAAACAGAGCAATGTGACAACCGAAGCTAACACTAAACAGATCCAACAGAACAAGAGTTTATCTACCAATAAAACTGGACGGAAACAGAGGAAAAAATAAAGGTTGCACTGCGACGCAATGATTACGAGAACTACTTAACTTTGATATTTCCCGATCATGACCTTGTTTCGTATGAATGAAACTCCCACTATTAGTGAACCCACTGATCTGTGTTTCATTAAAATGATTCCGACTGAAAAGAAATGACCCGGAGTATTAAAAAGTTTTAAGTTTATCCAAGTTGGTAAGTTACTCCATGGCAGAAAAAAACTTCCAAGGAAGTAAGAATTTCTAGCATTGTGCCCTAAATAAATTCAGCGACAGTAATATTACAAATGAACATTAACATAGTATATCCCATTTTGACAGTGAACAAAACAAAAACATTTGTTATAGCAACACTTGAGCATCACACTGTTGGAGTAGTTTATCACAACACTCATTCAATGTACCGCTTCTTGATGGAAAGGTTTGGTTGATTTTTTAAAACAAAGAAATCGGGCAGTTAAAAAAATAAATAATAGTGCTGGGTTGGACCCCTTGTAGCCCTCAGATGTTGTGATGATTGTTCTTAATGAGATGTTAGCATCATATGCTGTAACTGCTATAGATTTTTCAGCTGCTCAGACATGATGTAAATCTCTCATTCCATCCAATTCCAAAAGTGCCCTATTTCATGGACATCCAGTGACTGTGGCCATTTCACTGCACTGAACTCATTGTCAATTCAAGGAAGTACTTTGAGATAATCGGTTTTTTTTTGGTTTTTTTTGACGTAACAACCACACCATTTTTAATGTCACTTAAATCCCATTTCTTACCCATTCAGATTTTTATTTTTATCAAGTTCAGCAGATCATCTTGACCTTGTCCACACGTATGCCTTAAAACAGGGGTGTCAAACTCATTTTAGTTGAGGGGCCAATTTCAGCTCAGTCTGAAGTGGACGGGGCTAGTACAACAATAACAGAATTACACACAGTATCAATAATGTGAACTCCAAACTTTTCCTATATGATCAAAATATTTATATTTTATATTTAATATTTATATCTATAAAATGTCCTTTAAACAACATTAACAACTTCAAAATGTTTTAGAAAAAAAAGTATAATTTGAACAATATTATACCTCGGTTTATCATTTATACATGTACATTACAGATCACAGTCAATCTACAAATTGGTATTAGGTTATAATGGTAATATTTGTCCTAGTCTGTACGTGGAACCTGTAATTTTTGCATTTCACAAATTCATCCCACGGGCCGATTGGAACCTTTTCAGGCCGCATTTGGCCCCCAGGCCGCATGTTTGACACCCCTGCCTTAAAAGCTCTATTAGCCTATTCGATATTTGTCTTAACAAGTGTTTGAAACGTTGTACCTGACCATGCACAAATAGAAAAAAAACCGAGAAGAGTGGAAAATGAAAGGAAAAACTCAAATCAAGTGTCATATTAAGATGTTGGGGCTCCGTGTGATGCGGGGACTGCTTTAGTGCACTTGTGGATGAATAGGACAGCATTCAGCCAAGATATATTCCTGTATTTGATGCTGCTGGTGGAGGGCAAAGTTATCCATCAATGTTTAATTGGGTAGAGATCTGGGGACTGTGAAGGCTGTAGCGTATGATTCATATAATGATCAGCAAACCATTAAGGGGGTCATTGTGTATGGACGGAGGCACTGTCATCTCAGGAAAGACACCAACATCCCACGTTTCCCTTGGTCTAGCGCCCCCGTGTTTGGCCACAGATTAAACAGTGGGTACAAATATTTCACAGCTACCACAGTCTGTTAACACATTAACCAATTACACTGAAAGCGGGGTTTGATTACTAACAGGAAACTGGGAAATTGCTCCAGATGCTGCAGGCGGTCAAACAGCACCACATTTATGATGTATAAATTTGTTTGTGGTGATTGAAAATGTACCCGTGCCACAACAACACATCAAATGAAGGGCTATTATTAAAACTCTCTCTGCGAAATGTCTGGTAAGAAAAGCCTCAAAAATAGTGGATATTGGACATTTTTGGAAATGAGCATTTATAATTCTACTCGTTTAATTGAAATGATGCATTAATGTTTGCCTGTACGGCCGCTCGTCATCAAACAGAGAGCAACACACTCCCTGTAAATAATTAACTGCCTTGGAATCGCATGCAAGAGCAGGCAAAACAAACTGTTTGGAGGGAGGAGAGACTTTCCCGGTCGAAGGGAGGATGGAGGTTTATTGTCATTGGAACATGCTGGTTATCCTTCAGCGCTCTGGATAAATACTGGCACGGTGACAATAGAGCAGCTTGAGCTGAGAGGCTGTCACCTCCACACTTATCAGACTGTGGATCTACACGGAGCAGATCCCACTCATCCCGCTCATGCACACACAAACCATACACCCCAGAGACCCACATGACTTCCACCGGAACACGAAACCCTTTCAAGGCTTATATGGTTATTATTAGGAGCATCATTCTGCAGAAAGAACCTTAGACAAAAGAGATCAACTTGGACAAATTGGACAAAACACATCATATATCTGCAGGGAATATTAACAGAGGAAGTTTTAATATCATTCAAATAATCGCAATAATTTAAACTTTTTTTTTTTGGGTCCAAAGAATTGTTTAGCAAGATCCACAGCAGTCATCTTTTTTCATGCAGTCTCAAATTACACTGCATGGGATTATTCAGATGCAAGCAAGTGGAGATGGCTGGAAATTCAAGCTTCTTTTCATTACAACAGATCCTAAGGGTTCATTAGATGTTTGATCTTGACCCAACAAAGCAAAAATTAGCAAATGCATTTTAATGACGAAATTAAACGGAACACATTATTGAAGTAAGGAGCATAGTTTTACTCAGAAGAATGTAATGAGTGTTTTCAGAAAATCACTTCCTTGAACTGGGACATCTAGATTGGTTGGTCGTGGAAGACACACGCACACACACATACAGATAATGCTGTTGATAGTCATTTCTCATCCCCTTTGATAGGGTCACTATCACTGCATCGTGCCTGGGCTGAAGGAGTGACAGCTCTACTCAGATCTCCCGCAGCCTGACCGTAGATAACAACCCGTCTGAGTGCTACTTGTTACAGGATGAAGCCACCCTCATCGCACACACATGCAATCCCCGCCTTCATAAATCTATCTAGTGTCCAATCTGCTTCTTCTCTGCAGGCACCACTCCCGCTCTAAGTACCTCCAGTTCGCTCTCTGATGATGAATAGCAATCAAGTGCTGCTTGTAGGTGAAAATGTCACACAAACTCATATTTACATTTCAGTCATTATCACAGCCCTCATGACAGATGCATGTGATCCCATTATAATGCACAGGACAGGAGGGCACGGAGTGGGGCCCCTCCTTTTTTAAAAACTGTTCTTAAAGCAATGCTGTTGTTTTTATATAAAGATTCATATTATGATAAAAGACGTTGCATGACACTAGATGCAGGATGGTGGACAGTAATTACTTCCCAGCTGTGTTTAAATGCCTCATTTGTGCGAGTATCCTGCAGTATCTCTCAGAACCATGTGTGTGAGTTAAACCTTTATCATAACCTCCTCAGCTGTGTTTAATTTTCATTTCAGTGTGATAACAATTTGGAAACGGCCACATGGTACTTTTACAGTGATTCCTCCACACGACTTCTTCTCCTTGAAACATTTATTTGGCCTTGCTGGAAAGTTTTATACATTTCTATATACAGCCGCACAAGTAGCTCCAGGTCAGCGGTGCTTTGAAACAAATGCTAACATCAGCATAAAGATTCAAAGCAGGTATAATGATTTCCATGTTTACACTGTTTTCATGTTAGTGCAGTGCAGATGGGTGACATCACTTTTTTTTGGAGGAATGTGAAATAAAGCAAAGTACAGGACACGCTCACACTGGTCTCAGTCAGGATATCACGCACAAGCAGTGAATGAAAATAACAGCTATCAGGTTTATTGACAATCCTGTCATCACCATATGGCTCTTAGCACTTAAAGTGGTCTGTGTTTTGTTTTTTAATGATCTGCGTCAGACAGAAAATGTGTTCAATCTTGTGTACTTTACATCGTAAATAATTAATCTCCTGTCTCAGGATCTGCTATCTCTACCAATTCCAAAAGTCAGAACTGAACCAGGAAAGAAAGCTTTAAAGTGTTCTGCTCCCACTGCCTGGAACAACCTACAGAAGATGAAACGGAAGGAACTGGTCAGTTTAAATACATTCAAACTCATTTTCAATGAATGAGAAGAGGATAAATCTGGGTGGACGTGTTTTAATAACGGACTAAATATGGTTCTGCTTTGAGATACTTTCAAGGAACATTATTGTAAACCCTAATGTTTCAAAACAATGGCGGAATTTTATACTTGTGTTCTTATTTTAGTGTTTAATGTATAATTGTAGAGGTTACATTAATTTATTCCCCACACGGGGAAATTACAAGATCACAGCAGCGAAACATAAAGAGTAGAAAAACATTATGAGATAAGATCCCCAGAGATGATAATGAGGGACCTCGGATGTGTCATCTGGAGCTGAGAGACGGTGGTGTGAATGTCCTCGCAGGCTGCTGTAGTGTCGGCCGAGGCGGGATATAAACAGTTAACGTTAACTGCTAACAGTTGAACTTCTTTGGTCCAACGCTGCTCTTTCACAGAGGTCTGTTACACCATCTCTCATTCACATACATCACCAGTCCCCCCCCCCCCCCATCTCCTCTACCACTCTCCCTCGTGCTGACTAAAGATGACTTTTATTGTGGTATTTAAGAAATTTTTAGTGTGGATGCATCATATCAAATCAGATCTCAAAGAGTCAATGTCAGAACTGCTTTTTATGCTTTCTTTCAATCCTTGGGAAGACGTTACCATTTGTGCATTTTCTTGTACGTGAAGCTTGGGTTGGGTCAGTGTTGTGATGGACATGTGTCAACTTCAGCTGACGGATTTATAATCCCACAGTGATTAAGCAGAAGAAAAACAATTAAGTGACCTGAAACCTGCTTATAAACATCAGATTACTCTCTTCGTTGACGGCGACCAAAACTACAACCTGGGTTGGTTAGTATCACATAACCAGCACCAACACAAACATCAGGCATGTATCAATCCCACACACTGAACTTTCAACTCCTGACACTTAGGGTTTAATGTTAGCCTGTTGAAGTGCAAACAGCTCCAGCCCCCACCCATTTCTATGATCTACCCAAAATGTGGGGGTTGGTCCATAAGTCATTACTTGTGGTTTATCTGTGGTTTAATAACATTACAGTTGTACAGAACTGAACATGGCCTTGTGGTTACTATATACTGTATATATAACACAGTATAACTATATACAGTATAACTACATAATTCTATATAGCATTTTAAGGAACATTTACTCATACTTATAGAGAAATATATTTTAGCACCAAAACATGGTGGACGCTAAGAGGGCATACAATCTATAAGTACCCTGATGAGACAAAGGGAAAACATTCCCTGGTGTAGATTAATCTGGAATTAATCCACAGCTGGATACCCCCCACCCCCACCCCAACATAGCTGATGTTTAGTGCTGATCAGATTATCACATAATTGGTTTTGTAAAGTTACCATCAGCACTGTGACAGACCTCAGGGAAACCCTTCCACATTAACATATCTGCCAGAGCAACTTAAAGAGTTGTTCAGGGAAGAAATGACACTTTGAGGCATCCTCTAGTGTAAATACAGGTTTATTAGGGATGAGAATGTTCCATGATAAACAAGAGAGGAAAAACATTCACAGTACGCTTCATCTCTTAACAGGGTGCACTGAAACATTTCACACCTTCAAAATGTCATTGAACCTCTGCACAAATAGGGTGTTTTTCCTTTACAAAAATACTCCAAAGCGAGTAGGGGGTGGGGAGGGGGGTGGTTGCAATTTTATCAACATGATTATCCATTTCCCTTTATCCCTCCAAAAACAAGCCACAAGGTGCACATACTAAACTGAGCTCTCAAACTAATAGTGTTCTGCTTGTGTAAGATGAAGTGTGGCGGTTACCCCTAGAATCCACCAACAGAATCTGCAGCTCTGGAGCAATAATGAACACAAAAATGTGAAGAAGCGAGACAGAGTCTGACAATTCCAAATGTGAAAAGGACACAAAATCAAAGCTGACTGGTCAGCTTAAGGACACGTGAGAATGTACAGGTTACATTAAAGGCATGTGGAGGTACAATGACTGGTCTGTTCCATATGATATCCTGTGTTCCGGTGAAGGAAGTGTTCTCTAGAAAACTATGGGGTGGGGTTTATGGAGAGGTAGGACAGTTGACATGGCCAATGTTATCAGGTTCCCAGGATTAACATGTGACATAGATCAGCCGGCCTTTCTCAAATAAAACTTTTGTATGGTCCAGTCTTTGTTGAACTGGAGGTTTTGTAGCAGTGACCACATTATTTCTATTGGTGCCATTTGTTTTATCTGGACTAAGTTTGGATGAATAATTTGGCACAAATTAATGTGAATTCATCACTGGATTCAGTGAATGAAGGCAGATACATGGGATATCAAACCATGAATAATAAATGTTGAATGACTTATGGATTCTGAAATGTGGCAACAAAATTAAATCAAATAGCTGCACTGATGTTTTAGACTAGTGACATTAGGGGCTAACATCTGGCCCATTATAAATAGTGATCCTTCATTTCCCCGTAGAGTACTAATGAGGAGACGCAGTGGAGTGGATGAGGGCAAAACTGAGCCTTGTTCGCTTAAGTAGTTCTTTACGGTCAAGGCCAAAGGCGCGTTTCACATGCACCGTAAGGTGTGAACCACACAGGACGATAGGACACACGCAGCTCAAAAACATCATAAAATCCATTCAGCTTCATCAATGCTGCAAAAATGTTGTTACTGTCTTTACGTGCTGCACGAGGCAGCTGCACTTCAAGGTCAGACACATTTGGTTTATTGCATTAAATACTCCAGAGACAACATCTGAATCAATTTGGTTTTTGTTTTTGATCTGTGTTATTCCTACACAAAGAGGTGTAGGTGAAGATCAGAAGACACAGAAGTAAAAAGAAAAATAGCAGACAGCATGAGTTGGTTTCATCAATTGTGACTATGGCTTCTAAAACAGATCACGTGGCCATTATCTGGGATACCAAGGGCCAATACAAAACTCTCTCAATACGGTATAAAACTGGAACTGAATGAATTTTACAAAAATGATGCACTGATCTGCTTTTTTTGTTTTTACTGGTAAAGAAAATCAAGGTACTTCGGGGAGGAGAGCACACCTTATGTGATGTTAAGCAGAGATAAGAAGCAACACCAAACTACCTCACTCAGAAAAAAATACCCATTAGAAATAAAACAGGAGGAAACTCATTACACTTGGAAAAATAGAGGTGCTTTTGTCTCTTATGCCTCATCCTCCGATGGTTCACCTTTACATCTTTTACTCCACATTCATTACATTTCATCTAACCTTCCTTTAATCTATTGACTATTAACAGTGGAATTTAATCTTAACACATCTACATTTCTGATTACTGTTCTTTTTTCCCCACTCCATTTTTTAAAACATTAATACAGGCCTCTAAAATGAAGAGGACACCTTGAAAGTTGTTATGCAGATAACAAAAACCACATGCACATGGTAGAGGAGCCCATCCCTTAACATCTACAAATGAAAGAAAAGACCAACTGAACCCGAGGTGCATGATGGCATGTTGTGATGGTAGGAGCATTAGAATCTACATTGCTTGGCTCTTACTTTGCTCTATAGCCTTAAAATTTACAACATACTTGTATTTCTGTGTCTCTTATTTATAGATGTTGGGAGGGGTTTGACATAAACCTTTCATCATCATGATGATCATTGTTCAATTTCTTTAACGAAAATTTCACAGAGATCATCTTTGCTGCTGACGTACTTTTGGAAAAACGGTGCCTCATCATACTCTACCTTCCCCACTTCCCTTGTGCTTTCAGTGGGGATCTGTGCTGGGAGCGCAGCTGCTTTACTGGTTCATGGACTCGCGGACCTTGGCTTGCAGGGCATCACAAGTCTTCTTGGCGTCTCCTAGCAACATCGCCGTGTTGGGTTTGTAGAAGATGGGGTTGTCGACAGCTGCGTATCCCACACCCAGGGAACGTTTCATCACAACCACCTGATGGGAGAAGATCCAGTTACACAGGAAGACCAAACCCGCGC
The DNA here is from genome assembly GCA_029814585.1 of Gymnapogon annona. Taxonomy (NCBI): domain Eukaryota; kingdom Metazoa; phylum Chordata; class Actinopteri; order Kurtiformes; family Apogonidae; genus Gymnapogon; species Gymnapogon annona. The sequence continues at coordinate 4,596,523 of JAPTHA010000005.1, read as the reverse complement.
ACATTAACCTCCAATTAGATAAAAGGGAACCGGGTCTACTGATGTTAACGTGGCGTTTCTAAAGGATGCAAAACCTCCACACTAGGTTTTCAGAATAACAATACTTTCATTAAAAAGAAAGTTCTCCTCTTACTTTCATTGTTATTGGTTGCAGGAATAAACTGACTGTCCTAAAAATACATCATACATTTTTAACAGTATCGATTTTTCCCAAAGTAGTTGTTGCACAACGTCATGTGGTCCTATACGTCAATATATGAACACCCACAGAAGTGTAGGCAGAACATGATTTTAGGCCATTTGCGTGTAAAGTGCACGTTTCAACTACAGTGTGCATCTATGTATGTGCACCTGAGCCTGTGTGTGTCCATGAATGTGCGGTTAGGTAGTATGCACTCTTTTGATTTCCCCAGGGAAAACTGCATGGAAACTAGTGGGAGCTCTGTATAAATCCCAGATCTCGAAGCGGTGCCAGTGAGATGCTCCGAATGCCGTCATTCCACAGCGACACAGTCACTGCTAATAGGATCAGGATGGGACTGCACCTGGAACGGCAACATTCTGTCTGTGTGTGAGCTGTAGTAGATGTGTGTGTGCGCATCAGGGTGACCACGTTTGGGTTTAGTGTGTTTCCAAATTGAGGCCCCTCTATGGGCGTGGACGCGTATCCTCCATTCCTCTTTATCTTTTCGAGCTTCAGGGCAATCTCATTATCACACACGCATGTACCAGATGTCTTACCTGCTTAGACTTCCAGACCTCCAGCACAGGCATGCCAGCAATAATGGAGTTAGGGTCTTCCTGAGCGGCAGAGTTCACCGTGTCATTAGCACCAATCACCAGAACCAGGTCAGTGTCTGAGTGGACACACAAAGCAGGGGATTTAAAATAAAGAAACACATACATTTGTTGCAGCTTTAATGTCAGTATGACCATAAACATTATCAAAGTCAGCAGGCGTAAAAATATATAATGGGTTAAAAATAATCATAAGGCTCTGCAAATAAAATGGGAAATGAAAGTATGTGCACAAAACTAAGTAAGAGAAAATGTCTTTAGCTTTGAACTTTGTCAGCTGACGTTATTTCTAACAATAGTCTAATATTTGTTGTGGTAATGAAACCCATCTATCACTCGTTTAACAGGGCATGTTTTTCATGCATATCTGGGGGGTGAGACTGCTGATCTTTGTGTCTGGCAGTGTAAAAAGGATTGCACCACAGCTCGTGAAGGTTCAACATTGTAAATGCAGCATTTACTCATGGAATTGACTTTGCAAACCGTAGTAGAAGTGTCCAGAATGTACAGCAAATGGATGAGTAAAATGATCCCTGACAGTGTTTGACTGTTTAAGATGATACTACTGTTCCACTGTTGACATTTCACTGTTACAGATGTTTAAAGGCAAGCTCATTTTACCATAATCTCCCATCTATAAGCCACTACTTTTGTCTCACCCTTTGAACCCTGCTGAGTTAACAATGATGTGCTAATAACAAAGGCAATCTATGTAGCTGTTGAAGATGGAAATGATCAAGCTAGGCATCAATGAATCAATGGTGAGATGTCAAACCTTTTATGTGGGTGTGACTTATACTCAGGTGCACTCAAAATAGTCCAGAAAGTATGGCCACTGCTTTATATAGAGCAGAGGATCAGAATACATTGGTGGTGTCACTGAACGGTGAGAACAATGTGAAAATAAAATATTGAAACAAAGTAAAACTACCTCAAATGTACACTACTCGATTTTAAAGATTAAGTATATTGGGTCAGATCAACAAGTAGTTATACACTCACCACTGAAGTCCTCATTAATCTCGTCCATCTCCAGGACAATGTCATATGGGACACCGGCTTCAGCCAATAGTACGTTGAGCTGACCGGGCATACGGCCAGCCACAGGGTGAATACCAAACCTGCAAGAGTATGATGTCAAGAGATGTCAGCCAGTCTTTAAACTACTGCTTAAACAAAGCAGTAGGGTCCTGCAGGTCTGTAGAACACTCAGAGAAATGATAAGGTGCAAAAAAATCAGTTGTAGGACATGGAATGGGACAGTGGCACAAGTAAATCAATGAAAATATATGTCTGACCCAGAAGGAGATACGCCAAGATGGAGAGGTTGGACTTGTAGAGTTGAAAGGAATTTGTTTACTGTCTGATTTCAACACAACACATAGCTCAACCATGTATTGTTTGTTGAATGAGCGTGCACATGTGTGTGAATGGTTATACAGAACTCTCTAACTCAATTAGCCATGTCATGTAATCAGTGTAGGAAATTAACACCAGCCACTGAATTCGGGAAGTCGGCTCTCTACAACTATCCATTTGAAGATTTGTTTTGTGTTTGTTAGCTCGTTTTAGGGGGCTACGGAATACAGATGGTGGCAGTGTGTCATGTGTCACAAATTGTAGTCTACATATATAGGACAAAACCATGCTGATATGCAGAATACAACAGGGAGGGATTAAATCTAAGTACTAAGAGTAAATAAACATGCGAGAAATAGGTAACAGCATTTCAATTCAATGTAGGAAAGAGAAAAACAAGAAAGAAAAAAGAGGTCTGGGTGAAATGGGTTTTTCCTCTTTTTCTGTGACCACCCACTTTCCTCTAATCAAGTACAAATGCTCTAAGTAGCAGCAGCTGCAACAGCCAGGATCAAACGACTGAGGCAGGACAATTACACAAGCTTCCGCTCTACCTTGCCCTTCCTCTCCTCTCTATTTCCCTTTTCCCATTCCTTCTTTACACACAGGTCTCCTCTTATCTGTCCCGACCTAAATGCCCTGGATGGTAGTTTTGAAGTACAGACTCATTCCTCTCCTTAATCAACATTCATCTTTCATTATTGCCTTTATTTGCTCAATTCTCCTGTTACCTGACTTTCTTGCCAGCTTCTTTCAGCATCTTCACCAGCTCAGCGATGGGGTACTGGGCCTTAGCAGCGCAGAGTCCATAACCTGTAAGAAGCACAAACGATAAAAAGGTGTGATGGCATGTTAGCATAATAACAGAATAAAGAAAAATGATAAATTTAGGAAGAAATAAACTGACAAATTTAAAATAAATACACTACATAAGTGAATATTCTCTGGGATTGTTGAAATGATTTACGTTTCTGACTATTTATCGTCTCAGAAAATCCTAGTATTTCCCGTTTTGTACAACTACTTTAATGCTGGGGCAGAGGGGTCCGTGAGTGTCCTGGCTCTGTAATATTTTTAACTGCAATAGCCCAACATGCTGTTGCAAAATAATGCATTTTTCATGTGATATGATTTGGCCACAGTAAACACATACATACTACATGGTTGAAGTCTCATAAGTCTCAAACACAAATGATTGTAGAAACCATTACTCCACTGGACAACTCATTAAAAGTTCATAAATACCAATGATTTATGGATCAAGTGAATGCCATGGCGTCAGTTAATGAGCAGTATCCTTTTAGATTGAGATAAGTCATTTCTATACCACATTAAGTAAACATTACGAGGCTTATGTGCAGTGATATAGGATCTGTATTCAACAAATGTCCGACATTAGATTTGACGGAGTACAAATCTGTACACTCAGGTACAAGTCATATGGTCACTTTTCATTTTGTAGTCTTTATCTCTCTATGAGACATGTATCTGAAAAACATTCAGGACTTGACTGAAAAAAACAGTATATTGATAACATCAGCCCAACACAGATCACAGCAGTCATTCAACAAGGAACGTGATGTCAGCCAGGCATACAAGTAACAGTACAGACACACACAGCGCTGGATGTTGTCAAAGTACTGTCACTTCATGGGGCAGGCTCTGTTTTTCTACATTCATATGCTGTCAAACATAATACCCTAATTCCCTAAGACACTTCTGTGTTTTCAGCTTCCTTCCAGGTCTCACAGGGGTTTGTTCATCATTTCAATAAGATAGGTTTTTTAAATTTGTGTTTATTTTTAACAGGACATATTTTGGGCCTTTTTTCACTTCTGTTGGAGATTGACCCTCTACATCCAGACCACAGGACTCTGACATAAGGGCAGGACTTGACAACCTCACAAATTGTTGTGGATTCTTGATAGAACATGATGGTGAGATGCAGGCCCACTGGTCCTATGTTTATTTGTAAAAGATGCTGCTTATGACAATATTCAGTCAAATTAAGGCTAATGAACAATATATATTACTAGAAGTGGGGCTTTGCATTGTTGTCTTTCTAATTAAGATTACAAACCCAAAAGGTCATGGTTTATTGTTATTTGAGGGTCATTAACTGTCTGTCTGGGCAGGAGCATTATCACAAACATCATCTAATTTGATCTAGTTTATAAATTTTGTACTTTATTTTTGTGCCAGCTGGATAGCTCAGTTGGGAAGGCACCAGCCTGGTGCAGAGGGGACCTGGGTTTGATTCCCCATATGAGTGTCTAGTGGGTTGTGTCAGGAAGGGCATCCGAAGTAAAAAACTGCTGCCAAATCAAATATGCGAATTGGATTCGCTGTGGCGACCCCGGAAGGGAAAAGCCAAAAGAAATCATTTTTGGCAAATTTTTATCTGTTTTGTGTTGTTGTCATTACTGTCTCACTTTTCCCATGTTGTTATTACATTGTTTGTCATGTCCAATATAACCCATGGTGTTCACAGGACCAGACTTCGGACATTTTTGGACTCAGTTTTGGTCGATATCTGTGAATGATAGACTGGATACAGATAGGATATCCATGTTAATATGAACAGGGCTGTAGTTTGTTTTACATTGGTTGAATTGCATTCTTGCATTTCTTGTACTTTTATTGATTTTCATTAACACTGGAGAAAAGACTGAAGCAGAAAAAGCACAAATTTGGATTTAACAGCTTTGGCAGAATCGACACAAGTGAGAAAACAAATCGTTGTAGTAAGACTAAAAATGAAAAATGCAGTTTTGTTACAAAAACATTTTAGATGCCGTGACCTTTTTTTTACCTACTGAAGAGCAAAAGATTTACAACATAACATGGAGAACAAACAGAATCAACCTTTTTAAAGTCGGGAGCCAAGCGGCTTGGTTCACTACGGAGTTGAACACAACACATGCTTATGATTTCTCATTTCATAGAGTGATGCGGGACTCCATCTTCGAGACTCAAATTGAACGCTTCCAGCCACGTACTGTTGAACCGTGGGTTCGGCAGCAGACAGGTGCTCTTGAATATTCATTGGCAGCGAGCCCTCGCAGATTCTAATCACTGTCAATATGTGTGCACTTTGCAACTGTCAACTATTCAGAAAACAAAATACTCCCTCCCTCCTGCCTCGGCTGCTTATGAAAATTTATGATGCAGGTAGAAAATGCAGAGTTCCCCCATTTATTAAACCGAGATTCGCACTAAGCTCAAACAATGCAATTGTTTTCAAATTATGTGGTGTTATGGAGAGGCTGTAGGTGTGGCTTTACGCCGCACTTAATCTGTGCAAATGCGGTTGTCGCCCACTTATCTCTCTTAAATTCTCCATTAAATTGCATAAATGCTATATGAAAAAAAAAATCCACTTGTGCAAAAAGGAAATATTTGATGCTTTTGTGACATGTATGTGTTTTTATAACGGATGTCTGTCGTAATGTGGTCGGAGTTTTACTGCTGAAAGCTAAGAGTCGTACACAAAAGACAGGAGTCAGGCTTTGATTTATTTGAACACAGTTTTACTTCCATAGTTTCTAAAAAATTCCAATTATTGAGCCCTTTGGAAATAGCATATAGTAAAAGAATTGCGCTTGTATAGCACTTTTACACACCTTCAAGGCCTGGCATTCACCCATTCACACACGATTATGCACCACGTGACCAGTCATTGACCCTTTGGTTATTAGACAACCTGCTCTAGCAGACAACATTTAGTTGGAAAATAATGTGTGTCTTTAATACCACAGCTCACTTTCAATTGTGAAAATATTTCAATAAAAGCAACTGTTTTGCTAAGCCATTGTTGCTGTATCCTCCATCTGACACCAGTGTGATTTGTTTAAAGAAATACCAAATCAACCATTCTTCCTCTTTCCAAACTTATCTCCAGTGTTGGCATAGTGCTCACCAAGTGTTGAAATAGATCCGGCTCTAAGAGACCAGGCAGGGTGTGAATGAACATGGCATTCACACGGCAGGAACACTGCCGGAAGAGGACTGAACCCAGGAGTCAGAGAATATTTCCTCTGTCAGTGAAAATGGAAGTTGTAAAACACAAAGCAGTGTGAAGTTCTGTTTGGCATTTTTTTTCCTTGACCTTTTACTATCCACTGCGTCAAGTTGGTGTGAAACCAGTAAACAAAGATGGAAATGAAACGATGTTAATTTACAGTTATATAATGGAGCTTTGTGTTTTCACTTAACTGTCAAGTGTCTGAGGAGTGTTGTGTTGGATGGCGATGAAAAATAGCAGCAGAAACGAGCATTTTTACCTTGTGTGTTTTCACACACCATCAGACGAATGAGAAAAAGAAACAAAGAGAGAAAATAAACAACATTAATTCACTGCTCAATAGAACATCAAGTTTAATCCTGGTGCATGGGTTTGTTTAACCCATGGTGATAAAGATAACAATAATAATTCTTCTTTCCCTTCAGGGGTCGCCACAGTGAATCACTTGCCTCCATCTAACCCTGTCCTCTGAATCCTCTACTCTCACACCAACTACCTTCATATCCTCTTTCACT
>JAPTHA010000005.1:4577214-4589727 GCA_029814585.1 Gymnapogon annona | reverse complement strand
CTAAGGTTTGACTATTACATCTTTAATGTTTTCGTGTGACTTGATTTTTATCATGTCAACACTCATGCATAGCGGCACACGCTAAACGGTCCAGTGGTGTTTACTAGCCTTGTCACAAGTCAGAAACTCTACAACACACATTAAAATGACATGGTTTCAAACTCAGAAAAGAGGGAAAAAAAAACTCCAGAAACATAGTTGTCTGCTGTCCAGCTCCACAATTAAATGGTTTTGTTTTTTTTCTCCCCAGTACAATTCTTTCAGTCCCTGTGCCTTAATATTCTCCCTGGAGTATGTGCTATAAGAAAAACATGTGGACTCAGACCAGGTGGAGATGGCCCAGACGAGGCCAGGAAAACAGTTATGTTTATCAGGCAGAGTTTTAACTGTTTCCACAGATGTCAATCAGGCAAAGTGACTGTGACGGCTCCAATTAAGGGGAATGGTCAAAATGGAAACAAGGGGGGTGACTAAGAACTGGGTAACAATACACATTTACTGACTGCGGGACCAGAGCAATGGATTACACTGTTGGATAGTGTGATTAGATGTGTTCTGTCAACAGGTTAGAAATATATTAACTAATGACACTGCAGATGACCCTTTAATATAATGTTGCTTTATTATAGCATCACAGTCCGAGTTATAAAGCCAACAAAAAATATTTACAAACATTTTATGCATCATTTGCACCTGCAAAGAAAGAAACCTTGCAAAAATATATGCAGCAGTCTGACCAAAGGTTATTTTAAAAAACTCGCCTTCAAAGACAAAATGTGAAAAATGTGATGTATAGTTACAGTACATTTCATTTACATTAAGGGTAGTTTCCAGAAAATTTCATAAAAAGTCATAAAAACAGTTGACAATAAATTAGATTAGATATACCTTTATTAGTCCCACTCGGGGAAATTCCAGGTTACAGCAGCACACATAACACACACAAGACACTCTGAAAATTTGAACAAGTCCTAATACTATCAAAAGTACAAATATAAATAAAGAAAATAACAGATTGTATAAAGTAAAGAACAGATTGAAGTGTCTCTAAAGTCTGTGAAGTCTGTCACTAAAGGCACTCCTCAGTGCAGTCAGTGTGTGTTTGAGGGGGTGAGAGTCTCTGACCAAAATGGAGGCCAACAAATAGGTCACTTAATAAATAATAATAAAGGATTAGATTTTGATATCGCTTTTCTTCCAGAGAACTCCAAGCACACACATGAAATGATCCATTATTCATTCACACTCACATTCTCACTATGGCGGTGGTCAAATGGTACACACACAAAACATGTGACTGCACAATCCACGACAAGGACACATTTTCACATGACAGACCAGGATTTTAAATGCCAACCCTTCGGTTATCGGACGACCCACTCTGCCGCCTGAGCAACAGCTGCCCACTTGAGTTACTACTGCACTACTTCAAACCTAAGCTTTAACAGTTCATAGTTTTTTAGCACCACTGGACAACCTTCGATACTCCTCTTTCAACATATTACAGCTCAGGCTGTCTTAGAGGAAATAAGAATTGGACCGCTTTCTTTGGACTCTTACACTAAAGGCGTGAACAGTCAGGTCATATATCTTCATTTTAAGTCTTTGGAGTTGCAGGAGGGAGGTGTGAATTTTTAAATTCTGGCATTTTGTCTTTGAGATCAGCTCCTCAAAATGTAACTGAGGAGATTCTATTATAATCAGCATCCATCCTTATTTAATGCCCATCTTTATGAGGTTTGATCCACTTTGGATTCAACTTCACAGTACAGTTCTAGTGTACTCATCTCAGGCCCGTGGTTTATTTTGTAATTCTTGGAAATTGCAGCATTTCCTATGAGCAGTCACTTTTTGTATATAGATTCTCAACTGGAAGCACCAATTTGCAGACTTGGTGTCTTTAGTCTGTGTTTACGTGTACGTGAGCACGTGAGCAAAACAACAGGTTGGAGCTGTGACTTGTTAACAACAGTCTGGAAAGGGGGAAAAAATGTCAACAGGCCACACAATGAAGATTTGGAAAAAACAATTATTTGACTGGAAGGTTCAGACGCATTTGCAGTCAGATATTTGAAATATGTGAAAATGGGAAACCATGTAGCTGGAACAGAGGTTGGATCCAACACTTTAACCCCGAAAATGGAACTACAAGCCAATTCTGAATGTTGTATTTGAATTGTCAACAAAAACTCACCATACCCTCATTCCAACTAATTTTACCTTGACCTTGCATATATGCACTGCACTGTAGAATGTCTGCCGACCACACAGAGAACTGTGTGTGTGTCTATGTGTGTGTGTGAGTGGCAGCCTTACCATGACTTGTCAATTAGCAAAACGGTGATGTAACATGGGTCAAGAAAAGGTTAAATAAACAGAACACACACTTTGCAAACGCTGAGAAAAAGAATACATAGGCAAAGTCAAAGTATCATGTTTTTCCACTCACTTTCAGGACCACTGTGTGCACGTGCGAGTACTTGTTTTTGCGTGGGAGTCTTACCTGGGGTGATGATTATGTTATGGGCCTCTTTAATCATGTCGATAGTCTGATCCACGTTGACCTCTGTGTGTGTCCCTGTGATCTCCATGGGCTTCCCTGTACCAGTGGACGATGTGCCATAGCCTCCTAGGATCACGTTAGCCAGTGATCGATTCATGGCCTGAAGAGGCAAAAAACTGATTTTTAGATTCACCTTTTGACTATTATCTGCAACATTCATGTTGTGTGTTTCATGAAATGTGTCACAGTTACTGTCCCCGTTAGGGATATTTTGTGCAAAGATCTGAAATAGGACTATTTTATGCCATAATGGTAAAGTTAGAGTCCCTCCTGGTGGAAAGAAGAAGAATAACTCTCTGATGCACTAAATCTCCAGAACCTTGTACACAGGAGATGATAATCAGTGAAGATGAGGACAAGAACATTTATGAATGTTTTCGCCATTTCTGAATTTAATGTACAGAGATAACTTGCAACACCAGTGCCTTACTGAGCTTGTTTGGAGATGTTGTTAGTCAGACTTAGTGTTCATTTTGTTTGTTGTTCTAATGTTTAATCGTTGCCAATATCAGATTTCAGTGTGAAGTTGTCACAGGCCCAAATTGAACATGCACACAAATGAGATTCACATCAGATCTTATGCAGCATGTCACAAAGTTAAGGTGGAGGTCTGTACAGTCAACATTTACTGTTTCCATCATTGGGAATGTGGATGCCATTTTCCATGTTTACATTTACCATGCATAGGCCTGTCACGATAACAAATTTGTCTGGATGAGAAATTGTTCCATAAATTATTAAAATAAATGATAATATTGCCATCTTGATACACTCATTCAACTAAGATATTAATAATAGTATAATGGGAAAACTGCGATGGCTGTGTGTTAGAGGTGAAGGTGCGTGTTTGTAGTGCTGGGTTTAGGGTGAACTCTTAGTTTAGCGAGAACTTTTTTCAAATACATGTTCATACTGGCTCATTGAAGTTCTGTGGTCGCGCTCATTTGTCTTGAATCCAAAGTGTTCCTACACGTGAGGTGTTGCTTTTGGCTTGGAAACCAATTTTATTTCCGCCAAATCTCCGCTGAGGACAGTTCCTTAGGAGTCAGTCTCCACGGATACACGAAGTAACTCATTATCCAGCGTCTTTGATAAATAAAAAACTATTGCACCTGGCAAATTTATCAAGCTCATTTATAATTATCGTGCGATTAATTGATTTATTGATTATCGCAACAGGCCTAACCAAGCGACTCCTGCCAGTGCATTAATAAAAACAGTCCACATAGCCTCAAATTTTGGTACATAGGATATCAAATTATCGTATGTGTCCAGACTTTACAGACATCCCGTATACTTAAGTAAAAGTAACAACACCGTCTGATATAACTGTATGGTGCACAACGCCAAATATTAGCAAAGAAAACTGAGCTTTCCACTATTTGTAACACTGCTGTGTACATAGCCAGTGTATGAAACTTGGTGAAAGAAATATATTGGATTTCTGCTTTGAGGGTAGCGGTACTGTTTATTTAGACTGGTCTTCCTATTAGTACATTTTAACAACGCGAAAAGAAAACACAGCAAGGTGACACAAAAAGTCAATTAAAATCCAAGTAGTTAGCGCCTTCTACAATTTCTTCAAGTTTATTTTTGGTTTGGAAGATCGCAGTGTGAGAATACCATAATAGAGTAGTTTCAAATAAATGTTTTTTTTTTTTATATAAATAGATGTTTAAATCTGTGGCTTTATACACCAAGATATTGGAACATAATATTGTTGAGTATTACATAGCCTAATTTTTACAAATGTAACAAATTTATCAGCACAATGATTTGGGTTTGCGGATGTGTTCACAAAACATCAATGCATCTACTTGTGTGTGTCCTCAATGTCCGAACGCTGATGTTTGTTTAGTTTTAAATGCGGGAATGAAAAAGAAGCTAAATTCTTTCACCCAAATTGGGTGAGTGGTGTATTTTCCACATTAAACACCTGTCAATATTTTCAGATCATGAGGTTGAGACTCAAAGCAACCAAACTATGGAGTATGTTGCTCTATAAATTGTGAGCACTCACCACACACATAATGTATGACAGAATGGCTCCAGACGATCCGATGAGAGCTCCGACTATGGTCAGCAGGTTATTGTTGAGTAGGAAGCCCTCAGCGCACAGGGCCCAACCTGAGTAACTGTTGAGAACTGTGATGACCACGGGCATGTCAGCACCTCCAATAGCTGCCGTCAAGGTTACACCCTAAAGAAAAACAGAGAAAAACACATGAGGAGTATCATTCAAAGCTGAAAGTAAATTAGCTGCTCATTGAACACCACCGTGGATGTTAGCCATGAGCAAAGAACCCTCATTAGGATGTTTTTTTTAAAAACACTAACCATTACTCTTCACAAGAGGGGAAACAACCTCTCTAGCCACAGATACATTTTTCACAATTAAATTCAGTTGCTCTTTGCCCGTCTATTATCCAAACAGCTTTTGTTAAACGAGCCAACTGCGGTGAACAAAGCAGCACCATGATCCAAGAGTATGTGATAAATTTTGTAGCCTTGCACACGTGGATATCATAGATTTTACCTAATGATATACTGAAGCGTTATTTTTAGGAAAATGTGCATGAGAAAGACCAGTGCCACTGCATTCTCACACAGACTCACAAATAATACCAGCAGATGATGCATTACTGTATAGCAGCACTTGAAAGACTTATTACTGGCCTGATGCATCGATATTTGTCTGGGACCGAGTCCAGTTGTTGATTTATGTTACAACTTTACAAGTATGTTGCCTCTTTGCGGTCTGATTGTAAATAGTACTTTGATGTTTTATCTACTACTGCTGTAAACAGCACAAGGAAAATGTGTAAAACAAGTAAAAATGTCAAAGATTACAGGCCGTTACAATCAAAACTTGATGACCTTAACTCCATTAACTAAAGAGAGCATTTAAAAAACTGCAGAACCCAAAACGCTAAAATTAAACACATACAAAATTTATCAAGGACTGTCCAGACCATTTGTCAAATCACTTTTTGACAGACTGCTATTGTGTTGTGTTTTGTTTTGACTGTCTTCGTTTAACCAGTCAAGACTGGTCAATGGATTAAAGAGACATTCATTTATTAAGGTGCTTGAGTTGTTTGTGTTGAAAAGTACAATTATTGTCCTCAATAGCCAAACAATGCGTTTTTCAAAACCATTTAATCGTAGCTTAACAAATGAAGGAGCCCAACAAAACAATCTACAAGAAGGAAGCTGGCGGTTTTACAAAGTCCAGCCTCTTTGCCTCTATGGCTGCCAGACCATTAACAGCCCTTTGCACTAATTTGACTGAAAATTATTTCTGGGCAGCTACTGTTTCCTGTGCGAGAAACTTTTTTTTTTTTTTAAATTAAATTCCTATGTAGCTGTCCTTTCTCACATATTAGATTCTAATCTGTCTCCAAGCTTGAATTTTTCTGACATTTTTATTCCTTTTCCTTTTCCTGGTGTTTATTGAAGTCCTTTTTAACAGCATTCTTACATGTTTTGTCTGTCAGCATGAAAGAACATTTCCATTACAGTATTTTAGTTCTCTTTAAGTGCCGCACCCAAATAGAAACCAGGCACCACTTACCATAACAGCAGAGAGAGCAGAGACAGACCCAAGGCAGGTGATGCCTGTGGTGTAACTGGGATCTATCATGTAAGGAATCATCCCACCGACACAGGCAGCCATGAGACTGGCGTTCAGAGCATGACGAGCAGGGAGCATCAAGGGGGCACTGTTCAGTATGCCTGTGTGTGTTCAGAGGGTAAAGGTGATAGGTACAATTAGAAAGAACACTTAAAGGCCTATTATGAGAATATTTGGAATTGAAACTTTTGGTTGTTCACATTTTTTTAAACCCCCTAATACTGTCAAGTAACTGCTGTGGAGAAGCCCAATATCAACAGTAGTTGTGAGTCATCAGTGTACTTTTCGATATTTCCCATTGCATGTAGCATTTTGAATGTGAATTGTCAGTGTAATTATGGCATTTTCATATGTATTTTTATCATGAAACAATATTTTATATTATAATATATTTTAACTACATCACTCAGCATAATTTATAGCGTTTCTAGGTTATTTTAATGCACAAACTGGAAACATTCTTGGTAATTCAGTGTAATGCTCATGCATAATTTGCAGGCAAAACAACTTTTACAGTGTCATTGGCCTGGAATGATGCCAGCATATAAACCTCATCAACTTTTGTCCTTTCAGGAGACAGCATAGGAGAACAAATATCAAGTTCTGCTTTTTGGATGACGAGGCTGGGCTGATGTTGTATTTGTCTACGGCCGTCTTACAACCTTTCTGACATAACCTAAAGAAAGCTACTACATTACACCTTAGCGAACATTACCCCCATAAAAACTTTACAATGTACACTTGTTATAGAATATATTACCAAAACTCAAACCTCAATCTCAAAACACTCTTCTCCAGATATGATAAACTCCAAATTTGTGTTCAATAAAAAAAACAAACAACTTATGACCACTGCTCTTCTCACCTTGGAGTTTGCCATAAGCCACCAAAGAGCCGCTGAAAGTGATGCCACCAATGTATGTGCCAAGGTAGGCGACTATTTTAGTGAGATTGGCGGCGGGATCTGTGGCGAAGTGGGGGTACTCGATCATATATTCAGCTACACAGGTGAGCACAGCAGCCAGACCCACCAAGCTGTGAAAGGCAGCCACCAGCTGAGGCAAGTCAGTAATCTGGATCTTCTTGGCAATGGCTAGGCCTAAAACAGAAAAATTACATGTAATAAAATATTTAAATAAAGCTTAAAAGTTCTTAAAGCCAAGAAAATAAATCCTTATCCTTATCTTATTAGATAAAGGTATATCTAGTCTATTGTTTCTTCTGTAATAATTTATCTGGACCTCATGGACTCATACATGAATAGCAAAATTACAACATGCAAATCACAAGCACATGCACACAAACTCAGAGGACTGCTGGGAAAATGGTCCATCTGTGAAACCAGGTGGTAATGAGAACCATTGGGTAAATGCCATGTTTGTGAGTAGGTCTACACTCCGAGTGTCTGTTTGTGTCCTACAGGAAGTTTTTGTAAACATTTCTCAAAAGGAAAATGGCATTAATGTCTGAGAGTTTAGACCGGAGCTTCAGCTTTACCGTCACTGGAACAATTAGCATCTAAATGACCAAACAACCCTGAAAGAGGCTGAGAGAATGTGAGTAATGCGTGATGCTGCACATCTCTGCAGACCTCCCGAGTCTGATGGGGAGTTAGTCATGTAAACATCACAGAAACGCTCTGCATTCAGAACACCTGCTGCTTATTCTGGTCAGGTTTGGAAAGCATGTACAGACAAACACTGAAAAGTCTGGTGACTAATTTGCAATCAGGTGACTGACTGCCCATCAGTCTGCCTTTTGATGTGAAAATGTCCAGACTTACCAGCAGTTCCGCCTACAGCCATAGCTGCACTCATTTGTGACAGAAGCTCAGGACTCGGCTTGAGGGCTCCTAGAGTAGCAACGATACCCCCTGCAACTCCCATCATTCCCAAAGCATTACCCAGGCGGGCTGTGGATTGGTTGGAAAGACCAGCCAGGGCACCAACACAACATAAACCTGAGCCCATGTACATCATCTGGTGACAGAAAGAGACAGAACATGTGAAAGTGGTTCCAAATAATAGGTTTGCCCGTATTTTTTTTTCTAAAAAGCTTATTCGTTTCTTTGTAGAGTGGCAGCTGAAAACCTTCATTCGAGTGAATGTTTATTCTGAGCTTTTGGATAGGTAGATAAAAACTGTGTTCCGTACTTAAACAGAAAAGGTGTGAGTAATGCACCTTTTACATTGGATACACCTTATCATTAAAAAGCAAAACAGAGTAAGTGATTAAACACTAATGAGTTGTGAATACGGTCTTACATTTGTACAATTATGTGCCCCTAATTCATATCCACTGGATATTTAAGCCCCCTTTATTGGTGACACCTTCCTCTCTCCCCTCTGGAGATAACACTCTCAGATCCAGAACCACAAGACTGAGCAACAGCTTCTTCCACCAGGCCGTCAAAGCCATCACCCCAACAACATGCAACATGTGCAATAACGCCCCCCCCCCCACCCTGCACCTTTCCTGCACATTTGGCATGGCAATGTACTTACCTGTAATTTTATACTGTTTCTTGCAATTTTTTTATACTCTTGTTTTATACCTGTCATGTGGAGTTGCCAAACTGACGTTCACGGCCGGCCTCCTATCCTGTAATCTGCCAAACGGTAATGGTCCACCAAGGCATCTTGTTGTATGAGTGAAATTTGCAATGTGGAACAATGCCCTCAAATGCCCTAAAATGCTCCCTGTACCAAGCATCAAGCTCTTTAACAATAAAGTTCAAGCTCAACTGCACCACAACCATCTGGACAATTTTTGCAAATTGTGGCAAGCCACCAACAACGCCATGGGCAACAATCATGCCCTCCCTGTAGTTCACTCCATTGACAGAAGCATTCTTCACAAGTTGAACATGAGTTATGTCAGGGTAAGTCAACTTCAGAGTCTTGTATGCATCCTGATGTAAAACATCAACACTAACAGTTGAGAGTGCTGAAACAGTCAATCCAGACATTTAATTTTTGTGGGTGACGCCAAGTGATATGCAATCATAAACTGATGTTTTACTGCCAAGGACAGAAGTATGTTTTTAAAACAGTGAGTATGGCGAACAACCTGCTTAAAAAAAATATGTTTCGCCTCTAAGCTCAATGTCCACATTCCAAGTAGTGGACCAAAGCATCCGATCATTTGTGGATAGTGTTCCACAAAATGATGCTTTGGTAGCAATTGTACACCTGGAAAGGCTTCTTGAAACCTATATCTGTGGTCACAAATTTTAGTTTCAAGATAGGCAATTGATTCTTCGGTGTGCACTGGTGCAACAACTAGCTCAACAATATCCTTTAGATCCAAAATGGCTTGCCATGCTGGTTCATCTGGGGGCACTAACTGTCCAACCAAAAATGGGAACAATCGTAAAAGGCTCCAATTTTCATGAACATTTCCTCCAATACTTTTGTTTGCTGTGAAGGTTCTAGGACAGTGGTTTTCAAATTGGGGGGCCCAGCATTATGAGAGGGGGGTCGCGGGTCTACCATGAACACTTGTCATTATGTTACACCCAGCAGATGGCGCTAATTTTACTAACCGAGCATCTTAAAAACGCCAAATGAGGGCTGTTAAAAAATGTAAACAATACAGGAACGAATTTTCACCGCTAGCATGAGGAGTTTGTGAGAGGACTGCACATTAAACGCAAAGCAGATGACGAATCAACAAGTAAGCTGACCAAAGCAGCCGCGGGCATTTGCATGTTCACAAGCTAAGTGTATGCTTATTTATTAAAAAAAACTGTAAACTGTGTGTGTGTGTGTGTGTGGGGGGGCGAAAATAATTTCATCTCCAAAGGGGGGGCGCTGCAAAAAAAGTTTAGGAACCACTGTCCTAGGAATATTATGGGGACGATTTGTCTGGTCACTCCATTTGTAAGGAAATTTCTGAATAGCCGCATTGAGGCTACAGAGTGTGAAATATTTCTTCGAAATCAACACACCGTGGCAGTGGGCCAACTCGACTGGTAATATGCCTTCAAAGATGTCATGAGCAACATCTGGAGGGTAGCCAGTGCAGACACAGAAGTGACAGAGATGTTCAGACAAAGGACACCGTCTTTTTACACCAAAATAATGTTGTGCCTTATCCTTTGCCAACTTCACGTGCCTTTCATGCACCTCTTTGTTCCGGAGGGGAAACACACCTGAACTTACATCCCTCTCCTGGATCTCACACTTTCTGGCAATACAAAAATGACACATGTAATCAGCAGAAAAACTTTCAAGAAATCCAGCAATTCCATGAGCTGCCAAATTGTCTGCTATGACACACTGTACTGTGTCTCTAACAAAATCCCCAATCTGAGAAATAAAAATACCTTTATTTTCCAAGATGACAAGATCCTGCAACAAGGGCTGCAAGACCTTCTCATACCCATATGTCTTCAAATGATTACACCTGCAGAGTAAACCCAAATAAATACAGGATAAGGCAGATTGACAACCTGGTGGTGAATTGCTTAAATTCCAGCAAAGATCTTGTGCTTTTTACGAGATGTGCCAAGTGGGTTGCAAATCTCAAAATTATCAACATATAGGTTCAATGCTATTCACAAATCACCATCTGCCAGAAAATGGTTATTCTTGAAAAACAAACCATCTCGAGGACTTGTACACTGCTTGTTCTTGTTGGACCTCTGATACAAGATGAGCGTCTAATGCCTTGTCAAGAATGTGATGTTCTGCAAGTAACTGCTCCAAAACTTTAACAGCGGAACATACTGTAATGTAGTGTTTACGGTGACAAATGCAGAGGCTCTCCTGTCACACCTGTTCAATGTTGTATCCAGACTGCAGAGCAGCAGCATAACCTCCAACAAAGACACCAGTTGGAAGCAAGTAGAGGTAGTTGTACTCTGGAGGATCTGTAGGACGCTTGAACATGTCCAACATCTTCTGAGTCACCAGGAAACCACCTGTGTGAGAGACACAAAAACAATCTTCATTTGTACAAAATCAAGTTCAAGAAATGCTTAAAATAAAAGTGGTAAGAAAAAAATTAAAGAATAAAAGTGAGAAACACCACTTTGTAGAAATAATGTGTCAGCAGGATCCAAAGCACCTGAAGCCTCTGTTTTTAGATGACAGGTGTTTCAAAGCCAATAGCTGAAAAGTGTTGCCAAGCTCAATAACCTATGTTGGGAATTTAATGGGTCCACTTTGTGTCAGTGTAAATATTTCAAATAGAAAACCTCAACCAGGACCAGACACTCGCTCACCGCTATATATGGAGAGATCACATTACAGTGCGTATGTCTACCTTTTTCCTCTGGCATGATTACACCCACACACTAATGGGTGAATCAGAGTTGAATGCTGTTTTCTACTAGTTTATGGAATTTTACTGGTTAAAACCTTTAAGAAGCACCTGGGTAATATTACTGAAAACCAGTCAGAGTCAATATATTAATATGGAGGAATGTTCAGGTACTTAAACAATGCCAAACCAGTGTCCACTCTGTTTTAAATTTCTTTTCCCTGAACGGGACTGCTATACTTAGAAGTGTCTGTGTAAATTCTCATTCGTCTGGGATGATGGCATCTCTAGGAAATTGAATCAGGCCAACTGGACTCTGTTTCGTCTTGAAGATGTTTTGCCCCTTATGGCAAAATGTCTAGCGAGTAGTCAGCCTTAGTTATGCATGAACTGATGAAGCTACTTGGATAAGGGCCAAAACATCTTCAAGACAAAACTCAGTCCAGCTTCCCGGATTCAATTTCCTAGATATATTTATAAGAATTGCAAGAATAATTACTACTGCTGTCAAAGTAAAGGCCACTACATTTGAACTTTGAACCTAACTTTAAGTCAGTGCTACTGACAATATTAAGTACTATATAGAATACACACGTAAAGAGACCTCATCACACAGATTGGCATTTGTGTCAACATACACCAGTGATTTAACAAATCCAGGTGTTTTCCATGCATTCCCAGGTCTTATAACTGCAGAGGGAATGAGAAACTGTGGCCAGGGACCTGCTCCGCGAAACAGACACTGAAAACATTTCGGGGCCGTTTTATTGGAGCTAAATTTCACTATTGTGTTTCGTCCCTTTGCATGGAATGTTTCTTTTGTTTTCCCAGGGGTTTATGGGTAATGTGGTAAACAGTTTAAAAATGTGCGTGTAGAACCAAAACCATGGAGAACAAGACAAAATGAAGTTAAATGCGTAGGAACCTAATTTCTTTTTAAAACACTGTTGTTTTAGCATGTTTTTGTTAAGAGCAAAGATAAGATACTATAAACAGAGATATTTTCACTGTTTGTAGTGCTGTTTACACTGATGTGCAGTTCTCACTGTTT
>JAPTHA010000005.1:4451758-4464181 GCA_029814585.1 Gymnapogon annona | reverse complement strand
GTGTGTGTGTTTAACTCTTTACTTTTAAGGAAACTTGGCTCAGAACAGGCTCTTATCCTGTGCACATCTGGTGAAGTAGCAGCAGGAGAAGGGCAGCACTTCAGAGACCTGTTCAGTTGTACAGATAAAGTCCTGCTGACAACTGAGCAACTGGGACAATTCTGTGGTACATGTGCCTTGCTCAGAGGCACTTGAGCACTCAGCAGCAGAGTCATTGAAACATTGGGAACTTGAGCAATCCAAACCTCCTTAAAAAAAACTCACAATGTTAAAAAGGGCATTTTGTATTTCAGGGAAAACACATTGGATTTAATCTTAACTAAGTGGAATAACATGCATTTGTTTTTTCCTGTGACTCTCCTTAAATGTTGGAATATGTGACTATGACTCAGACAGTCCCTGAGATCACAACCCACCCCAAAGGAGGCTCAGATTCCCAAGTTTAAATGAACAAACAGAACTCTATGTGAACAATTCCACTGATATTCGCAGGAGTAATTACTGGTTAATTCAGACAGAGGTTGCAGAGGTGGAGGAGTGCGATTTTACTGGATGTGTATAGACTGAGGAGCATGTATAGTACAGTGAAGGCTCAATGAATGAACGTAGCCAGTTATTAAACCCTCAACAGTCTAAACAGCAGCCAGTGACTAAAGGGAACTACTAAAAGGATAAATAACTGTTGGATCACTCATCCTGTCAATGTAAATTCTAACAATTCTGGTAAAATGCAGTATTTCCCCCTTTCATCATCCTCATATGACCAACAATGACTCCATAATGAATATAGAAATATCCTCATTTTTTCCAACAGTTATTCACTGCTCAAACCCATTTAGCACTTGATAGACCCATCTGATAACCTTTGAATTTACCCTTTTACAAACATCTTCACAGTTAGTAAATTGAATATAAAAAGTAAAAAAATGCAAAATTCACTGAACAATATTCTAATAAATGATGATAAATCACAAAGGGGCCTTTTGGCCCTGATTTGTTTCTTATAATGGAAAATCATATTTGCACAGTTTTTTCAGCAAAAGAAAAGACAAATCCACCTCAAAATGTCAAATGATGTAACCACAAGGGAATGGTTGACGTTAAACCACCCAGTGGATTTGAGATGACTTTATTTTCCATCATTAAATAATTATAATTGAATAATAATAATGGCAATTGAAGAGCCATCTATTGAGGATTAAAAACTCACAAATCTGTATTGATACAAGCATTTTTCTATAAACTGTATCTAATAATTTCTTACTTGTCTTATTAGCATAGGTTCAACACTATGCCAGCTTAAATTCCCCTTGCATGTTGTATGAGAATACAAGAGGCAGGCATAACAAGTGGGTATGCGTGAATGTCTGGTGCAGACAAGATGACAGATAAATAAGTCATTCTGAAACCTTGACCCATCAAAGAGCAAGTATTATTGTTTTAAACAAAAGGGACCAAGTCTGGGGTTCTAGAACCAGACAAGACCCACAAGACAATAATGAATATCTCTGTGATCCACTAATGCGATCATTGGATGTTTGTTTTGGGGGAGAGAACTCAAAATCTGATGTTGCTCAGCTTTTCTTCATTTGGTCCCATTAACAGCTGGCAGCGCTCTTGTTTTTCCGTTGTTGTTGAAAGAAGCCCTTTCATATTCATAACCCATGTACTCTGTGTGTTTGTGTCCTTGGGAATGATTCCATAAGGAGCATAATCTCCAAAAATTGGGATTAGTGGATCAAAATTAGTCTAAAAGAGGAAAATTCAGTTGTCATGTTGAGGGTTCAGGACGGTAATTTTTGAGGCATAGAAAAAAGACACTCCTCCATTTGTTGTGGTGTCAGATGAACAACTCTAATAACATAATATTGACTATGTTTAGAGAAAAGGCAACATGTTTTAAGTAAATATATGATGTAATGTAAATTTGGCAAGAAAACCATTAAATCCATCACTCAACGGGAAAAGCCAAGCTAGATCCCACAAAATGTTTCATATTTTTCTTAAATTGGGACAAAATGTTGTAATGTAGGTCACTGTAAAGGCCAGTGAATTCTGATTTCAGTTAATTGGTACAAGCAGAAATGAGTGTATGCAAGTTTTTGGTGATGAATGACAGTGTGACATATTAGCAATTAGCCTATACCTGAGCCTGATTAAAGTAAGTAGCGCTCACATCGTTAAAGGGCTTGTGCGAATAGATGTGTCTGAGCCACATCTGAAAACAGCAAAAGATAGTCTATTTTCTTTGAGCTCAGAGCTCCCTGAAGCATTTTAGTGTTTCTTGCTGGAAGTAAGTTCGATGAATATGCACGAGGCGTCCGCCGCGGCGGCCTGGTAATTGCCGGTCGTCAGGGGTGGTAGGCACGGTAATTTGCATCTTGGGGATCCTGCAATCAGCGTTCTATTCATTAGCACGCCAGCCGCTTCATCTGCTGGCCACTCAGAACTGCCAATCTCCTCTCAGCAGCCAAAGCATTAAAAAAAAAACAGAATGGAAAAGTTTCAATTACAAGCCATGGCTGCGGATAGTGGTGTAACAAGTCTTAAACCCTATATTTAGGTTGTTTTATGCAGGTGATTGACTGTTTCTGCTTTGTGAAAGAGGAGAGAAAAAAAAAAGCTCAATGAAACACTCTAATCCCATGTATTTTATATCACCTTTATTTCGGGGTTACTGTCTACTTTCAAAGGGGGAGAGGACACTGACTACCACATCTGAAGTGGGCCTTAAACACTTCCTTTGAAACCGAATGTGGAAGGGTTATATAAAAGAAAGCGCATTACTGCTCTATAAGTGAACGCTGTTACTCAAGCCTATTGTCTCATGAAGAACACACACCGTGTTTAAGAGCTGGTTACACACTGACAAGACAAAGCAAATCACTTTCCAACAATAATGTGGAGCCTAATAATAGCCTATATGACATATTTGACCAAATCAGGAAGATAAAGAAACCTGATATATGAGAGAAACACACACTTTGCATCTCTATTTGTCTGGTCTGACAGCTCACACGTAAACCTACTTCTCACTTTTGTGCCATGCATCCTGTCTTAGCCATCCTCCTCCTGTTTTATTGTTTTTAGTGCTCACTTTGGAGAAGAGGATACACAACTGTTGGAACTCCATCCTGATGACTTATAGACCCAGGGGATGAGTCACTCCGTGTGCATTCATATGTGTGTTTCTGCCAGCATAAGAGCAGGAAGGGAGTTCCTTGCGGCAGAAGAAATGTCGTCTCTGGAGTAGCGAGTGCCAAAAGAGTGCACGTGTGTTTTCTGAGTGTGATTGTATGCGCTTGCGTTTTGCGGCAGAGCGGTGAATCTCCTATTGTTTTACGGAGACATAGTCGCTGTTTCCTGCATCATAAATCCACACGTAGACAATACAAGCATGTGCAATCATATGGCTTAAATATACATGCAATAATACACACTTAATACAACAGACGCAGAGCAATTAACAAGCACACATACAGAACCTGAATGGTACAGCAACATACACTCAGTACACAGTTCTGTTGACAAACATGCACTGATGATGCTCCATGCACACACAACTCCTTTGCCCTGCCATTGTCTCAGAGAGGAAGCCCATGAGTGGAGGAGGAGGACGGGCCTTGTCCTCAGCTGGAGAAGAAACCAGGGTGATGGAGAGAATACACCAGGATGGAAAGATAAAGAAGAGAGGAGGCAAAAGGGGAAGAGGAAGATGAAGGTGAGGCAAGATGTTATTGCCCTGAGCTGACGTGTTCACCAACAGGAGCTGTGGAGCTGTGGTGGAGTCGAGGTACGCTCGTAGAGGAGAAGGTGGGTTTGTATATCATCTTGCAGTTTGACGCACATCCATGAATTGGACATTATTGAACATACACAGGACCTTCTGCATTCCTCCCTCTAGGGGTCTCTCAATCAAAACAATGACCAAAGACCCCATTTGATTATGTCATGTGTCACATGGGATCGTGGGGAATGTTCACTATTACTGCCAATGAAGGTCTATCTGACAACACAGGAACCATGTTTATGATGAGTTAATGCAACTGGGATGGGCTCCAGTGACCCCCGCGACCCTGCAAAGAATAAAGCGGGTTGGAAGATGAATGAATGAATGTGGTGTCCATTCATGATGTGATCTCATTCAAATGATTTGGGCTCTTGGTCCCAACATTACATATGGATTTAGTGTTACTGAACAGTGCACCAAAGGCTGATACATTGCATCCATTTGGGAATTTATCTGAAAATTCAGATCATTGCATTTAAAGTAAGTAAGTATCAAGACGTCCACCTTTCCAAACAAGTTCTGAGTGGTTTTTAAGATGACATACAGTAATTTAAGAGCAGTGACTATCTTTGGTTCATGAATTTAATCATTAAAACATTGAACTATTTTTGTGGCAACTCCAAAATGGATGTTTGTGTATATTTAACCTTTCCTAAGCAATTTATTTTTTCCAGTGATATTCAGATATGTTCCTTTCCTTCATTCATTAATTCATCTTCCAAACCCGATTTATCCTTTGCAGGGTTGGGGGGTCACTGGAGCCTATCCCAGCCACTCAAGGGTGAAGGCGGGGGTGGGGGACCCTGGACAAGTCCCCAGTTCATCGCAGGGTCATCAGTCACACACACATTCATACACAGGAAGGTGGATGAAGTGTCTTAGGAGCAAAAGGATACAACAGCACATGATCAGGAGAGAGCGGGAATCGAACCGCCAACCCTCCTATATTTTGCTATTTTTTATTTCTGAAACAGCTAGTTGTAAACCATCCGGCAGAGTACTGGGTATGTTAACATTTTTTAATATGGAAGATGAAAAAGTCTTCAAGTGCATGTTGGTACTGAACTGGATTACATCAAACTCTGAAACACCCCACAATGTATCACAACACACTGTATAATACACACAGAGTCCACATCAAGCTCCATGTCTATGACTCTGATGTCTTTATAATAGCGTCTGCAAAATGGATGGACTACTTATCACTGGCACGGAGTAATTAAACTGATTAAAGCCACCACATCAATGTGTGTGTAAGTGTGTGAGTGATTGATACATTATTTATATAGCCATTAAGGGCTGACAGCTACCATTCTTTATGAAAAATGTGAAAGAAAGCAGACAGTAGTCCAATTAAAAATATTGAAAGGTTTAATGTCTATTTTGAAAAAATGCTTTTTTAGGAACTGAAATACAGATGATTACCACAATTAGAGCTCTGGACCCCTTATTCATTTGTAGATGTAAATACACACATATACACAGCAGGTACAGAGTTGTGTCTCTCATTGCTGATTAAAGAAAACAAATATTATTTAGTTCAGACTTGTCCTCTATTTTTATCCTATATTTGATAATAAATGTTTGCTTTTTAAAAAGCATAGACATATAATTCTTAATAATCAATTAAAGGTTATAACTGGTTGTTTCCATTGCAGCATAAATGCATCAGTCAGCAGCTAAATGTCTCACTCACCTCTCAAATATACTTACTGTACATTTTAGTACTGTAGAGATGTAGTTTTTAAGCTGTGTGTCAATCATCCACACTCTTGTTGTCTTTTTAATCTCACACTGTGACACTGAAACTCAAAGCTAAAACAAATCCATGTCTGTAATCACCAAAACGTTGTTGACAAATTATTACGAAACACCAATTCTGTGTGAATGAATATCTGCACTGTGCTTCTACAAATGGATTCTCTCCTTACCTTTCTTCTCGATCACACACACTCCCATACACACATAGAGTACCTCCCAATTCCTCCAAATGACTGAAATAACACTATTACCCTTGCTATCATCGTGTCAAAACCCTTTTCAGTGTCAGTCTGTCTCAGTCGGCATGGATGACCAGACCTGCAGCTGTCAAAACTCCACCAAAAGAGAAAAGGAAAATAATAACTGTGGTCGTGAAAAGACTTCCACAGACACAAGAAGAGGTGGAGAGGACTGGTTGAAAGCTAAGGTGAATTCCAGAGAAGTAAAATGCCGGGAATTTCTGATATTCTCTTGTCCGGTTTAGAACAACAAACCCCTCTCTTTTTTGTTTTTTTGTTGCAGAGGTGTGAGTAGTACACCAGCACCGTTGCGCTTTCCTAGACTTGAAAAGAGAGAAAATCCCACAAGCTGTCTGAAACTGACTCTACTTCATAGTCCTGCCCACAGAGACGACTTGACACACACCTGTCAGAGACGTCAAATTGGTTTGTGTGCACGTGCACGAGACGGAGAGTGAAGGAGTTTAGAAAGGAAGCCAGCGGTGTGTGCAGTGAAGCACTGTGGGTGGCAGAGGAGAGGGATCACTGGATCTGACAGGAGCTATTTGACTAATCCAAAACAACAGCTGTAAGGTAGAGATGAGGGGATGGAGGAGGAGGAGGGGAAGTACAGGAGGTGAGGTGGGAGAGCGGCTGTCAACTGAGGAGGGGTTTTGGACGTAAATGGGGAAATATGGAAAGAGAATATGAAAATTAATTCCGCATGTAAGCCCTGAGGGGGGACGAGAACCTAAAGCAGCCTAAACAGAAAAAGAAAATGTTGGAAACAACAAAAAGAAAAGTATAGGGTGAGGTGATGTAACATCTGCGGAACTGTGACGGGATGGGGGGGGATAAAGAGGAGAGGGAGAATGAGGGAGACAGGCAGAAACTGTTTAGTCAAAGCTAACAGGGAGGATCGCCGGGTTGCATCTATTAGGCCGCGCACAGGGGGTTATATCAGCAAACCCACCGCCAGACAGGTGAGAATGATTACACACAAGTACACACCACATCCTCACGCACACACTAACCTTCATTTCACATCTGGTTGAGTTTTGTCGAGGGAAGCTGCGTTGGGGTGGTCCGTGCTCTTCTAACACGTCTGTCCTGTTAACACGGCAGGCCACGGCGAGGCCGCCACCCTGCAGGGCAGCCCGTACAGGAGGTATAGCACCGCAACCAGAAGAAGAGGTGAAGGCTTTATATAACTCAACCCTTTCACGCACCACCTGTTAATGAACTACTGGTGTTTTGTAGAGAAAAAAAATATCCAAATAGATTTGTTTTAAATATCTAATTTCTTCAGCGTCATACACCACTGTTCATTGTAATGATCCTAGTGTAATGGTATTCACTCTTTAAACAGAGACACATTGATAAAACATAATGCTACTTTGAGAAAACCTACTATCTCAGTATAAAATGTAGCCGTTAACTATGGTGAATGTCTCGAAATAACAAAAACCATAACAATCAACCCTCTGTCGGGCAAGTGACTATTTTTGGTCACTTTCACACACATTACAAAACAGTCCCAGTATGTATTTCTAGTTTTATATTTAAACCAATGGCATAAAACCCTTTTGCCAACAACACAAACATTCATTAAGGATACAGACTGTTCAGCTCTCCCTCTCCTCAATTATGGCCGGAAGAGCCAATTTCAGAATTGTTGGTTGTAAAAAGTCTTTATTTTGAAAACTCTTAGATATGTAAATGTATAACTTCTGGAATGGAGGAATGTTATATTATTCATTACATATGAATATGAAACGATTCCCGCTCTCGATCATGTGGCGTTGTGTCCTTGGGCAAGACACTTCGCCCTGAGTAGCTGGGATAGGCTCCAGTGACCCCCGCGACCCTGCAAAGGATTCAGCGGGTTTGGAAGATGAATGAATGAACTTAAAGTGCTCACATTAGGCTGCATGACTTCTCACCATTTACAAAAGCTGTCTCTCAAAGTTTGAGATAAGTTTCTATGCGTAAATAGAATATGGATGAGAGAAAATACAAGGGTGGACCAGTGAAAAAAAATTCAGTAATCGTGGTATTTATTATTTATGATAAAGTGATACAGCAAAACAAACATTTCTTAAAAGGTTCAATATGCAAAGTTAATGGGTACTTGCTTATTGTGCTTGTATTTCTCAGCATCATCTAAATCCATCAACACACTTACACAACAACAGTGTATCTGGATGTAGAGGACTTGGAAAATCTGTCCACTGTCATGTTTGTCAGTGATTCTCTTGTGTACATCTGTAATATTCTGCCACTCTCTATTAGGTTAGATATGCAGTGAGCTAATGTGAAAAACCAACCATTTGAGAGCAGAAGAAAAACTCCAGCACATAGGTCATCTGAGTGCACAAATAACACAACTTCAAAGGGTCCCAATGCATTTTCTGGTTTGTTGCTCTTTTCTGTTTCTTCTGTATGTCATGGTTTCATGTATTCTGGGTGTGACCTGTGCAAAGTCTGTCAACGTGGCCTGAACAGAAGTACATCTGGGGAAAAATATCTAAATACTGTTGGTAATATACTTGTATGATGATGTGGATATATTTTATTAATGTTGTGACACTTTGTATAGCTATGGTCAAGATTAATTTAACTCTCCTTGTAACCCCCATGGGGGATTAGACCCATCCTTATTCACATATAGTACCATTAGCATTAGTAATTCAATTACCACACACTGGAAGCAATGGAGAACCAACTCCAGTTATTGATCAGCACCATGGTCAAGAGCACTTACAGGACATGTAACCTACACGTATGCCTGATATGGAGTTCCTCAACATCTAATGGGTGTTAAGCTGGTAAAAACAATACAATCTACTGTTTCCACACTTTGGCATATGTATTAATGATTAAGTAGTATCACTTCATCACTCTTCATCATTTGTTTGTTTGTTCATGTTGTTAATGGCACTACATAGATTATAAACATAACATTTTACCATGTGTTCAAATAACAAGTAAAGTCAATCAATATTATTTACATAAATAAGTACATAAATGTGTACTTTATACTTTATGCCTCATTTTATGTTTCCATGGCATGAGCATGAAAAAACAAACATGAGGTTGAAGTGGAATCCAGACCCCTGTTCATACCGAGACAGAGGTCTGAGATCTGTTTTTCTGGGTTCGATTTAACCCGCTGAGGTTATGTCGGTTCTGCTCCGGGATCTTGGCTGTGAAGCCCAGTTCCTGTGGCTCCAGACCAAACCGAGAAGAGAAAGCCTTTTCCTTATAGATCTCTTGTAGATGTCTGGCTTCTCTCATCTCACTGCTGGATCCCGTTCCAGAAACCATGAGAGTAGAACGGGGTTCTTCTCCGCTGCCATTGCTGCGGCATCGCTGAAGTTTCTGAGGGTTTCTGCTGAGGTATTCTGAAGCATCACTTTGATGGGATCAGGCCATGTTTGGTCATGAATGTGGTTTTGGGTGAGGAGACATAAATGAAAGGGAATGAGAACTGACAGAGTTAAACACTGGCGGGTGAAGAGCTGATGCAGTGGACGGCTGGAGTCAAACCACAGCAGCTACTCTCAATATCCAGGTGTGTTCTGCTCTTTATGCCCATCCAGCTGCCTGCACGTCAGCGTCTGACACATAAGTGGGAGATACACCCACACTCACACTGGACAAGGGGAAATTAGAGGCTTTATGGGAGAGATTTTTTTTTTTTTAACTGATGAGCATTAGTCTATTACCCAGAGAATATTTTGGTAAATATGGTGGATTAGACAAGGGAGGTATAGGTAAGTATCAAAAAACACATTTTTAAAAGTAAAAATACAAGCATATTCAACACATATCTGATTCAAAATAAATGCTGATTATTATGCTTTAACCCATTGTTTATGGGTCTTAAACAATAGAATGTGCATTTACAAAATGTCTACTTCTGTTTACTCACAGCATAGTTTTTCCTGATTGTCCAAATCTCACAGTAAAATAAAAAAAAAGTATATTTCATTCTATTACATAATTGAACCTCTCATCCAGTCAGTTATTCTTAAAGCTACATTGCCAGAACAGTTATAATTTAATCATTTTAAGCCATGACCCATTTCCTCAAGAGCAACCTCTTAAACTCTGTGTTAAACCTGCAGGCCCAGACCCAGTCTCATCCTTAAAGTCACTTTGGGATCTTTAACAGGCCTTCATGTCTGATTGGGCCTTAGTTCCTCAGTAACTTATACAAAGCAGCTCCTGCACCGGGCTCATGTGTGTTCATGACTGCATCTTGGATATAAGTAGCAACAGATGCGGCACTGACCTCAGAGGCTTCCTGGAAACGCAAATTTGTCAAAATGAAGGAGGAAAACGAGAGAGCAGCAGTTTAGGTAAATGTAACATATAGGACACACACATATCTGTGTAACATTTGCCCCTCTCATACTGTACACACACCACATTCAGGTCAATGCAACGGTGAAAGAGCAAATAAACAAATGTGTAAGAAAAACTCATATTGAGCAGGAAAACACATTTGCCTTCAACATACCTTTGTTTTTTAAATATGCAATTTTGTGAATTTATAGCGATTTATTATGTAGTGTGATTTATCATAAACATATTATTTCTCTTTTGTGTAAGAATAGGGTTTTGTCTGTTATGTGTTATCACAAATGTACAGAATCACCAGCATGAACAACATAGCAGTGACCACTGTGTCTGTCTGTGAAAACTACTCAGATTAGTACTTACTTCAATGACCAGCGACAGTATGAAACTGAAACATCATTGAAATATTCATACATGTGGACAATAGACTGTTGGGGAATAAATGAAAGCATTTCACACCAAACAGTAACAAACTGCAAAGAAAGTAAATGCTAAGAAAATATAGTTTAATGCTTCATAGAACGTTCTCAACCCAAAGGGAACCTACAACAGATCATCTCAGGTTATGTTTTAGTTAAATATGAAAAAGAAACATTATAAATGCCTGCAGTTGGAGCATTATCTCCGAGGCTCATCGGCGTATCATGAGGTTTGATTAAGGACCTTTTCCTGGCTGTGTAACCCGCATTTGCAAACAACTTGTAAAACAAATCCCTTTCTGACTCTGGGCCCTTCATGCGATAACACCAAATGATTTGCTGTGTGATTTAATACCGCAGCGCCTCATTGAGGGCTACATATCCATCTTATCCATCTCTTTCTTTTCTTTCCTCAGCACCGGAAACAATCAGGCTATCTCGGTGACGAACAAGCAGCCTGAACGTATGATATCACCTCTTTAGGAAAACAAGAGGAAACGCGTGCCAGTTTCTCTCACATGCGATCAATTATTTCACAGTCCAGTCGAGTTGGGGGGAAATTTTCAGCCATTAGCCCTTTAGTGCAGGGATCATACTGAGGCTAATAGTGACTAAACACTGAATAAACACATTTGGCTAATAGGTCATTTAAAGCTGAAGCGGCTGATTGGCCAGAAGGGTGTTCAATTCTAGCATTAGCAACATATGCTTGCTCACCGATGGAGAAATACTAGTTACAATGCAACAGATCATAATGAGTTAGTTTTTAGTCTGAACTGTCAGCGTCGATTATAGTGTCAGTGGTAAAACACGATTTAAAGCAAAACACACTGCACAGTGAGTCAGAAAGCCACAATTAGCAAAGTGTGTGTCAGCTTTAATAGAGCCTCCAAGGCAATGCAAGGAACATTAAGCCCAAAAGATGCATGAATTCCACCTGTCAGTCAAATATTAAAATATTATGTAATGTAGAGGGCCATGCAGAAGAATGAAGAAAACTGAAACATTAGCAGTATGTGCATAAAGCAATAATGCATCATACAGCACATAAACACATCAGCATAAGTATAACGCAATAAATGAAGTGTTTACAATGTTCGTTATAAGTAGTTCAAGGGGGCAAATGAAAAACACAACAGCTTTTATTTTCTTCAAATGGTTTTTTACAGAGGTTTTTACATTGTGAGCCTGTTTTCAGTACTGCTACACTCCAACTTATTATCTATAATAAATAGAAAGGAACAGCAGCTGTGTACTTTCATAAGATCTGTGGAAAGGCTTAACATAATGTAACGTGCAAACTTAGCATATACTGTACGAGCCTATTGTTGGTCATGTTTCTTGAAAGAGCAATACGACGTTAAATACATAACTATAATCATCATAATGAAATAAGCATAATCTTCCAAAACTAGATCATTTTCATATTGTTACAGAAGTGTGAAAAAATCATGTTGATGTTTGATTCAATGAAATGTATTATATCCTAAATAGTCCATGCATTATCTATCTAAGTACAGTCTGCAAAGTAACTGCCAAATAAATTATGTAAAATACCCTGCAAAGGATAAAGTGGGTTTGGAAAATGAATGAATGAATGAATGAATGAATGTTAGCAAACGTTATCATGGTATAAAAAATAATAACATGATTTGATATTGTTATTCATCAGGATGATTATTTACTGAAAGAAAAGATGGTTATTTCTTTATTAAGATAGAACATTCAAAACAATTCTAATATTGATGTAAATATATATATATATTTAAATTATGTAAAGAAAAAAAAACTGTCACAATGTACAGTATGTGTGTTTTAGTGGGCAATATAAATAAAGCAAATCCTAAAAATGATGGAAAAATATACTGTG
>JAPTHA010000005.1:4407712-4433264 GCA_029814585.1 Gymnapogon annona | reverse complement strand
ATAGATAGATAGATAGATAGATAGATAGATAGATAGATAGATAGATAGATAGATAGATAGATAGATATAGATATGTAGATAGATAGATAGATAGATAGATAGATAGATAGATAGATACATAGATACATAGATAGAGAGATAGATAAATATACCTTTATTCGTCCCACACAGGGAAATTTCAGAATATGATGAAGACCAAGGTATGTGCCTGCATTTCAATCCCTGTAGACAAACGTGGCTGCCCAATGCTTCCTAACTACTTGACAGGAAACCAATTAAAAACAATGCATTACTAATTTAAAGTCCTTTTTGAAGATTGTTTACGCTATTCTTTTTATTTACATGAGCATTTTGTACATCTATGGATCTATGTTACCTGAAGAAGTTGAGTGCACACTCGTTGACTTTTCTTCCTTCTTCTAGACACTTTCTAGGGTCCTTCTCCTCCCAACGACAAAGCATAAACTCCTTGTTGGGTTTGTCACACTGAGAGCCATAATGATGAGCTGCAGCCTTCAGCACTGCAGATGACACATTGATCTGGCCAGGAGAAAAAAAAAAGACAGAGGACAATGAGATTGTGTATATTGTCTTTTTGTACTTGCATAACATGACACAAGTACTTCTATGAAGAGCAAAGAGACAATATCATTTATGCAAAGGGTAACCAATGGTGGGAATTTTAAAGGCAGACAAAAATGATAGCGTGGGGACAGAAAAGCAGACAACCTCTTAATCAGACAATAGCTGAGACCCAAAAACGTTTGAAAAGTAATTAAGCCCATCTGAAATGTACAAAATGCACTTAATGTAAAGCAGGGTGTTTATTGAAGTAACCACAGAATAAGTGTAATAAATATCTAAATAAATTTGAATCACTGTCTCAAACAAAATCAATCTTTAAATGTGAATAAAGACATCAAATTAATTGTATTAAATATCTAGACGAATTAGTACCAACAACAAATTACTGTGCCTCACTTATCAACTAGTGACTACTTAATATTAGCCAGTGGCCACTGTTGGCTCGAACTTCAGCAAACACTGATAGTTGGGAACACGTTAACAGTCTCTCTTATTTATTATTATTTCTTATCTTCTTTAATATACCAAAATAATTTCAGATACCGTGAATTCCTGGTGTTTGCTTCATAAAATGTTCATACTGTTATTTTAAGAGCCACAATTTCACTCAGAAATTAGAAACTGTTCTAGGTTAGGAAATCACTACTACGACTGGCATTTCTAAGAATCTGAGATTAATGATTTAGTTTCCATTGTTCTCAAATAAGGAATAAACAAACGCAAGTCTTCAGTCTCAAGGACAGCTTTTACAGCTGACATAAAACGCGACAGAAGATTATTTTAGGCAGTAACTTTGACGTTAGAATCATTAGACGGGGAACTGGAGGGAAAATAAGTGCCTACTGTTCACAAAAACTTATACTTTAATCACTTTACAAAGTAATGTAGTGACCATCTTTAACAACTACCCCGAACTTTCATCAATAATAGGTCATCTACCGCTGTTTACAAGTATGCTGGCCTAATTAGTGTTAAAATCTTTTAACCACGTTGAGATGCGTTGTTAGTTTTCAATTTATCAAATTAAAAAGATAGTAAGACATTGTAAAAAAAAAAAAAGTTATTAGGGTACAGAAAGCGTATATGCGGCAGCTAGCGCTAGCCCGCTAGTTAGCTAGCGTTTCTCTAAATGATCTTCAATCAAGCCAAACAATCTCCGGTACTCACCTCATCAACCTTTAGCTCCTGCAACGTGGGGATCTCCAGCGTGGGCATGTCTGTCCCTTTGCACAACAGAACAAACGCACAAAATTAAATTCTATAGGCGCAAAACTTTCAAGGTCCTCGTCTGGCTCTCGGACGAGCGACGAGGCCGACAGAAGGTCAGTTTACTGCGCCTGCTGGTGTCAGGTTTGAGGCGCGATATGATGACGTAACGACGAGCGACCGAATCATGGCTGGATTAGTTCTGCTCATGCGCTTTAGGGACACATGTTAATAAATATTTTTCTGATGTACTTGTTCAACGGTTTTAACTGATCTGTACTTTAATATAGCTTGAAATATCAAGGTGCTGAAACATTTCTAGTTGCATAAGTGACTATAATCGATCGTTCTTCATACGCCTTCTCGTCGTTGCCCCCGTTGCCATGGTGACGGCACACACGAGATCGTTGTGTTGTGTTCAGTCGATGTTTGCGCTATAGCATTTTAGTTTGAGTAGTTATCGGTCAGTCGAAGACTTTGTGGTCAAGGCAAAAATGGATTTCGCTGGGAGCAGTTATGTTGGGGAAGAGAAATATGGCAGGTAAATGTATCTTAAGTAAAGTACAGAGGGCTGGCCATGGCAACCGTCAGGACCTAGAAGCATTACATCATTAATTTATTACATAGAGGCTTCCCAAAACGTCCAATCATTTCATATTAAATCATTAAAAATTTTATTGATTGAAAAAAAGCAGTGATGTCAGAATGTGGTCGTTAAAAACATAAACTAGGATATCATCATTCAGCAATGAGGGTTGAGTTCAGCAAATAGTAAATTCTTTCTGTCTGAATGACGGCTAAAAAACAATGAGAGGGTAAAGATTAGGAGTAAAGGGTAGATAGTTTCAGTTTTTTTAAATTAAATTGGAGGCTCCTCCACTCCTGTTCTATATTTTTGAACTAAAGACTATATTATTATATTATTACTATTATTATAATTATTTATTACTACGAATTACTATAATTACTACGACTATATTACTATATAAGTGATGATGTCTCTTTATTGATCTTTGCTGTTGCACTCAATCTATTCTTTTCTTTTCTTTATTTCTATTTATATATTTATATTATTAGGAATTGCTCTTATTTTTCATCATATTTGCAGTATCTCTTTGTGTGTGTCTTGTATGTGCCACTGTAACCTGAAATTTCCCTGTGTGGGACTAATAAAGGTGTATCTAATCTATATCACATAAAATGGTAAGACAGTCTAAATTAAAGTGTACAATGACTAATGTAGTTGTAACATTTATCTTACTCTATTATGTAATGTGACAGAAAAGTAAAATTAGTAATGGTCTGACATGTAGAAACAGCCAACACCAGCATGTATTATCATTAGATTAAACAACCTGACCATGTTTAATAGAAATAATTTAATTGTTTAAATAAAATTACACAAATATAACTAACTTAGGCTTTACTTTTGATAGTTAAAGTACCCTTTGCTTGTATTCGAACCAGGTTATTCATATAAGCTTTTATGGTATATGGTATATTTATTATT
Source organism: Gymnapogon annona (assembly GCA_029814585.1). NCBI lineage: Eukaryota > Metazoa > Chordata > Actinopteri > Kurtiformes > Apogonidae > Gymnapogon > Gymnapogon annona. The sequence goes on along the minus strand of JAPTHA010000005.1, from coordinate 4,429,963 downwards.
TAATTTAAATACTTCTTCCATAACAGCACAAATCACCTGTAAACTGGATACACTTGCAGATCATAAACTTTGGCAAGCACTGATCTCATCCTGTTTCCTTTAGGATGGATGGAGAAGGAACCTATACTTTTCCCTTAGAGACCAAATATGTGGGAGAGATGGAAAATGGGATGTTTCATGGCAATGGAGTGCTGCACTTTCCAAATGGAAGTAAATATGATGCCATATGGGAGTACGGCATAGCTAAACAGGTGAAGAATCCTCTGTGTATCACTATATGCATGCCAGAATGTATGCATTCATACGCATGACTGTGTGTTTCACATTGGTTATAGTTGATGTGACATCTGGTCCTTTTTAGCAATCATTCACCAATATTGTTGAAGTTATTAGGTTTCTCTCTTTTTCCCCCCTGCAGGAAGATATAGTCTACATGTCTTAAACTCATACTTGTGTGCTCTGATGCAATCTTTCACGGGCTTTTGCCACAACAGCCATCACTCCAATTATTATCATCACTTCAGCTGCGGTTCATTTGAAACGATAGCAGCTTTGAACCATGACTAACCTTGGCCTGGACGGCTCTGCACCTGCATCCATGCCAGTCCCATGAAAATCTTATTTTATTAAGGACAGGCAACCTTAGTGCAGTGTCCAAAAGTAAATATGAAACTTTAGCTTTAACTATTATAAAACTAACAATTCTGGAATTTTCTAGATGTAATAACAAGATGAGCACAAGTGTAAACCTTAAAAATACTTTTATCAAGGCTGCTGTTGTGCACAGTTTCTGATGTAAGGGGTCACTAAAATGTAGCTGTGCCATCATTAATGACATTAGTTACACACAGGCTTCTTTTGGAAACAACAAAGATGATCTAATTCCAGAAAACTTGCATTTTTTCAAAATGTGGGTTAATTATGGTGAATGCAAAAGATTCTGAAAGTAAAGCAAAAAAAATATGCACTTCATAGATTGTATCATATTTATTTGAAAAATTGTGTTTTATGCCTATTTACTGATCTATCATTCTTCAGGAAAGAATGCATATAGTACGCACAAAGTAGTTCACCCTGAATTTCAAAAGGTCCATTTTTCCACTTACCCTCAGCAGCGTCATCTGTGCAGACAGTTTTAAATGTACTTTCTAGGGTTTTCAGATATCCATCTCTGAAATTAATGTCCTAACCCTATGACAATAGAAGCAGAATTTAAATTTTTTTGTGGTACTTATGACTCTGAGAAGTGACATTGGGAAACCTCAACAAAACGTCATTCCAGAATGATGTCTGGGTATGTTTTTTTTGTTTGTTTTTCTTTGACTGTAGTTACTTTCTGCCAAAAGAAATCGTCCAAATGAAAACAGTTCACAGCAAGGTCTCTGGATTATCTCAAGTAACATTATTTCTGGAGAAGCACATTAATGTAACAAGTTGCTGATTAGCAGCCCTGGAACGGCCATTTAAAGAAGCCTGAGGCAGGTAGTCAGCTGAGACACTTGCACATGTGATGAATGTAGGGATGTCCCTTCTGATGTGTTAAATCGTAATTAATCTAAAGTGAAGGGTTGGGATTTTTTTTCAATGGAATTATCACAAAATATTAACCTAACTAAAAAACCAAAATGTGAGATGTGAGATTCATGTGCTTTTGATATACCTCAGTGTTGCAGTAGGTGAAGCAGTAATATGTTATCACATGTTTGCATGGTTTTGTATTTAATCCCTTGTCTTTTGCATCAAAACTTGTTGCAAAACCACGTGTTCCTGTTGTGTGTGATGACATCACATGTGTCTTTGCACACATGAAATTGATCTGATTTTCTGTCAGATGCTCCATGGACAGATCGTGTTGTGTGTTGAAATGTAGCATGTTGCATTTGGATTGTCCTTTATGGCTGAATGTTCCTCACAAGGGGAATCTCACCTTCGCTGATGGTCTGCAGTACCAGGAGGAGAACTGGGACTACTGTGACGGTTACGACAGACGGTTCTACAGTGAGAGGTGTAATGGACTCAGACCTGCAGGTTCTAAAAACAGTTTCTTTTTTCAGTAACATCGTTGTATTTATTCTCATGGCATCTCAAGCAATTAGTTGACAGGGGTGCTCACACACTTTAAACATGCGACCTACTTTCAAAATGACCAAGTCAAAAAGATCTACCTACTATAATATTGCCAAATATATATCTATTTATAAATATATTAACAGTTATTTATATGAACCATGTGTGTTAGTGTACCTTGCATAACTGCATGAACCTATATTGTTCAATGCAACTATATACATTTTTGTCATTTTTCCACATGATCCTCAGTCATGGTGGAACGGTACTGGGACTTACCTATAGGCTATTTCCCACCATAACGTTAACTTATAAGCCTGTCATTTTCGCAATAATGACGGTACATCTTTTAAAGCGCGCCTTATGTGTGCACTGAGTTCTAAAATCTAAAAATGTTGTGTGATTTTAATAAACTTAGACTTAGACTTCCTTTATTGTCATTACACAGACACACACAATGAATCTGGTAACGAAATGTCATACACTCCGCTTGATTGACTATCGGACTATTTCCCACCGACATAGCGACGTAAGAAGAGTATTTACAATGTTTTTCCACGAGAGGCCAACAGAGAATCAAAAGGAACTGACAACGATCGGACAGTTTTTATGTGGCATCTACCAGATGCCGCGTACGGTGTGGTCCGTACTGGTCAACTCACTACCTTGCTATAATGCACGGTTATGCACATGCTCATTGATTGGTCAGACCGACTGTCAATCAAGTGACAAATCTCATTCACTTCACAATTATAGGCTGATGCTATTGCCATACGATCAACCCACAATACCTTTGAGATCGACTGGTAGATCACGATCGACCTATTGAGCACCCCTGAAAAGCATAGAAAATTAAAATCAAATTTTTGTGCCAAAATAATAGAAACGCACCTCAAATTCATTAATCGAATGAAATGTTCAATTTGAGTTTTTATGTTAGTCTTGATTTATAATATTTATCAATTGTGGGCCACACTCCTTGGGAGTAAAATGTAATTACAGTGACAACAATGGTAAAACAAGAAAGTTAGAAAATCATTCAATATAAAACAAGTTCTCTGTCCAAACAGGAGAATCTCAATTAACTGATCGTCATCCTCCTCTCGATATTCCTGATGGGTGTTATGACTGTGGAGATGGTTTCTATGATCCCTCATCCAGAGTGGTCACATCATATACAGGAGAATTCCTCAGGAACGCAGGTCAGACTTGGACAACCATGTTTTTTCTTTCTTTTTCTTTTTTGTCTGTAACATTACCCTTTAAACAGCATAAAGTCACATTTGTTAATATTTTGACATAATTGAGACATATCTCCTGTCACTTTATCTGTGACATCACATCATGATAAACCATAAAAACAATCCATTCATATATACCACAATATACTATATATGTATATACCTATATGTGTGTGTGTGTGTCTGTGTATGTGTGTATGTGTGTGTGTGCACGTATATACGTATGTAGGTACACAATACAATATACATCCAATAATGGTAGCTTTGAACCTGAGCCCATTTTGCAAGCTCTGTGCTTTCTTGTGGAACATTACCAGCTGTAGTGTGTTACATATAACAGAATTACTCCAATATTTGACTCCTGATAAAAGCATTATATTGAACGGATCTGTACATGAAGCTGCCCTAAATGATGCGCACCATAACTCCTGCGGTGTACTCTAAACCCCTCCTTTTTTTCTTGCTTACATTTCTCCACTAATTTCACCATAAATTGGCTTCATCTGAGTTGAACGGGATGTGTTATTCTGCTGTGCCAAGGTAAATTAAAGAGATGGAAGTCAAGAACAAGCACACACAATTCCATTTCAAATGAAACATACAAACTTTTATGTCTAATAGAAGGTTTGTCAGTGATCGATTGCTGTACATTGAACACGTATTCAGAATCAGAATCGCCTTTATTGTCATTGTAAATACATACACAACGAAATTTGAGCTGCTGCTCCAAGGTGCTTGAGTGTAACAGGTTGATAAATGCGACAACTAATATGGCTAAAAAGTCTGGTATGGAAATAAAAATCCAATGTAGAATTATAAATCCAATGTGGATATTTAAATTAGGCTGAAAGAATATCAAAATCACACAGCGACAGTTGTTCTTGTATTCAGAATGTATTGCACTTGAGGTAATTGCACTTGATTTGAAACCTTTAATATGTCCCTTTCCAGATGTTATCTTTATTTTGTATTTAGAGCGGTGATTGCTCTGGGATAGAAGCTGTCTCTGAGTCTGTCGGTCTGGGTTTTGAGTGACCTGTACCGTCTGCCTGAGGGTAGGAGGTTGAACAGGTGGTTGCTGGGGTGGGAGGTGTCCTTGGTAGTAACCCAATAAAGAAGCAGCATTTATTTTCATAATATATCATAAATAGGAATTGTCTATTGCAAAATTCATTTTGCAATAGACAGAACTCATGATAGAACTCATGTTTTCAATATTCTAAAAAGTCTGATTTTTATGTGCAAAGTTCCAAACAACAAAGTTGGTGCAGCGGTTGTATAAAAATGTAGGATTATATGAAAAAATATATGCTATATAGTTGTACACAGTGCACGATGATAGCTGGATGGTTGAAGTACTATGGAAACGTTTTGTATATATTCATAGAACAAATACAGAGAAACAATGTGCATCTTGTATATTATACATCCATCTCTTGAAGTACTGTGTAGCAGTGACAAAACATGGACAGATTCTACAATACTATAACTACAAGTGTTATTTAATGTACGAAATACCTAAATGAGAATTAAGCTCCTCACAGGAGTTGAACATCATTCATACATCCTTCGATCCGTCCATCCTCCAGCCATTGATCCATCTATCCAGTCATCCCTCCTTCCATCCATCCATCCATACATCCATCCATTCATCCATCTAGATCCCAATTGACACAGGATCCATATTGTAAAACTCATTTTGCCATATGTTAATAGGTTCTGAAGAATTCCCTGTTGCTACCTTGTCAGACAGGATACAATCATCATGTCCACTTTTCAGCAGTTCAGCTTTTCTTGAAGTTGCTTTAAAACACAATGAAGGTTTTGTGTTGATTTTGTCTCAGGCGGAACTCTTGCCTTCACCCAGTGTTTTACAGTATGACTGCAACACTGAAATCAAACAGTGTTGTCACATGGGAAAGATTTCATAATAGTGAACCTGAGGATCAATGTTAAATGGATTATCCCTGGATGCTCTGATGGAAGGGTATTGACAAGAAGACAACTACAGGCTGTTGTAGTCACTGGAGAAGGTTCACTGTTATTTGAAAAACTGGAAAATCCCAGACATGTTTTTCCACTCAACGGATGCCCAGTTTTGAAAGTCCTGATTTGATGGGAATGTGGTCTGTCAGGTATCCAGATAAGAATCCCTAGTCCTGACGTTCATTGCTGGTCACATCAACCAACTACGATTTTACATCACCAGATAATGTCACAAATCAGGCCGTGATTTAAGAATCTGACTCTCTAAATCCAGCAGAGAACACAGTGCAGACTGTGTTGTTAGAGTAGGCCTGAGGAGCTGAACCAAACCCCACAGCTTCTAAATATATATGTTTGACCCTAATGAAATCCAGATTTAACACTTAACATCAAGAAATTCTGATTATTCTTATTTTTTAAGGGGTATAAAACACAACCTAAGTCCAGCAGGCACTGTGAACATTTGCAGGGATCATACAATGTCACATAATTTCAGAACTTCTGCATTAGATGATGTGGTATTGGTTTTCATTCAACTTTAAAAACAGTCGTACAGCATCAGTGTTTGGATTCTCATCTGACAACATTTAAATCACCTTGATTCTTAACGTTAATATGATTGATTGTTTTCGTATTGTAAATGTATTCACGTGTCAAGATCTGAGGTCTGGCAGAAGCTCAGGTATGATTCATATGCTCCCCAAGGTAGAAATGTATTTTTGGACAGAATATTTGTATTTAGATGAGCTACTTGCAACATAATACAGATTAGTTCCACAAGCACACACACATCTCATTTACATATGTGTAGAGACAGAATCAAACAGAATAGAAGATCACATCCTGGCCAGATGTCATCAGCATGTGTAAGAAGACAAAAATATGTTTTGTGATTCTTTCCTTGATGCGGGTTGTTCATCATCATTATAGTTCTGGTATTGATCAGTGAAGTGACAGGGAAAGACAAAGAAAGGGAAAGAAGGAGAGGAAGAGAAGGCAAGAGTTTATTGGAAGTTGAGATGAAAAAGAAGAGGAACTGAATACACTCCAACAAAAAACACTGACTGGTTTCATTTAGATTAATGTGGAAGAAAACAGGAACCATTTAAAGGATGTCTTGTATTTTGGTCGTCGACATATTCTCAATGTGCGTTCCCGTTCTCCACCTCTATTTAGCACTCCAGAAGAATGCTCCTGTATCTTTTCGGGAGTTATTTCTCAAGCCTGAGAGGTGAAGGCACATTTGTCACAGTCGGTGTGAAGATACAATTTATTGCCTCATGCCTTCCGCCCAGGATGAGGACTGCGGCACTGATGGGACACAGGGAAGACCCGCCCTCCCAGAGAGGACGTTTTCCACAGCGAGGAAAGAGGAAGAGGGAGCTCCCCGTGTAGCCTTTACAACTGGTGGATGTCGGTGGAGGAAGACGAGCCTAAAATCCATAAGAGTTCCAGAAACAATGCACATGGATCTGTTCAACACGGAGGTGACTTGAACGTTCATCTCATGGATCTACATGCCGTTACTAAGGAACATCAGGCTAAACTTTATTTACTGGCCAGAGCTGACCTGTTGCTATTGCTGTCTTGCTGTCCTTAGTTACTGTTGCTAACTTGGACAAACAGCCCTGCTTGGCCTGATGCCAAATACCAAAACAATAGGATCTGTTGCTAATATACCCCTGGAGGTTATGTGTTATTTTTGGAGCTAAACTGATTTTTTTGTCGTCAAGTAGCTACAGATATGCTTTTAATACTATATAGTGGGGAACGCTACATGTCACAAATACTGGTACGTTAGGGAGAAATGAAGGTAATTGAATCTTTTTGAAGGATTTATTTTTTGGAAAACCTAAAAAATAGAGGTAAAAAATCTCAGTGTCACTGCTGCTCTTCAAGCCCACATTAAGTCTCATAAAGCATTAGAGCGGATAGCTATGAGTACACTTACAATATTACAAAGTATTGGGCCAATCGTTCACAAACTCACCACAGAGGTCTGAAGCCCAGCAGCAGCATGTTCATGCAGTGATCCACGTCTAGGCCTGTCATGATGAAAAATCCTGTTCCGTGGAAGTTATTCCCAAATGCAAGCATCCCTAGGTGTGAACTGGAAATCCAGTTTTCATCCTCAACTGTCTATTACACTTGAGCTGTGGTGTTAGGAAACATGCAAGATACATTTGCTGATTACGGTTGAATCTGACAAACTACAAAACTAGATTATTCAACTCACAGGATATTGTCACCATGAGTTTTTCAGTTGTGGCATGGGCACACGGGACTTGTAGTGTAATACACAATAGCTGATGAATCTGATGTGACTCATGCAGGAATCATGTCTACTGAGAAGACAAAATATTAAAGTGTTTTATTCACATTACATTAGCGACATATATTTAAGGGAGGATATAAGGACATATACTCACGGTATGTCATTATATTGTAATGGAACATCTGGCAGTTACATTATGATGCCACTGGTAGGCCACTGGATAAAACCATTACATTAAATAAAACATGAATTTCATTCATTAGCTTTATATGTTTAAATTAATAAGTTTTGCACATGATTTATAAAGACAAACATCCCAAAACAGCAGGTTTTGTAGCCTCTCGCCAAAAGACTAAATGTACAGATAATTAAAGTTTTAAACCGCGGTTGTAAATGTAGTTTGGTGTTGCCTAAGTGTGAAGGTGCAATATAAAAAAAATTCTCTTGCCCTATAATTAAAAAAGAATGTGGATAACAGATACACAAGCCACATCTGCTCAATCAAGTCTCCACACTGACTGAGTGTGTTCTGTTATTACAAACAAACACACATAGTCAGTTGTGTATATTCTCTCTTGGCAACATGCAGCAGCTCTCAGCAGCAGCAGCTCCAGCAGGGGCCATGTGTTGCCATTTTGTTTGTAGCACTTTCCTGTTTCTGGAATAACCGCTTCCCTTTGAAAGTCTGCATAGAAAGAGCTCCATACTGAAAACATTCCACTGCCAAGGAAAACACCTCTGGTGACCAAGCTGCAGCCCCTCCCTTTGTCCCCCTCCAGCTGAGGTGTTTCACAGACAGATAAAATCAGCCCGGGGGCCCTGGGGAATGCAACACATCCTCACACTGCCTTTCCTCAAACTCTCATTTTTCATACATCTATGGAGCAAAAAAGAACCCACCATAAAATAAGGTTCACATGTTAATCCTGTGAGCTGTGACAGATGCGATAATAATTGTAGAGATTGATATCTTTCCTTCAAAGCTAAAAACTGGAATATACTTTGCGCTGTTGTGTGATGTCATCAAAAGACCAAAGCCAGGATTGCTCGGTTTGCAACCAATTGGAGACAGATGACTTTCATGTATGTCTGAATATTTGTCTGAGCTTTACATATTAAGGTGGATTCTTTCATGGCACCTCTACTTGGTAACCGCAAATGATTTTATGTTAGCATGTAATCACCAATCGTACAACCCTGTTCATCAAGTCACTGAAAATGTACATTCTTAATGTCTCTCAATACAGTTATGAACAGTGTTCTGTCATTTAATCCAAGTATTCAGGTTTTACATATCACCATCAGCGTGTGTCAATGTGTATATGGGTGTGTGTGTGTGTGTGTGTGTGTGTGTGTGTGTGTGTGTGAGTGTGCAAATCACAGCTATTAGGCTGGAAGGAAACACTTTTCCCTCTGAGTGTATTTTAAGGATTAAGATAAACAGACTTAAACAAGGTGCCATTATCGCTTCCACACACTCTCTCTCCTGTGTACGTTGCACAGAGGTTGTCCATGGAGGCAGTTATGGTTGAGGTGGATATCAACCAGAAAAGTGTTTACTACACAGGGTTTTGTAGTTCAGTAAATTTGAAGATGATGCTACACACACACTAAAAGGTTTCCTATTGTGATGCAGAGAACCACAGGCATAATATGATTGCTGTTTCTGTTTTTGTTGCAGACGTGTTAAAAACCACTGGAGAGAAGAAAAATGTACATTGAAATCCAGCACAAAATAGATACTGTCGGATATAGTATGAATGAACACTTTTAACATACATAAATTAAACAGATGAGAATCCAGGTGTTAAAGGACATTTCAAAGTCCATAAATGCAGCAAATCCACTAAAACCAAGTCAGTTTATTTAAAAACAAAACAAAAAGAAAAAAAATTCCTTATGATGCTTCACAATCTGTGTAATACACAACGAACACCTGCTAAAGTAAGCTCGCCCTAAAATACTCTTTAATTTGGAAAAAGTGAGAGCAGTTGAAGTTCTGTAGAGGCTGCTGTGTCATTTAACCTGTCAGACCGTATTTTGTGAAATGTAGTGTGAGATGATGTACAAGACCTGTAAATATTTAAAGTAGATACGCTGCATGAATTGAAAAGTTTATAGGCAGAAGATCAGAAGATGTTAGTTTGTATATTTCTATATAAAGATAAATAGAAGGGTTAAAAAAAAAAGCAATACTCATTAGAAGGGTCTGAAACCAAAATGCGTTGATATAAACAATGGGAAATTACACGGTTTGGAAAATTGAGGGAAATAGCCTACATATCCCAGCCACCAGTGCGCCCTGACGACTCAAGGTGCCAATTTCATGTGACTTAATCCCGACTAAACGTTGCTTTAGAGTCCGAAGAGGCGAGGATTGCAGCAAATATGAAAATATCTCCATCTAATTGTCGTTAAGCCGCTTCGCAGTCCGTCTCCGGTGATGTATAGGATGGAATAATGGCGCACTAAGGGGTGGGGGGATGCGTGCGTGGCAGCTGTCCGTGGGTCCGGTGCGTTCAAGTGACCTCCGATCAGGTAGAGAGTAGGAGGAGCAGGGCGGGGGTGTTAAAGTTGAAGAGGCTGTTAGCGTTAAAGCCCAATTACGCACAATCAGTCCGCGGGCTGCAGACCTGCTACTGTGTACAATGGGACCCCGCGCGCAGTCGAACCTGGGGGCGAGGCCCGCGAGCCGTTCAAGTGCGTGCAGCTGCGCGCGCTCCAGAGAAAGCTCACTTCCCCCGCAATTAGCTCCTCGTTTCAGTTTTAACAATGACAAAAAAAAAAAAACGGCTGTATTATCAGCTCCTCTGGCAGTCGTTTCGTTTTAAAAAAATTGGCGTCCGTTTTTGGGCTTATTTATTGGTGTCTGAAGTGGCTCCGACAAGTTATTTTCTCCTAATTGTCAGTCTTGTCTTGCTCGACTTGAATGGCACTTCACAAAATGACCTGTGCATTAATTGCGCTGGTTATTAGACAGTTTATGGTGATGAACGGTTTAGATTGACTTACAACTCATTCTTGGTTGCTTTCGTACATGTCGTTTCATGCAGTTTTGTTATATTTAACCTAACTGATCATGGGTCGACTGTTTCTATTCTGTATTTTTTGTTATTAAAATCATAACAATAACAGTAATTGTATTAATTCCATCTATTCCACAGATGAGGCTGAACATGAGTGGATTGTGCGCACTTGCAGGAAGGCGTGGAATCAGAGTGTTGTTGATCCCATAGGAGCCAGACATGACCAAACCAGCACCTCCAGAGTTAAATAAAATACTATGGACTTCATTTAAAATATAGAACATTGATTCTGTCTTATTTTGCATTTTTCAACCATTTATTTTTATAGCTTAAATATACTGTTACAATGTACACAATAAAACTTTTAAGTGTGTGTGTGTGTGTGTGTGTGTGAATATATAAATGTGCATCCTTTGGTTGAAAAAGAAATGGGATTTGCAAGATATATTCCTACTTAAAAGTAAAAGAGTCTTCATCATTTAAGAAAAACATTGACGTCTTGCTCAGGTGAAGGATTAGGAGACTATATTATCTCAGACCAAGGGTTGTCTTGTTTATATTCTAATGCTGGTGATGTGTCATTATTTTAATCTTTATTAAATAAAAATACTATAAATAATGTTGGGTGTACTATGTGAGGGTATCATCACAATATTTGTTGCAAAGGTCCCTGTTAATAACACGTCCTTTGGGCTCTACAAATAAAAGTGAATTGAAGATGATATACATATAATTCTCATCAAGTGATGACACCTTGTAATAAATTAACTGCATCAGAATTTTGGAAAAACAAAGATCTGATTAAAAAAAAATCCCCCTATCAAAATGAAAGCACAGAAACACACAACTTTAGAGAAAGCAAAATACATGCATGTTCAATATATTCATCCTTGAATACACAACCTCACACAGAAAAAGAAACCAAAAACAAAGAAGCACACCAACAAAAGTACACTTCATTAAAAAATACACATAGAGCAGTAAGAATAACTTCATATTCATTTATTTGTACTTTTGCCATTAAAAAAAATCCTTTTCCATGTAAACCTAGTTTAATATCAATGCCAAATTGTGTAGTCCTATGTGCCATATACATTGGAGAAATAAAAATTAAGTATTGCATCATAAATTTATTCTCAGGAATGATTCGGACCCACAAAAATATCACATTCTAATTTATTGCATTTTAGTACACAAAACATTTATGATGCACAGTCTATCAAATAAATTTTTTGTTTTCATATTTTTTAACAAAAAACAATTTCAGAGGGAAAAGTGCTTTACATGGATTTACAGTCTCAATAAATACAAGGACATTGAGGTTTCTTGGATCCTGTTCTTCACACAATGGCCATGGCACTAAAATACAGATGCACACTCTACCCCTGCCAAAACACTCATGCACACACACATGCACACCCTCACACACACACACCTGCTCTCTCGCATGCACACACACACAAACACACAGATACATACACATCTTACTATGTACAACACCAGTTTGTTAAATTTGTCCATATTGTACCAATCTGCCGTCCTTGTGTGAAGACACATACGCACAGTCTGAACAAGCAACTCTGAAAATCATAAATTAGCAACAATATATCTGTTTGGAACGTTCATAGGAATGTATATTTTGGTGAGTATCCTTATCAGACTTCCCCCCTGTTTCTCTGTCACTTTAAAGACATTCAACATAATTGTGGAGGCTTTAAAACTGTTAGCTCCTGCTTCTAATGTTACAACCATAATTTAATAATACACAAGGCCAGGCATTGTGCTTTGTGGTTTTCCTTCATGATAAGAGATTAGATATAGGCCTATTTTGTGATTCCTTTTACCAGTGGAAAATGTAAAGTTCTCATGAATTGTTCCACTGAGTATAAAAACCAAAAACAACCAAAAAAAACAAACAAATTAAAAATGACCTTGTACAGTTGTTTCAGTGCTGTAGACAACTACAAAGATAAGGCACAGAATTTACATCCATTTTCTAATGAAAATCTGACCCTACATCTCATTTCAGTGGGAATCTGTCCAAACGGATGATTGGGAAGTTTTGTTTGTTTCAAATCATGCTGAGATAATGCGTCAGCAGCGAACGTATTTACTTTACATGTGTGTTTCCTTCATTGTTGCTCAGAGAGAAAGTAGGGAGGAGTCTTACCTCTACTGTGGTGGACTGTGTGTGCCCGGCCCTGTGGGCTGACAGTGTCTTCTTCAAATGTCTCCTCTTTGTTTGTCTTCAGTATTCAGACAGCAGAAGGCTTCAGCCCTCCTTACGTTGCCAGTTCATCCCTTCAGACTCCCACCGCCCTTAAGTTAGAGGGTAGAATGCTGTACATGTGGAGCAAAACAGGTCCCTTGGGTGGTTGCAAATACAGTCAGTGAGTTCTTGTTAATGATAAATACTTAACAATCTTTTTTTTTTTTTTTTGACAGGCTGGCTGTAGGTGGGATAGTCCTGTCCTCAAAAAGCAAAAAACAAAAGACTGGTGACCAATTCTTAGTATTTCCTGGGCATGAGTGGGCAGGCTCCAATAAGATTTTCTCTGAGCTGACTCCGGTATGACCTCTGGGTCGGGTCAGAAGACGTCACTGATGGGAGATCGAGGGTTAGGGTCTGGAGGTCAAAGGTGGTAAGCGTGGTGGTGGAGTGCTAGCGGCTGAGGGGGAGTTGGGGCAGCGACATGGCCTGATGGGGGAGACTCTGAGAGGTCAGCACGGAAAACGGGTGACCTAGGAAGCACACGAAAAGAAACTCCAATGAAGTATCCTGTTGTTTTGAATGTACCCAGGGTTTAATGACACAGAAAACCATTAACTCACTGTCGATGTACCCGTGAAGGGCCACCATGCGTGCCCGCTCAGGACTGCCAAAGGGGGAGTAATGCAGCTCATCGGGCAGAGAAGAGGGGATTCTGGATTGGGGATGACCTTGGGGCACCCCACTGTGCTGGGGCGTATGCTTTTTGTGTCTTGCTCTGCAGTTTTGAAACCACACCTACAGTATGAAGATGCAATGTAACCATCATGTAGCTATGTTACTGAAAAAGAGTAATACCATTATGTCATATAGTGCTTAAAGATAACTGAAAGTCAGAGTTCAATTATTATTTTTTTATCATTTGTCACAGTACCGCCAGAGCACCTCTGGATCAGGATGTATAAACGAGCCCATACTGACCTGTATAACTCTCCTGCTGAGGCCCGTCATGTCTGCCAGCTTCTGTAGCGTCTGTGCGTCAGGGTTGTTGTCTTGGGCAAACTGAGCCTGCATGATCTGCAGACAGACAGCGTGACAGAGTCGCATCAGATACTGCTGAAGCCAGAGATCTTCCAATACACTATTTAGGATGAAAGTGCTGTGGTTTCAAAGCTGCATCGCCATTTATACACATGGTTTATTAAGTCGCTTCTACCCATAAGTAATGTGTGAAAACAAATATTTCAGATTGGGCAAGAAAAGTCAGTTTTTATGATGGGGAAGTAGAAAGATTAGAATTGAGGAAATACCTAAAAACATAAACAAGTCGAAATATCTTTTTTGTCAAGTACAATTCAAAAGTTGATGAAAACATGGGACTAAATCATTGGCTCATCATGTGTCTACGAGGCTGGATTACATTCAAATACATGTGATTGCTGTGCGTGTCTGACCTGTAGTTGTTCTGCTGTGAAGGATGTCCGTGCCCTTTTGGCCGGTTTGGGTTGACTGTCCTGCTCTGTTGGAACCGCTCCTTCTAATGTGATACCATTGCCTGAAATACATCAGCAGACATGTAAGACAGATAAGTTGTACCATAATTTAAAACAACCACAAGTGTCTCAGGAGGTAGATTTGAACCATTGCAGAATCTGTGGGACTCTTTTTTTTTCTTTTTTTTTTTGCTGCAGCCGGATACCAAATGTTGCAAACACAGTCCAGTCCTATGTCCTAAACTTGTACAGTAACAGTGTGGTTGTGCTTCAAGTTATATAAAACATACTTCTCTGTTCACATTAGCGTACATCCTGTTTTGGGAGGTCGCTTTTTGAGAAAGAACCCGTGCTACTACTGAAAAGAATTTGTAGCAAATTTGCCAGATCCACTACTCACCGCTCTCAGCTGCTCGTTTGAGGTTCTCCACCATGGTGTCGTAGTGGATCCTACACAGGACCTTCTCCTCCACCAATCCAAACTCCTCTCCCGTGGACAGCTGCCTCTTACAAGAGTAACACGCAAAACAGGCCAAGTGGTATGCGTTCCCCCTGGCACGCCGAACCCAATCACTGGCGTATATTTGCCGACCACAGCGGGCACATTTAGTACCAAACCTACTGCAAGGGAGAGAACAAGAGAACAGGGGCAGGAGGAGCAGAGGAGAAACATAAAATAAGGACTTAGCAGCTTATAGACCGGAGCAAAGGCAACATTTTGGAAGACAAAATTGCAGCAGAAGATGATCTTTTAATCTTGTCTCAAGGCTCTGGCAAAGATGCAGAAAAAAAAATAATCAAATGAGCACTGACGTCGTTTTGAGTCGTTCTTCTGTGAGAATATTTTGAAGAAGGCTGGACTTGAAAATAAGGGTATTTTAACTGGAAGTCTTGGCAGAACTCAAAGGGTTTAAGGAAGAAACCTTGGAGGAGGATATGGCCTTCAGAAAAGACTCCTGACTGCGGCTGCAAGCTGAGCCTTGAATGCAAACAAACCAACACCTGCAATTTCCTGGCTGATGCATGAAGGCCCTGACATATACACACACACACACATACATACACATACACAAAAACGAACAAACCGACACACACGTAAACCATGGTGGAAGATGAAGAAAGACTTTGGATGACATCACTCGAGATCTCCCTGCTGTAACTGATAGCAACAGTGAGGTCAGGCAGCATATAAACTTAAACCACCTGACTTACTGTTCTGGATGAGTGGATGGTGTGGGGGCTTCGGGGGCACACACACATACACACACACATAGAAGATGACAGATAAATGCACAGAGAGTTAAAGCAAGATCATGTACAAGAGCTGCCAAAGGAACGGACTGGGGCATTTTAAGTTTCTTTGTATAAATTGGAGCACATTTGTTGAACTGGATTGATGTATTTTCCCATGGACTCAAAGCAAGGTATCGTTTCTAGAATAAACTTGCTCCTGTAATGTGAACATCCTGAATTAATACACATTTATTTGTGAACACAGTGGGTTAAGAAAGTCAAGAAAAACTACAGGTTGTGTATTTAATACTTAATGGATATGGCTTGACTTATTGCATGTTCCTGTTTCCAACCTTTCTTCCTGTGGCATCTTTATTCACCCTCTTCTTGTAAATATTTAAAACTAGGTCACAAATATCTAGTGTCAATTTTTAATAGACTCCATAATTTCATACTACTGCTTTTTTTTTTTAGCAAATTACTTCAACGGGAGCAAATTATACACATGTAGGTTGGATGTTTTTTCCTTTTCTCTTTTTTTCCTATGGGTTAAGGTCCATGTATGTGGGACTGATTCATGATAATTACAGCGTTCATGTCCATGGAAATAAATGCTAAGTGATGTAGCTCACTGATGTGCCTTTAACTGGTTACACAATGGAACTCTATGGGACAGAATGAAATAAGACTTAAAATTGGTAACTTGTAGATAGACATATTAGGATGTTGCTTTTCTATGGATTCTTTTGATAGTAAAACATCATAACACCTATGTGATCACAAATGTGTCTACATAAATCAGTGTATAATATTGGGACAATTTTCTGATTTGCATCACAGTCAAAAGAGTTTAAGCGCCTCATTTAAAGAGCACATTGTGGGTGTAATGGGAATAAAATGCTTCATGTTTTGAGGTGGTTATGGTTAGGTTAAGGGCCATTGTGGGGGTCAGCAGCTGCCAATTTCAGTCACACAGGCTGGATTTGTGAGATGAAGTGCTGCCTGAGGGGTAAAACGGGGGTCAAAACACTCCATCGGCACCAAATGGCTATAGTTAACATTGGAAACATTTCTACATTGATATGATTTATAAAAGTGTAAAAGAAATAAAAAGAGTTGTTTATCCTCTATAAGTAATAATTGTCTCATATTAAAGATAATTTATTTCTGTTTCAATTCCCTTTTTCTTTTCAACTAATATTGTTGAAACACCAAAATAATGTTACCCAGTAACAATTCATGAACAGTAGCTGTTTAAAAAAAAGAGCACTATAATGAGATACATCATTACATAAAGTGTTTCTTTATGATAGTTGAAAGTAAAATAATTTCAACATCCACATATGGTACAATGATTCTGTTGCACAAAATATTCCTTACCATCTATCACTGTATAGATCAAATCACCCTCACTAATCCTCAATTTAATTTCACCAAGTAGTGTAGTATTTGTGCAGTAATATAGTGCAGTGAAAACCAGATCAAAACATGTACACAGTCACCCGTGAGACAAATGCAAAGAGTAAAAAGGAGGCAGTGACTGGTGAGGGACAAGGAATAGATGTGGAGAAAGGATGTCAGAGGCTGAGAGGCCGAGAGTTGTAGTGCTCGGGGAAATCGTTGAGTAAAAGAACATCAGTGGCACAGAAAGAGAGCATGCAGGAGGGTGGGGGTGCAGGAGAGCATGAGGGTTGCCAAGTGAGTGGGTTTGGCATGGTATCAGTGCACTCAAATCCACTCTATCTGGGATGAAAGCATACTATAGTCCTGACATCTTGAAAGCTGGTGCCCCTCCTTACGGATACCAGCTTTTGGCCACAAGTTCAAATTTGATGTATGTCCGATGGACGACAGCGATAGATCATTAGACACCTCCTGTTCTAAGGTCCAAGTCCTTTTGCTTGTCAGCTTGTTATCACTAGGAGCTAAACAAGTGTATTAATGTAGCAACGTCATATCTTAAACAGTGCCCTTGCCTTTTACATTTTTTTTTTTTTTTTATCCTTCATACCAAACAAATTCAGTCCAACATTAGGGCAGTGAGACCCTGAGAAAAAGCCTCTGTGGTGACCTTGAAATAAAATTGGCTAGCATGGCACTTAGTGAGGGTTTAAGTTGTCGCAGATATGTGCAAGTTAACCAAAAAGCCTCTTATAACCCAATAAAGCCATCCCAGAGACAAATCGACTCCGTGGCTTACTGTACGTACGTAGCATTTCAGATTGTTATGGAGAATTCTTGGCTGTTTTTACAGTAAAGAGGAAAACATTGTGGAACATTGTGGCTAATCTAGCATGACAGCTTGTCAGTTTCATGCTCCGAGACAGAACCCAGAAAAGCAGCAAAACATCCCTCGTTTTAACCCTCTCCTCCGTCTCCGTCTCCTCTGAACCCCCACCCCCACTGCTCCACCCCTCCTACCCCTTCGGCTCTTTTTTCCATATCTCGTTTTGTCTTCGTCCCAAGAAACCTGGTGTTTACTTTGGAGCGATGTCAATCCTCACAGCCCCTATATCACTCAAAAGAGGAAAATCCTACACCGCAGAACTCCCTTTTCCCCTGGACCTCTCCTATTCACTCCACTTTTTTTGGTCTAATCTTTAACTTTTTTTTTGCTGTAATTCACCTGCTGCTGAAAGAGAGGCTTCAGGAGTCTTGTCTTTTGGATTATTTCTGATGCGCTATGAGAATACTCTGATCTCTATTAGATTTGTCCTCAGAGAGCTTCTGCTCGTCTGTGTGGTTTGAAGGCACAAGGCTTCATGAAAGCCCTAAAATACAATTTAAAAAAAAAAAAAGAAAGTGATCCAGATACTTTAAAGACAAGTATCTTTAAAGTACGAATGTATTATACTGTCAGCTTTCAATGTGATTATCCTCCTTGAAATTTCAAATCCCTGCTCCCACAGTGAATAAAAACACATTACAGTCTCTGTGATTTCAGGAAATTGGTAACACTTTAGTCCACCCGCACAGAGTTTAGGGAGTATTTGTGACATTTCAGCAGATTATTACTTGACATTCAACGATTCATTTGTTTTGACTTTGTCTGTAGACAAATCATAAAATATGAAATATGAATAAATCATTGCATATACTCCATTGAACATACACTGACATTAGTGTATGATCGATCAGGATAAATTATAATTTTTTAAGACTGTTTTGTCATACAGGACTATGGGGAATTTCAAATCCATTATAATAATATTTTTTCAACAAAATGACATATAAAAATGTTGACCACAAGCTTCTGAAATGTCACAGATACTCAATTGGACCCTTCGTTATCGCCAGTTGTAAATAAAGGCTTTCCAACTAATTTTCCGAGTTGAAGCTAGTTTTTTTTTTTTTTTTGCTTCTCCAGTGAATAATACAACTCAATGCTTTGACAAAGCAGCCTTCATCTAAATGTGTAGATTTGTGCGTTATTCTAATTTTTATTCATTCACTTTTCTTTCAGTTCTTTCCTGCTATGATCTTAGTTGCTATGGAGACCTAATCAGCCGAGCAGAGGTGGGCTGATGAATAATTATTACACTACACACACTCATGCAAAAACAGCCCTGCACACAGGCACTCATCGCTCTTCCGCAGTTTCCTACATGGACTCTGGTTACAGTGTCAGTATCCCAGGGTGCCCCTGATTAGTGCAGCCCTGCAACTTCCTGTGTGGCCCGCAGCTCACGGTTGAGGATGATGTTTCTGCAGAGTGAGGGGAGCGATGAGGCGAGGGGGGTCAGGGGAGGAGGCTGATAAAGAAATGGTTTGCGTGTGTGTATATGTATGAAGGAACCTCGGAGGGCTGACATGGGTTGGAGAGGCACAGCCCAAGCTCTGTCCCTACCTCGACATACACACACCACCTTACTCCCCCTCCCATGCACACATACACACATACATGGAGGGAAACCCACTCTGATTTCCTGCTATTACGCCCCATTAAAGCAGCTGTCAGTCCAAAGCCAGATGAGAGGCTGACACAGATGAGAAAATATCTCCAGAGGTTTGAAACCAGCCCAGAGGATCTGGACTCACTGTGTTGTTTAGCCCAGTATAAATCTGGCCTAACTCCAGATTACAGATTATATTTACAGAAGTAAGCATTGTGCAGAGCCTAGAGCTGCAGCAAAGTCACACTGTTACGACAACATATCTCACATTTTCTCCTTTTCAAAAAAGTTCAACCAGTCTAAACCTACAGGTATTATAATGGGAGTAAATGCACACACCACAGTTTTTATCCTGCATTACATATAGAGTATGCCAAGTAAATCACAATGTATCATTTTAATCTTCAGGACTAAAAATCATACATCCTTATGCCAATTCTCTCAACCAATTATGTTAAATATAGCTTGGAATTTTTGTTTAAATATATGAAACTGCAGTTTATTTAGTCAGAAAATCCAAAGCCAATGTAAGAAAAGCATCTTAAAGGCGTGTGGCTGCAGATTGAAAGTGTGGAGGAATGCAAGTGTAAGTACAACCAGTGCACTTAAATTTGAGGTGTGGGCTGTACTTGAGGGTTGACATTTTTTGTTAACTTCCTCATACTTCACAGCAGTGTTGGAGGCAAATATTGGACTCTTACGTGAGTATTGAAATTAGTTACAGTCATAATGATATGTCTACTATTATAACAATTATATATATATAAAATGAAATACATCATGTGCAATATGTCATCTAAGTACTACTGCTATAGATTACATACATATACATAGTATGTAAATTCAGTGTTTATATTAACAAATGGGAATTCTCTTTTTGATCTTTGAACATATACAAATTTTTAGTTTCATTCTTGTTTTCTATATTCTGTATGGATTGCATTCATTATACAGTGTGCAATGACAATAAAGATTGTGATTCTGATTATGTCATGGATATATTTATGATAATTACGTAATTTTGAGACAGATAAACAAGTAATTTTGCACTGTTATATTGCTTTTTTTTTTACTTAAATAAGAGATATGAGTAGTCCCTCTTCCTAAAGGACTCAAGGCAAGTGGCATTAGCTCAGTGTTTTAAAATGAAAAGCTGTGCACAAGTGTTTGTTTCTATGGTGTCGTTCTTAACTATGAGCCAACAACCACCATCCAAATGTGAACACAGATACACCCCGTACTAATAGTTTGACAGAAAGCTACTGAATGAATGTGCGTAATGTGTCCTCAGCGGTAATCCACTGAAAAATCACTGTAAATCTTTGAATTTCTGCCCTGTAAGATAATGTAAACAAACAGATGATTCTAGTTTCCAGCAGGGATACTTTTACTGTGGGGGTTTACAAATGAGTCCTGTATGATGTGTGATTCTGTGACAGTTACACATCTGACTTTTAAAGCTTTAAATCCACTTTCTGCATTTAATGACGACTCATGGTCCACAGAGCTGTGTTGAGGGTGAGAGAGCTGAACAGTGGAGGGGCATTCAAACAGAAAGGGCTGAGGTAAAATATTATCATTTTGTGAAGGAGAAAAAAATTGAGCCGAATGATTGGCAGCTGTTGGACGCACATAAATAAACACAGATTTAAATGTATATTTGTGTGTGTGGCTCTGTGTCAATGTGCAAATGTGAGTCTGCAAGGAGGAGGCAATTAAATGTGTGTGGTTGTGTGCGTTGGTGTGTGTACAGTACATACTAGCTCTAATGTGACTGTACATTTTTTGCATTTACGTCCCCATATTTAGGCATGTGCGTCCATGTGTAAGTGTGTGTTGCAGTGGTTGTATGTGTGTTAAATGTCGTAGTCTGGATAGGAGTCACTTTCAGATCAGAAACATGCTGACCAGGCACTAGGGAAAGTCTAATTGCTGGTCTGGAGGCCTGGGGGTCTGGTGTGGAAGACGACTAATTGCTGGTGATTATAAACCTCAGAGCGGTGGCCTGGTGTCATGTTTCAATCAGAAAAAACACACTGATGCTCACACACACAGGCTTAAGCACTCACATATGTACAGACACACACAGATATGCACAAACAGACATGTGTGTCCTTATAAAATATACACCCGTTTCGAAAATTTACCACGCACTGGTGTGAACCCCATTTAACCTCAGATACCACACACGCTCACACACTTTTTTTTTTAAACTTTTCAAGCAGCTCTATGATTCATGGTGGCACACAAATTGAATTTACATGTGGTCTAGCAAAACTAATCCAGCCTTTAATCAGAGAGGGTATGTGCTGGTGCAAGAGGTGAATTCAATCCTGGATTACAAAAAATGAGCAGAGTGTACCCCGAGTTTGATTGAGTCAAAGGACAATATGAATGGATGGCAGGTTTAATTTCAAAGGCTGGATGCAGACAACACCCCCTCCTCATTTAGCATTTTCACACAACTGCTTCACAGTCAGAGGGTTAATATTTTTATTGATTAACAATAATGCTTGATATAGATTTGTACAACTATTAAATACATGTAATTAATTTTTTTTTTTTTATATCATTGATATATTTACCATTTCTGTAATATCCTACTGCAAACTCAAAGTAGAGCAATTAATGTGGAGTTTTCCTGTGTGCCTCTGTGTGATTTTGTTTATTTTTATTGTTTATCTCCAACATTTAATCTGCGGTGTGAAATAAAGAAAAAATTAGAAGCTAAGAAAATTTACTTCAGCTTTGTTCCAATTGATTTTCTCTACAGCTTTTTGTTTTGTTTCGCACAGATCTATTTTTTTGCAACATATATACTGTATGTT
>JAPTHA010000005.1:4351923-4365237 GCA_029814585.1 Gymnapogon annona | reverse complement strand
TGTGTGTGTGTGTGTGTGTGTGTGTGTGTGTGTGTGTGTGTGTGTGTGTGTGTGTGTGTGTGTGTGTGTGTCTGGGTACCTTAATGATTACCAGCTGTCCTTGGACCACTACCTGCACTTTCAGTGCTGCTTTCCATTCACCCCGGTGTGTTAAGTAGAAAACACATTCACCTATGTATCTTTGAGTGTGTGTGTGTGTGTGTGTGTCCGTCCTCAGGCTACAGCAGCCGCCACCCGGGCCCTAAGAGAAAGTAGCATGAACCTAAACCCTGAGGTGGATGGGACGATCATCAGGGTGCCAGTACCTAAGTGAGTCACACACCTTCTCCTTTAATTTCTATGGGGTTTTTTTTCCAGTGCTGCCAATTCCATCTCTATGTCTGCACTCATTGCACCATACATAATGGGAATGACCTATTACTGAAGTGAGAGTAACATGAATCAATGGTCTTCATCAAATGACAACATCCACAGTTGGTCACAAAGGAGAATGGTTTTGACATCATCTTTAGTGATGTCAAACAGGTAGGACTCAGCAACCAGCTCCAACCAATGACAGTAGAGTTGACCCTTCGCTAAGTCTGGCCCTACAACCACCTATGACCAATCATACATTGGCAACAATAAGCAAGAGAGGAGTACCTGGCAAACATTCACCAAATGTGGAAGTGGTGCGTTAAAATGTACAGTATGGAAATATGAGCTGTACCGCGGCATATGCTCACACATAAACGCATAAAATATACACACAATCTCTAGGCAATTGAATCAAGTCAATTAGAGTGAGTTCTGTCTTGAAGACGTCATCTCTTATCCAAGTGGCTTCATCAGTTCATGAGACGTGTTTGACCTGGATGAATTAGAATGTACATATGCACATTCTAATGCTGAGGATTCACAAGTCACCACCTTTGGGATAGAATACAATAGAATAGAATAAGTGTCATTTGTGGAAGTGTATTTAAGAATATTCAGTCATGGTATACACTATATATACACTGAATTGTGTTTTCAGACACATTCCTCCTTTTTATTCCTGTTTATATGCATCAGTAATCATATTTACGAGGTACAAGCACTACAAGAAACACTTTATTTATGAAGAATTTTTCACATTAAGAATATTTCATTCCAGCCTCATGGTCAACAGTGGAAATTATACAAGTAGTGCTTCTAGGAGTTGTGGGGGGCTTGCATAGGTCCCGAAAGTCATAAAAAGTTTGCAACTTTGTAATGCGCTTTTCCTGATGTTGAAAAGT
Source organism: Gymnapogon annona (assembly GCA_029814585.1). NCBI lineage: Eukaryota > Metazoa > Chordata > Actinopteri > Kurtiformes > Apogonidae > Gymnapogon > Gymnapogon annona. The sequence continues at coordinate 4,363,978 of JAPTHA010000005.1, read as the reverse complement.
CTTTGCGTGAAAGTCCTAATAAAGTATGGAAAAAAAGTTAATCGTATTGTTAAGTGTTAGAGTATGTACAAGAACGCATGATCTGTAAGATAAGGAATACATGAGGAAAACACCTGCAACACATGATGATTTCACTAACTGGTTGATACAGGGATGGTTCCAATGACACTCATTTCTGATATTCATGCACTTTAGTATTTTTCATAGGTTAAATTACAGTGAATTATACAGTCATTCATACACTTATTAAAATGAATGTTTCTACAACATATAACAGCTAGAGCCTCAACTGTAGGTGCACGTGTATGTTCAGAGCAGTGGAATCAGTGTCAGAGTGTAACCCTAACTATACACCTATATATGAAGCTGATATAACCAACTTAATATGCTCTCATTGTCCCTGTATACTGTATACAAAAATGTATAAAACGTGTCAGAAAGTGGAATATTTAACAAGTTAATACTGAAGTGGGAAATAGCTTTGTATCACAATACAAAGAGTCAATAACACTAAACAAAACCTGTCATTTATCTCTTTATTGATCCCATTTATCCCTCTTGTCTGTCATTGCTGCTCTCATTTACAGTGCTTGCATGTTGATGTGTGTTGGGTTTTATCTTGTCTGGTGTTTAATTGGATGCACTTACCTCACATTTCAACCATGATGAATATCCTGCTAATAATGACATAATCTCCTTGTGCTCTTATATTTGCATTTCTTATTATTTTTGTCATATAAAACTGTAATCAGACAAATCAATGAACTGACTAATTGCTGGATAATTTTATCCCCCTCTTGGTTTTATGTTCGAATGAACCTGAAGTCTGGCTGTAGTTTTGCCTTTCAGTCTGTTCATAAATCCAGTGTCTCTGTGCTCAAGGCAGTCACTGACAGACTTACTGACTTTTGCTTGTGGAGGTATAGAGACCCCAAGTGTGTTGGCCGGTGGGTGGGGTCATTCTATCTCCCTCATTCTAACCATACCTCACTCGCTCTTTCTCTGTCTTCCTGCCAAGTCAAACAACCTCCTGCAAAACTATCTGTCACTCACTCACTAAACCACTCCACATGTATATACAGCCTGTGTTTTACATATACACAAATGTGCATGTAAGTCTGCACGTATAAATGCTGGTTTGTGTCTGTGGGTGTGTGTGCGTGTGTATGCGTGCGTTTGTGTGTGTGTGTGTGTGTGTGTGTGTGTGTGTGTGTGTGTGCGTGTGTATGCGTGCGTTTGTGTGTGTGTGTGTGTGTGCGTGCGTGCGTGTGTGGAGCAGCAGGTGTTAGTCTGGCAGAAGAGGGACGCAAGAGTCAGACTGCTTTCCCCCTGCAATCAGTCTCGGCACGCTCCAAGCCCCCATTTGCATTTCCAAAGAGAAGGCACTCCTTGATTGGCCCTGGAATCAGTAATTAGGCCGTATTGTTTGCGGTAAATAGACGCTGCACTTGGATTGTTTGCAAATAGTCCCTGAGGCAGAAACAAGGGAAAAATGCCAATTAAAGACTAAAATGCAGAGCGAAATGGGAAGTAGGATTTTCGGAGTGATTAACAAATGCAAAGTTGTAGGAGGATACAGTGCTGGCCCACACTCTGGGAAGTGATCAAACACTTAACAATCCTGTATGCCTGCATATCATCTCTTTGTTTTCACACAGTTCTATTTACTTTTTATACTTTTATTGTGGTCCCCAACAGCAAAACCCCGGGTTGTGTCTTTGTGTTTCAGTTTCATGATCCCCTCAAAACATTTGTACACATTCTCTATCTCTCCTATTTGGTAATATGGCTTTAAAGCTATAGTATGTAACATTTTAAGAAGAAAATGTCTAAAAATACACTTTTAGATGTATTGGTCTCATTAGCTCAAGCATCAAAATTTAGAGAAAACTACCATTTTATTAAATCTACCCAGTTTGTTTCATTGTTTTTTTTTTATTTGTTTGTTAAGTTTCATATTTTACAATGTGCATCACTAATGTATTTTAAACTTCCTCCTCTGTACAATATACATTTATGGTGTTTACTCTCCTATGCACCGTCAAACCTGTATTTTTAATATGTTTATGTTTAACACTTGTAACTTCCACCAGGTTAAATGTCCCACTCCCCATCAAAATACATTGATCTAGATTACACCTTTGTTAGTATGTGTTTGTATAGACAACCATGCAAAGATAAGATGTTTCCTTTATTAGTCCCATGTAATTGGCATTCTTACTTTTTACGGCTAACCAAAATACAGCTGGTGATTGGGAATGATTCATGACATTGGTTTGTGAAGAGAATGACTGAATACAGCGACATTTTTGCACATTTTTATGGAATAGAAATAGTGCATGTACTTGTTTTAGGTTTATAGGAACATTTGGCAGTTTATAAAATCCTACCAATTAGTTTGCAGTGTTGTCTTTTATGTCTTTCTAACCTGCGTGCACTTATGTATTTATAAGAATGGAACTATAGACACATCTTTTCTATATTTTCTCCCTTACGTTTGTTCTAAATGGTTCCTTTCATCCTCTCCCCTCTTTGCAGAGTTACACGGGAACACAGAGAAAACCTCACCAAATTGGCAAAGCAGTTCAGCAACAAGGCCAAAGATTCCCTGAGGCGGGTCCGCTCTAACGCCATGGCACAGGTGAAAAAGGCCAAGGATGCACACTCTGAAGACACTGTACACTTGGTAGAAAAACAGGTATGAGCCGCAACACTCACACGATGGTTCAGTGAGGCCTAAACCAATTTTCATATTAAGAAATAACGGTTCCTTTTCTTTTGCCGGATTAGATTCAGCAAATGGCCGACAACATTGCCGCTGACATTGACAAACAACTTGCAGCGAAGACTAAGGAGCTGCTGGGCTGAGGATGGTAAAACCAAATGCGCAGGTGTTTTGATCATGCGTCATCTGGTCATAAAGTGGTAACCTACGGATGGACAGACAAACATTGACAGAATGTGTCATTTTAATTATCTTGACAAAGGACAGTGATTGGATAAACCTGGAGCCTTTACTTCTGGCTCCTGCTCTCACAGTGCACAGGCTGAAAGTTTCACACAGATGTCTGATTATTTTGGTTCTGTTGTACATGTTTGGCTTCCCCTTGCGGACAATTGGCTTTTTTTTTTTTTCTTTTGCCTGCCCACATCACTGGCACAGATCTTCTCACTGCTGGGACATATCTGAGTGTAACCATCTATGCATAAACAGAAATTGGCACGGCAGCGACAGACTACCAGTCACCTCCCTCCTCCCCCATTACCCTTCCTGTCTTCAAACAAACACCAAGGGAGGAACCAATGGACTTTTAATGGGATTTGTGGGCCTCCTCCTAATCAAACCCTTTGCCACAAGGGCTGTCTGTTTATATAAAACAAGCGCACCCGTCTGAATGTAAACTGACTGTGGGTTTTCTACTGGTGGCGAGAGTGAGAGAATGGGAGCCAGTTTGTTCCAGAGACGTAGGACCTCACTGAACAGATATCATTAGCATGTTGCCAAACATTTGTTTCACATTGATTCGGAGTCTGTTAAAAATGCACTTGAGAGGAAAAAAACACTGTCTGCATTTCTGCCTCTATGTTCATGTCTAGGATTGATAATAAAGCTACTTGCTTTAAACACAATAAAGCCAGGAAAGTAACATTATTGATGAACTCCATTAAAGAAATGCTGCGTCGCGCCATGTGCGTCATCTTTCTCTCTTGTTTTTCTTTTCTTTTCCTCTTCTTCGGGTCTGAAATCCTTCCATCTACCATTAGTTTGAGTGATAATGGACTTTTCCTGTGTACAGACCTTCAGGGCCTGGCTTCTGGCACCACACTTGTCTATTAGGAACTTTTAATGTCGTACACTTGGCCCTCTGTCTTTACATAGCTGTACTTTTAAAGGCCTGGGTGGGAAAAGTAGTACAACAAACAAAATTGATAAGAAATGGGAAACATACCCAGTGAAACACTTATGCCTCTGCTTTCATCGTCCCATTGTTTGCACCGGCGAGAGACTCTACTGTACTATTATGTGGACGGTGTCTCTGTCTTTATGAAGGTTTGTTTTTGGGTTTACATTGGTTTCCTCTGCTACTGCTGGCCTGAGCCACATGGCAGACAGGCTTAAATCAGAGCTTATGCCCACACTGCCACTCTGTCATAATGTTTACAACACGGCACACTAGTTATTAAAACGTCACCATTTTAAATCGAGAACTTTATTGGAAAATGTTGATAATGCAGTTTTCGTGGTGGTTTTTACAACTCTACAATGTACACTACAGATTGTGTCTTTATTACATTTGCCTTGGCTCACTGTCTCCATGAATGGCTTCGCTTTAATGGCCTAAACAGACTAGAGTCGTTGGATAAACAAGAGTTTAGCAGAGGAGTGGCTGGTCTGGACAGAGGCGGGGCGGGGTGGAAATGGCAGGTTTCTGTGGTGATTCTGGGTCCATATGTCAGCAATTTGAGGGCATTGTGTACCTTGGCCTAAAACAGAGGCTTCATGATCGATGGAGGGGTGAAAAATCTCCCAAGTCTCTGGCGCAGAACACAGGCAAGCAGGAGGAAATTGCTTTCAGCTGATAGCTTCATTTCGGTTGACATTTATCAAGTGAATTACCCCTGTTCCTTTCAAATGTTTACTACCAGCACTGCCTTTTGACGTACCACTGCGTGTGTTGGCATTTGTGTGCGAACGATAAAGCGATAGAGGTTTTGCCTGCGTGAATGTTCTGGTGTGTCCTTTGGCCCTTTTTCATAAAAATATACAACTCTAAATTGGTTCAGTAAAGTTTTGATTTGATAGTGTAATCTTCCATTTATTGCCAGTCCACTGAGGTGAACATAACCTGCATTACAAACATTACATTATCACCCTTAACTCACAGCTGTGACTGTAGCAGAAATCCAGAATTTTAGAGCATCTTGAACATCTGTTGAGTCCATTTAGCCTGAGGGGTAAAGAATTAAAGAGGAATTTCCATGAAAAAAAAAATCCCATTGTTGCACACAGTGGTCATAGAATATGCTGGTGGTTCACAAACTATGTTCTGTCTGTTGTTCCTCCAGAGCCAATAATAAACACAGGTACTCCTCCACTGACCCACTAGCACACCAAATGCACTATAATTATACGTATTTTTCAAGTAATCAAGTCAGAGTTGTGTAATATTTGTCATAGAAAGTACTTCTTTTCATGGGGTGCCCAAGATTCTCATATTTAAAATGACAAATTCTGATACAGATTTTTGTTAATATAGATATCTCAATTACTACCTTCTGTCAGTTGAAGTACACCTACCTGCCAACAACTGTTTGCACGGTTCAGATGATGTATTTGTGCATCTCCTACAACTTTTCAGCTGTTGATTCCAACATATATTAATATTAGCCCATTGGTAAACTATTTTGTTTGTTTTAAGCCATGTACATAATGACTTTTAGCATCTCCCTGTTCCTTTAATCTTCCTATGAATATATTACAACCATGTTTATCCATCATAAGTATTATGAGTATACTATTTGACCATTGAGTAGACTATTGTTTATTTCCTCAATGTAGATAACTACACACTCTGCCCCCTCAAAACAATTTGCCATCTGAATTTAACAAAGTGAACAGGAAAAAGTCTTCCATAGAACATATAGTGATGTATTTATGTTTGAACTGCAGAGGAGTTCTTTAACTTTAAGAAATGAGATGCGACTCACTACATCACTTAAAGAACCATCAGTTGTAGAGAGCAAGAAGACTGGACTGGGTTTTAATGGATAAAGGTCATGCAGTCTGAAGAGTCCAGATCCACCCTATTCCATAGTGATGAAGTGATTACCCATCATGCCTAATATCTACAGTACAAGGGGGGCAGCGTTATCCAATGAAAGTTTATACTGATGGATTCAAACACCGCAGAGTCCGGACCCAGACCCTGTTACAGTTGTTGGGATGTGATGGAGAGTTCACCCAGCGTTACAAGTCTCCATCATTAGTAGAGGTCTTGGAAACAATAATGCAGCTATGGTCAGAAATAAATGCTGTTTCATTTATATCGACACTGTAGAAACATCACATGGTATAAATCAATGGAAATGCATCCTGTAATCAAAACCATACAGTGAATTATTGATTGTGACTTTTAGATTTTGTTTTAATGTCTCACGTATGTTAAATTGGACTTTGAACGCTTTATTACTTTCGCTGCCTGAGCATTTATGTCGTTTATTACTTGCTATTAATATTTTACATTAGTGTTTTTTATACAGAGCAGCTTTTAGCATTAACTTACTATTTCACTACTGTTGGTTAGCTTCTATCTGTAATCTTAATTGCGTTTGTTATATTATTTTTAGCTTGCTCTATAGGTTAAGGATTTCAGGTTTTATGAACTCTTATCAAGTAATGCAAGGTCCTCATATCTTCAGTTAATTTTCTAAAGATCAAAATAACACAATCTTGTAATACCATTCAGTTCTTTGTCACTTTGTTTTGTAAAATCTTCCTTACAGGTACACCCCCTCACACCTGCACAAGTGCTCTACACATTGCCAGCCATCTCATTCTTTCACTATTATCTAAAAGTGCAAATATCATGTTCAGACAGCAAACAGCACAATGGAAGCAGATGTTGCATTAATATTGAGAGAAAACCTTCAAGATTTCTAAAGTGTCGCTCTCCATCCCACTGTCTACATCGTCTGGCCCCCCCATTCCAAACAATTTCCCTCTTAGCGTTGCTCTACTACTCATTTTCTCTTTACTTTTGATGCAGATTTCCGTGTTCCATTATTCATCAGTCTTTTGAAGCGATTTCAGAGGAGCAAAAGTAGTCGGCCCAAAAGACCTGCATTAGACTGTACAGCCATTGTGTGTGAGAATACTGTGTTCCTATACCGTGTGCATATATACAGTATGTGTATGTAGAGGTGATTCTACCTTTTCCAATGCCTTTATGCCACCTGTGATTATACCCTCAAAATTACACCCTGGTGCTCCTACTGCCACCAAGGTGCTGAGGAGGACATGAAGCTGGACAGCAGGAGAACGATCACTTCAGTGAAGACAATATTGCATCGATGTTACACTCACACACACCTCTCATTCCCTCCTCCTGCCCCTCTCTTCTCTCTCTCTCTCTGTTTTTTCATCACCTCTGGAGTGTAAAGAGCCTCAGAGAACGAGAAACCACACTAAGATCTCATCAAGGATCCAATCAGCATGTGAATATGAAATGCACTCTCCTCTTGCGATGTGATTTTGGGGGAGGAGGGGGCAGACACAGGAGCGAAAAATCTCTGCATATGCAAATTGAACTTAAAATTTAAATGGATTGGATGTTCATAAGAGTATCTCTGACCCTTTCGGGAGTGCGGTAACAGGCATGCAAGGAGAAGAATATGTGCAGATTAGCCTATCAATATTTATGTATGTAATTGGTGGAGCTGTGTGGCGTGAGGCGTCACTGTGCCTGATGTCATTCAGACCACGTTTAAGCTTAATCCAGGTGGGCGCTCTTACTGCCTCTAACAGGGAAATGGCCGGCCATTTTAGGAGGAAGCTGGATATCCTAATAATCAGGTAAACTAATACCAAGTGGTGAGAGTGTTTCCTTCCTGAGCTCTTGGCATGTCAGTCATTCGCAGAATTGCCCCTGTCTGGTCTGCGAGCCATTCCATCTCAATGGAACATTTGCCCCCCCGCCAACAACATGCATTTAAAGAGGACCACACGGGCCTCTTTGGATAGCCTGCATACCTACGAGAAGTCTCCATAACCATCGTATGGACCAACCAGACGTTCCTGCACACACACACACCTCCCGCTTCTCAAATCGGAACAAAGCGTTCCACAGTCTAAAGTGGTTAAACTGTCATTTCAAATCGTCTGGACATCGTGATTACTGGCATGGGAGGAATTATATATTTAGCTTTATGTCCGTCGCCATTTCCTCCCCCCGCCCTGATCTGAAGTGACTAGTGCCCTCTATATGATCTGAAGTGACTAGTGCCCTCGATATTACTATCTCTGAGGAGTTTAAACCTTCCCCCAGGAGACGACTGTAATCAAGGGCTGCCAGCAGGGGGAGGGAGGAAGAGAAGAGAGAAAGAGGATGATGAGACGTGTGGGGTGGCTGATGGCGTAGTCCGGTAGTGATGGCATAGTGGAAGCAATGACTGTGGACATCTATATACACTGAATACTGGCAAAAAAAACCCCAATCATTTCAGTGTCGTTTTCAACCTAAATGAATATTTTTTGTTTTCATTTTATCCTGGATAAAGCAGGTTTAGAAGATGAATGAATGTTATTTTATCTTTGTTATGTTATTTATAACAATAAATAATAAATTGACAGCATAAACCAATAAAGTGGAAAACAATCTTTCATTTCTTGTGGTTTTAAAATTAAAATACAAATGTCTATCTGTGCAACTATATATATATATATATATATATATATATATATACTTGTACTGTTAAGTTTATTTGACAATGGATGTTAAAGAGAAACTCCATCATCACACTGACAGGACTGAGCGTAAACACACAGTAACCACTGGACCACATGTCTATTCTAAAAAAGAAATCCAATGAAATCAAGTAACACCTCTTTAAATAAGATTTGTCCCCTTGAATGTTTTATCTTTTTTTTAAAATAAATCATTTTTTTCCCAAGTTGCTATTTTCTACTACATATTCTGTAACTTGGCAAAAATCAAATGCTGAATCCAAACCCAAGTCAGGACATAAACATCATTTCTCAATTTGTATTGTATTATAAAATGAAATAATGAAAACACTGGAAGTTTCTCAGAAGTTGTAAAAAATTTTATTAGACACAAAATACATTTTATATACCCAAGCTATTTAGTAAGAACATTTGCTGTGTCTTTTTTTCAAAGCATCGATCAAGACAATTTACTTCCACATAAATTAATATGTAAATAAGAAAAAGACAATGCACACATAAGAATAAAGTTTAATAATAGTAAAAGTATGTATTAATATATATATAATATGTGGACATACTGCTTTTTCTGATTTAGTTTTTTTTTCTTTCTGTAAAACAATCTAAAATTCTTTTGTTTCATTTTGCTTGCTAAAACATTTGTGTTCGTACGGTGCCCTGCGCTTCAGTAACACATCCATCCTGAGGAGAGTCATTCATCTTCAATAATGTCATAGTTTGCTCATAAATAAAAGTGACCGTTAGGAGAGCAGATGAACGCAGCCAACGGATTGGACAGGAAGCCTGTTAATCTGCAATCCAATCCGGCCAAAGTCTAGTGAAACCCGGCTCAACTCGGCCGACCGAGGCCTGAAAGGAAGGAAGTGAAGGACTCAGGAAGCAGCATTCAGAGCTTTCACCAATCATATCCATCACAGTGCACGGTGATGGGAGCATGTGTGTGCATGAGAGTGTGTATGTGTGTCCCTGTTTCACCAGTCATATCCATCACGGTGCTCTGTCTCCATGGGCAAAAGAACTGGAGAGTCATTAGAGGGTTGGGCTGCAGGCTGCTGCGCTGCACTTTAACTAAACATCTTTTCCATAAAATAAATGCTTCCAGGTTACTGTGGGTCCCGGAGAACCCAGGTCGCCTCACTTCTGCTGCCACTCATCTGATCTCAATTACCAGACTATGGATACAGATTGGAGTCGTGTGTTAGACTTTGGTGAAGACCAAAAGAGTGGCATCCTTCTTCCTGAAATCAACACATGATCATCTCACGTCCCCACCATGTCCCATCATCACTGTCACCTATATATATATATATATGTGTGTAGTCACTGGAATAGAACTATAACAGATCAACAATTATCCGACAGTCATAGTATCCCTGCAGAGGAGTTTAATCCACTTGTAGGGTTTATACTTAATTTAAGGCATGTTAGTTGGACAAAAAAAGGCAGGGCTTAACCTTTGACCTGTCTGTAATTAACATCACTGTGTTACTCCTATTTCCAGTTCTGTCCCTTATCTTTTCACACATCTGCTCTCTCCTTTATCATATATGTCCTATGCTTTTATATGTGTCATGACATGTCATGGAATAGTTTCAGGTTCACAGAATGCCAGGCTATACATATTTTGCTGATTATACTAAAAAAACACACACACAAAACCATCATTTTGACATAGGAACATACAGCCTCTTTGCGACTGTATGAGCTAGCACTTTGATTTTGACTCGTGGATTAAGTAGATGCAACCACACATACACTGACATACTTTACATAATTCAAAAAATACCTTCAATGTCTTTTTATTTTTTAGTTGTTTTGTGTTGAATACACAAAGGTATCCTGACCTAGAAACAGAGGAAGAGTCAATCTTGGTGATATACATAGAGTGTGTGCGTTCGGGAAAGCAGGCGTTTTTGTGCATTTACATCCATACATTATTGAATAATTGTTTCCTGATGCTTCTCCCTTCCTTAGAATATTAATTACCAAATTCTGAAACCACCACTTTGCGCTGGTAAGTTGAGGTTGAAAAAGGAAGTGGGCTGGGCCTGTAGGAGATGGTCCTTATTTGATGGGGTTAACTCTTTGTACATGTTTGGTTTGAATCTCTTCTGGGGGCATGAAGGGGGGAGGCGGCATTGTCTGTTATGTTTGAGGGGAAGTTTTATTATCGTTTTTGTTTTATTTTCCAACTGGACATCTGATATAAACATGTTAGAAGGTGTAGATGTTTCTTGGAACGATGCGGAGCTAATGAAATAATGAATACTGCAAATAAAGGTAGCATTGAAAATGATTTTGCTGATGTGGTGTGATTCTGTGGTTTTATTTTGTTAGGGTGTTCTAACAGAGGTCCATACAGATCTATGCAACGCTTAAGAATAAAATAAAGAGACCGTTTTCTAACATCACCATTGCCTCCTCATTGGTGATCTTCAGCATCGCACAAAATATATATAAAGTTATTTACAAATGATCCGGGCCAGTTTTTTCCAACCTGCACCTGATACTAACAACGAGAAGTCAAGTACAATAAGGAAAGGCAGAAGAATAATAGCCCCTGAAGAGCCTCAAAAGGCCCGCAAAAGTTTTTTATGCTCTGTCAAAAACATTTTGGATATGATCTTCCCTCTTATTCCAAGACAGAAAGGTTTATCAATGTTAATCATCTGTTGAATTTTCATCTGTGAAGTCTGAATATTGCTTCCATTGATGTTGGATCAGAGGCGTCCAAGAGGACATGCTCAGAGTCCAGAGGTAGAAAGCACAGGAGGACAGCTCCATCTAGTGAAACTAGGATGTAGGACTGAGGGCTGTTTTAAAGTAAGATGATGCTTTCTTTTCGCTTTTCCTTTCTGGGGTCGCCACAACCAATCCAATTGGCATATTTGATTTGGCAGGAGTTTTTACGTTGGATGCCCTTCTTGACACAACCCATAAACCTGAAATTGTGACTACAGCTATTATACAAAACTCATATTAATGCTCTCTGTGCATACAAGTAACTTCTAATAAAGCAAAAATGGGAATCAGATCTTGGATCCTCTTATGGTGTTGATGATATAACCAGTTCACTCGTCTTATATATAAATATAATTTTGATTTTTCATTAGACAATACTATAGTTACATTCCCTTCACTACAAGACAACGCTCCCAACCCACAACGACGTAGACAGAGTCAGAAGAAGAAACACAACAATCAAAACAAAAACAAAACCAACACATAAATAAGTGAACTGCATGAGTCACAGAGAGACATATGTTGACCTCACACTTACTAAGTCCTACAAGCCCCGCTCGGATACAGAGCCGAACCAGTGTGATGCGAAAGTAAATTTTCCATGTAGTTTAAGGATGGTTGCCATATTTTATAAAACATCCTACTTCTTTTCCGCATCCAGTAGGTTATTCGCATGAGCTTCACACAACTGTTGACTTCTTCCAACCACATCTTGGTAGACAGCGGCGGGCCATGCATTTCAGACCTGGGCCTGCAGTGATGTCCTACCCGGCTTAATCCACCTCTTAAAACCATAATTCTGATCCATGGATCTACACATGATGCATTTAGACCAAAACACATACAACT
>JAPTHA010000005.1:4336193-4348351 GCA_029814585.1 Gymnapogon annona | reverse complement strand
TGCAAGGAAAAACTCACAAAACCCCAACGGGGAAAAGAGAAACCTTGAGAAGGAACCACAGGAGGGGGGGGGGGTCCCCCTTCCAGGACCATCAGGCTGCAATGGATGTCGAGTGGGCAATATTATAACAGTCAAAAAGTCAAGTTATAAAGAGTCTGTGTGAAGAAATGAACATAAATAATTTTATTGAAGATCAAAGTAGTGAATTTCTACCAAGTGTGAGTTTCCAGGATATAATTGTGGGTCAAAATGTGAAATTCGGGAATTAACAAAAGTGTTATAATGTTTGTGTTTTATCCCAGAGGAATATTTGTCTCGGAGCCTACTTCAAAACACTGTCTGTACATCACAATGCATTCAATCATGCATTGTGCATGAGCCTTCAATCATGCCTTCAATCAGCCTTCAATCATGTTTAGTGTATATATTGTCTATGTTGTGCAAGAATTTCAATTTTGTTGTACATCTGCTCTGCCCTTTTTTTTCTCCTTTGTGCTGCTGCTTCATGACATTTCGTTGCCAGATCATTGGTCTGTGCAATGACAAAGGAAATCTGAATCTGATTGACTTTACAGGTTCTGTCTAGTGGAGGATATTGTATACATGTACATAAACACTTTATCATTTACCTTTTAAAACATCAGCAAAGCAGCACTTGTCATTTGTTTTCCAATTATCAAAAATCTGTAAATTTAGGACGTTTAATCTCTGAAGCAGATGATTTCTTAACAGTTGTGGATCAGTGTTACCACTTATAGCTAACATGTAAATCCAGATGTTGTATTATTGAGCCAAACCCACTACAGCTGTGGCTTTTTAGTTGTGAAATTGTCCACATGACACTGCCCACCATCTGCCTGATTTGTCCAATATTAGTAAATATTCTTTATTTTTTTTCAACTGGATTACTTGCGTCATGAACAGGAATACAGGGTTTAGTTATAAACTGGGCATTTCCTCTTAGACACCACAGGTTTTATTGCAGTAATTTATTTGTTTTTTCTTTATTTAATATATGTGGATTTTTTTTAGTCCAAATTTCTTGTGATTTATTTGTGCCTGCAAGCCGCTGAGCAGCAGGTGGGATGTGTGACTGCCATAACAGCAATGATATTATCCAACTTGCAAATGAAAGGTTTATGTGCCTTTTACCCCTTAATTTTCACCCCATGATGTTCAGGCTGTAAATACGGCACATTTATGACTAGTGTTATTGTGCAAGGCCAAAGCTTTAACATTGGTATTTTTAAGCAATCTGAGAGTCTGGTTTAGACTGGCTCTTTATGTGAAGTTCCTTGACATAACCTCTGTTGTCATTTGGCACTATACATATAAATTTGATTGATTGATGATTGAAGTACAGTACCTCTGGTATGGATGTGACAATGGTTCACAGCTGAAAGATGAGGTGTGTCCACAATGACAGTGACATGAATCACTGATGTCGTATTAACTGATGTAGTGGGTCTCAATGGCTTAATTCAACCAAATTAAGCAATGACAATCATATAAATAAAAATAGTACGCTAAATATTTCTCCTTTGGCATGTTCAGTGTGTTTTTTGCTGCAAGTTAAAGCGCACCTAGAGTGTACAGTGCTCAGATATCATTGCCCTCTCCAAGATTGAACAGGGTTAAAAATTTTGACAGTAGGAAATAATTTTTCCTCTTTTTGTTCTTCAGTTGTATTTTGACATCAAATTAATTGAATCAGATCTCAGCAATTTTATGATATCTGTGAAGCACGACTATTTCCTCCCCCTCCATTACGATGTCAAAAATGATTACTCGTTAGTGTTTTCATATGACGTCAGTCAAAGTAAGGCTTCATTCATGTCACTCTGTCATTGTAGAAGCTTTCGTCAAAGTAAAAGGGCTTTGTATTAATCACGGTGTCCGTCATTGGATGACTGAGACCTCAGCGGTCGTAGTTATGCTTGTATGACAGGCACCACAGAAATGATGTAAATGGGAATTGATAGGAACAAGCTTCTGCTATGGTTGTACTTTTTTAATTTGCAGTTCTAAATATATTTGGGTTTCAGTGTGAAGTAGTGAGTAGTCTTCAGCAAGGCCAGTAGAAAATAAGGATAATTGGACAAACTTTAACATAGTTTCCAACATCGGTAACTAAGAGGAAAACACAAAAAAGAAATCCAATCAGAAGAGGCCAAAATAATGATAATGCTTTCCATCAAACATTGGGACAGCTTTTAAAGGCAATATAATAATGATATTTTGGAGCAGAAAAAAGGAGAGATACATTGTTATTTGAAAAGGCACTGAGAAATTGTGACATTTTTGTTGGAAATATTTTTGGACAAGTTTTGACTAGCACATGCTGTAAAATTGGCTATAATAGTTGTAATAATAGTATTATAAAAATAAATAAAATAACAATAGTTGAGTTCAACTATGAGCCTTATGACAGTATAAAGTTATTATTCGTTGCTAAGTTCACCCTTTGTTGATCTGCAGTTGAGCCTGAACTGTAGTTAGGTAAGCTAACACACCAATAATATAAACTATCTGTTAGGTTTCGGTTCTGTCAAGTCACGTCAATGTATGGTCTAGTCTGTCAAAGTTCTATTTCCAGTTTGTTTTCATTATTTCCTGTCTGGTCTTGTGTGCTCACCTTGTGTGTCTTTAGCTTCGCTCCCAGCACCGTCCCCACCTGTGTCTTGTCCATAATCATTCCCAATGTCTGGCACCTGTGTTAATTCCACCCTTTATATGTCAGTGTCTTGTCTCCAGTCCTTCGTCAGATCGTCGAGCATTCATGCGCCTGTCTGCACCCTGTTTTCTTGTCTTGTTAATCCCTTGTGAGTATTGAGATTCTGGTCTGGTTTAGATTTAGTTTGGTATTTTGGTTTTGTATAGAAGATTGAGATTTTGTAGAAATTATATTACCTCTGTTGAGCGATTTTGTGTTCATCTAGATTTTGAGTGTTTTTCTTTTCTGCCTTGAAATTGTATTATCCTCTTCTAGAGTGGATTTAAGTTATCGGTTTGGATTTATGATTTTCCCATTGTGGGTTCTTTTTGTTTAGAATAGATCAAGTTAATACCGCGTTTTTACAGCGGCGTTTGGTCTGCGTCTGGATTCAGTCATCGTTACTACTTAACACTATCATCTGACCCAGTATGTGAAGATTCTAAGACATAATGTCACTGGCATAAATACAGAGCTTTTGATCATTTAAATAATTTTCATAGTTTTATTTTGCCTGTGTTTAGGTGACAATTAACGTTGTAACATTTAGGCTGACTGAGTTTATTTAATACAAGATTTTATTATCAGAATGTTTACATAAATCAGTGTATAAAATACTGTTTTCTAGGAATCTAATGAGGAAACAGCAGGAATATTAGACAAGTTATCTGCATCTAATTAGTGAAGGCTTTTGATATGAGCACTATTTGTGTTGACATCTGCGAGTTTGTAAGTGAAGTGTCCAGTGAAATCGATGGCTGTGTTTTGGGACGGCTTTGAAGAGTTTGTTCCTGTCGCTGACTGTGAGTTTGATGAAGGAGCAGATGGAGCATTAGAGGAGGTCAGGCTCTTAGATTCTTCCATACAAAGGCAGCTGTAGGTGGGTGCAACAGAGAGGGCGTTAAGTTTCCGGATGTTGGAAACACTTCTTCTTCTGGCAGAGGTTATGATTTGAGTGAGTATTCATCAGAGAGGATTCCCAGATAAAACTTCAGCAGCAAGACAGCTGCTTCATTACTCATCATACTGGTGGTTTTTGAATTTTTAATCTTTTAATTTTTCAGTCCTAGAGCTTTGATTTTCCCAATGACCCACATTCTGTCATTGTTGTCTATAGAATAGCAAAGATCTAATCTGTTCCAGATAGTGTATTGAAATTCATTTAGTCTTGAAATTTCCATCAACGCCAATGAGATTTCCCCACAGGGGACTAATAAAGGTATCTAATCTAATACAACAACACATCCACAAATACTGTGTATGTAGTACAAATGCATACTGTGTATGTCGCACAAATGCATACTGTGTATGTCGTATAAGAATTCAACTGATGTAGATCTGTCTGCTCTTATTTCTACTCTTTGTATTTGGCTGCAGTGACGCACTAATTTCCCCCTGGTGGGATCAATAAAGTACTATCTTATAAATCTAGTGAGAGATACACCTTTATTAGTCTCACACGGGGAAATTTCATGTTACAGTAATACACACAAGACAAGACACACACAAGGGATTCTGCAACAAGATCAATAAAGAGACGTAGTCAATGGTCAGTTACCTAATCTATTGTAACTTTGCCGTTTAAAAAAGGTACAGGGAAAATAAAATTGTTCATTCTTATACAGTTTATATATTACATGCTGTTTTATACCAAAGAACTCCATGAAACATGAGGTAAACAACCAAACAAAATAACATTCTATATAAATATACATTAACATTTCTGCTAAACATTCACAGTTCCTAAACTTTTACCGTTAGAAGTGTGTTGAATTTATCAAGAAGTTACACTTAGTTATGTTCATTTACCATCTGTACCAATGAATATTTAACATACAGTATATGTATGATTTTAATCTATGTTCATAGTGTGTCCTGAGTGACATACAGTCAGTGTAGACCCTTGGCACCACCTCTATTGTTCAGGTATAAGACTGAAGGTTCTCAGGGTTATTTTTCAGTTTGTGTTTTTTTCTAAACATGTTCAATCTTCACCTTTGTGGTGCTGTGCACAGTATTAAGTGACGGTGTTAAATACTGCATACAGTCAGGATGTGTGAAAAGATTGTGGCTGTGAGGTTGTTTTTCTTACATTTAGCTTTAGTATGCTTTTGCAGTGGAACACAGAGAGATAAAGTTGTGTTGTGAGTAAATCCTTACATATGAATGTCCGCTGCACATTTTATGCCGCAAATTTATGTAACAAAGTTCAGTGTAGATTTTGTCTTTGTCTCAGATATACAGCAAGTCAATAGCCTTAAAAAAAAAAAAAAAACAGCTGTGGTCACACCACAGGCAAATGTGCTTTTGTTATTATGGTGTAATCTGCATAAAGCACAGGAATCTGACCTTTATCTACACTACAATACTTTTCATGCATGCTCCCGAGTCAGATACGGACCTGTGCTTTTTCAGTGTGACTTCATTCATAGCATTCCATCAGACTCACTCATTTGTAAATGGATATTATGTAAAGTACAAATAAAGTCAAATGGAACAGTAAAATAACTCCAAAACATCATATACATTACTAACACAGGGACTAGTTTACTGCATAGCGGATATAGATTATAATTGAATATCATATTTAATAAGTCAGGTTTTAAAGATGTAATGTTTACTTGTGGTGAATGTGTGTGCTTGTAGGAGTCTTTTCGCTGTATGTAGGAGTATTTTAACTTCAGGGTATTATCTGGGCTCCCTTCAATCCACTGCATTTGTGCATGTGTTTCAGTCAATGAACATGACCAGGTCACACAGGAATCTAAAAAAAAAATAGGAACAAATTTTTCTCTGTGTGGAAAATGGACTTCTTTCTCCCTGCGGAAAATTGGACTCTTAGGTTGTCAGTCACAGTTTGAGTTTGTGGACAAATGGTCACAACAGTTATGTAACAGATGACTTGAACCTGTAGGGAACAGTAGTACTTGTTTTTGTGTATTGGTGTTCATCTAGTATCATTCTCTGACGGTTAAATGACGGTATGATGATGGTACATGTTTCAGTCAGATGAATCTCTTGCCACTGATAGGAATTAGAACCAGAAGTTTCCAAATGGTTTACTAACATACCATCCCCTTGGTTTACTTCCTGTTTTGAGACCAGATGATGTCCCTCGGGTGTCACATATACCTGTCATGACACATTTACTCCTGGTGACTAAGTAGGTTATGAGTGGATTTGTAATTTCCTTTTTCTGCCCTCAGAGAAGGTTATAATTGGATTCTTGATTTGCTACAAACACCTGAACTTGAATGTTTAATGAATGACGTATCCCAGTTAAATCACGAGCCACACTAATTCTAGAAGTTTTCTGGGATTTTCAAGGCCTTAATCATATTCCATGTTGAATGTTTCTGCCTCATTTGCTGTTTCCTTGTTATTTCTTACTTCTAATTTCCGTACTTTACAAAAGTGGATTCCAGATGATTCATAGTTTCACTATGAGCAGTTATTGTGCAATTTACGTAGAAGTCCCTGAAGTTTACTCAACTTTTTTTCATCAGATAGTGATATGGTGATCTTTGTTAATCTTTTCATACTATTTCCTTTTTAATCCATTAAAGAGATAAACATCCACCGTCGACCAAAATGATCTACTGATCTTGAGTGTTTCATATTTTTTGATCCACTGATTCTATCAATAAATATAAATAATTAGTGTTAGATGCACTTGGTCATCTTTTTTCATCTTTTCATCTACAGTCATTTAAATAATGGCTTCTTTAAGGTTTGGTTCTCACCTAATTACAATTTGAAGCACTTCTAGGAAAATTCAGCTGCTATTCAGTATAGAATAAAGTTCTATTCTATTGCTAATAGAAAACACAGCCCTGCGATCAGAGGCACAGCTTGCCATTAGGCAAATCAGGCAGCTGCTTAGGGCCCCCTGGCCAACAGGGGCCCCCTTAGGACCAATAGACTTGGCACCATCTGTTTCAAGCAGAGGTAGACAACCTGTAGTTCCGGAGCCACATTGAGTGAGTATTCTCTCAGTAAGGGTTTTTAACTTTACTCAACATATTGTAACATGTTTGCACTGTAGATCCAAAATCGACCTATGTTCTAGGCCCATCGATATTTTACCTTATAGAAATAAATCTCCCTATTTTGCAATGTACACCAGGTGTGGAAACCAACACTGATGCCATAGCAGTAAACAGACTGCTAAGTCGTGGCACAATAATTTATTATTTTTTTTAAATCCCTTCTTTTCATTTAACTATTTAAAGAACAAGCATTCATGAACTATTTAACGATCCAACACTTAACCCATCTTTCTTTTAATGGGTTTATGATACAGTTTATGTAACAATGTGCATGGTCACAAAAAACATGAGTCGTGTGACTCCACATGCCATCCCCGACATTTATGTGAATATTGTGTCATGTTGGGAGATTCCCAACATGCTGTGGGGCGAAGTAGTGTGGAATAGTTTTATATGTTTACAGTGTTTTGCGATTAAAAGAAATGTTCTTCTTGTTTCGATAGCAAAGTAGTGATATGTTTTACCTTTTGTGCTAGTTGTTTCTGTAGAATGATGATTTTTATTTTCTTACACCAGGGGAAAAAATTGCTGTTTCCTTGTTATTTCTTGCACTTTTGTTCCATCACTCACTGTAGTTGTTTTGAAATTCATTGTTGCAAATGCGTCAACTTCCGATTCAACTAATCTTTGCTGCAGTGTAACAAAGATTCGTATGAGTTCAATGAACTGCTGCAGAGAAAATGAAATTTCAATTTGGATGCAACAATTTGGATATTTTGACCTGTCAAGAAAACAACGGTGGGTTGATGTGTGGGTTGATGGGTACCCTTGGTTGAGACAGTATGTGATTGTTGCTTGAGGCCCTGGAGGACCCTTTCAGTGTCGATGCCTGCGGTAAACTGGTGATTTGTCCAGAGTTACTCCTACCTTCGCCTTTGATTATCTGGCATAGGCTCTAGTGACCCCCCATGACCCTGGAAAGGATAAAGCAAGTTCAGAAAATGACTGAATGGATGAATATAAAACACCTATATGCATGTTCTAACTAGGTTGCATGTTTATCGAACTCTCCACAATCAGTGGAACAGCATGCTTTTCCTTCTTACCTTAAATTGCTTAATTAGTGCAAGTGCCTTTTATGAACTTAAACCCTCCAGTGACGTGTTGGCCTTTGATTAGAGCCCACTACTTCACAGCATGTTTCTCAATTTCAGGCATTTCCTTGTTCATTTATAGCATTTATTAAATTCTTTCCATATAATCACCATCTAAAGTTTTTCATGAAACACAAAATGGAGGAACTGATGCAGTAGACTTTAATGGCCACTCTAGAGCAGAGGTGGGCAAACTACAGCCCGCGGGCCACATCCAGCCCGTTGGTCTTCTTAATCCGGCCCGCTGAAAGAACAGAATTGTCCAAATCATATGATAATTATGACTGCATTCATTTGAACATGTCCTGTAATGACTGGTGCTGCCAGTAGGTGCCGCATTCACCTTATTATCGCATCTGATCACTGCTACTATCATGTCACGTCACAGTGTCTCTCAGCGTCGCAGGAGTTCTGTTTTTGATGGAGCCGTTGCTAAATTGCTACAAGCTAACCAGAGTAAATTATACCCGACGGGAAATCCGACACAGAATCAACATAATATAGAGTCAAACATATGAAGGACACTATGGTTTCCATGAAAGAGCATACAGATTGGTGAGTACGGTTAAATTTAGGTAAAGTAATTCAACGAGCGAGGGAGCTCAAACAAGCTCCCAGAAGTTCGCGTGAGTCCGCAGGGATCTGGTCCACGCCGGTTCCGTGGACTCACGGGAAAGAGACTGGCGTGGATGACACACCCACAGACCGGATCCGTGGACCGGACATCCATGGACCACAGTCGCGCGGGTCTTGTCCGTGGATGTCTGTTCCACGGGTCTGGTCCTAGGGGTCTGGTGGTGTCATGTATTGAAGTGTTGATAAATTTGTAATGAAACATGACGTATGATGTCATTAAGGGGAGACACGAGTGTAAATAAAGTTAAGCATTAAGAAGCTGAACGTGTCAGACAATCACGTTACATGCACTGTCTAATTAATGCAGTAAGATAGGTTGCAAGTACATAACATTGGCGACGAGGACAAGTAAAAGATGGAGAAGTCCAGAATACAACAGTTTCAATGTTTTTCGGAGCCAGCTACGCTAGGTCCACGGTGGACGCGATGGCTAAATTCATTTGAACTATATGCTGATGGAAAAGGACTAATAGTGGATGGTGATGCTACAGATAACACAAAACAGAGGAGGAGAGCATTACTTTTGCATCTTGCTGGTCCGGACGTGCAAGACATATTTTCAGCGTTACCGGACACGGGAGATGTCTCTAACTACATGGCAGCGGTGAAAGTGCTAAATGATTACTTCATTCCCCAAATCAACATAACATTCGCCCGGCAAAATTTCCACCAGCTTGCCCAAAAACGAGGTGAAACTGCACAGCAATTTTCCACTCGCCTTAGACAAGTGGCAAAAGACTGTCATTTCGAGCAGACGCGGACAAACCAAATGAGGGATGCCATTTTGGGGAAATGTAATTCCGATTATGTGCGTAGAAATTACTAGAGAATATGCAAGGATTAACGCTAATCCGCACACTGCAATTAGCTTCGCAGTGCGAAAAGGTGGAGGAACAAAAGTCAGCCATGTCACTCCAAGGGAACCAGACGGAGACAATAAGCCGAGTTCTACGCCAGGAATACACAACTCATGGTAAAAAGGCGAGTGAAAGAAGAAAAGTAGACAACAGAAACGATAAGAAATGCTACAGATGTGGACACACAGATCACCTTGGGAGAGACCCAAAATGTCCAGCTCGTGGACAAACATGCAGAAAATGTTTTGGTAAGGACCACTTTGCAAAAATGTGCCGGTCCAGAGGATCAAAGACTCAAAAAGTGAACAAAGTAGATGACAAACAAAGCGATTTTGCATTTATTATCAATGAGTCAGAATCATCTGAAAAACTTACTTTTTGTGTTGGAGGTGTAAATCTGTGCATGTTAGTTGATTCAGGTGCCAAGAGCAACATATTGGGAGAAAATGTTTGGGAAAAACTAAAGGCAGAAAACATAAAATGTCACTCATATGTTCCAAAACAGAAAAGAAAACTGTATCCATATTCTGCTAACACAGCATTAGAAGTTAAAGGTATGTTTGAATGTGAAATATGTATTGGCTACAAGACAGAGCAGGCAGAAGTAATTGTAATCAAAGGCCAGTGGTGAACAACTCTTAGGTCAAATAACTGCCACAAAGCTGGGTGTATTAATAATAGGAGAAAATGTGTCAGTAGTGACAGATGTTAAATCTTCACTAAAGCTACAGTACCCACAAGTATTTGAAGGGGTGGGAAAGCTAAAAACTAAGCAGATTAGCCTGTACATTGATCCAAAGATACAGCCGATAGCCCAGCCACTCAGACGCATACCTTATAACTTAAGAGAGGCTGTTGAAAAGAAAATTGAACAACTAATGAAAATGGACATCATTGAAAAAGTGGAAGGTCCAACTCCTTGGGTTAATCCAGTAGTAATCCTACCAAAACCAGACAAAGACATCACAATGTGTTTAGACAAGCGAAGAGCAATTGAAGCTATTGTGAGTGAAAGATACCCTATTCCCACTGTAGACGAGGTATTACAAGGCATGAATGGATCAGCTGTGTTTAGTAAGCTAGATCTGAAATGAGGATATCACCATCTGGAGTTAACACCAGAATCTAGAGAGAGAACCAAATTTACTGTTCACAATGGGGTGTACAGATACAAGAAATTGATATTTGGTGTGTCTTCAGCCAGTGAGCAGTACCAGCATGAAATAGCAAATGCTTTCCCTGGAATTGAGGGAGTTGAAAACATTTCAGACGACGTGATTGTACATGCACCTAACCAAGAACTGCATGATGAGAAACCACCCATGGTCTTAAAGAGACTCACTGAGTGTGGGCTGACACTGAATGCAGAGAAATGTCAGTTTAACATGGACAGAGTTGTCTTCATGGGAATCCTCTTGTCAGAGAAAGGCATTGGACTAACTGAGGAGAGAGTGCGAGCTGTAATCGAGGCTCGTGAACCACAAAATGCCACAGAAGTAAGAAGCTTTTTAGGTCTGGTTGGCAACTTTATCTGAACTGTAGAGACGGCTGACTAGAAAAGACACTCAGTTTATATTTGGAGTAGAACAGAAAAAAAGCATTTAAGACACTAAAAGAGGAACTGGCAAAGCAGGTACATTGGCATATTTTGACAAAGAAGCACCAACTAAGGTAATAGCAGATGCCAGTCCGCTTGGACTAGGGGTAGTGTACAAAAACAGAAAGAACAAATTGTTCCTGTATGCTATGTGAGTTAAAGTCTAACAGACTGTGAACACAAATACTCACAGACAGAACGCGAAGCATTAGCTCTAGTTTAGGCATGTGAAAGGCTTCATCCATACCTGTATGGGAAAAGATTTGACCTGGTTGCAGATCATAAGCCATTTGAGATGATTTACAGCCCAAAATCTAAACCATGTGCGCGCATAGAGAGGTCCTGAGACTGCAACCATACGACTACAGAGTCATACATGTGCCAGGAAAACAAAACATTTCAGATTCACTGTCGAGACTATTAAGAGAAACTGCACTCAAAGAGACACACAAACATGAGTCAGAGGAGTATGTCAGATTCATAGCTGTGAGTGCTACACCAAAAGCCCGGACGACGAAAGAAGTTGAAAGAGCTTCAGCCACAGACCCAGAATTACAGGTGGTGCATAAAGCCATCCAAAATGGGCGTTTTGACAATTGTAAAACTTGTGCACCCATTGCACATGAATTGTATACAGTAGGCTGTATTGTACTCAGAGGAACAAGGATTGTATTACACATTACACGAGGACATTGGCGCTAGCTCATGAAGGACATTTGGGTATATTGGGAACAAAACAACATCTCAGAACCAAAATTTGGTGGCCTGGGATGGATAAAGCAGTTGAGAAATACTGCAAGGCTTGTCATGGATGCAAGACTATATCCAGACCAGATCCTCCAGAGCCAATGACACCAACACCACTTCCAGACCTCAACGGGTTAGGAAGCTACCTCTGAAGTTTGAGGATTTTACGTTGAAGTAGAGTACAGGTGGTCCTCGGGTTATGGCGTACTCAACTTACGTCATTTTGACTTTACGTCGCTCGAGTCTACTTTACGTCGCCCGGGTCATACTTTACGGCACCCGCCATTTGTGTCCTGCCGCATACTGTTGCTGTGTAGCGTATGTAGCGTCTGTGGTTGTACTCCGTAATTATCGGTATACACGGCTTCGTCACCCTCCTTTTTCACAACATGGCCCCAAAAAAGAAAGCAAGATCTCCTAGCGATGCTGGTCCAGCCAAGAGGAAAGCCATTACGATGGAAACGA
>JAPTHA010000005.1:4313073-4336093 GCA_029814585.1 Gymnapogon annona | reverse complement strand
GTGAGATCTGGGAGGAAAGAGGAAGACTTCCTTCCAGACGGACATCTCCAAGTACTAAACCAAAGTAGAACCCGTACGTTCAACGTCTACAGAAGACCCTGCATCTGCTCTCACAGCCCCCCCCCTCCTCCAACAGTGATAGCAACTACAGTACGGCATCTTATTTTTTATTTTAATTTCTTTATCAACACTTCAATACATGACATCCCTTCTTTCCTGAGAAATAAATAAAGTTTTAATGAAACATGATGTATGATGTCATCATTGGGAGACACGAACTCCTGCGGATAGAGAAGAGAACATGGTGGAGTGTAAATAAAGTTAAGCGTTAAGAGGCTGAACGTGTCAGACAATCACGTTACTTGCACTGTCTAACGTTACTTGCACTGTCTAACGCATTAAGATAGGTTGTGAGTACATAACAGGTGGATGCCACGTAAATGGTCCGACAGTCAATCAAGCGGAGCGCTGACTAAAACCACATAATATTTTTCAGATTTTGGAACTCAGACGCATACATAAGGCGCACCAGGTTGAAAGGTGCAGCGTCATTTTTTATAAAGTTAGATGCTTTTAAGTGCGCATTATAGTGCGGAAAATACGGTATACCAGATTTTGATGCACTGGCTAAAAAAGGTGATCAACTGTTCCCACTGAAAGCAAATGCAAGTATTAACACTGTCTTCTTCACTGAGAGTCAATGGAAATATTAACACTGTCTTCTTGGGTGGATTCACTTTAAAAATGGATATTATTAGTCATGATGAGTTTTTTTTTTCCGTTCATGTTTAATTTTTAATATCTGAAAAATAAACGTTGCCAAAGAACCTTAGTATTTTTTAGTTTTTGTTTTTTCAAATGTGTTTTTTTAATATTTTGGAAATTTTTGATAAAATACATTTTGGAGAGAAACGATGCTGGAGCTGTAATAAGACGGTAGATGCTTGTTTTCAGAAATAAAAAAAATAAGCGCTAAGTGTAATGCTTTTTTTTTGTTTATATTTGATATGTATGCATTGGCTGGACCGGCCCATCTGTCAAATTTTTAAAGTCAATATGGCCCTTGAACCAAAAAGTTTGCCCACCCCTGCTCTAGAGTATTGTTAACTCCACAGACGGTGTGATTGCAGCTTATATTTGAATAAAGTCTGACTATATTAAGTATTTGAACTGTTGTGTTTTTTTTTCCTGGGGCCAGGCTTTTATACATTTCTATAAAAACTAAAATACTTCTTCATATCATGTAAATGGCGCCCGCCTAACAGAAGAACCAAACTCTAGCACACAAAATCCAATGTGTCCCATTTCTTTTCTTTATTTTTCCCATTGCAGTGTTAGTAAAGCGTGATTGCTCAGGACATTATGAACTCCATGAACAAATCTGACAGCAGCTGTTGTGTCAGCCTGATGCAGATGACTGTTCATGCATGCCCATTAGCATCCTGTCAGACCAGTGTTAATGTATTTACAGTAACTATGAGAGTTGCTCATTGTCAAGCCAACTCCCTAATAAACACTGGTAAATGAATGCGGAGGCTGTTGCACATGCAGTACTTTAGGTCTTAGCGTTTTATATTGTGTAGTATGGTCAAGGACAAGGTCAATCATTAAGCAGCAACGTGGATATGTAATTTATGTTATAACTTCACAAAATCTCTTTATTTTATTTTCATTTATTTCAGTTAATACTTCATGCGATTGGCTTCAGAGTTGGTTAAACAGAAGTTTTCATTTGAGCCTTACCCAACAGGTACTTATAATGTTACACTCCTGATTATAATCACTATTTTCACCCATTACCTCTTTGCTATTGTTCCATTTACTCATCATTCTCTTCAGAACAGCTCAGATACTAACAGTTTAGTCAGTACTGCTGAGGATTTTACTTCTGGTTCATAAACTGCTTTTTGGAATATCAGATATTTGCTGTGATGATCCTGCAGTCTGACGGAGTTTCACATGTCTCACTCCTTCTTCACCTCCTGTCTTAAGTTATGTTGGAGTGGGTGCATAGCAGTAATAAGTTAGGATCATTTATTGATGAGGGGAAAGACTCAGCTACGGGTCAGGCCAAAGAGGTAAAGTCCACAGCCGAGGCAGTGTGCATGTCATGGGTGCATGTTTTAGGACAGTTTGTTTACATCAGGATACCAGGATGCATGGTTAGCTTTGAGAAATGATTCCAGGTGTGCCACCAAATTCTGGTAATAACAGATGTTGTGGATTTACGCTTCATCTATTGCTGTAAATTCCATCAAATTTACTTTATCTGCCTGTCTTATTTTTAAAGTTACACTACCTGGAATTTTAAAAAAATAGAAAAGATGACCAAAGACCACAGCTCCCAACAATTATATTCATAAGGTTTATTATTTAACCTGAAAAAGAGTGTGATTATGAATTTCACTGTCCCCACTGAAGCAATTTAATTCCCTCTGCTTTTTCCATGTAATGTTAAACAATTATATCACATACATAATTGTTCATGAATGATGATTAAAAAGTTGAAAAGATAGATTTGTCTCTGACACGCTGCAATTTATGCCATTGACATGCTTTAATGGCACCAGGAGCGTTCTATTTTAACTGGTGCATCACTACTGAGTTAGTGTCCTTTTGCTCTTAAGTGGAAATAAAAGCTCCTCTTTGACTTATTCACTTTTCTAGAACAAAAGCTTTTCAAATGAAAATGCCACTTAACCCGTTCAGTTGTAATTGTTCTTCAGGAAATGAGTGCTTGTGTGAATATAGTCAGTGTGAGAGGGGCAACAGCAGACAAAGGGCAGATGGCACAAGGTCCCACAGTGATTTAATATCCATCTATTTACTGAAGTTTGTTAATGTTGTCAACCTATCCTTTCAAAGCACTGAACCTCTATTATTTGTGTTATACGTTTGTCTGTGCCTGCATGATTAAAACTCATCATTGTCACCACCGCATTTGGGTGACATTTATTCCTTGTAAAATGGAAGAACAAATAATTTTTTTATGAAAATGAATCCAAAGTCGACGTTTAATGACAGCAGGATGCTTCCCATGGATACTTCAAATTAACAGTTGTTAAACATGGTAGTCCCTCGCATGATGGGAAATCCATAAAAATCCTAATTTTCCCTAGTTTGCTATCAGATGCAGACCCAAAAACCACTTCTGAAATCTGGAAACCAGCATGAAGCGAAACAGAAAGAGAAAATTAATCCCTACAATCTGGAAAACTCACTTTGTGATTTCAACTATGTTTTTGTTCATGCGGGTAAAGAAATCTATACTTTTTTTTTAACTTAAATTTTATTATAAATTTTTACATTTAACAAAAACATTTACAACACAGTGTCAGTCGTCCTCCTGTATAAAGTCCATTTTTTCCATCGATCCTCATATAAAGTTTGTCATGTGTGTTAATCTCTCCATACTGCAAATTTCTTCCACAATTTCTGTCCAAATATGAATGCTTGGAGGGGTCTTCTTTAAACCACTTCCGTGTGATGGCTTTATTAGATGCTGCCAGAAGGATTTTAATCAAATATCGGTCTACTTTGTATTTCTTTTACTGTCAAATTTCCTATATATAGTATACAGCATGTCTTTGGTAGATTATATCCCACTATTTTCCCAATTTCTTCCCAAATTCTGTCCCAGTATTTAGAGAGCTTTTTACATTACCAAATAATATGTCCATGACCCACATCCTTTTCCCCATACAGCCTCCAGCAGGGCTGGTGTTTGGACTTAAAAGCTTTCTGAATTTTTGGTGTTAAAGAATCTTACAACATTTTTCCAGCAAAATAATTTCCAGTTCCTAGAGCTAGATGTAGTAGATTAGGTTTCACATATGCCGTACCATGCATCATCACTTATTTTTACATAAGTGTTTTATAACTCTCACAACTCTTTTTCCCATTTGTCTCTGATATATAAGAAATATATACTTTATTATTTATTTGCCTTGGGCTTCAAGTCACAGCGTCACGTAAAACACCACAAGTATATAAATCAGTGGTTCTCAACAACCAGAGGAAGAGAGGGAAAAAAAACATTCAAGAAAAGTCACAGACTCACTGGCTATTAGGACAAAATGGATGCAGCAGACACCCCCATGTCCAAACGCGAGCGCTTTGGACTATTACAGCGTTTCTGAACAGGGACGGTACCTGCGTACAATACCAGTGTAAGCTGTGGATATAAGAGAGGCAACCCCCCCCTCTCTTTACTGTTTTGTTTCAGAGTTTTTTTGCTACAAACAAAGACTTTTTGTAAACAACGACTACTTGGAAAGTTATCATTTAAAATGACAAACATAGTATGTGTAAAGGCCACACAAAGGGGAGGGAGGGCATTGATAGCTGTGCATTAATACATTAATTGAAGTGGTTTTGTTGTGAGGACTTGTGATTGCCAGTACTTGAACATTAACACATTGCCTGCTGACATTGTGTGTGTCCTCTGGTGTTACGTCTGTGTGTGTATGCGTGTACCTGTGTAGATGGAGCGTCAGATCCTGATGCAGAACCAGATGAGGGAGAGGCAGATGGCTATGCAGATTGCCTGGTCCAGAGAGTTCCTCAAATACTTCGGCACTTTTTTTACAATGGCCACAGTGGGGCTCACTGTGGGGTGAGTGTGCTTTGATATATGTACACAAAACAGATTTCTGACTAAACCCACTTATTGTTGTGCAAGTCAGATTATTTACAGCTCATAGTTAATGATGAGAAAGGAAACCTAACACAATTTATCAGGTGTTAGGAGAGAACAGTTATACACTGTTTATTACCGTACTGTTTATAGTACCATTTACACTGATGTGCAGTATTTTCACTGTTTATAGTACTGTTTACATTCTTATACTGACCGTCTTATTTAATTTTATTTATTTATTATTGACTGTGTGTTGTCATATTTACACTGCAGTCAATCTTGGCTTTGCATTCATTTCAGCAACTGTGCACTTTTCTATTTCCATATTTATTTGTGTTATCAGCTGACAATCTATGACATTTCGTGACCCGATTCACTGTGTGTGTGTCTGTGTAATGACAATAAAGGAAGTCTAAGTCTACAAACATCAGAATGTAAAGTGTGACTGAGGCTAATTATGTTTGAATGTACACTGGAGTTGTTTTCTAAGACTGCAGCAGCTCAACTCTCACGCACAGTAAGAAACTGCCTGTATGAGAGTGTTAGTGGCGGCTTATGTGAAGTGGCTCGTCACAGCTGCAGTGTTTGAGTCCAGCGGCCTTTACAGGTTCAGTCCAAGTGTCAAAACTGTGTTTAGCTGGGGCTTCTGCAGTTGGGCAATCAAAACATTACCCACAACATGAGTACACATGATACTGGTTTAGACAGTCAAATAAACAAATAAAGGTAACGTGTCCAATCTGAATGATATATTCATATGTGTTGTCTTTCTCCAGTGCTATGAAGAGAAAGAAACCAGCGCTAATAGTTCCTCTTGTTCCTCTGAGTTTCGTGCTTGCCTACCAAATGGACTGTGCGTACGGGACATTTATTTATCGAATGAGAGGTAAGACACGTACAGTATGTCAAATCCAGTCACTCTCCCCCAAACCAGTCTAAATGTACAATGAATTTGGATATTTGCATTTGGATATTCAGAGGCTCCGTAGTGAATGTGGAAACACATTCATGTTCATTGATTCACTGATGAAACCTGTGTACTTTGGCATTTTATCTTTTAGTTTATGACTTTTATCTTTACATTCAGGTAATTTTTCAGAAAAAGTCACAAATACTCTTCACCTCTACTCTGAACCTTTTTCTGAACATGTATAAGGTCAGTAAAATAAATGTCGGAAAATACCTGATGTCACCTGAAAAATGCTCAATTCAGAGCATATTTGAATAACAAATGGTGATAAATAGCGCAGTAAAGGTTAAATGTACAGATTAATTTCACCACAAAAGTAGTTCTACCGTTGGTCTATATTTGAAAGGACATGATTTCTTTAAATGCGTTTGATTTTGTTTTGAAAAGAAAAATCCACTGTTAAAACCACTGTTCCACTGTTAGAGTTGAACATGTCCATAGTTAGACAAAATGAATACTGTTTTAAATCCAGTTAAATGATAGGTTTGTTTTTCTGTGTTGAAGTGCATTGAGATACCTACCCCCTCCTTATTTTGTCTAAACTATATTTACATATACCATACGTTATATTATAAATTATACTCATTTATGTGTTGGTCACAAATGCTGTGTGTACAAATACCCACCCTCCTCTTTTGTTTCTGATTGCACCTGTAGACGAGGCTCAGAATATCATGACCTCTGAACCTGACCGATTGGACTTGCCTCACGGGACTCCGACCTTCGATAGCATAGAGAAGGCCCGTCGTACCAAAAGCACACTGACTTCATTCTTGGAGAAATGATGCAAAAGGATTCACCTGAGCTGCTTTTGCTTTATTATATCAGCTCATTGCCTTTTAAATGTCATTGGATATATTTAAGCACTAATTGTATACAGTGGTACTTGAATCAGAGGGCATATTTAAAGGATAATGGTCAGATGTCCTGGAAACTGTAGGACCATCACTACCCACGCACACAGTCAAGGACTTTGTAAATCATGACAGCTGTTACTGAAGTGGCTGTTGAAATGTGGGTATTCAAGGCTAATATTGGAATGTCAGTCACAGAGCCTGTTGTTCACATCTAATTCAGCATATTTATTTTTATAGTAAATATATTCTCTTATTTAGTTTGTACATTAATCGGTCTTTTGTCATCACCGATGTCCATGTGTCTGTTTGTCCCTTAGTCTTTTCCTGTGATTGGTCTGGAAGTTTGAGCTGTCTAACTTTTTTCACTGAACCATGGTTTAGTTTCATGCAGAGCCAAATCACATTTTTTACAGCTGGATATAAAGCGACTGTTTGTACATTGTTCTAGGGGATGTATCACACATGCCAATGTAGTCCAGGCAGTTCACACCACACTGTGTACAGTAGGTGAGACAGTATCCACAAAGACAATGAGTGATGGAGCCACCTGCGTATGTTTCAGGTCCTCATTAAAACTCCATTAAAGGATTGTTTTAAACATATAAAACACTTCTGTAATTGAACACGATTGGTCATTGTTGTTAGCGGATAGCATTGTAGCAGTTGTTCATGCTATTGCACAAACTGTCCAATATTAACTCAGCCAATATACTTTTCAGTGACCACACATTAACATTCAAACTGATAAGAGCCAAAAAGTTGTTTAGCAGTTATTTAGAGGAGTGATTCTCAACTGGTCTGGGCTCAGGATCCACTATCAGCACTGAAGGACAAAACTCAAATCAATAAAAAATTTAAACTTCTTAAATGTAATTTAATGAAAAGATGGTGTCTTTTGAACCTGAAATGATACAGAATATCACAGGGTGAAAACAGAGATGACAAGCTTAAAAGTAAAAACCAAAATGCCCAGCTGGTGAGAGGGAAATACTTGTTTTTTACTCTAAATTTGGCCAATTTGAAGCAAATCCAAAAAGTGCACTCAGTTAAAATTAAAATGCATTCACCTCTTATGAAACTATTTAAAATCTGAACATTTCAGTAACAACCATTTTGAACGCACCGTGTTTTCATGCAAAATTTGTGTTTCTTAACATTATTTTTCATCCAGGCAAAGGCCAGTGACCCACCAAAAACCCATTTTGGGTTGCAACCCACCAGTTGAGAATCACTGATTTAGAGTGATACAGTTCTGAGAAGCATGTAGAAAATGCATTTCTGATTTGGAATTGGTGTGCAGCCACTGAGAGACTTTTTCTATCCACACCAACATTATGGAGCTTTGATCGTAAAATATTGATACATTGATTTCAGATAATTGCTAACAAGTACCGATAACCAATCAGTACTCATACCATTGGAGCACTTGAAATTATTTTTTGGATCATGATAAGTTTAAATCATCTCTCTGTAAGAATTATGATGGTATAATGGATGCAAAGATGGAAAAATGTGTTTAATACATCAGTAAAGAAGACATTTTGCAAACCTCTCTCTTCTCTCATTGTATTTTATGATCAGGAACAACAGCCCAAAACCTCGTGGTCTTATTTTTCCATCTGTTGAATGCACACAACTCATGCACGCCTTCATACGTTTCACTACAATCTCATCGCTCCTGATTTACAGCTTCTCTTGGCCGGTGATGAACGTGTGATCACTCATAGTTCACATTACATTATCCTAATAACACTACGACAAAGAAAATTACTTGAACTACGTCATTGGTATCAATCTAAATGACTTGAATGAAGGAGGGGAGGGGAGGCAGAGGAAAAGAGGGAGGGAAGGGGAGCGAGTGGCGGAGTTGTACACAGAGGTTGACTGAGTCAGAGGACTTGGGGACTATATAAGGATGTATTCCCCGACCAAAGAAGAAAATAAAGTCTTCAGCTTCAGACAGACTAACACTGATCTGATCAGAATTAAGAAGGAGGGAGGTGGAGCTCAGCTGGTTCACCTGAGTAGAACCAACACACCGACCGATAAAGGCGAGTGAAGATGCTCTGGAAGCTGAGTGTGGCCATAGCCGTGGTGTGTGTGTGCAGTATATGCAGCAGTGTCAGGGCAGACGTCATGAGCAAACTGATGATGCCCAGGGACTACGGGATCAAACTGTGTGGGAGAGAGTTCATCAGAGCCGTCATTTTCACCTGTGGAGGGTCTCGGTGGAGAAGATCTACGGATGCCGACCTAGGTGAGTTCAACAGGACGGTCAAATGTGTCTAAAATAACCACAGTCCTTAAAGGGCTCACGCAGGTTTACAGTGCACTGTTTAAAGTCTACATGGAGATGAGAACTGTTGAAGTGAATCACTGCCTTTAAATGTGATTGGACTCAATTGTACCAGAGGTGTTGTCAGCTCTGACTCTACTTTGGTCCCATTCTCAGCTGATCCACTGCAGCCTTTTCTATGTGGGAAACATTTCAGCTTACTTTCCTTCTATTTGAAATCTTTAAAAATCATCAAAACTGGAGGAATCTTATCACCATGTGGAGGATTACTTTGAGCTAGAAATGCACATTTTACTCGTGTCATCACACTTTGTTGTAATTAAACATACTCTTGCCAATTTTTTTTCGTAGTGGCCTTTTTTTCTTTTTTTTTTTCTATAGTACTCACCATAGCCTCTGTTTTTACATATAAAGACTTAGAGGTGAAAACTGTAGCACATTAACGTAAGAAAATAAGTTCTTCATTTAAACGTTTTAAATTTGTACTGAACAGAGGAGTTAAAGCCAAAGCAAATAAAAGTTTAACAGGTTTTTTTTTTTTTCACTTTCTCATAAGTCACCACTTTAATAATCCTCCCATGTCTGTTATTTCTTAGTTCTTTCTTCACTTGCAGTTTTATCATCAGGTCATTCTTTTTCCACCCATGTTTACCCTGTGTCGTCCCTCCTCAGACCCCTTCCTCTCCAGTTCTCTCCGTGACGTTACAGCCGAGGATACCCAGCAGACCTTCCACCGCAGCGCAGAGCTCTCGGACGCCCGTTACCCCCTCCACGTCCCCTTGTCGTCCTCACTGGCAGACCTCTTGGCCGTTTATGGGGCCTATGGAGACCTGCAGCAGATGCTGAGCGAGCCAGTCTCCATGGACACCACCCAGCAGTCGTCAGCCCAAGACAACTGGCCCCTACCCGGCAAGATGAAGAGGAACTTTTCACTGGGCGTGGCAGGGATGTGCTGCAGCCAGGGATGCACCAAACATGACATTGGACGGTTGTGTTGAGGAGGGGGAGGGAATGAATGACATACTGTGAGGGAAACTGTAGGACGGAGACTCGACATGTGCAGAATATGTGTCATGTAGTCATAAAAACCTGAAATAACCCATCGCATCACTCCTCTCTTCATGTCTTTGTGATTTTCTTTACTCCTGCTGGAGAATTCTGTATGTTTTCAAGCTCTATTGGAAATAAATTTTCAACGACCTGAAATGTTGAGCGTTGGTGCAAATTGTATGAAAACAATCACGCTTCTTACAACCAACACTTGTTCACTTGGGACATTTTGGGACCGATAAAGTGCATTCATATTCTCGCCCACAGACGAAACGGGCACAGGCCAATATCACACATTAATGTCATTAGGCTGCTGTGAACGTATTACTGGCTTCCGTTCACAACATTACACCTGCCTGATTATTTTCCGTCAACACCCCAAGGACTCTAACCCCATAGAGGCTTTTTTTTTGTTTTCTCTTAACACTTTCTGACCCAGGTTAACATACAGTTGACTTTATTCACCTTTTTTTTGGCCTAAATGAGATCAAATGTGTGAAATGGCAAACTAATCTTGACACCGCCAAGCAGAATACAGTCAATAGTGTTTACTTTATGTTTAATAAAAGTATAAATGCATATGGAGTCAATATTTACATGGATTTACACAGAAATGTCACCTTCACATGAAACAAAAGGAAAAGAGCCACTGGTTCCACTAGTACCAGATAAAACATTTTACACACGTACATATTTGATCTCACGTCACTGCAGCCACAAGTCACTATAGAATTCTGATGTGGTTGTGGAAAAATACATATCTGTTGGGCAATGAATCAGTGTGAATCTGAAAAATATGTGACCAAGCTTTATTAACAACTCTGATGTAAAGGAGTGGGGTATTGTGGGTACTCATTCGTGAACCGTTACCGGCATGAGCCTTTGCAGACCTTGTGTACAAACGTGTCTTAGTGAGAAAACATTGCTCTTCACAGTGACTCATACTTCAAAATGTGAGACAGTATTCAGCCATTGGCAATTTGTGTGTGTGCTGTGACCTGTAAGTTTGTATGTTCTTAAAGAACAGCAGTACCGGTTATTAAAAACAAAACACTGCTGATACTTGAATGCGTACTTCACATTACCTGCCATATTCTAGTTACAGGACATGTTTTCCTTATAGAAGACAACAGCATCAATGAGGGATTTAAATAAAACAATGTGCTTTATTTTTTTTTTGTACACACAAATGCACAAAACAGAAGCCAATTCCTCTTTAATACATCCCATATTATTTGTCTCATGTACTTACATCTGTGGTCAAACTGTGATATGTGAAACACTGCTGTTTCGTTTTATGCAAATATCACAATTTGGCCAAAACTATGACATTTATGGCAAGTATATGACGAGGCTAATAACATGTACCTACATAAAAAAATACAGCCTTAAATAGCGCATCCTGTATTTATAAAATATATAAAAACAATGATCATTAGTGACTATAATGTAAAAATACATTCATTTCTCAAAATGATCTCATAGCAGTTATCGCTGCCTCTTTGGCGTTATCAATGTTACTGTATGAACTGATGTCAGCTCTATATAAATATATATATATATATATATATATATATGAACTGATGTCAGCTCTCTCTCTATATATATATATATGTATGAACTGATGTCAGCTCTATATATAGCTAAACATGTTTGATCTTATTTACTATAAAAACATACAACAGGGTTACTGAACATTCTATTTTTTTTAAGTCTGCCTTAAACTTTGGAGGCAACCATTCCTCAGATTTACATGATAACATTGACAGAGGCTGCGGACTCCAGTCACGCTCATGGCAGTGTCAGGCTGTAATGAGGCACAGCGGCGCTTCAGGCTGCATGTGAATGTCAAACAAGACAAACAGGAACAGCACGCCAAAATTCAACTGATAAAACGTTTTACCTGGCACGCCAATGTTTTCTAATGAATTACTTGACAAACTACGTAAAGTCCAATCCCCACAAAACAAGGCCAGAGACGTCATTTGGAAGAGGGTGCAATTGGTGGCAGTTCCTACAGCTTATGAAATATTGTTTTCCCTGAATTTATGAGCACAGTGAGGCTGCCTTGATGAACAGCTGGGAAATAATTATGAGATCATCTGGGACTTTTGTTAGATATGTTTTTGTCAGAGTATAATAGTCCTACGGGTGAGAGTTCAATATTGTTTCTGGAATATTCATGGACTGATTGAGTTTCAGCATTAAATGGTCTTTGTGTTATTAATGATAAAAAAATAAAAGGAAAAAGTACCACTTACATCTTTATTCAAATTGGAAATAAACATTTGTGTATTTTTGAAAACCTTGATGGCTTTGAAAGAACACTGATGATAAATATTGTGTTTTCGCCACTTTGTCCGAGTGGTGTGACAATTATTCCCCCAGCCCTGCATACTGGCAGTTATTTAATGCAACACTTCAAGAGTCTGGTATTAGACCTTAAGCCTACGTTCACACAGGAGGTCCAAATGCGCAATTCACATTTTTTGGTGGAATCTGATGTTTTTGTGCTTGTTCATATTAGACATTAAATGTAACTTCTATCAGTTTTGAGTATGAACTGAATGTAACCCTGAAATGCTCCACATGTACAAAAGAGGTTGTGATGTAATACATGATGCCGCAGACACACACTGTTTATTGAAGTAAATATGTTTTTCCCTCCTGAGATACAGAATTATGTCTATCGCATTTCAGTGATGTTTAAGTGAGACCTTCCTGTTCAGACTCAACTGTCATTGAAAATATTAGATCCATATTGGATTTAGGACCACATATACAAGTAGTCTGGGTCAGATTACTGCTGTTCAAACTGTCTTTAACAAATCAGATACAGGTCACATCTGGGCAAAAACAATCCAATTTAAATATTTAGCTGTAGTCTGAACATAGACTATTATTAGAACCTCTGATAAAACACTGGTGTGGCACTTGAAGTTTGAAGACTGGCTGTTGCTCCTGGTCTATTTCAGCGTCTCATAAGAATGAAGTGCATCCTTAATGTGCAATAAGCTCTATCAATTTCCTGTCCAGGTTCTCCCACTCTTTGCCACATTCACATTCTTTCAGTCACTACCCACTGTACCTTTCTGCTGAGTTTCCTCTGCTGATGTAGATCTATCCATCTACCACTCACTGTGACATGTGCACCGTGGGTCCAAAGATAACAAAACAATCAATAGAAAGATAAATACCCGGCTGTATAGCTCAGTTGGTAAAGCTGGTGCATAGGATCCAGGTTCCATTCCGGGGATGAGCATCCAGTGGGTTGTGTCAGGAAGGGCATCCGACATAAAAACTCCTGCCAAATCAAATATGCGAATTGGATTCGCCGTTTCGACCCCGGAAGGGAAAAAGCCAAAAGAAAAATCATCATCATCATCATCAGAAAGATAAATACTGAGTTGTGACCAAATGCCAGATTTTGCCTTTTCAGGGCTGATTTTGCACAAAATATGAGCTAAACATTTGAGTTTAACATTTGACAGAGAGCCATTAAAAGGTTCACAGAATCTTGAATCTTCCACAGTGGGCTTCAAAATGTTGTGCCTGTAGAGTGCTACGCACAAATAATCTACTTCACCAAGCAAGTGGTTGAAGGTTTAAATGCTGAATTTGGTTAAGAAGAGAGTGATGTAGTGTGGTAGTTATTCAGATTGTGTCTCTTCTGAATATAGACAGAGAAATATGTACAGTAGGTGTACTATCGCATTCCTATACTGCTCTAAAAGATAAAGCCTGAAACTCAACGCACACGAAACCAAGCGTACTGCTACTCATTGCAGCAAACCCAGATGCCTCAGAGACCTACAATGTCCTGCTTGGTGAAGGTATGTAAGGACTGACACTAAAGGTTCAGGGATCAGCTCAAGCATCCTTGCTGCCTCGTACAGTTTCCACAGTGTGAATTAACGTCTTGAATGTAGGTCGCAGTTTGGGGTCACAGCTCCAGCACTCTGTCATAATCTTGTGAATCTGAGGAAGGTGTTTGAGAAACATCAGACGACATTAAAACACACAAAATAATCCAAATAAATACGACAAAATGATCCGTCTCCGATACTTTCATTCAGAGACGTATCATTTTGTCATATTCATTTGGATTATTTTGTGTGTTTAATGTCATCTGATATTAAAACACACAAAATAATCCAAATTAATTTGACAAAATGATACGTCTCTGCTCTGTGCCTAAAACATTCTGCTATTAATTCTTAAACCAAACCCATTTGTGACTAAAGACCTTCTGAAAAACATGCACACGTATAGTTTTACACACTTACTGACCTCTTTTGGACATTTATCAGGAGGAGGCAGCCTGAATCCTTGCTTGAGCAGGTCAATCAAATGGTAGACGATCATCTGGCCCTGCTTTTCTTTTCCCATCTTTTCCATAAACACCTAAAAAAAT
Organism: Gymnapogon annona; assembly: GCA_029814585.1. Classification (NCBI taxonomy): domain Eukaryota; kingdom Metazoa; phylum Chordata; class Actinopteri; order Kurtiformes; family Apogonidae; genus Gymnapogon; species Gymnapogon annona. Next base: position 4,321,867 of record JAPTHA010000005.1, on the reverse strand, counting down.
AGACAAATAGTTTTTGGTTCATGTTAAAGCTCAGTAAAGTCATCTCCTCCGCCGGTCCTTTAAATAACACCGCCACAGGCCAGGTCTAGTAGCTTCAACAAATGCACAGATTATAGAAGAGGTTTATAAATAGGGACGGTACCGCTGGAGGGCTGCAGTTCTTGTCACTATAGGTGAAGAGCTCATAGAGGACCACGCCAAAACTCCACACATCTGACGCTACTGAAAACTTGCTCTCTGTCAGCGACTCTGGTGCATACCTGGAAAACACAAGACAACATATACAGACCATAATATGATCCTATGTATGCATCTACTGCATCTATACGGCTACAGCAGCAGACGTGACAGTGGGTATAGAAGTGAGCAGATGCAGAAACATAACCTCGATCCCCATTAGTGTTTTTCAGCTCAAAAATATATAAAAGAACTGAAAAACTAAACATAAACAACTGAACAACTCACCAAAAGATAGGGCTCTCCCCCGGCTCTTTGACAGTGTAGTACTCCTTGTCCTGCGGTAACACTTTGGTCAGGCCGAAATCTCCGATCTTCACCCTCATCTCACTTTCCACCAGAATGTTTCTGGTGGCCAGGTCTCTGTGGATGTAACGTTTATTGCCCAGGTAATCCATACCCTAGAGGAGAACCACAATCAAATCACATGATTAGCCAGATGTGCATATAAGCAAAGATTTATTTAGTTGATTTGATCTTAGTGTTGCAAAGATAAAAGAAATATAAAGATAAAGGAAATCAACAGAGTAAAAAGTAAAAAACAATAGACTTATCTGAAGCAAGAACAGTTTATAACACATATACTCCACCTGAATCTCCTGACAGAATAAGCATGGTTTTAACAGTGAAGAGAACTTAACATACATGTACATAAAAGCAGTGGTTTAAGACAAGGAGTTTGCAGCAATTAAATACTCTTTTAAGCATGTTTTATAGTCCGACAATGATTTGTCATGTAGGAGTTGTTCCATAACTTGACACCCCTAAATCTTATAAAAAATTGTCCTCTACTCCAGGGGTGTCAAACTCTGGTCCTCGAGGGCCGGTGTCCTGCCTGTTTTAGATGCTTCCCTCTTGTATCACAATTACACACAATTACGATGTTATCAGGATTCTGCAGAGCTTGGTAATGAGCTGATCATTGATTGATCCAGGTGTGACACAAGAGGGAAACACCTAAAACATGCAGGACACCAGCCCCCGAGGACTGGATTCCGACACCTGTGAGTTAGACGTTCTGGAGGATGGACATTTGTGCATTGCTAAGTTAAATAAGAACAAACCTGTGAATTTGCCATAAAAAAATTGCCTTAAAATGCTGAGGAATCTTTCCTTTGCTTGATTGGATCTGATAAATAACAACCTTGGTTTGAAGACTATATATATGGATATACGAAGACCATTGCTGAGGCCATCAGCACTGCACTGGCTTGGGTAAAGCAGATGTAAGGGATTACTGATGGGTTATATTATTGTTACAGGTTAGCTGTGTTATTGGAATAGTTTTAATGTTTGGGTTTGTTGTGGGGTAACATTATTGGGTCACACCCTTTTCTCTCCCTGCTTCCATGGGAATCAGTGGCCTCTCAAAACAACACAATTTGTTTTGGGAACCTAGGCAGGTCTCTAGGAGCGAGCAGGGAGGGGAGGCGTTGAAGGGGTTTCTACTTCACACTCTGTGTTTGAAGGGGAAAATCAGTCTTTACCTGTTCCATACTCTGAATGGTGCAAATGCTCATTCTCTTATTTCTGTACAGTAATAAACACCTGGATTATTTTGAAAGGAGTCTCACTCGTGTTTCCATCTTTAAAATTTCCACGACACAGATCCGCCCCCCTAAGAACATCATTGCCTTTGTCAGGGCTGGGGAACAGGCTGCCCCAGCTAATAGACCACCAGAGGTATCCTGACCTCTGCAAAAGACTGGCAGCTGTTAATGGACCTTGAGCACCAGCTGAAGTTGCCTAGCCATATTGCGGTCACCACCCTCCGCCCTGATATTGTCCTTGTATCAGAGGCCACCAGGCAAGTGATAATGCTGGAGTTAACCGTCCCATGGGAAGACCGCTTGGAAGAAGCCTTTGAGAGGAAGCTCTCAAGGACATGGGACTGGTGAAAGACTGTCAACAATCAGGATGGAGGGTCAAGTGCCTTCCAGTGGAGGTTGGCTGCAGGGGCTTTGCGGCCCGGTCCTACGCCAGCGCCCTGGGTCGTCTAGGCATCGTCGGACAACAAAAGAGAAGAGCCATCCGCAACACCACGACGTGGCAGAGAGGGCCTCAAGATGGCTGTGGCTCAAGAGGGGAGAACCATGGAGTTGTGGTAGTTAGCGCGCCAACTGGACACAAGCCGGGGTCTGATCAGCCCTAGCTGGGTCACCTGGATGAGGGTGTATGATGCTGAAAGACCCGAAACACCCAAGGATTCCAGGAACATCACTGACGATGTGTCCAGTAGCATTAGTGGATGAATTTACACAGGACAGAAAGTGCAGCTTTTTAAATACAGGAGTAGAAGCTGTTTGTAAATCTGACCTGGTTGTGAGTCTAACATCTATTTCCAAATACATTTTAATTTTGCAACAAATGAAAACCGTAAAAGGCATATTTACTTGTTAATAAGTGCATTCGTCAATGATAGTAAATCAATCATTTAGTGTAAACAACACCAGCACAAGAAGCATCAGAATGTTGATGAAAATGCACTGTTGAGAATTATGGACATGTCTGTATTCATATTTTTGAGCAGTCTTAAAATACACTGTTAAGGCGTTTCTAACTTTTACCTGTCAATGTATTATAATCTGAAAATACATACTTTTGTCATGCAAATAGTAACACTTAACACGATTAACCAATAACAACACAATCTGAACTCCCACTATCTATCATGATCGATAAACTACAAACTCCATTTTTACTATGATGTGACTGTAGTGGCAGGCGATACCTTGCAGATTTGTGAGGCATAGTGCAGGAGTTTCAATGAGTCAAAGTGGTCCTTGTTTTTGATGAGGTAATCTCTAAGGCTGCCATAGGGCAGATATTCCATAATCAGCCGCAGGTTCCTTCGTCCTGCAGGAGGAAAATAGAACACAGTTTTTGGACAGTGTGTATGCAGACTAAGTGTGCACACACACTTCGTGTGTACATAGACTAACTTTGTACACAGACTAACTATGTGGACAAATAGGAAAAGGACAAAATCCCATCTATGAATCTAGCAAATAACTCAAGCAGTGAATTCAGTTATACAAGTACAGTAAGTGGCAGGATCTATATGAGTATCTCTGAATGCTGAGATCACAGATGAGATGATCATACCTGCACTGTAACATACTCCTTTGTACTTGACGATGTTTTCATGCTGGAGGGACTTGAGGATCTCGATCTCCCGCTCAAAGTCCCTGAGGTGCTCCGCTGTACTGTGCTGGAGTTTTTTCACTGCGACTACCTCACCTGTGCTGTCCTGCAGGGGGTCGTACCTGCACATCTCCACACTCCCAAAGTTGCCCTGAGGGGTGAGGTCAGAGGGAGGTCAGAGTAAGATGAGAGGACACAGAATCCCAAGAGAAGCCAGAATATCTGTGAGGTTCAAACACAGGTTCAATGTTCTCACTTTTCCCAGCTGCTTCAGGAAGATGAGGTGCCTTTCTTCAAACTGGGCAGGCTCCCGGCTCTCAGAAGCCCACGGAAAGCCAAAACCTCGCATCCTATTTGGCACCATGTCACTCTCCACCAGCAGCTCATAGTCTGCAACACACAAAAAAATATTCAAATAAAAAAAATTGTCTGGATATCAGTTTGGAGTCTGCACAGTAGGTGTGACATGCACCAGCTTATTGGTTCTTGGGTGTGGACAATTGATTGGTTGGTCATTACAGCTGTCAGTCATCTACTTATTACAAATAACTAATTGAATTCAAACTGATTACAAAAATGACTGAGATGATGAATTGGCTGAAGCACCCTAGAACTACAATATACAGTACAGTATGTCTGGGTAGTATTTATGGGCTTTACAGCATTCAACCACCAGGGGGAGCTGTAGACATTTAAATCTGAAGTGTGCTCCTTGTAGAATCTTTTTACAGTACCATAAATATTACAATAAATTGGCTTTCATCTCCTGTAATGTGTATCATGGCTCCAGTCCTGGTACTGACCGGGTGTGAAGAGACTGTTGAGGTCTCTGATCACTGCTCTGAAGGACGGCCGATGTGACGGCTCATAGTCCATACAGCTGTTGATCAAGTTGGCCAGCTCTGTCCACTTAGGAGCCGGCAGCTGGTGTCTGTCCTCATAAAACAGGTTCTTCTGCAGACAAGAGAACAGAAAATATGAGGAGCCGTGTTTTGGTCATGATTGTCACATGTTGAATTCAGTACAGTTTTAGTTCCACTGACCTTGGAGCAGTCCAGGGTGCTGAGGGGTTTCTCTCCACCACTGCAGATTTCCCAAAGGGTGGTTCCAAAACCCCACTTGTCTGTAGCTAAACTTAGGTTGTGGGGATTTTCGATACATTCTGGGGGCACCCATGGGATACGCTCCATCAGAACTGAGGCAGAGACACAGATGGGAAAAGGGAGATAATTAAAACCACTGGAAACTATTAAAATTCCAGACTTTTGACTCAGATTTTCTGGACAGATTTTCAATCCAACACAGACTGTGGGAACTGAGAACGCTGTGACAAGACATTTAACATTCTTTGTAAAGCACAATTCAGGTCTGTCTTTGTCAGACCAGCCCGTCAATGCTAATTAATCTTTGGCCATGTTGTATGTATGCAGATGTATACAAGACAGTATATATTGTATATATGGGAATGTATGTAGGTATATGTGTATGACTGTGTATACATGTATATATTTATCTTTAATTTGTCTTTGCTATTTTTTGTTTGTATGTTCGAGATAAATAAATGAAATGAAAATTATTTTAAATTGATCAATCCATGAAGTCATCACCACTCATTAGCCACTGTTCAAATGAAGGATGCTGAGCAGATAAGGGGGCAGGTCTGTCTAGGATGTTGCATTCAGCTGCACATGTCCAAAAGATGTCAAAGTTGCTGCAGAATTGTTTCATATCATATTTTGACAATAATCGAAGCAAATACATTTTATCTGAAAACATCTGAATTGTACCTCCTTAGTTTGTGTATTCATTATTCATCCCTTCATGCATGGATTACGATAACCTACATCCATCGGGATTTCTTTATGACAATGACATTAGACCCATTCATAGAGGAGAAAACAACCTTTTAACTGGCCAGTGTAGTCAGCACTATGCACGAAAGGGTTAATACCTCATACAGTATACATGACTAAGAAACTATTTCATTTAAGGACAGGCCTGTGAGTTACATTCATCTGTAAATATGTAAACTCGAGATGTGATGTGTTTACAGACAGTTCTGACAATACTGTTCCAAGTGTCACAATGTGATTAAGTTACCATACTTTGTTACTGATCACACATTACACTGATGCTACACTGACATAATCTCCATCTGGCCCATAAATACTTCACCTGCTCCAAATGTAATGAGAAATACTGCGTTTATATGAGGAAGTTATATCATAAGCTGTGAGTTTTAGATTTTACAAATCAAAGAACAATGACGGCAATTACTGGGGCAAATGGTGGGTATCTAATCCGTCTCTCACCTTCCTTGGGCAGCACAGTGATGCTGATTCCTGGGTCACTGAGCTTGATGAAGGGCAGGCTGCCTGTTTTCCGATCCTCCTCTCTGATCAAAAGAACATTCTTTGCACAGACGTTTCCGTGAATGAGGTTTTTATCCTCCTATGAGTGGTCATAACAGAGGGAATGTGCATTACTTGGATGCAGTGGAACATGCAAACAGTCAAAGGACACACCAGGCCAGTATGTCTTACCAGGTAGTGCATGGCCCATGCCAGTTGCTTGGCTACTTCCAGCTTCCACGTGATATTGACACAACTTTTATTCTTCTTCAAGTACGTGTCCAATGAGCCAAATTTGCTGTATTCCTGCACCATCATGTCTGAAGGCACAAAAAAGGGGTATTATTTTATTATCCAAAAAATGTCCATATTCAAGCGATGTATTAGACGGATGATAAAACTTTCGTAGCGATTCTGTCAACAAATATGGTGATCCAAAAAATACAGGAAAGGAATTTGGATTTTTTTCCCCACAAGAAGCCCTTCATTTGAAATAGTTTAACTTGAATTATAATTAACTATAATTATTATTATTACAAAAATCTTGGTGGTGTGTATTCAATAGTTACAGGCAGAGTTCAAGTCAACACTGCAGTAGTTCGTTATTTTAATGAGGGGTTGATTCACTAACAACCGAAGAAACTTTATTGAAGAGTGGGTCAAGAGTTAGCAAACTTATTCCTCTCCATTAATCCTTCATAGGGTCATCTGTCAACATCATAGTTTTTTAAGGTGAACTCTTATCATAATGTTTCAGTATAAAGACCACTCCACATAAAGAACAACAATAGTGACAGTAACTCAGGGCTACAAGGGTGTATTTGTTCCACACAGTGAAGTACACTATTGGAATAACAGCAGCTCCAATACCTGGAAATTAAGATCTAATTTTATTGGCTTTTAATGTCTACTACTATCAAAGTTACAGTTGTGGATTCCACTTAGAGTTATTGAGATGTTTAAAATGTCATAACTAATATCAATGTTGGTGTAGGTTGTCATTTCATTGACAAATTTCTTGGCCACAGTTTCTAATCACCGCCCTGATTGAGATCCTTCACCAGCATGTGTGTTGCAGACTTACTCTCATCTCCACAAACACAAACACCATAGATGAGGAGAAGATGCATGTGTGATAGTTGGCTCATCATGCTGGCTGCTTCATAGAAAGACTGAGGAGAAAGCAACCAAAAATAAAACACATACTTTCATTAATATTCAGCCATTTACTCAGGCAATGACTCCAGGCAGCCTACCAACCTCAGAATAGTTACGTTGAGCCTTATCAAGGATCTTGATGACCACATCTATCTGATGAACCTCTCCATAGTCTCTGAGCTCTTTCCTCACACCGCAGAAGATCTTGGTGAATGTTCCTTGGCCCAGACTCTCACTCTACAGCAAAACAGCAACACATAGTTCATACTAGAAGTCAATCATGTAGAAAATAACAGTAGTGGATGCAATATACTGTATTATGTTGCAAAGAAAAAAAACATTACTGAAAATGACTGACATTATGCAGTGTAGAAGAGATTTATTATGAAAATGTTTTAGTTCCACAAGTGGCCATAAATCAGACTAAGAGACTTGGATATTCTTCCCTATCTGTTTGTCTGTAACTATACATGGTTAGAATCCTACATCTAAACATTCAACCACAAAATTCTCAAAAGGAAAATAAAATGGTTCAGTCTCTTCAAAGATAAATGGGTGGTTTATCTGTATTATAAGTATTAGTACACAATACTGAGGAAGTGCTGGTGTATATATTGTGACTTTAATATACAGTGCTCATGTACAATGAGAAAGGCACGTCAAATTACGGGCTCGATGGGGAGTGAGTGGGAGAGCGATGGCTTGGCAGAGCCACATACTACTCTTCCGCACGTTTATTATTGTTTCCTTGTAAAGCACCATTCATACACAAAGCAATTCAAGTGAATTACAAAGACATAGAAATGCATACAATTACATTAAGAATATAGAGAGAAATGCAACAAAAGATAATTTCTACATCTTCTGCATAAAAGGAAACGTTACAGCGCTGCTGTCATTGGCAGAAGTTCTGTTTTTGGTGATCCATTCAAGAGTGATGTCAGAGCAGGTGTTCTGTGTTTGGCAGTGTGTAACTCGTCAAATGAGAAAACATGAAACTAAGACAAAGAAGGTTCTCTTACAATGACGAGATCTTCCTTTCGGATTTTGTGGAAGACCATCTGGCTGATGTTGTGTTTGTGCAGAGAGGGAGACAGCGGGACATCTGCTCCTTGATTATTCCGACACACCAACAGGTTCGATTTGTCTGATGAAATGTAACAAAAGGAGATCATTGCAATCCTTCAGGCTCATTTTGTGTCATTTTAACTCTATGTGCATTACCAATAGCTAGACTGCCTAATTTAGACGATACAGTGGGTGTAGATATTCTTAAGAGTTCTACCTTAAATATCCTTGTGGCAACAGGAAATGTCAGCATGAAAGGACGCAGTCATTTATATTCGTCAACAAACCCCTATAGACAAGTAGCAGTCTTATTGATCTGTCGGGCAGGAAATTTACGTTTTACCACTTCACAATTTTGATGCCCACAGCTCATGAATGAATACATGCCATGAGAACACATCAGATTACGAAAAACATATCAGAGCCTATGTTGAAGAAGATTTAGCCTATTTTGTATAAGCTAAAGCTCATAATAAACTGCATGATCGGTACTGTTTTAAGCGACATTAATAATTAAATGTGAAGGTTATTTTACAGAAGACATGCTCACACAGATATCCATAATTACTTATTCTAAGACCAAAACAAACTGTAAAATGATTAATGAATTTAATAGTCCTGCCTGTCAAAAGCCTGTTATTCAACTCTGCAGGTTCCTACTCACATAATAGCTTATTCAAGTGTATAATTTATGGATGTATGAAGCTGAATCTGTGTACAGGCTTAATTAAAGTGTTGTACTGTATTATCTTGAACAATTGTACCAGTTGTGTGTGTGTGTGTGTGTGTGTGTGTGTGTGTGTGTGTGTGTGTGTGTGTGTGTGTGTGTGTATGTG
>JAPTHA010000005.1:4293651-4305088 GCA_029814585.1 Gymnapogon annona | reverse complement strand
TGCTGCTTTATGACATTTCGTTGCCAGACCATTGGTCTGTGCAATGACAATAAAATGAATCTGAATCTGAATCTGAGCTGGAAGGTCCATGTGAATAACCTCTGCTCCAGACTCCATCAACATCTCTACTTCCTATGTAGACTGAGGATCTGTGGAGTGGAGCAGAGGATCATGTTGCTCTACTACCGGGCTGCACTACAAAGTACCATTAGATATGGTATTGTGGCTTAGCGTGGCAACCTGACTGTGCAGTGGAGATCCCAGATTGCCAGTCTGGTGAGGACTGCCATGAAGACTGTGGGGATTAGCAATCATCCTCCCCTCCAGGTGCTCTATGAACAGTCCGTCATCAGACAGGCAGAGAAAGTAGTGTCTGACACGAGTCACATCCTACACCAAGAGTACCAGCAGGAGGTTCAGGGTCCCCAGAACCAGACTGAAGCACTACAAATCCATCTCAAATCATCCCAACATCCATCAGGCTGCTCATGTGGTAGATTGAAAGATATTTGTTATTTAAGATACTGTGATGGTAGATATTTGTTATTTAAGATACTGTGATGGTAGATATTTGTTATTTAAGATACTGTGATGGTTATCAAACAGATTATTTTGGATTAAAACTAAGGTACCATTATTTTAGATTCAAATCAGGTTAAGAGACTGTTATTTGTATTGATTCAGCTGTTATTTGATTATTGTATTATATTTATTTTACTATCCTGGTATCTGATTTAGTGATACTGATTATTATTTATTCAGAAATGTTGTGTTTGTTGTCAAACTGAAGAGACCATGAGTTAGCTGTTTATATAATTGTATTTATTTGATTTAAATAAGATTATTGGTTATTGAGGAATATTTTAGTTTATCGATGTTCATTGGGAAATGACCGCGATGACATGCAATCTACTAGTGATGCCTGGGAGCTCTGGTAGACGGAAGTGCGCGCTCTGTTTCATTCTTTTGGATTTGAGTGAGACAAGAGACCCACAACGTGTTCGACCCTATCATTCTTCCCTTTATAAGGGCTTTACACTCAACAATCAGTAACAGAGTCAGAATAATAATGTATATTATTATACTTTATTATAATAATATAATATATATATATTATATATTATAATATATCACGGCAAATCAATCTATTTATCTGTTACTTTTATATATGATGGTTCTTCTGTATTCTGTCTGTAAACTGCAGCACTACCGAGTCCAGGACAAATTTCCTCACAGGGACAATAAAAGTATATTTTATCTTATTTTACCTTACACGTAATGTACACATTTCAAAATCGGTTAATGTGTCACACACACATAAATGTAATTAAACTGACTACATGAACACACATAATGAAACTATCGAGATTCTCAGTACCTACTGGCACAAACAAAAATGATTATTCATACATTATCAGCAGTGGGTAAGGATTTCACAGGTCATATTAGCAGCATGTGCATGACACCAATAATGTTATGAAATTTAGATGATCATATTTTTGTCTGTTGGCCTAGAAGCAGCTACAGCACAGAATACAATCTATTTGTCAATTATTTGCCACCTTAATTACCGTCCAAAAAGAGGTACTGATGGGAATGCATTATTCACTCACGCAGCTCGTTCATTCCCATAATGACCAACACAACCTACAGAGAGCAGAGCAGACCTGCTTCCTCTGTGTATTCAAAAGACATGAACGTTATTACTTATTTATTTAACCAGGTAACTTAGGTGAGAACCAACCAGGAAATATAGAGGTGAAGAACTAATCACTGTCACATACACGCCTACAGGCAATATAGATTAACCTCAAATCTGTGGAGATAAATCTTTCTTCTACTATCCACACTTTGTTCTAAACAGGACTTCCTCATGTGCAACTATCAAAGCCAAACAGAGTAAAATGGAAAATTGCCTTTGCAAAGCACAGTTAATCTGGTCCAAAGTCTAAACTGGTACGACTGCTCTACTTGACTTCTTTTTCTACAAGCCGTCATATCTATACAGAGTTCGCCTCCTTTGGTCATCCCACCTGTTAAAGTTGTAGACGTCCACCGGGGACTGGCCACTCTCTTTGGCTAGCCTCATCATGTCCAGCACAGCCATCCCCAGACACTCCTCCTGGGCCTCGTGGTTTATGGGGATTGGAACACAGCCAGTCAGAAAATCACTACGCCACTGGAAAAACACAGAGGACAAAATCAAAAAGGCTTTTAATCAAATAACAAATGTGAGAGAAGACCAGACAAGGAGAAGGCGGGGTAATTCACAGACCTAGAGGAGGAACAGGTTTTTGAGCTGTTTTGCCCATTTGGTTGGAAATTTCATCTTACAGCTATTTCTACAGTAACTAGAAAACGTGGTATTTACTGTTTCCACTGATAAAAATCATCACTGGGTGAAGGCTGAAATAGAATAAGATGTCGACATTCTGTGTGACACTCTGTTGACACAAAGTGCACAGGGTCAAGGTGACAGAAAAAAAATAAATAAATAAAACAAAACCTAAACTAAACAGCTTCTCTCAACATTAAAGCATGTGGAACCAAAAGAGAACAGATTCAAATATTTCAAAAATGCACATTTAACTTCCTCAGACCAAACTATGGTAGATATGTTTAAAGATGTTTATATGCTCAATAAAGATTGATTGATTGATTGATATGAGTTTCTCAACATTATTTTTAAAAAAAAAAAATCAAACATGTCCACCGTAAAGGACACTCCATAAGAAAAAAAAATCGAGAATGGATGTATTCCTTATGCAAGATTCCTTATTCCTGTGCCCGACATTTTTGGAGCCTTGACAGTATCTCAGCAGTCTGGTCAGTTCAATAAGGATACCAAAGTACTTTAAACCTGTAACTGACAACTAACCTGAAAAAACTGGTACACCATGACACAGTCGTCCATCACAGGGGTCTCCATGCCCTTGGACACACCGCAGCGATGTGCGTAGAAGGAATTACTGCTGTTATACCAGCCAGGAAAATAGAACCTGAGGAAAAGAGAGGACAACACTTTCATTATAGACCACACAAATGGAAGGAGAAATCTAAGCATCCAACAGCTTCCTCGAAATCTGAACATGCAGAATAAACAATGCCACATACCTGATTCTGAAGTGTAAGACCTCATTGGCCGACTGGTGAACCTTGAAGATGTGATTAGGAGGAAACCATGTCCGGTCACTTTCCCTCATCAGGCTGAATAAGCTGCAGTACACCGGAGCAATGCCTGCAATGAGACCGAACTGTTTCAACCAGCTGTGTTTCAATGTAAAAAGCCAGCGTTACCATGGAGTTTGTAGTTGAGCATCTGAAATGTTTACATATTTCAAATACCTGTTCAGAGAGATTACGAGAATGAAGAATATGACTAATAGTGTGGGCCAACACTTACACATACATCTCTACAGGGTGTGAAATATGATGATGCAATTATAAATACAAATGTTTCATATTGTTTCATCTCTTAGTTTATTAAAAAAAGAATTATTAAAAAAGACGCAACCTATTTATAAGGATTTGTGCACATACAAATAATTGTCAACTGAGGTTGATAAAATATCTTCTAAAACAATCAACATCCTAAACATCTTAAAAATGATGAGCACAAACATCTGACATCTTAAAATGGCAAACTATCACCACTGAAGATTGCACTCCTGCATTGAACTGAGTGCAGATGCTGCTGCACAATGTCCAGCTCAGGCCATTTTCACAGAAGAAAGTGTTGACTGCATTAAAAATGTCCTCTCCTGGTTGTTTTCCCCTCCACAGTTTTGTAAAATATGTGCTCATAAATGTCATCAGCTTCGACGTATCTCACAAAAGCAACAAGTTGTGTATTTCCACTCACTACTGTTATCCAGCTGGAGGGAAAAAGAGTCACTAAGTTTTCCCACATTTGCGCGACAATGTCTGTTCCCATTTGATCTATTCTGCAGCAAACTAAGTCATTTCATAAAGGCACAGTCTTTCATTTTTCCGCAGTGTTTTTGTCTCAGCCATCACAGAAGCGGCATTTAGGAGCAGATATTCACCAGTAAAGAAGGGTTTCTTGGCTTTAGCTATTAGCAAAGACACCGCGTAAAAATCCTCAAGGGCTTTGGCTGATGTTGAGGAGGCTTTCCACATCTTCTCATGAGATTATCTGAATTCGGAAAGTTTCCTCTTAAAAAACACATGTGGCTTGCCAACATGACATGCGTGTTTGGTCTCTAGATGCCACTGAACATGTGCTGGCTTCATGCCACTGTTGGCCAACTTCTCCCCACACAAAAAACACAGTGCCTTGGGTGGGTTGCAACTGGTAAACACAAGTCCACATAAAAACATATGTTCCTCTCAATACTGCCGGAATTTGCACTTGCCATCTTTAGCACTTGTCCTTCCATGTTTACAGCATTGCTGCTATGCTTCAACCACGACTCCATTGTTTTAGTTCTAATTTCGGCAGTCATTGACTGGAGAACCTGGGAGGTGCCAAGTCAAGTCAAACAATCTGGATATAGGGCAGACTCAGAAGTTTTTGGGGATAATGACATTGAATAGTCTATTGTATAACATTCAGTTTATGAACTTACACATATTTTACTGACATATTTATGAGGCAAGTATTTTTAAAGGATTTTTGAACAGGTTTTTTTAAACATACGTTTGTTTTTTTAACGTCAAATATGCCCTGAAGGCACTTCAAGTACCACCAGGGGTATGCGTACCCCTATTTGCTCTATATCTCTATCACTGCTCTAGAGCATGGAACTATTGATTCAGTGCTTTTATACAATGTACGTGTCAGACACACAGGCAAACAATGGGCATGAATGTTGGTAGGGCAGAGACTTCCTTCACTTAAACTTTGACAATGAGCCACAATTTTGCAGGTCATGACACGACTGACTTTTCTTCAGTTCTGTGTTGTTTACATAGCCCTGTATAACAAATTATAGGATGTTCAGCATGGGAAAACTGTCTACACTCTTTTATCATCCCCAGTTTGTCATCACAAAGACACACAGAAAAACAGAGAATGACAAAGATGAACTGGTACATTTGTAATTATATTTATATTTACAATCATCTCCCTACTCTGTTCTCCAAAGCCAACTACAGCACTAAAATATGCCGGATCATTTGCAGACAAAAGAGCTCGATCACACACAGCATGTATTTATGAGAGTGACAAAACAGTGCAGAAACGAGAACCGTGTTAAGTGGAAGAGTGTTAAGAGGAAGTATGAACAACCACAACAGGGGAAGTCAAGTCAGAGTACTCGCACGGGTGATCATAAGAAAGTTTCATTATGTTATTGCCTAATCAATAAAGTAAGTTCACAGTGCAGACTAATTGAGTATTTACAACTCAGTAGTTACCTCAGAACCAATACTTCAACAGTGATCATAAAGTACACAATGCAGTTGAATTTAGAGGTTTTTATTGAGATGGTTTTGCCTTCAGGGTTTCTATTCTGTTTTAAATAATTATATTATATAAATGTCCATGACCTTAAGGTCAGATGGCAGAGTGAATATATTTGAGTGCACATAGAGATGACTATTACTGAGCTGTGTTTAACCAAGAGAGACTGATAGAATAAACAGATGAAGGCTGCATCTTCAGTAAAATGACAAGAGAAGAAGCAGGAAGTAGAAAAGAAGATAAAGAAAGAGCTAGACATGGTCAGAGAGAGCTGAGGGGGGTTGTTTCTTATCATTGCAGGAAGGGCTGAGGCAACACTGTATGGTAAAGAGAGATAGAGCTGAGGCCACAAGAAAAACAGTCCCTTTACACGTCAATGTAGGGCAAATGAGCAAGAAAGGCCAAGCAAAAGACTGAGCTGACCTCTGTTGTACTGTCCCCACGGAGAAGTTTCCAAATGCCAGCAGAAAAGTGCAAAGCAGCCAGAGAAGGCAGGAAATTAAAATTGGAATAATTTATCCAGGAAGAGGCAAAGAATCGTACAAAAATGCATTCCAGTGGATTGATATCTGATAACCGTGAAAGCCACTGATGGAATTGATGACTATCCTCATCTCCTTACCACTCATTTTATTCTCTCCTGATGTTAAAAATTAATTTTCTCTTTATTAGTATAGGTTTTAATGAAAAACTTTCAACATGCCGGCGCAATGTGTGGAAAAACACTAACCATGCACTGTTGTCAAACAAATGAAATATGTATATATATAAAACAAAAAAAGCTAAATTACTCACACTGAAAGGAAATAATAATAATGTCAGAGGCTGATGAAGACTTGAAATATTTTATGAAAGATTTCCATTTTTAGAGTGGAGCAGAAGTGCTGTTAACTGAAAATCTGACCTTTTTTTAAATAAGACGAGAAAAATATTCTTAAGCTAACAACAACACTTCATTAAAGTAAACAAAGACCTTCATTTTCACCATATTCATTCTTCAGAAATGATAAAGGCACTCACTTTGGATCAACAGGAATAAGGTGCAGGTGACGGTGACCCTAGATACAAATGGCTTGATTTGGGACGCTTTACAGTTAAATCCATCATTGAAAGACCAAAAAATTGGAACAAATTGTACATCGTAGTACGACTGAGAGCCTTCACAAGAACAAATTGTACATAAATTACAGTGATGTGTTGTGTAACCCTTGTGTGACCCACCACATGCTTTGGCTGCTCTGATGCACAGTTCCTCTGCCACATACTCTCCAGGTGGATACGTGAGTGCCCTTTGAGATCTGCCACTGTCTCCTCCTCCTCCATTCTTCCCCGGGCAGTAAAGGTGGACTGTTAAGCAGGGGGCAGCAGTATCCTGCTTAGTGTGGAGGCTGGCGTCAGGGTCTGGGGGGAGGCCGTTTCGATTTGCTGATGGACAGGAGGTAGAAAAGTCCATGTCTGTCAGTAGAATGCAGGCCATGTGCTGCTAATGGCAAACATCCACCTGTCAGAGAAGACACGCACGAGACAGAAGGACACGTCAGAACAGCAGCACATTCACCACTTACATTGAGACACTTACGCAGCGCTACGGTGGCCTGCGAGGACATTCAGACTAACGTCTCCCAGCTCCAGACAACACATCACAGCCCCTCGTTATCATCTCTGGGACTTCAATCATACATACTGTCTATGTTGTACAAGAATTCAGTTGTTGTATATCTGTCTACTCTAACTTTCTACTCTTTATATTCTGCTGCTGTACCTGAAATTTCCCCTTGTGGGACGATTAAAGGCATATCTCATCTAATCTAATCTTAAATTTGTTTTTTTCTAGGCTCCTCTGGGAACCAACTACAACGATGACACGTGGCAGAGTGGTGTAGTCCATTCTGATGCTCTACATTTTAATTTGGCTTCAGTGGTTCCTAAAATGGCTTGGGTGCTGTGCTTCAGTCTGAACAGATTACTGGGGACACCACGGAGGCCCCCCGGAAAAAGACCATACTTTAGATGTTCTTAATGTCATTTATTAGTTGACAATGTACTGCACTGACACCAGCCAAAAGCCAGATGTTCGTGGATCAGATGCTTTATATTGTGTTACATGTAGTGTAAACTAACAGCAGATGAAAAGAACTTAACAGAGTCCAGTCATTTCTAACTGTAGTCTATACCACCATAGTGCACATGAGATGAAGCTGCAGAGAGTTAACTGAAGAGGCTCAAATGTAATTGGACAACAGGCTGAAAAGCAGCTTCATGTCCTGCACTGGGCAGTGCCCTGCTTATTCTATGACAAAGATAACACATTAAAGGCCTGGAGTAGATTAACTCAATGGAAGACTGCATTGAGTTCAGCGAAACCAAAAATACCTGCAAGAACATGGAAGATGATAGAAGTCGACAATTGCGCAACCCTTTTGCTGATGGAGAAAAACCCAATATCTGTACAAGTCAAAAACTCAGTTGAAGAGCTGGGAGTGTCATTATTAAAGTCTGCAACCCAGAGATGCCTTCATGAATGTGAAGGGTTAACAATTTATGGAAAAACGTCACCTTTAAAGCACCTGTCACATGTCCAACATGGTGGACAGAGTCCTCCACAGACATGAATGTCACTGCCACAGGAAATGGAATCACACGTGTTTATTGATAATAAAATGCTGACAAAATAACGGGGGGAAATTTTGCAGTCTTCAGGTAGTCACTGGCTCCAGAGGATTTTAAAAATAGTTAATCCACTTATTTATGAACCTCTGGCAGTAGAAGGACATTTAAAATGGTTGTAGCTCCTACAGGGTTACAGCTTAAAGCTGAAAGTCCACACATCTACCACATGTTGATAGTTTCATTTCACATCCACTGTGGTGGTTGTGTGAAGTAACATGACAAAGTTTGTGTCACTGTCCAAATACTTACGAACCTGACAGGAAGTCTAGCTGATCATTTATCTCCAGATGGCAGTGCTGTGGCTTTACTGGGCAGTTGGAGTCTCTACATTATGTTGAATGCACATGGTGCCATATGCGACTCTGCTGCTATTGTGCTGAGTCACATCCCAGAGGTGAAAAATCTTGATTTGCCTTTAACAGTTGTTGTTTTTCATTCCTGTATATATTGCTATAAAGAACACAAATCTGACATTAGCTTGTGACCCACCTTGTTTTATTTATTAAGATTTTATTGGATTTCCGGTGCTTTATGGTGCCTCCTCCTCCTTCTTCCCACTGATTCTTTTTTTCCTGCAGCAACAATTTCATGTTGTCCTCCAGAGGTTTCCCAGTTTAACTGTATCTTATTTATGATGATTAATGCTATTCAGTTCAGTTTAGTCAAAATAACTCTATTTGTCCCTGAGGGGCAATTTAAAGTCACGGCACAACAATGTTAACAGGATACTAACAATAACTACTGATAACAATGTCTGGAAACTAACACTGAGAAAAGCAGTTACAAACGAAAGGGATGTGGAATAAGTGTTACAGTTTCCAAAACACAGACTAACTCTTCAAACACTTGTGCTTTCACTACTGATCTGTTTTGGTTGTTAACTGAATTGAGAGGTATTAAAGAAGACGGTAGTTTATATGCCGGTGCTTTCCAACAAAAAATGACAAATGTTATCTAGTAAATTATCTAGACGCTAGTTTAAAAAAATCTTACAACTTCCTTATCTAACAAGGTCTGAAGAATGTTTCCTCCAGTCTCAAAAAATAGTAGAAGTAGAAAAGTAGAAAAAAACAACAGAGTATAACAGAGTATAAATAAAGTTTTTCTGCCCGACTCTTGTGGTCGTGTTAATTGGACTCCTGTACAACATGGACATGTATCATTTTTGAAGTTTTTTGTGAGGCAGTGGCTGTTTCTTTTGCTACGTTCACAAAATCCCGGACCTCCATCCACCAGAAAAAACAACCAAAAAACAAAAGAGTCCCGTGGAGTCCAGTGGAGTCTGAGCCAGAAAGTCATACAGCCACGGGCTCGCAAGCCAGTGTGTGTCTACAGCTGAGGTGAACAACAGCTGTGTACACCGGAGAGGACCCGCGTGTCTATGGCATCAGTCAGTGGGTGCAGTGCTAGCGTCGTGTAGTCCAGAGGCAGATTTATGTGACGGTACAACCGTACAACCGGGGTCTCCATCGGTTTGTGTGTGTGACGGTTGAGCTACTCAACCGTTTCTACCAACCATCTTCCATCGTGATGGAGACTTAACGGTTTTGGAATCAGCATCGGGTGTGCTAGCTAGCTAGCTGCTAGCTGTACTGGCTGTACAACTTTCTGGCTCAGACTCCACGCGACTCTTTCGTTTTTGGTTGTTTTTTCCAGTGGATGGAGGTCCGGGATTTCGTGAACGTAGCAAAGGAAACAGCCACTGCCTCACAAAAAACTTCAAAAATGATACATATACATGTTGTACAGGAGTCCAACTAACACGACCACAAGAGTCAGGCAGAAAAACTTAAAAGTAGGAAAAAGTTACGGAGCTGCAGTAACTGGCAGCCACTAGGAGGGCACTGTTACAACCCAGGGTCGTATGGGGCTTTTGGGGGGGGTCATCTTGTCCCTGTGGTCGCTCCTCCGTCTCCTCTCTTTGTACAGGTGCTTAACCACCTGTGCGTGCGCCCGGCCCACTTCCGTGCACGCACCTCTAAAAAGTGCAGGACGTGCACGAGCGCTCTCTCTTTTTCCTCCTCCTGCGCGCTCCTGACCAGCGTGTTCCAACTCACCCTGCAGCCGCCCTGCATCTCGACGCCATGCACATTTAAGTTTATTACTTTCTGTTACCTTAATCTCTGTTAAACTTTTCTTTATGTAAATAAATACTTCTTTTTGCGTACTTTACCCAGTCTCTGTCTCCCTCGTCCTGTTGCGGGCTTGAGCCAGTCGTAACAGCGCCAAAAGACATTGTGTCAAACAAAACTGTTTTCATGTGTTTGTTTTTGAGGTGGTATTGAGCAACATCCTCACATCCCTTCCTGTTCATCACTGTAATCAAAGTGTTAGTTCACTCGGTGGCTGCGATCAAAGTAACACCCAACCACACTGATGAACTATACTTCAGAATGTCAAAATGCCATCACAGCTTTGAAACTCCTCCTGGGGCTAAACAAACAAAGGGCAGTACTATCAGCTGATAAGGATATAGAACGAAGAAGAGGAAGTGCAACAGTCTGAACATGCTCAAAGCAAAACAAACACCACTGACAATGGTATTAAAAAGCACCAACAGATGATACAACACTAAAAACAGTGCCATGTGGAACAACTGAATTGAACAGTTTTTGGTATTTTACTCATTATTGTTTTTGCACAGCTGTCTCTTATAACATACATATACTGTATACATCCATATTTGATCAATCAAAGATGGCGCCACAGTAGGCAGCCTGTTACCGCAGCTCCTAAGTCTTTTCCTACTTTAAGTTCTTTGCCTCAACTCTCGTGGTTGAGTTAGTTGGATTCTTTTAAGACATGGACATGTGACATTTTTGAAGTTTTGTGAGTGTAGTAACCCGTTTGCGACTCTTATGGGACTCTTCAACACCACAATGGGCGATCTCGTAAGCCTGTCTGTTATTTACAGTCAGCATCAGCTGTTGGAGTAGAGCGACAGAAGGGTACGCCCGGGAGAGCGACCCAAAATTCCGATAGAATTACGGCGTCGGAGGAGAGTATGCAGAGATGGAGCGAAGTACCAGGAGAGAAGGAGAATCTTATGGCTAACAGAAGAGCTTTACCCAACAAGATGGAAGAGCTCATGGCACTAACCAGACTGCAGCGGGAGTACAGCAGAGCAGCCTCCTGCTGTTAACGTACACCTGGCTCACCGACACCACAATGGACTCCGTCTTAACTTTGGATGGTTTTCTATGTATGTGGTGCAAATGCATACTGTGTATGTCGTATAAGAATTCAACTGATGTATATCTATCTGCTCTTATTTCTACTCTTCATGATTGGCTGCAGTGATGCACACATTTCCCCGTGATGGGGTAAATAAAGTTTGTTCAT
>JAPTHA010000005.1:4265980-4285743 GCA_029814585.1 Gymnapogon annona | reverse complement strand
TATATATATATAGTATATGCAGGTCACTCATTAATCTGGGTTTACATTTTGCTACATTTGCAACTATAGAAGATAAATTCAACTGTTTAAACCCATCCATCTTAGTGACTGGAGTCAAAGGTATGTACTACTGACAGTCTCCACTGAATTTGAACTACATTAAAAGTAAAACATACCCCTTTTTGTATAGTAATTTTAAGCCAGTCTACTCTGATGATAATTTTCTCTCATGTTTGATTCCATGACAATGACGAGGATTTTGGCGTTTAAAAGCCCATAACATATATAAGTAAGGATTATATGAGACCTCTTACAAGTATGACTTGACTCTCTGGCCATTTTAGCAGTGTTTTAACCCACCCACAATGCTTATCATCCACAGGGTTAACCAGTTCTTGGCTCTGTCTTATCTGGATTATGGTTAGAGTTAGGTTTGAGCTATCAGCTCTGCCACACGTTGACTTATACGACCTCTCGGCTTCACTGCTGATCACTGAACTCTTCTCTTCTGGGTGTTTTGCAATTATCAATAGATTGTCCTTATTATGCTCTATAGTTGGAATATTGTACTAGCTATTAAAAGTCCTTAGAATTTTTTTCTTGGTTGTTACTGACTGCTATATAAGTAAGACAGTCAGGTATTTAATAGAAATACAATACTATTGGAAATTTGAAGTTTGAAATTTCCACGAGTGGGACGAATAAAGGAATCTAATCTAATCTATACACACTATACTATATAGCGTCAAGGTGTATCAGCTGGACCTAATATATTGACTATAATGTGGGTTATTACCACAGACATCCAACTGCTTCAACAATGTTGAGTATAAACCATGGTAATCTGTAAGAAAAATTTTTCATTGCTTTTGTGTGCAGAGACAAAGTTCAACGAAGTTGAATGAACATACAAATGAAGCAAACAGAGAAAACTCCCCTTATTGCACAGAGAGACACAGTAGCTCTAAATTAACAGACAAAACTCTGATTAGAATAGAATAGAATAGAATAGACGTTATTATCATTACACCAGTTCAACATTGCAGCAGCTTATCCTTCAGCTCAGTGCGTAGTGCACAACAACAATGCAAATTTAACACTACATCACTTTCCGGGTGAGGAAATATGGGTCTTTTAGCTGGGGAGATTTTAGCCATCGATGCCTCACACATGGAGTCAACAATACTTCACCAGTCAAATCCCAACGAAACCTTCCCAACAGAGCTGTAGGATGCGAGAGGTTACGTTAATTAACGTAACCTCCAAACCACAGACGTCCTGGTTTCCTGACACTGTCTGCTCTCTACGTAAATGACCTCTTTGTGTTGCACAATCATTAGACTGGTGTCAATAGGCTTGCAGTTTAGATGTGGTTTATCTTTCTGAAATATTTTTCTGGTGTGTTAAAATCCAAAAGAATAAAAACTCTACAGAGGACAAAGATTCCTGGTAGAGGTACAAGCTAATGTTAAGACAATAACCGTGGTCAGGCTCATTACAGTATGCAGCCATGTTTCATACTTCTCTTCTCACAGGTTACACAAGGAAAGGTTTCCGGTCAGTTCTGAAAACTCCTAAAAAGCAGAAATCACTAGTTTATGTCACTTTCAGTCATCGTCAGACAGTAAATCCTAAAGCTGACAGTTATGTTTTCAGTCCAAATCTCTAACCCACTAACATTTGGGAACTGTGAATAGACAATGTGTGGAATTAACCATGAAGAATCTACTTAAGTCACTGGTCTGTTGTCACGGTATATTGATTATTTAGTTCTGATTTTGTCTTGAATATAGTAACGAGATCTATGTCGTTTTTGCTCAGTCACAAGTATTTGTGTTTTTACATTCTCATGAATTGAGGTGTTGCATGTGTTGACAATCTTTTATGTGCTAATAAAGATAGTCCCCTTTTCCTATTATTTAAAACAATTGAAGACGATGCAAATAGCCAGAGTATAAAAAGCTGGACATTTTTGAAGTTATTGATTGTTCCGTCAGAGGTAACCTTTACTCAGTGTGTAAACACACAGCTGTGTCTAAGGTACATGTGGCATTAGCACTCATGTGGCATATTTAAGTAGATTTACACCTTCTCAGAAATGTCTACTTGATAGTGTATGAGTTAAAGGATAAAGTGAACCTAACAAAACAATTAAATTTAACACATATGAATACTTATGCATGTCGTGAACACATTCTGTTTATTGCATCAAGCCTGTGTGCCAATGTCAGAGTTAGCATTTTTGAATAGTTATTCATCATGAAATCATTATTCATAATGAGGTACATGCCACGTGCACACTTTTTCAAACAAAAGGGGAAAAAAAGGGTGTAAGCAACTGAGAACTATGCGCAGCACGGTCAGAGAAACTTCCCTCAAAGGAACGTACATGGTTTAGATGATAGTCATACAGCGAACATGTTATTCACTCTGAGAGGAACTCAAGGTTTAACTCCAATCACATCTGAGTGTTCAAACCCATATCTGAGGTAATATGACGAGTAGGTAGCTGCCACTAAAAATGCCCTTTACTCAGCATCTCCAAAAAGTCACACCACATCACCAACTGCATGTAAAGAACCACAGGTACTTCCTCTCTCTTTGTTTGAAGCGACTTACATGCTCGTGTCCTTAAATCACTGTGAGTAGCAGGAAAAACATTTAACTGGGAGAACTTCAGGACTGGACTGTCAGTGTTGACAAAAGGACTTTGTTGGGAGCATGGGAAAACAGACTGCTTTAATAACACCTAAGGCTCTGGGAATCACAGCCTCACTCATATTGAATTGTATTCCTAGCAGTACATACTGTATTTGTACAGTATATACGCATTCTACATCCAAGATGGCACCACGATAGGCAGCCTGTTACCGCAGCTCCCAAAACTTTTCCTACTTTAAGTTCTTCTGCCTCTCGACTCTCGTGGTCGAGTTAGTTGGATTCTTTTACGACATGGACATGTGACGTCCTTGAAGTTTTGTGAGGGTAGTACCCCATTTTGCTATTCTTATGGGACTCAACACCATAATGGGCAATCTCGTGAGCCAGTCCGTGTTACGGTCAGGATCAGCTGTTGGAGTTGAGCAACAGCAGGGTACTCACAGGAGAGCGACCCAAGATTCTGAAGGAATTATGGCATTGGGGGAGAGGTTGCAGAGTTGGAGCCAAGTACTGGAGAGGAGGAGACAGTACAAACTGAGCATTCCATCTATTCTAATGGCTAACAGAAGATCTTTACCCAACAGGATGGAAAGCTAACGGCACTAACCAGACTGCAGCGGGAGTACCAGCAGAGCAGCATCCTGCTGTTAACGGAGACCTGGCTCACGGACACTCCACCAACAACACACCGGACTCCGTTTGTAACTTTGGATGGTTTTCTGTGTTTGTGGTGCAAATGCATACTGTGTATGTATAAGAATTCAACTGATGTAAATCTGTCTGTTCTTATTTCTACTCTATGTATTTGCCTACGGAGAGGCACAAATTTCCCCGTGGTGGGATAAATAAAGTTTTTCTAACTTATTCTATTTTATGTGTTTGTATTTTCCGATCTCACTGCTAACACTGTAAATGAACCACATCTTGGTTAAAACCTGACACTGGGCAGCACTGCTACGGCTTTACAATGATTTTCTTTTTCATGTGACAAATCGGCCTATTTTCTCCTGTGCAGCTGCTGACATTGCACATCTTCACATGTATATGACCTTAATTTCAGTTGCATATATTTACATGACACAATAATGACGTACTTTCCCCATAACTGTCAACATATATTTCTATTTGCTGGTGTTCTTCCAGTAAAAGACAAAACTAAAACATGCAAAATCAGCTGTAAAGGTAGTCTGATGATTCAACGCTGCTGTCATTCTGAATCTGCTCTTTAGAGCATGAAAACAAGCTCGGACAAGAGTATTTAGAAGGCAAAAACAGATAAAAACAGCCTTGGAAATAGTTTGTGGTCTCCAACTGACAGTATATAATTAACTGTTTAATTTCTGAAATACTAGGTGAGTGGGCAGGAATTTTGAGCTGTATGACTAAAGAGAATGAACTAATCTAGCTATAACAATAACCATGAGCAAAATCAGTATCCATTGGAAAACTATTGTATTCACCCAGATGTTATTTCTGAGTCACACAACGTAACATATCTTAAGATTCTAACAGTTCAGTTTACAGTGAAATGGCTTCATCATATTGTGCAGAAGATGTTTCCAGTATTTACTCGACCCTTCACAAAATGACTGCCTCCACTTTTTTTGGAACATTTTACAGAACAAGCTCTTAATTTCATCTCAAGTAGTAATTTAGTAAACACAATTATTGTGAGTTTCACTCTAAACTAAGTCTTATACAAGCTCAAAAACAATCTTTCTTTCATTAAGTGAGAACATCTTATATTACCTTGTAGTGCAACTGTACGTCTTCTGATTATGTCAAAGACTAAATGATGAATTCATTCATCTTCTCAACTTGCTTTATCCTCACTTGGGTCGGGGGGGTACCATTGACTAATAGATTTTTTTGTGATATCAGATACTCTCTGTCAGCTGGACGGGACAGGACTTCAACTCTCCATCCAACCACCGACCCTCTATCACCAGGTGTATGTTTATTTACTAGTACTTATCTATAATCGCTCCAGTTCAATACAATCAGCTTAAAGATATTTCAACCAAGTTTATGTTGGTGAAAATAAGTGACAAAGATTTTCAGTGTTACGGCAAAGATAGATCAGTTTCACTATGTAATATTTGTCTCTTTTATTGCCATCAACTGAACATCAGATGTGAAAAAGTATTCTGCAACCT
The DNA here is from genome assembly GCA_029814585.1 of Gymnapogon annona. Lineage (NCBI taxonomy): Eukaryota > Metazoa > Chordata > Actinopteri > Kurtiformes > Apogonidae > Gymnapogon > Gymnapogon annona. Next base: position 4,280,926 of record JAPTHA010000005.1, on the reverse strand, counting down.
TTGATTCTTTTTAGGCCCAACAATAACATCACATACAATTTAAAACCTGCCTTTAACCTTCTTCTTTGTCGGGGGTTCATTTCCATCATTTATCTGTCATTCTTTTATCGACTCATCTCTCTCTGATCTTTTATGTCCTGATAGGTGGAGCTTGGTACACTTTTACTGTATGGTGTCTATAGTCCATTCATGTCTTGTTTCATGCCAGTGTGTTTTGAGAAATGTCAAGTGTTAAGTGTGACAGGCCTGTGACCTGTCCACTTGGCGCTCCAACTGTTGACTTATTTTGTCATTGCAGGTATTCTGGATGTAGAGCTGAGGGAATTTCTGATAATTCAGTTCACCTGAGCTGCCTGAGCTCAAGTCTTAATAAGGCCTCTCCTCACTCGCATTCCCTCTCTCCCTCACTACAGCAGCTTGGATTTAGGTTTGTTTTGGTTGCTCATTTCTTTCTGTTCTGCATTACAACACTTCACACTCACACAACCCTGCACTCAACTGACTTTCGGATTACAGACATGTTAGTTTGCTTTTTCTTTAGTATGAGTGAAATAAAATTCTTGTTAAATTATTTGAATCCTCTGTGTGATCTCCTTTTTGTCCTACCCACTGAGCCAGGGTTGTGACATAAGAAACAAAATAAATCTGCTGTGGGTACAAATAAAGTCATCTGAATCAGAAACCACTAAAAAGAGAGACAGTTAATAGTTGACACTTTACTCTGGGGTGTCAAACACATGGCCCATCTAAGAGTCCAACCCTGGGATGAATTTGTGAAATGTAAAAACTGAAGATATTAATAGGGGTGTCAAAATCAGTGAAGGTCAGGGGTACCTGAAGCCCCATTTGATCTCAAGTGGGCTTGCACAGTAAAATACATAACATAACGTGCCACCGCTCCCCCAGATCAGAGCTACAGTATTTTCAATAGGCTTCTGCTCCATGCCAAGATGCACCAACTGTATGAATTGGGCGCCAATATCTCAGTGCATTCTTCAGATAATGTCATTACGTTGTTGAATGGACAGACAGAGGCGACCAAACCACTCCAACACTCCCCAGCCGAAGGGTAATAACAATCCTAACACACAATCTATATAATGGCAACTCCATTTTATACATACATACAAGGTAAAATGACATGAAAACCACCAAAAGGCAATTAACAAACATGAAGTAAATAAAATGTCTCAAGAGAATTAAGTGCAACATTATTATGCCTGTTAGTGATACTTTGCGCATTTGTAGACCTGTAAGTTTTAATGCACATTGTACATTATTAACTGAGGTATGATACTGTTAAAGGCTGCACTTATTTTTTTATTTGAAAGGTCACGTTTTCTATTATACGCATTTTTAAAGACTATTTTGTCGATGTAAATATTTTTAGAATGCAAGTTTACTCTTGACATCCTGAAACACAGAAAGGTTTGGAGTTGACATAATTTATACTTTATCATTATAATAATTAAAATAAAGAGATAAAACTACACAAGTCACTTCTAATTAGTGATATTTAACATCACGTGAATGTACATTCGAGGGGTGAAAAGTTCTAGACGCAGATGTAAAGTGTGTGTGTGTGTGTGTGTACTGTTGGTTGTGTGACTCGTTATTTCGGTGAGTACTAGCGATGAAGACGAGGACACGAACGCATCTGACGGTGTTTACCTTCCGTAGTCCCGTGGCCGTTCGACTCGTCTTATCCGAGTCGGTGGTTCCTGGTCTCCGACACCGCTCACCCTCAGGCGGGCGGCGTTAAGCTAGCAGAGCCGCGCTCCTAACCCCAGACGTTAGCAGCCAACAGACGCGCCGCCGCTGCAATATTCGTCCCGTTAACCAACATTCCGGTACGTGTACCCGTGCTCCCCGAGTATGGACACTGTTCACTGTACTCCGCCGTATGACACCGGTGTCGTTGACATAGCGCTGTGTGAAAAACGGTGACCTCAAAAGCCTGTCTCCCTCCTCCTCACATGGGCAGATTACACTCTGAGATGATGAGGATGATGATGATGATGAGGATGATGATGATGATGATGAGGGCGGAGCAGGATGCCTCATCTGCCCCGTTCACTGACTCTGGATTTAACCCTTTTCTTCCGTCTTGTAGTTTACAACTCCATTATGATGTCATTTAAAGTCAGAAGATCCCTACGACATACACATGAAAACGCCAGAGCTAAGTGTAGACTAATCCACAATGTGGACCAGATGGGACCTACAAAGAGTTTTTCCTTAGAGCCCTCAATTCTAATCTTTAACTTAAAGAGAGAATATATTAAAGGATTATCCTAAAGAAAATATAGTCAGGATTAGAACCAAGCACCTTTACTATAGCTTCAATAGCAAAAGATACATATTTTATAAAACCTTAAATTATATTTATCCTTGTAATGAGTTCCAATATCAAAGATTCAACATCGATACAAATAACTTGTTTTTGAATGTGACATTGAGAGTTTATAACATCTGGGGTTTTTTTTTAATTGCAGTTATACCAAAGTGTTTTGGAAAGTATTTCAAGATTGGATGTGTGAAAAGGACACTCAGTCACCCAAGTTGGAACGCAAATACATTAAATATGGTGTCATAATACAAAAGAAAACAACGGGAGGTGATGTATGACATGTTAATTGTTATTACTAAACACTTTACCCACAGATGGATATTCACAAAAACACAACCACTGTTCTTAATGTATCTGTCTCACTGAGCAACCACAGCCGCAGCAGGACACCACATAGAGCATCACTGACGCTACCACGGAGCCATAAAAAGTCCTCAACAGACTCCTGCAAACACCAAAGGACCTCCGCCTCCTCAGCAGGTGGAGGTGACTTTGGCCCTTCCTGTTCAGAGGCGTCTCTGTTGTGTCCAGTCCAGTTTACACCCAGGTATCTGTGCTCCCCTTCAGTCCCTATGTCCAGACCCTGACTGATCACCAGTAAGACAGGCGTCACGATCCTATGGAAGTCAATCACCATCTCCTTCGTTTTGCATGCGGAGATGGCTCTGTCCACACCAGCTGATGAAGTTAGCAATGACCTCCTTGAATTTCAGATCGTCACTGTGTGACATTCGCCCAACAATGGCTGTGTCATCAGAGTACTTCTGGAGTTGACATTTGTCCATGTTGTGTCGGAAGTCCAATGTGTAAATAGAGAAGAGGAAGGGGATGAAAACAGTTCCCTGTGAGGCCCCCGTGCTGCTGACCACTGCATCAGACACACAGTTGTGCGGCCTCACAAACTGCAGTCTACTGGTGGGATAATCCATAATCCACCGTGTCAGATGACAGTCCTGATTTCTACAGTGAAAATACTGCATGTCAGTGTAAACAGTACTATAAACCGTAATATTTACACTGATGTGTAAATATTATATATCAGTGTAAACAGTACTATAAACATTGTAACGTTAAGTTAACGTTAAGTACAGTTTAATAGTCTGATGGCTCAGAGGAAGAAGCTGTCACTGAACCTGGCCGTTCCACAGCGGATGGAGTGCAGCCCTACCGGACACCAACAAACAGAACAGTCTATGATAGGGGTGGGTGGCGTCAGAGTATACAGTATGTGGTGAGCTCTGGCCAAACAATTTACCTTAACATTTGACATATATTGGTAAAGTTAGCAATTTGCAATTTATTTTTCATTTTAGGTCAGTAGTACAAGTCATGAACCTCAACACATCCCAGAGACATTTAACCCTTACTTCCCTTTGACATATGGCAGCAGTACAAACTCTCTCACTGAGAGTGTTTGCATCCAGAGTTATAACATTTTGGAATTACATTTAAATAAATTAAATGAAAAGGTACAAAAAAAAAGTATGCATTTGTGCAGATTCAACAAATTTTACAACAATATTGGGTCAAATTTGACTGAAAGTGAAGTGGTTTGAGTTTCAATTTCAGTGATATAAAGCACCATAAGTGCTGTGTCGTGTGTTATGTGAGACAGGACGCTCGATTGTGAGACATCTGAAACTTATTTCCACCATAAGTATGTTATTATGGGTGGCTGTGCCTCAGGAGATAATAGTGAAAGGGCGAGAATCCGTCTCAGTCATGTGCTGTTGCGTCCTGGGGGCAGACAACTGACCACCTTTCCCCCAGTGCTGCTCACCCCTGTGTGTGTATGTGTGGTGGTGGTCAGAGTAGACATTTCATTCATTTAATTAATTTATTAATCATACGTCAAATTCCTAGGTCAGTCTGCATGAACAGACCACAGTTAGAAAATGAATCTAAAATATTCTAATGGGCTCTGATAATCATGTGTGGGTGTATGTCAGCAAGCAGAATGTGGTGTGTGTTATATTCACTTTTTCAAGGTTTATGGACGTTGGACGAATTCCAAAGAATGGAACCACCTACTGTTACACAACAAGACAAATTCCGAGAGATGAAAATGGATATGAAAGGCATTAAAACAATTTTGTGGTGAATTTATTTTCCTTGTGTCCAACACATATCATTACATCACCTCTTCATACCATTCCATTGATGGATTACGGTCTCAACTGTCACATCAGAGACTAGTGAATGTCAGTGTATTTTAACTTCTGCTTTGTTTTCATGTTATGCCGGTCAAAGCTCCAAGTGTAAAAGCCAGGGAGCCTGCACTTTCGATGTGAGACAGTGGTTCTTTCTTCAGAGAAATACAAAAGCACAGACGCGATGAAAAGGCCGCGTGGAAAGAAAACACTTCAGTCCATTGATAAGAGTCAAAGAGGAGAGCGGAACTGAAACAAAGTCAACACAGGCTTCTTTGACAGTAAAAACATTAGAACGACATACTCTTTGGTTTGTAGTCTTTGCTCAGTTCCATCCCAAAATGAGTGTCTTGTAAAGGTCAGTTTCCTTTTCCTGAAAGCAAGAACTTGCACAGAAATTAACTCTGGGTCAAAAGCATAGGACGTGTTCATGGTGTTACTGTAGAAGGATGCTGTTCCCACTGACTTCTCATCCTTTACTATAGAACGTAAACAACAAGTCGCTTGCAAGCCGAAGTTGGGTGTAAAAGAGCATTAATACGTTGCAATGAGATGCACGTTATTCTGATTTAGCTAAACATGTGACTAATACCATTCTGAATGTGATGAAAGTCATTCAAGTCCCATGATCCACATTTCATTGTCTCTTGTGACCCACAAGCCATGAAAACAGTTGCTCACTCATCTATTTTAAACCACATCACTAAATATATCAAGCGAGAGAACGTTGTCTCAGACATTCAGCAAAATTTAATATTTTAACGGCTCTGAAGCAGATCCGAGTGTGTCCAGAGGTGGCCTCGCTTGCACTACAGGACTGCTTTGCCACAACAGATTGGGAAGTGTTTAAGCAGGCTGCCACACACAGTAACCACACAGACATTGAGGAGTACACAGACACTGTTATCTCCTACATCACAAAATGCACTGATGATGTCACATACACCAGGACCATCACCACCAGGGATAACCAGAAGCCATGGCTGACAGTGGAGGTTCGCAGACTGTTCGCCTTCAGAGCCTGGGAGGGCACACAACTGAAGGCAGCGAGGGCCAACCTGTCCCGTGGCATCAGGGCAGTCAAACAAAGATACACAAAGAGAATAATTGGACACTTCAAAGACAGCAGAGACACACGGAGTCTGTGGCAAGGAATCCAGAACATCACAGACTCCAAATCCTCACCACAGACCTGTGACAGAGACATCTCTCTGCTCAACAACCTCAACAACTTCTTCGCGTGGTTTGAGGTACAGAACTCATCAAATCAGGAACCTATAGGACGCATCAATACAAAATAAAAACAGACGGAACTACTGCACTCATGAGAGTCATACGGTCAACGCATTATCACCACCACGCGGTTCACGTTTAGCACTGCATCCCGTTACTCTTGCTGCTTGTCGTTGATGTTTCAGTGTCTTACAGAATCGCAGTCTTTGATTATAAATTTTTAATTCAGACAATATTGTATTTTTTTGAATTGGGGGAGCCTCCGTGAGGTACAAGTAACGGAAGGGTTAAGTGTGTCGGTTCCTGCGCTCCCACGCACGCGGCGCTCTCATCCGTGGACCTCTGGCTCAGCAGGACGCAGTGGCAGCGGGTCAACGAGCATCGCACCGGATAGAGATGCATCCTTTCACACGTCTACACCGGCAGCGTCCTCAAACTAACCAGGCGTCGAACATGGACCTGTGTCTCTGAGCGGTGTACAGTCGAGTCCTGCTGTTCCCGCTGCACCACCGGAGCCATCATCAGAGCCCACGGCGGAAGGTGAGGCAGCATCATCCATATTTGTCCGTCCATTGTTCACTGTCGGGGGTGAACGGATATACTCTGACTGCACACTCCGTTGTGATGATGGGTATGGGATGTATGTCACGTGGTACACATCCTGTTACAAGCAAAGCTTAGTAGAAATAGGCCGGTCCCTCCTGGATAGCTCAGTTGGTAAGGCACCGGGCTGGTGCGTAGGGTTCGATTCCAGGGCTGAGCGTCCAGTGGGTTGTGGCAGGAAGGGCATCCGACGTAAAAACTCCTGCCAAATCAAATAAGCGAATTGGATTCGCTGTGGCGACCCCAGAAGGGAAAAAGCCAAAAAAAAACATCACCAGTAGAAATAGGCCGAGTTCAATAATGATGGATGACCCATGTAATTACCCAATGATGGATGGGTAATTACATGGGTAATTGCTTTTCAATATGTAGAGCAACTAGCACCCGTGTCTGTGTGGGTCTGGTAGTGTGTGTGAGTCATGACTTCTACTTTATACTCTATACTACTATTCTATACCATGCTACAACAGTACGTGCATTTCAGACCTGGGTCTGCAGTGATGTCCTGCCCGACTTAATCCACCTCTTAAAACCATTATTTTGATCCATGGTTCTACACATGACGCATTTAGACCAAAACACATACAACTGCATCACCTGAACATAGAGTCAAGTACAACAGAGTTATATTAGTCTACTCAGTAGACTAATAACAGAGAAACAAAAGGAACTGACAAAGGACCCGGTTCTCCCCCCCAGCACTGTCGCCGGTGACAATGCGATCTACCCACAGTACCTTACTATTCATATTCGTTAATAACATATTATTAATAATAATCTTAACTTACTTTTCGGAGCCTGCCACCCAGGTGTACCGTTCGTAATTGAAAGTCATTCTTGCTAACGGGTCCGTCCGTCCTCTCTTTACAGGTTTGAGCTTTTCTTGAGAATGGTGTTGTAACTAAATCTGCGACCAAATCGATATCTTCGCCTCCTTCAGCCATTGTGAGTTGAAAAAAACTAAAACAACTTGTAGCGCTACACAAATGATTAATTTCCTGTTTATCACAGTGACATGTCTGCTCAAGTCAGCTTTGCGCAGCTTTGCAAAGCTGCGCCTCTCTCTATCGGGTATGCAATCAAAAGACATGCATGCACTGACGTTATAGGCCCGTTAGCTGGCCCCAGTGAAGTCAAACTTGACGCTGATTGGTTAACGCCACAGGTCCGTTTTCATTCACTTTAAGCTGCCATGCGCCAGCACTGTCTCTTCTGAAGGCCTAGTGGCAGATTTTGGACCCTGGGAACACCTGATAGTGAATAATGATTGGATAAAAACTGTAACATAAACCCCCAAATCTCCACCTGGGCTGGAAGCTAAGCAACCAACTTATGAAAGCTATGAAATGATGAGTATAGACCATTGGGAATAATTTAATACATATTTATGGAAAAAATATCTATTAAAAAAATATATTCCTGATTATGTTTAGGCCAGCAGAGAAGGCCTTGCAGGCCTTGAGGGTCCACCACTGCTAATACTATATACAGAGGTTTCAATTCCTTCTCCATTACAGCTTCTGAGTGTTGTGCTATTGCTGTCTTGCATTTGAGTCACAGTTTTAATTATTTTTCATTTATATTTCTCATCCCTGTCAATTATTTAAGTCATTGTTCAGGTAAAACAAGTGATGAGTAAAGTTATCTTCACTTTTCATTATGTATCCCGATTGAAAAATTGAGCCTTTGGTTGGAAGCCTATCAAACTAACAACAATGTCAGGGGTTGTTTCAATAGGCTACTGTATATTATAAATTATATTTCAGACATCAAACGTAACTTCTGTGTATTATAAGGCAGGACGGATCGCTTCAGTACAACTCAGAGTCAAATCAAGTCTAGTCAGTTGAACACTGAGTCAATGTCAAGTTGAGTCCTTCAGTGTAAACAGGGAGTCTTCATATTCGAACTTAAGTCTGACTTAAATTACATGGCTAAAGTCGCCCAACAGTAAGATTAAGTTTTCCTTAAAAGGTTGATTCGTGGCTGTCTGAAGTTTTATATTTAATAAACTGGAAGGAAACTTCTCTTTGATTTGTGGGAAACAGCATTATCATAATGTCGAGTCAATTAACAGTTGAATTTTTACAAATTACATTGTTTTTAGTTGAGGTAGGAACAGTTTATGCTTAAACATAAATCAAATGAGCTCAGTCTTAAATATCTACACATTAATGCAGTAGTAATATCCCAACAGATCATACAGTGCATGACAGTGAAATACTGGTACTGTGAACTGTGGAGTATTTTCAAGTTGTAGTATTAGCACTTTTACTTTATAAAGGTTCTTCACCTCTGTGGGTCAAGGTTCTATGTCAGTCTGTATCAGCTTTTGTGTGGACTTGTTGAATATTAGGTGACAGAGGTTTTAGTTCAGTAACTGCCCATGAGATTAAAACCATCTGTCCATTGTTGTGTGATTCATCCATTACTCTGTGTGGAAGTCTTTTTACTGAGTGTTTCTTCTCAAACCACTGCAAGCCTCTTTGTGACAGTTTGACAGAACAAGCTCAGCCTAACATTACTCCCGCATAATTATGGAATGTTTGAAAGCCAGTATTTGCAGTGGAAAACATTTTAATGTTCAGATTTTATTTCTGTTCTAAATGTACAACCTTTGCTCTTCACGCAGACGCTGCATCATGTCAGGCCAGTCGGACACTCTCCAATTCCATTTCCCGACCCTTGGTGACTCCATCCTCAGTAAGATGAATGCTCTGAGGGAGGACAGTCGCTTCTGTGACGTGATCCTCCTGCTTGGGGGTCCCAAGGGTGCCTCAGTATGGCCGCTCCGTTTCCAAGGTCACAAAGTGGTGCTGGCGGCGTCCTCTGACTTCCTGCGTGACCAGTTCTTGCTTCATGAGGGCCGAGCAGAGCTTAGTGTCGGGGTGGTTTCCAGCGTGGAGATTGGGAGGAGACTGCTCCTGTCCTGCTACACTGGACTCCTAGAGGTGTTGACGTAAAAAAAATCAAAAATCAAATGAAATCTCCTGCATTTCTTTTCTCCTATTCAAACATGTCTCTCTTACGTATAGGTCCCTCTGAGACAACTGGTGAACTACCTCACTGCAGCCAGTGCACTCCAGATGGCTCAGGTGGTGGAAAAGTGTGCTCAGGCCCTCTCTCAGTACCTTCGTCCTACGCTGGCTTTCTTGAATCTTGACAGCTGCTCAGAGGAAAAGGATATCCAGATGCCAGACAGTGGTTGGTCACACACCAACATGCAAAAACTAGAGGAAAAGGATGCAGAAGAACCCAGCACAGCATGGACCCAGGCAGCAAGTGCTGGGAAAAGGGAAGTGGTTGTCCATAACTCCATGTTAGGGGTCAAGGTGGAGAATGAAGGACCTTGTGAATATAGAGAAGAAAGTAAGGTGTTCAAAGTTGAGATGCAGACACCTGAAGAGACAGCGTGTTGTCTGAAGACCTTGGACACAAAGAAGGCTAAAGACTTCCAGGTTCCAAGCAGTCTCTCCTATACAGACCATCATATTACAGGTGCGCTGAAATGTAAGCTTCATCCTTCTGCCACCCTCACACACCTCATATCTTCTACAACCAGGGAAAGTCCCACATCTGCTGACGAGCCAGTGGACAGCTCACAGGATCTAGATGAGGACGAAGAGGATGAGCAAAGAAGAGGAGAGCAACGAATGATGGCAACACCTGCATCAGAGTCAGCCGACTCCTTGAGTGTGTCTCAGTCGCATCTGTTGAAGAGTCACAGTGTTGGACATGTAGCTCAAGTGGAGGCAGACAACCCTTTGGTCCAGAGGTCGTACCTGTGCAGATGCTGCGACAAAGTCTTCCAACATCTGGAGAACTATATTGGACACATGAAGGAGCACAAGCAGTACCTGTGTTTAGTTTGTGGGAAAAGCTTCTCCCAGAGGAGCAACCTGACACGACATATCCGCGTCCATACTGGGGTCAAGCCCTTCCAATGTCCACTGTGCCATAAGACATTTTCCCAGAAGGCAACACTGCAAGACCATCTCAATCTGCATACAGGGGACAAGCCACATAAATGTAACTACTGTGCTGTGCACTTTGCACACAAACCAGGCCTGAGGCGCCACCTGAAGGACATTCATGGTAAGAGTACCCTGGAAAATGTGATGGAGGAAGCAGCAGACTGAAGCTGACAGAGCAGTTTGAGCACAAATGTCTGTCACTCACAAGTCTGTATGGTTCTGTCTTTATGTTTTACTTCTTGGCAATCAGGAAGTGCAGAAATTTATTTGTTTAAGTCACACTGCGATAGCAGTCACTGGTGCGACTCTGATTGCGTTAAATCGCAAGTGCACATGAGTTCATCACAGCGAAACTGTTACACACACTGAGCAACACTGGTGCGTTGCCAGTGTTACATATGGCTGATGGAAATTATAGTTCTAACTTCTGCAGACGACGGACAATAAAATATCAAAAACCTAGGTTGAATTTACCTGCAACTACTGCAGCAAGAGTAGAACATATCATAGTGAAATAAAATAAAAAGCACTTACCACAGACTTTTTGGTCATGTTTTCTTTCCTGCTTTTTTAATATACTGTAAAATTAGTCAGACAGACACAGACGACTAGTTTTTCATCGTTTGACTGGACTGAGACTGTGCAACTCACTGAGCATCATGTTAGAAGTGAGTGTCTACTCCTGTAGGGCTGAGAGGGTTTCCATGCTCACTCACTCACTATATTCCTTTCCTTCATGCCTCTCTCCTTTCCTCAATCTTCTATCCTTTTGGCCTAGAAATGCCAGTGTCACTCATTTCGGTCAGTGGAACATGAGTTGTTGCCATCCTCAGGGCATCTGAGGATGTCACGGGCTGTCCAGTTTGTGTGCATGTGTGCAGTTAAATAATGACTTTTAGTGTGGGTGTGTAGGAAATTACACAAATGTGCGTGAGTGTAACCAAGAAACACCCAAATATACTGTGAAGCTAAAGTTAAAGATATTCCTTCAATCTACATAGTGTCGTGAGGAGAGTATGTTTAAACCATGGTCTTATTTGTGAATATTATGAAACACAATCTCAAGCAGCACAAAACCTGAATTAGTGTGTGAAATATACTGGGACACATGCATGTGGAAGAGGTCGGTCCCAATATTGTGTCTTTCAGTACAATCCCATTATGCATGACTGGAAGGCATGAAACATGATGAATGTGGGAAAATTAGATGGTCGGTGAAAAATAATTCAAAGACCATGAACAGAAGGACTACAAATGACAACAGGGAAGACATGGTTGGTAGATGCAGGAAAACGTAGTCCAGTAGGTGAACACTGAAGCTGTAGAAAAGGGCAGCTGAACACATCCATGACTGCAACTGAAGATGATCTGCAGGACCAGAGATCAGAGACAGAGGAGTAGCACTTCCCTGCATCCTGATGATCACTACAGAGCAGGTCCTGAGTCCTTAGGTGTTTCAGTGAGGCCTGGGGGGGATTCAGGCTGTGAGTGAGTGGAATACATAAAACATAAAATGTCTGAAAAATTCATCTTAACTTGACTTGAGTTCCCTCGGCTCATAAACAAAGGCCCAATGAACCATATTTGGTCTCATTTTGAAGAATCAATGTTAAAGCTTGAGATGTGATTGGATTTTCTTTATTGCAAGCAGACTTGAATACAAACCCTGACTGATATCTACTATTTAAGGATATAACTTATCAAATAAATAAATAGAGCAGGGCACTTTAAAGGCACCAAACAAGCTTGTCGTAAGTCTTTTAAGTCACTGCTTACAACTGTCAAAATGTTCTGCTGATTATTTCCACATTATGTTGATGCACTATGACCTGTAGCTCCATCTTCTTAAAGGGGGGAGGGACAGCCTCCACAAGTGACCATGTGATTCAATTCAATTCGATTCAAAAGACTTTATTTATCCCGAAGGGCAATTTTGGGAACAATTTAAACAAAACAATACATTTGTGAGGGAAGAACAGCTAATTGTTGCACATTTTGATTTATTTGGCTTCTTCTGGTGTAATCACAGCCACTGCCGTCTGTCCTAGACTCTGAAAAACTGCCTCTGTTTCTTGGAACGAGCAAGGCTGAGTGTTACGCCAGTAGACTGGTCCATGTCCTGGCTTTGGAAGAACAATCACTGGCCATTGTCAAGTTTCATCAACTGAAATACCTCCTGTGCAGCAATGAACAACAAGGAGTCAAATACCACAGAAAGACAGTTATGAGACTAGGTTTTGAGGGACAAATGTAATGTTGTTGAAATAGTTTTATCCATACTGTGAAGTGACAGTAAAAATACACTAGCTGTGTATTATGATTCACATAAATCCTGGGATATCAAATGCAGCCTGATAATTCAGCTCCATCAGCACAGTGATTTACACACAAAACAATCTCCCAAACAAGGTTCAGATTAAGTGAATGACGGTACGACAGTAACCGTCTCTGGAGACACATTATTGAGTGAACCAACATAAAGGAAAGAAGCACACATTCAATTTTCAGAAACTGAGATATTTTCTGCAGCAAATTAGGTGTTGGTCAAAAACATAATGCAGCCGAGGTTATAGTATAGCAGTGAAATATAAGATGATCCACGTTTGTAGTATTCAGTCAAATCAGGATTCAGCATGACTCACACTATGAGCTGGAATTATATTTCAGCACTTTATCTGAAAGCAAGAAAGCCTGTCATCATGACGACAGCATACAACCAGTTTGACATGGGAGAGCAGAACCCTAATGAGACTGAGACTCATTAAAATGACAGATGAAGTCCATTGTGACGTGCAATATTAAACTAATTTAACATGATTCCATGATGATGAAAAACCACTGTGATTACAAAGGCCGTGTCAAGAAATCACGGTTAAAAAGAAGGCACTGATGGATATTAAATAGGCTGATTATTTAAGCATTTAAGACACAATGTACCAACATATTTAGAAGGTCTTGACATGCTAGGATCAACTGGCTGCAACAAAGAGGCTGTAAACAGATACACACATCAATCTGCGGTCATAAAAGTTGGAGGGATTTTTTTTTTATTTGCACCCATTTTCTTCAGCTAGTGTACTTCTCTAAAGGAAGGGCTGCAGTAAAGTGAGCGGGAACTGTGTGTTTATGTGTGTGAACTTCCTCTTGACACGCGCACTTGTCGAAGTAGAAGCGCATCCTCTGCTCCTCGGTCTGTTCCTTTAAAAGCAGGCAGCCCACGCCTCGAAAAGCGGCTTGTTCCGGCTTGCCCCTTTACATCTTTTTTATCCTTGCTCAACACATTAAAATAGTGCCCGCGTCCGCTCCGTTACAGTCGGTGTTGAGCGTTTGATGTATTTTTGACACCGATTCGGAGGGTGAATATTTCCGCTCTCGCAGACTATCCGTGCAGCGTAACCGTGCAGCGGCTCTGTCCTCGTGCAGCCGCAGGTTGAGTCCGAGGCGCAGTTCAGGCTCCATCACCGGCGGAGCGATACCACCGTCTCCCCTCAGCTCTGGTTTGTCAAAGTGAGGGTGTGTGGCTCACGGTACCTGAGCGGACGAGTCCGTCATGTACTGTCGGTAAAGGGGGACACAGCATCGAAATCGGACCAAAGGACTCTTGTCTCTCGTGCTCGGAAATGCAGTGCCATCTCGCTCTCACGTCTCTGATTTTGTCGATGGAATGGTTGCTGCGGTTGTTTTGCAACTGCTGATGATTTTTGGTGTGTTGTTTTGATGCGCTCGTGCTGATGCCTATGAATATGTTCATTCTGTAGTGCGTAAAAGGTAAGTGACTTTTCCAGAGGTGCGCGCTACTTTCACTTGCTTCACACATGAAGGTTTTGTGTGTTAATTAATTTGCTAAGCTATTTAAAAAAAATCTGAAGCCTTTGCATTTGTTTTGTTTAATAGAGTGCGTTCTGCAGCTCCTGATGCAAGAAATGTTATCCTTTTACTATTCGACTATCAGCGCATCATTCATTTTTGCAACTGGTGCTGTAAGACACATAGGAAGCAGGTTATTCCTCAAATCAAGGCTCAGCTTCTAATGAGCTGAACCTCGATGTAAAACCCAGGTTTTCTATAAATGATTCCACGTTCTACACCGTAAAAGCGGGATGCATTTGTATATATATATGCTGCTTTGATGATGGAGCCCGGCTGGGATGAGACACTCTTTAGGGCCTTAAAAGCATAGTCACAAATTTATGTATGGGGGTGTATAAATTTGGAATTCAGTCAGACTTCCGTACTAGTTTTCCGAGAGCAAGTGCTGCTTTTTTTGATAGATGCCTTCAGACTGAAATGCAGCACTTTGGTCCTGAAGTTAAAAGTGTGCAGGAACATGCCTAGTGCAGGTCACTCTAGATGTTGTAGATGTGTAACTGGGAGAAACTTCATATTCTCAAATACCTAAAGCTGCAACTAACTGATGGCTCCCACATTGCATAACTGTGGACTGCTCCTGCTTCTACAGATGCATCAAGCAAGGATAATAAAACACCAGGCCTATATTTTATAATGTAGCAGACTGTATGGTCATCCTGCCTCCCATCCAGACACTCCCCCCCAACACCGACACACACACACACACACACACACACACACACACACACCCACACACACACACACACACACACACACACACACACAC
>JAPTHA010000005.1:4247950-4263722 GCA_029814585.1 Gymnapogon annona | reverse complement strand
ACACACACACACACACACACACACACACACACACACACACACACACACACACACACACACACACACACAGTGATGACAGCCACAATGAATTAATAATTGTAGACCCATATACTGTAGCCTCACTGTACACTCAAAAACACAGAGAGCCCACATGGTTAAATTACACTAGTACTCCTGTTGCATTTTTTAAAAAGATTTTTTCAAACATATCACGTGAATATAGGTTGGGAACAAATAATTACATATTGTTTCCAAATTCAGAACGTGCGTCATACTGAAAAATGTATAGCCACCTTGGATTTTTGTGGTTTTTCATGATCCCATTTGTTGTACAATGTAGTTCAGAGTCTGCAATAGATAAGCAACCATCGTCAGCTGAAAGGGTTAAACCTTAACTTTCTCCTCATCATTTACTTGCTACTGCGCTTTGTGTTTTGAAGGGTTCAGTTTGTTGGAACTTTTTGTCTGAGTTGAACCAGTCAAAGTTGTTATGTTTTTAAACAGACGTCTGTACTGAAGAAGTTAATATTTCAAATGTGAGTGTAGTCAGAGGTGTGAGGGGATCAGAACCAGAAGATGGGGATGTAAAGGGAATGTTTGTTGATCAAACAAGGTTCTCTATGTTTGTGACAGTAAAATGTAGATGATGTAAATTTCAATGTCATCTGTATTCACAGACTATATCTTATCACAGCATTGCTTGTTCTGTGCTGATGTGTTGTAGGTGTGGAGCTCACTGTTGTGGTTTTGCAAATCTTTGCATCTGGTGAACAAAAAACTAAGTAGATTGGGTGACTTACACGAAGCTCAATGCACACAGTTGTATTTCCACAACTCGGGGCGAGATTGCAGTGACACACATAAACTCCCCAACCTATAACATTTTCTATTAGAGTAATGTAATGTTTGGACTTATATTATTACAGTGAAAAGAAAGCAGAGATCCTGTATCCTACAGAGAAGCCTATACTTCCCCAATAAAAAAAATAACATAAAATTTTATTTGAGAAAAAATCCCCATATGTCCACGAATACAGTTAAAACCTTGTGATATTCCACTGTTTCTTCAGTTAACTTCTGCCTTTCTGGGTAAACATCAAATATTGTCCACCAACACAGCAAAATATTGTGCTATAGCCATTATACTATTATAATATAAATACTCTCGCAAAAATAATTCTAGGAACATAACTTTTTTTCACATCTAATCTAACCTTAAAAAGTCTTCACCCTTAAGTATGCAGATTTACTGGAACTGAGCCTCATTAATATAATTAATATAATGCTGGCCCCTGTCACATAATTAAAGCTCATCCACACATATGTAACACACAGCAATGGACCGCATCAACTTAAAAGTAAGAATGTGGAGTAATATGAGCATCGTCCTACTGCTTTTCACCGTCACTGTGACCCCAGAATTAGAACATTCTTGGCTGTGTGCTGTCCCTGTGCATGTCTGTGGGTAGTGGGTGAGGTGTTATTCTATATATGAGGGGTCTCAGCACTGGGTGTATGTTCACAGTCCAGCAGGTTTGCAGACTCTAAAATGCTGAACCACATAATGTTCATGGTAATGTTGTTGGTTGAGGATGTGGGTTAAGGATTAGACTTAAGGTCAGGGTTGAACACAACCAAGCTGTTAATATGGTTAGTGCTGTTTCCACAGGGAATGAATGTGAGGCTGTGAAGTGATGTAATAAGGCCTGTGCGTAGAAGTGGATGATTTAATAGACTAAAATATTATGTAAAATATTTGGGCTGATGTTGTACTGAACAGGCTGATTTTTCTGACAGAAGACATACAACTTGTTCAAAACAACATGAAAACTTTCATTACTTTGTTTTGCTTTGAATGCATGGATGTTTGTTCCTCTTTTTGGTAATGATAGATATATATATGGGTGTGTATGAGTGTTAGAAAATGTCAGTGTGGTCAAATGACAGAAGTCAGATAGGTTGAATGTGTCCTTACTTTGGCATTTTCAGCTGCATCTGACGAAATCTAAAGAACTATCAACAAACACTACATACTCAAGTCCATGTTACAGGGTAGGTGTCAATGGAATTTCAAAATCAGTCTGGCGGGACAGCTCAGTTGGTAAGGCACTAGGCTGGTGTATAGGGGACCCTGGTTTGATTCCCGGCAAACCGTCCAGTGGGTTGTGTCAGGAAGGGCATCCAACATAAAAACTCCTGCCAAATGAAATACGCCAATTGGATTCGCTGTGGCGACCCTGGAAGGGAAAAAGCAGAAAGAAATCATCAATGGAATTTCAAAATCAAACTGTCCAATCAAAATCATCCAAATCTGCAGCTTGAACTCAGACCAATTAGTCACCTCCTTTAAATATTAGTTGGGTGTCTGCTCTTAATGCTCCTTCCTACAGATGGAAGGGTACAGTAGAGGTAACCGTGACAGCTGAGTCCTCTGGGTCGGACAGAAATACTCAGACTGGAGTGATACAGCGACAGACAAAATGTCATGGCACAGCACAATGAGAAACTGATGCCTGCAAGAAACCACAGAGAACAGCAGATACATAAACACAAGCACAGAGGGTGTGTGTGTGTGTGTTTCTTGGACAACTCTTTCTTCCTTTCAGTTTTGACGTGGGTTTCATAGTTCCAGTTAATATGGACCACTGTTCTAATGGAAAAAAACTCATTTTAACAAACTACATGCTGAAAATATTCGTGTCAATATTTGCCCTGTTTTGCAGTTCCACTAAACCTAAACCTAAGCCTAACTGGAAGTGACATCCTAACCCCAAGCCTTAGTGCTTGTCATGTGATGCTGCGTTTACATACATGCCAAAATCTTAAATTGCATATCACGCCAATTAAAACTGTATATTAATGCTCGTCCACGGTATTACGTTTGCAATAGCCACATAAGGCAGATCCTCCAAAGTGTTTTCATGGACAGTACAGTTCTGAGAGCCGCCCTTCATTTCTTTCTACCACAATTGTAACTCTTTGTGTGGCTTTTCACTTTTGACAGGTACTACACCAACACGTTGAGCGGTTCTGGTAACATAAGGAGATTCTCATGTCTGGTCTGAACAGTTTTGTGTCATGTGACTAGTGTCACTGGTAACCCAGTCATTAGACTCAAACCGAAGACTAAACTTTACAAAGACCCTTAAAAAGCAATAAGACTAATCTCTTTCTATGGTGAAAAAAAACAACTTCTCTTTCCTCGAACTTAAAGCACACAATCTCTCTCTGTCTCTCTCTCTCCGAGACATGCCAAAGGAAACTCCAGATGCCCTCCCCCATGAGGAGGGGGCCCAGTCAGGACTCACTGTCCTGAGCCAGATGATAGCTCGCCAACTGTTGGCTGTAAAGACACAATGTACTTCTCATCCTCCACTCGGTGGAGTGGGTGGCTCAGCAGACCGCTACAGTGAAACACTGTGAAGATCTACGCAGTGCTCCTCCACTCCCGGGGATATGCACCATGTGTTGTGTACTGTCAAATGGAAGATTTGGATGATTTCCGAAAGTTCAGATGCAGAACTGCTGCTGAAGTGTGGGCACAGTCAAACCTGAAGCAGAAAAGCTGATCTCACAGGCTGGTTTCCTCATTTTGAATATAAGCAGCACAAGAGAGGAGCCTGATGTAGGAAATAGTGTTCTGTTGTAATAATCCAACACGCCCACTTCTCCTAGTCACAAGATTTGACTTATTCATTGGTGTGGGGGCTTTATGTGTGTGTGTGTGTGCGTGTAGTGCGTGTGCATTGCATTAATAGTGGTCCATTCATGTGAGTCATATCTATTTCTAGATGGTTGGATTTTGTACCCATGTCATGTGAAATTCATTTGATGGCACGAGTGGTGTTGCAGCGGGACTGAACAGAATCTGTGCAGAAACACAGATGAAACGGACATTGGGGAACCATGTGCACGAGGCCAGCCTGCTTCTCTGCCTGGGATTCTCAAAAACAGGATGTAGCAGTTGCTCTGAGCAGGAACAGGTGGCTGTCAACGTGACGACGCGGCGAACAGTTGCCCCAGAGTCTGCAACGCACCCCCCTTAATCCGCGTGCACACCGAGCGCTGGTCTTTTATCCAGGCTCACGCGCAGAGATAAAACTCCAAACCCTCATCGTCTCCGAACTTCCTCCTGAAGCCGTTTCACCACGAGCGCGTCACCTCGTTCATGCTCAAGACGGTGCTATGGCACTTTGTGGGTTACACTCGTCGTGATGGATGTTATATTTGGGCTCCTCGTGGAAAGAAATATGACGCGCGAGGGCAGAGCGGACCTGTCCACGCGTCGGAGGAGGCGACGCACTCTGGGTGTTTGGGAAGGTGCGTAAAAAGTGTACAAACTGGAAAGCTGTGGTAGTTTTAGCAATCCAGACTTTTCATATACGTTTATCATACGTTTGTAATAATAAAACATATTTGTAATCAAGGACGAGAATGGCGCGTGCGTAATGGATATCCTATTTGTTGCAATTGCCGTTTCTGCTGTTTTATAAGTTTTGTTTATTGTCGGACTTCCGTTTATTCTCAGGCAGTGTTTTGTCTTGTCCTGGAATATATTTCCTCGTCTGCAAGTCCCTCAAACGTTACTCCACTCATTACAGTCAAGCAAACGATGGTTTATGAATTGGCGTCCGTTTTTCCACATGTCGGAAATGCGCAAAACATGATGACTAATTCGAACGTTTCCTAAACAGGTTCTGTTGGTTAACGGACGTTCTTTGTCTTCTGTGATCTCCTTTACCCTCTCTGCTGCTGTGTGCGCATGTCCTTGTATAGTTTTCTGGCACATTTTAGTATTTGCCCAGATTTGGGAGGACATTTTGGGCCTGTAGGGAATGCACTGCTCTCTACTTGTGTGCGTGCCTCTGCGCTTCTCCTGCGGACTTCTGAACCACTTTGGGTATAAATTTTTTTATAGCTTTTTATGACACCTGCTATAAAAGGTAAACAGCAGTAATTTTAGTGACAAGACAAGATGTAACAGTCTCTAAAAGCAACAGGTGCACACTGCTGACTCTGAAGCATGTTGTGTAACTATGGAGTCAGAGGGGTATGACACGACTGTGTGTGTGTGTGTGTGTGTGTGTGTGTATTTAGAATTATGTATCAATAAAGAAGTACCAAATAAAATAGGTTTCAGAAAAGCCTCAGAATTTTATGGTGTGACAAGAGGAACTCATGATAATATTATTATAGGTCAGTAGTAGAAAAGGGGAATATAGCTGTAATATTCTGTATTTAACATAAGTAGTAGGTGATGTCTGAGAAATGTTCCCCGAAACAGGATGCTTGTGTTCTTCAGCTTTATCTGTCTCCACTTGCAGACATTATCATTATCATTATTAGCTGCAGTGATTTATGATTCAACATGAGCGGACTTCTTAAGACGGGACGAGGTTTGTCTGTGGGCAAAGTGGCCACTGGTTCTGCATAACCGGCCTTACTCTCACATACTGTACATACTGAAGCTTGAAATTGTGCTTATCTTTTGCCAGATAAAACTGCATCTAGATCAATGCTTTTTCCTGAGTTTAGGAAACAAGTTATTAGGGGTCTAACCCTTCCAAATGAATGTCAGGTCAAGTGTTTTGGTAGTGGAGGGTTATGCTTCAGTGTTAAACTTATTTTCTGCAGGACATCCAAAGGGAAATCAACCATAGAGAGTTTCTTATTTATGAGAGTTTATCAACTGCCTTTGATTTTACAGCAAGTTGACAATTTGAAGACTTAACTAGATATATCTGAATCCATTCTGGTGTTTAAAAAAGATTTCCAGTATTGTTTGTAACCAGATGAATGATATGTGGCTGTGGGCTGTAATCTGTGTAAAAGGACGTCTTTATGGGGCTTCTTTTTAATCTAGTACGAATTTGGAAAGTGCTTCTTTTAAGAGAGAGAGTACGAGGGAGAGAATTTTTATTGGCTGTGATATATTAAACAAATTCATGACTTTGTGGGGAGACATTTTCCAAGCTGTGTACACGCTTCAGCTTGATACTTACTGCATTTGATGGAACGCTAAGCGTGATCGTATTGACTGCTGTTTTATCTCTTTATTAGATACTGTGTCACCTCTGGTAAAATAAGATGGAGTGTTGGAATTCATCGACTATTTACATGTAAATGACAGCATCTCATTGGGTCTAATAGATCAAAGTAGTGCTGGGTAATAAAATATGATGCAATAGCACATTGTGCTGCAGTATGATTTTATATTACGGTAGTTGTTATTGTGGTATGCACTTATCTGCCTCTAGTATTCATAAAGCACTTGAAGTTTTAAATGTTTTACGTCTACACTTATAAATTTGTCTATTTTGTCACATTTTTACTATAAAAACATTTAAAGCCACAAATGAACACCCAGTATTTTTAATTTTCATTAACATCCACAAGTCAATGTTTAAACTGGAAAGAAATAATGACTGTGTTTATTATGATAAATATCAATATACAAATTCAAGTCGACTTTTTGGGCATGTTGCCTGGCCTTAGATCAAAGGGCCTCACAAAAATATTATAAATTTTTGTAAATTACTTTCTTCAGCCAGTTGGTGTTGAAATGGTGTATTTAGATTTTTGCTCCAGACTAGACTCTAACTTGGTTGGTATTTTCCTTGGATAAATAATTCATTATTGAGAAGAGCCAAACAGTCAACACATTAATGAATAATGAAAGTATTTCCGGTCGTTGCACCATCATTACACGTGCTATATAAAATCTGCCATGTGTGTGTCCCCCTCCTCACAGTCTCGTTGGCAGTGGCTGGTTGTCAGACCTCGGTGACATGCGTTCGCCCTGAGCTCTGTGCAGCGTCCCTCTGTGGTGTGGCGGCAGGATGCCCGTGCAGGCGGCCCAGTGGACAGAGTTCTTGTCCTGTCCCATCTGCTACAATGAGTTTGACAGCAGCGGCCACCAGCCTATCAGCCTGGGCTGCTCCCATACGGTGTGTAAGACCTGTTTACATAAACTGCACCGTAAGGCCTGCCCGTTTGATCAGACGCCCATCAGCACCGATATAGACCTGCTGCCGGTCAACTGTGCCCTGCTGCAGCTGGTGGGAGCTCAGGTGAGTCAGGAGGAACACAGGCATTGATGTGTGAGTGTCATTGAAGGAGCTCAAACAAAGTGGCACTGCTTTTTTCAAATGACCATTTGTGTGATTGTGTGTCAGTTGCCAGATGTGCAGCCTGTGAGTCTGAGCAGCACTGCAGAGATCGAACACTATGAGGTGTGCCGGGTGTGTGTGGAAGAGCTGGCCCTCTACCTAAAACCTATCACTGGAACTAAAGGTAACCGTCTGTGTGTGCACTCACTGTTCACATGCACTTCTACAGTGGTAGAAGACCTTTTACTGCTAACTAGGCACGTTTATTTCAGATCGTTATATTTCTCGGAGGAAAACATACTTTTTATTCCTCTGGCTTGGTATGACCGCCTTGGTTTAACTGTTATATTGCCCGTTTTCTTTCCACATATCTACAAATATACTGATTTTGAACATTTGCCATAAACTGGTGGAAGAGGTGTCGGTTTATTGAATTCTCTTTTTTAAAGTAAGTATACTCATTAAGACCCACTTGAATTAACTAAAAAACGCTTTGCACTCTTTGAAAACTTGACTCCAGAATAGTAATGCCAGAAACATGCAGATCTATAGAATGTGGTGTATTGATGTAGATTAAGGAACAACAGTTTCTAAAGTAGTTTGAATGAGATCACCTGACCTGTAATGCAGTACAATGTAACTTGCAGTAAAATGAATAAAAAACATTACATGTAGTCGTAACACACAGGAGTGGTTTTTCATGAAGAAAGACACATTTATGATCACATTTATGTAACATTTACTTGTATTGGAGTATTTTCATATTGTTTTTAGTATTTTCTTTTTGTTTTTAATGATAAATGTGAGTTTGATAGGTGGACATGTGTGGAAGGTCATGTTTTTTTGGTTTTACATATGCGAGGACACAGTTATCAGCTGCCTGTAACTTGGCACTCATGCTCCTCACACCTCTCACGACGCCCAAGCTCCTTTACTTTAATGGCACTGCAGGAGAACTCAGCTGTGTGTGTAGCTGGATGGGGAAAAAAATCCTGCCATTGAAATTCTCCTTTGTGCAGCCAATTTTCTTTGGCAATGTTTTTCTTTTTTGCCATGTGTTGTTTGGCCAATTACATCATGTGGACAAATCACATTTTGTCATGTTGGTTACGTAAGAAGCAATGGCTGAAGTAATATACCGTATTTTCACGACCATAAGGCGCACTCTATTATAGGGCACACCTTAATTGAATGGTCTATTTTAAAAAAAAAAATCATACATAAGGCGCACTGCATTATAAGGTGCTGCTGCATATATGGTTAGTAGGTCATGCGGTTAGTGACTGAGTTTGTGTTACGCATCCACTTGATGGAGCTGTTATGGTAATTGTAGACACACCAGCATTCTGACAATGCATTTCTGAACTTTCTGAACTTTAATCTCCTGGCAAAGGATATTGTGGCATAATTTGATTTGTGATTTAATTTATGGTAACAGTGCTGTTACTGTTTTTGTTATAATTTGTTTTTATAGTTAAGTTGACCTAGTCAGTTTAGGAAAAGTGTTATGTGTTGATACCATGAGTGAGAAGTGTAGTGTGTTTGATCGTCTCCTACCGTTTTTTTTTCATAATGGTTCGTGTTGAAAGTTAAAATAGAGCTGCCCAGTCAGGCTGTTACTTCAGTGACACCCCCTGACAACAGTAGCCATAACTACTGTAGTCAGGGGGCCGACTGCTGTTACTTCAGTGACACCCCCTGACTACAGTACCATAATCACCATATATAAGGCGGATCCTATTATAGGGCGCACTGTCAGTTTCTGAGAAAAGTGAAAGCTTTTCGGTGCACCTTATAGTCGTGAAAATACGGTATTGTGTACAGTGTGGTGGGGCATTACGTGCATGAATGACTGAGGGCAGTTAGTGGGAGGGTACATGAGGAGGTTGGCATCCTCAGTAGAATCTGTGCGTATTCTATTAGGAATTCCTCTTTTTCTTTGGGTTTGGTCCAGTTTTGTTATTTTGTTTGAACCATTAGGTGGTGAGGGGTTTGATCTACCACCACCAGGCATGGATGCATTTGTTCCTGCATTTGTTCCTGTGCACATATGTCCTGTGTGATATGTGCAATGTTATTTTTGCTAGTTTCTATAAATGCTGGCCTTGTCCTTCAGGCTTTTTTTGTAAGGAAAGCGTAACATGCATTCTAAATCCACCCTTTACATTGTTTATAAAAGTTAAAGCGCAGATGTAACACATTCCCACTTGAATTACTTTAATTAAACAGTGAAATAATAAACTTGCTAATTTAACTACAGGTGTGGCGATCCTGAGTCCCAGTGTGCTCAGTCGTCCTATGCAGAGGAAGCTGGTGACTTTGGTGAACTGTCAGCTGGTCGAGGAGGAGGGCCGTGTACGGGCAGTGAGAGCGGGCCGGTCCCTGGGAGAACGGACCGTAACCGAACTCATCCTGCAGCACCAGAACCCCCAGCAGCTCTCAGCCAACCTGTGGGCAGCGGTGAGGGCGCGGGGATGCCAGTTTCTGGGACCTGGTGAGTCAGCAGTAAGATGTCATACAACTGTCAGGGTTAAAGTCTCGGTCACATGGATATGATGCAAGTATGAAATATGAGAAGATCAGGACTAAACCTTTGTTATCATACCATCACAAGTCTTAAACTTTTGTATATGGACAATGGAAGGGTTGCATGCTTATGTGAAGTTTGTTTCGAAGACTATTTTATATTGAACATAGTGTTTACACTAGGTAACTCTTACACCATCTATGAGCACAGCCACAATACACGGATTTCTATGTAGAGATTTTACACACAAACACCAGTGTCAAGAGAGGCCTAGCACAATGCACACTTCATCTGCAGTTATGTAGTCAACCATTTGACTCTTACTAAGTATAATTATGCCAAAAGTAATCACAAGCCTGTGTAATATTTTAGGAAGAGTCCGACAGTGCCAGCATTTAGTGGAATATGTGACTTTCATTCAAAACATTTACTTCTCTCCTTTTGACAACACTCTTCTGTTCTTTATTTAGTGTGGCTTTGTTCGATGGCTTGGACCATTTGTCTTCCCTTTTCTCCAGGGCTGTGATTGTTACTTTTGTCATATCATTCTGTTATTGTTGCAGTTTCTTACTATGGTATCAACAGTAAGTTGAATTTGTTACTAATATTATATGAAATTATTAGCATAGGTCATATATACATAGTAATCTATGAGATGAAAATCATTAGATTAGATTAGATTCAACTTTATTGTCATTACTCAGTACAAGTATAGGCCAACGAAATGCAGTAGTACAGGGCAATGAAATGCATGTCTTTTACCATTAAGATTTTTTTAAACAAGTGGATGGAGTCAGAAAAGAACAAGGGTTGAGAAAAGAGCTTAGTGAAAACACTAACTACATTCACTAATAATTAATAAGAAATGGAAAATGTTAATTTATATGTTTATGCCAAATGCCAAGGACCCGGGCTCCAAGTTGACACCATTGCAGAAGTATTTTCAAGAGGTACTACTGTAATACTACCACTGGGGTTGACTCCAAAAAGCCCTGACTCCTATAGACTTCAATTTCACTTGATTTTTTCTGTCAATAATTTTCCACAACTCATTCTGATCTCATCTGTTTATCTTTGAAGTTTTGCGATATTTACAATCCCTCATGTCATGAACTGTATAATTTATTAGTTCCTGAGTAACTAGCAGGTTGGTTAATAGACTATATTAGTCAGAAAAGTGACCTGAAAAAAGGTGACCTGTAAAGGTGCGTATGATTAACTCAATGATGTAAACAGCCCCTAGTGGACAGTCAGGGAACTGCAGGGTTTCAACAACACTCCCCCAACTCTCCCATTTCACTTTTTGCTTGGTCATCATGAAAAGGTGATGATTTGCAGATACACAATTAAATTGCCCCTTCACATGATTGGACAACAGAGCTTGACTTTTGTATTGTCTGATTTGTCTAAAAAGCCTAATTATTCCATCAACTGGTGCTGAAACCCGGTGTCCTGTGAAGATTACTCATAGGGCAGATTCTGACTGAGAAAATGTTTCTCATCATGATAAAACTGTGAGTTCTTTTAAAAGTCTGAGGACACACGGGTTTAAAATGCTGGTCTGAATGCACTCCTATCATGAACAGACATGTTGTCAGATTCAGCTTCTGTCAGCTTAAATCTAGACCCACTGATTATTTCATTCTCTTTACATTTCCTCCCATTTCTTTATGCTTGTCTCCTCTGCCATTTACTCCATCCCTGCATCCACCATCTTCATCAGCTATGCAAGAAGATGCACTGAAGCTGGTATTACTTGCTCTGGAGGATGGTTCTGCTCTGTCCAGGAAAGTGTTGGTGTTGTTTGTTGTGCAGAAGCTGGAGGCTCGGTTTCCCCAGGCCTCCAAAACCAGCATAGGCCACGTGGTGCAGCTGCTCTACAGGGCGTCTTGCTTCAAGGTACAATATATACTGTACATACGTATGTGTGTGTGTGTGTGTGTGTTTGTATGCACACACACAGAGTAAAAACATTGTATCTGAAGATACACTGGCTTTCCTTAGCTCTTAGAGTGTGGTATTTATTTTAAACTGAAATAATGAACATAAGTTTTCTGCACTTACAAGAACCTACACCATAATAAATGACTCGATTAATGACATGTATTTAAATAGATCCTCATTTACTACATAATCCTTGACTGCAGGCAGTGAAACCATTTGTTGCGTGGTGATTCTTGTGGCTTTAAGTGTAGTACATAGTGACATTACAACCTTGTACTGTGATATATGTCATACCTGTAATAATGATCCCAGTTTCTTTGGATATTTCTGTGTGTGTATATTTCTGTGCATGTTACCTGATGACAGACATGGGTGGTAGGACAAACATGTCAACTATCTGCATGTGATGTAACAGCCGTCTATATTTGCCCCCGTTGACCCGCCGTGCAAGACCATGACAGACGGAACAGGCAGAAATCTAATTCTGTTTATAATGAACCCATAAGAGTTATAGCTCATAACGAACGCTGTATGTTGGTGTCTTATGATGATTACTCATAGGGCAGATTCTGAGTGAGGGGGGATCCCTCTGTCTGATCTGAATTTGAGTTTACTAGTCTGAAGACACCACAGATAGGATGACTGGTAGTTTAAAACAATTTGCACTGTAACATTATCAAAGACCTCTCAATATAAAACTCGATCTTATAAACTATTACTAAAGAAACGTAGTTCTGCCTGACATCGATCTTGACCTGAGGGACATATCGAATGAATAGTACCTACTGATACAACTGACCTGTTTGTGCCGGTTTTCCTTTCCTTTGTCTTATTCTTTGTCCTCACATGGGATCACAAATGCCTTATCCAAAAAAAATCCAACAAAAATAGAAAATTACAGCACATATATAACTCAATGGATTATGTGAGTAGACATAAATGACACCATAATAATATTTGTGCGTTGTGAAATCAAATGAGGTTTGAAGAATTTTGTTACATAATAACACCAGAGAATTGAATTGAATATACCTTTATTTGTCCCGCAAGGGGGAAATTTCACAGAAAGAATCTAGTGATCACTACATTCATTTACATTTTTGAATATCTAGTTGGATGTTGTATTATTATTACTACCTCAAAAGCTCACTGAAAATAAAAACCTAATTTTCATGTTCTGTGCTGGCCAAGACAACATCAGCAGAAATTCCACAAAATAGAAATCACAGCCATACATCCACACTAAATATATATATATATATGTACACAAAACACTAGACCAGAACATAACAAACACCAGCACTGTTATAAAAAGGACTAAAAATAGAACAGCAATTTTCCCTAAAAGCATCTCAAAGTAGAATCTGATTTAGTTCTGAAAACATCTCCATCCAAATGACTTTAAAATATCATTTACACTGTGTGATGTATGTGAACAATATTACAGTTTAAATGGTATAAAATAATGTTTCATCAATCATTCTATATACATGACATGCTTTTCTGTAAGTAATGAAGAATTTCACATATAACTTTGAATAAATGAATTGTGAATAAACTATACTAATACTGATACATACTTTTAGTGTAAAAAATGGAGAAAAAAACTAAGATGTTTTCATGTGAAATTGTTTTTTTTAATAAATTTATTGTGCATTGTCTTGACATGGATAAATATAGGATGGGATAAAATAAAACATATCTTATTTTGAAGGACACTTTATAATAAAATGGCCCTGGGGGACGTTATATTGTGGCGACCCAACTCTGCTTTGCTGGGCAACTTCCCTTTCTTCTTCTGGTCTAAATCCATGTGGTCTTCAAACTGCTTTTAGTCTGACCCATCACGTCGGACCTATTTTCCTTGGGCAACCCTACTGGGGAGCATAAAGCCCCCGACATCATAGCTCCTAGAATCGTCCAGGTATTCACACTCCCCCATCACTCTAAGGGAGCAGTTCAAGGTGGAGAAAGCATGAATAAACAAGTCATTTTTTTCCAACTGCTGTATTTGTTTCAGTGGGAGCAGCTGTAATAGTCTTTCATCTGTACTTTTTTATACTTTAAAAAATATTTTCCTCTGCAAAACCTGACCTCTCCTCCTTCTTAGGTGACCAAGCGTGATGAAGACTCCTCTCTGATGCAGCTGAAAGAGGAGTTTCGTACATATGAGGCTCTCAGGAGGGAACATGATGCTCAGATTGTTCACATCGCCATGGAAGCAGGTCTGCGGATTTCACCTGAGCAGTGGTCCTCTCTGCTGTACGGAGACCTGGTCCACAAATCACACATGCAGTCCATCATCGACAAGGTACATCAACTGTTCATCAAGAAGAGGAGAATAGAAACGTAGGACACCTGTAGCTATTTATTTTGAAATGTCTCTGTCTCTCTTCTTCCCTCTGCACTAGTTACAATCTCCAGAGTCTTTTGCGAAGAGTGTGCAGGAGTTAACAATTGTTCTGCAGAGGACTGGAGACCCTGCAAACCTCACAAGCCTTAGACCACACCTAGAACTACTGGCCAACATAGACCACAACCCAGGTACACCTAAGTATTCTGCTCATCACTGCTGACAGGACATGAGGTTAAAGAAGAGTCAGTGTCAATTCCATCATCCATTCAGTTCCATCTTAATGTTCTAATGAATGTGTTTGTGTTTTCTTTAGTCTTACTGTTAGAAAGGTAATTTGTTATGTCATGAACTGTTTTTCTTTATGTTAATACATCAGATGTGACTTTACAAATTTGTAAACGTTAGCAAATTTCAAATATTGTCTCCCTCATGAAATAATTGCTCAAGTGGTTTTTGTCAGATTTTTCAGGAAGCACGGAAAAAAAAGCATTTGGTGATTTAGACAAAAACATGTCATTTTTGTCAAAAATGACAAAGGTAGTTATTTTAGGAGGCTGGCAGGTTTGTAAGTCAAGGAGGAAAGTCCTATATATACATATTCATTTATCTTTTTAGCTCTGACAAGCATTTTTGGAATGTATGTTGAAATTGGAGAGCTGCTGGACAATTTTGGAATTTCTCCCATAGGGATGAATACATTTCTATTCTATTCTGTCAGTCTATATACATATATACAGATTGTTCTGCATATGCACATACTTATGTATTTCCAGATACAAATATATTCCCATACATACATTATACGTTTACACCTGTGTATGTAAATACATATACTCATGCAGATACATTTGCACATACATGTAGATATACATATGCTTATTCATTGGATCATGAGTCCTTTCGGCTTTTTCCCTTCCGGGGTCGCTACAGCGAATCCAATTCACATATTACGCATTTACACCTGCATATACATTGCTAGAACATATCTTAGTTATTGTGGCACAGAGTAAACAGTTTTATAATATTAGTCAACACATATTTAAATGTGTTTCTTTAACCCATGCACCATTTAAACTGTCCTATATACTAAATATTCTGTAAACTCAATGAAACCTTGGTTTTGCACCTGTCTGATCTGAGCTATTTAATGCTTTTTTGCAAACCTGTACTAAAGCTGTAATTCTCTTGGACTCCGCAGATGCTCCAACGCCATCATGGGAGGAGTTGGAGAGTGTGATGTTGGCTGTAAAGCTGGTGGTTCACGGACTAGTGGAATTTATACAGAATTTTAGTAAGAAGAGTCATGACACTCCACAGGTATGCAGATATCATTAAATGAAGCAGTTATTTAAAACAGATTACACAGCATATAAGATGACAGATTGTGGGTAATAAAAGAGAAATTATATTTGCACAATGGCTGAGTAGAGAATATTGAAAAAGTGTAATTGAAACATTTATAATAATGCCCACTAACACTAAAAATTTGGCTGAATTTATCAACTATATGCTCATTAATTATTCAAGTGATGCTAAGCTCACTTCAATGAATGTTCTAATCAGCTTATAACACAGCTGTGAAGATGAAGAATTATCTCTAACAGTGGGTTAAGTTGAGTGAAGAGAAACTACAGCTCTTCTCTGGGTCATTCTCATTTGGGCAGATTTGAACTACGTTTAATATAAACATAATTAAATTAAGTTGTACATATTCATGTATAATTAAATATGCAGCATTTGTGTAAGTTTGGAAATTTTACAAAACTGACTTGGGCGTATCATGTTTTCATGTTGTATTTCACAAACCCAATCGATAACTCAGTCTTGGCAGTCTTT
>JAPTHA010000005.1:4159235-4184869 GCA_029814585.1 Gymnapogon annona | reverse complement strand
ATGATGACCCTGCGATGAACTGGCGACTTGTCCAGGGTCCCCCCCCGCCTTCGCCCTATGTGGCTGGGATAGGCTCCTGCAAAGGATTGGCAGAAGCTTAGAGAATGAATGAATGAAAGGAAACCAGGAGACATGAGATTACAGATGGCGCACTATTGTGAGGCATCAAAGTCATAAAATGTGCATTTTTATGCCCATTTTAAAACCTGCTGTTAATTAGGTTTTAATTAACAGAAATCAGTCACATTTCTGTTGCCACCTGATGTTGTTAGACCAGTCACCATGTGGTTTTCTGTTTTTTAAAAGATGATTTATATTTTTCAAAAGATCATTTTGCTGCAGCAATATCTTATCCTAGACTAGTGGGGCTGAGCAGTCTCCCTATAAGATCATATAATGATCTTTTGAGGTGGAATCACAATCTATAAATTTCCCACTTTTTATAAACCAAATTACATTGACTTTTCTTCTTGTTTTCTGTGAAGAGTTGGGCAGTTTGACTTTTTTTGTGTTGCTGCATTTGGCAGAACACACAGACATCATTATGGTATCTAGATGAAGTAAACACTAGTTGACATTTTACTGAGACATCTGGCAAATGTTGTATTTTCCCTCGACTATTCTAAACATTGTAGCAGTTATTGTGATTTTTGTGTGCATTACTAGCATCCTGTAAATACACCACTGAATTGAAATGAACATTCAGTGAGTAGGAAGGTTCTGGGATCATATTTGTTTTCTTTTTCTTTGCTAGACAATTCCTTTGAACAGTAAATCCTATGTCAAATTAAACCCAGTCCATCTTAAGAGTGTGAGATTGCCTCATCTTAGAATGTAGTCATGTTTTCCAAGTTATAATCAGCTGCTAAAACTGATGGATATGAAAATTACGTTGAAAAATAGTTTTAAAATATTTCAGATTCACAGTTATTACAGTTAACTTGTACTTAGTCAGACCCAGTTTAATTTGTTCTGAGAATTAGAATGTTTGTCCCGCTGCAAAGTCGTAGGTGACTGCGTTTTATTTTGTCATTAGAAATATTACCACTAAATGCTACAAATGTATTTCATATTAGGGTTTATTCAGTTGACATTGGACATTAGTGTTTGCTTGGAGCGCAATTGATTGTATCTGGAGAAATCAAACACTATGCTTAAGTATGTGTTATGTATTCTGATAAAACTTACCCTGACATATGGTATTTATAAACTCCTTTGTGCAGCACTGAAAACGCACTACATCGATACTAGGTAAGGCAACTGTTTTTTAGCCACACATCTATGACTGCAGAATAGATACTGTGTATTTTCGTCAAAATATTGATGTTGTATTTAGGGTAAATGATGGAAGAGGTTGACAGATACTAAATGAAAATAGTCATTTTTGTGAGATTTAGTTCAATACTGAATATGACACATTTTATGATTAGACATGGGGTGCTGTGGGTTTTTGTGTGCTTATGAAAAGCGCTGGCACAGAAAAAATGAGGAGGGGTGGGGAAAGAGGCAGCCTCGTGCCTTTGCCACCTGTGATTGGCTGAAGCCATTAGGAAGAGGAGGGGCCTCTTTGCCACTGTTTCTGGAGAGAGGGAGGCAGAGGGAAAGAAGCAAGAGCGCAAAGGGAAGATAACTGAGCAGAGAGGGGTTCTCCCAGCATCGGCATGCTTACCTTTCTCATTTTCCTTGATGGTTGCTGCTCCTCTGAACAGACGTACGATCCAAGGTGTGTATCTGGATGTGCATCAGTCACATTGCCTTCATCTTCTTCATTCACACCAATCTGCTGTAATCCAGTTGTGAAGGATCAGACAGGAACTGCAAACGAGTATGAAACAGTGCTGAAAGGTGACTAAAGGAACAACAAGAAAAGAAGAGGAAACGGGAAAGAGAAGCAGGACAGAGGTGGTGTTAGAGGACAAATTGAAATGGATGGAACATCACTTAATGCACGCAGCATATTACAAAATGTCTTTTACTTGGAGCTGTGTGTATGAGTCTGGACTGTAGGCAGACAAGAAAGTGCTTCGTTCTGTTTTGTGCAGCTGTAGCAGATGTGGGAGCCTTCTGTGACTTTATAGAGAGAGGGGGACATTTCAAACACAGACTGAACTGGAGTTTCTTCAAACAAAGTCACATTTTTCTCTTTGTTTCCTTTTTGTGCCTTAAGTTGGGAAGTTTGCCAGACTGGAAAAACAATACACGTTTTTTTTTGTATGTGAGTATTTTCTGCAGTGGACCCTGCTGATTTTTGTACCATTGTATGAAATCACAACTGTCTGGACAGAGGACTAACCCCAGGAGCTTCCTCACCTTTGTCTGTCCTCTCCATCAGTCCGGCATTTGGAAATTGCAGATGTCGGCAGGCATATGATGGAGTCACCACATGTTTTTTTTTACTTGGATTGAAAGCATACAGCTTGTTCTGTACCAGCCTCTTACCTGATTCAACAGTCCCCGGGTTCACTGTATCTGTGAAGGGCCCCTCAAGACTATTTTTTTTTTGCCCAAGATGATGAATTCCTCCCTGGATCCACTGAATCACAGCTCCACGGACCAGTTGAACCTCTCTTCTCCCTTTTGCCTACTTGAGATAGGCTACTCCCAAAATTTTAACATCTGCCTACTTGAAGTGTCGATCATACTACTTCTGACTGTCCTTATTATTTCGGGGAATCTGGTGGTGATCTTTGTGTTTCACTGTGCTCCCTTGCTCAGCCATCACACCACTAGTGCTTTCATCCAGACTATGGCATACGCTGATCTACTGGTTGGGGTCAGCTGCCTGTTTCCCTCCATGTCCCTCCTACATTACCTCCAGGGCCTGGACCCCAAACTCACCTGCCAGGTATTTGGGTACATGGTGTCTGTTTTAAAGTCGGTTTCAATGGCATCGTTGGCGTGCGTGAGCGTAGACCGCTACATTGCCATCACACGGCCTCTGACCTATGCATCATTGGTAACGCCGTGTCGTGTGCGCTGCTGCATCATTCTCATATGGTTATACTCTGTCCTGGTGTTTTTACCATCCTTCCTGGGATGGGGCAAGCCTGGTTACCATGGTGACGTGGTAGAGTGGTGCGCAGTTGAGTGGAGGACTCGACCGGCTTTCACAACTTTTATCGTTGCTCTGCTTTATGCTCCGGCTGCTCTAACTGTTTGCTTCACCTACGCCAATATCTTCAAGATCTGCCGGCAGCACACCAGAGAGATCAGCGAGCGCCATGCACGCTACCGACCCCAGCAACAGGGCCCTGGGTTGACCGTGGAGTCTACAATGAAGGAGGGAAGCACAGTGGACCAGGGGCAGTTGTCCCACTTGACTCAGTTGCAAACATCCCAGCACCACCAACCACATTATCAGCAGCCCTCATCCACGTACCCAGACAAGCGATATGCTATGGTACTGTTCCGCATCACCAGTGTGTTTTATATCCTCTGGTTGCCGTACATTCTCTACTTTCTCCTGGAGAGTGGAGGTGTCTACCATCACCCGGCAGCCTCGTTTCTCACTACGTGGCTGGCCATTAGCAACAGTTTCTGTAACTGTCTCATCTACAGCCTCTCTAACTCAGCGTTCAGAAAGGGCCTCAAACGCCTCTACTCCTTCTGTTTCCAAAGCAACGGCAGTGGTTTTAGAGTGAGGAACAGCAAAAAGGCTTTTGTTGGATCTGTTGACAAGGGTTGTGCAGTGTCTGGGTATGGATACGGCCACGGAGATACTGCAATCAGCACAACATGTCATGTGTAGTGAGGATACAGTGTTCCCCAGGCCACACTAGTGTTTGAACGTCTTCACCCAGGTCTGATGTAAGCACTATGAAATGTCACCTTCAGATGAAACGTGCTGTAAACAGACAGGAGGAGGCGTGGAGATGCTGTTTCTCTTACATTTGGAGGCGACACTGGAGTGTGCATGGAAAGATTAAAAGGCTTAAATTAGCCTGCAAGTTGTTTACGAAAACCCAGTATACTGTTTGTGAACAGGTGATGGATGGAAGGCGACGCAAAGGGGAGGAAATCAGTATAACAATCTCTCCAGATGTGAAGTCTGGTGAGGTGGAAGTATTTTTTCCCATCCATTTTTCTGCAGGAAAGTGAACCTAACTTAATGCCAAATAAAAATATGATAAGGACTGATTATTAAAAAGATTACATTCTTTCTGAAGAACTCTATGTGCAGTATGTGAAACATGAACTTCATCTGTTGCCCACTATCGGCGCGTTATGTCATTGAAAGCAAATATGAAGAAATAATTGCAAACGCCAGTTAACTGCTGTATCCTGCTGTTGTAGTGCTGAGGGGAACTGCCAATCTTTTCTCTTTTAACTTGACTTTGTCTTATCCCCTTCATGTTTATAAATGCTGATTCATGTTTATAAACGGTGATTCAAATAGAATACATAAATTATATGTATTTGTTTATTTTTCTTGTGAATCGCAGTGACTCAATGATTTCTCATCCTGTGATTGATGTCAATATTTGAAGACATTTTGTAGATCTACTGTGTGTACACATTTTAGACTGTTGGGCTGAGCTGCTTATGCTTTGTCAGCATCTGTTAATTTTTAAGATTATTTATTGATCCACTTTGTTGTGTAAAACAAAAGAAATATATCTGCGGGTAAGAAATTAGTTTACAAATATCGAACGGTTGTAAAATATGCCATGAAATTCTACCTTGTTTTGGTGTACGACTGTTAATCTGACACTAAGAGAAGAATTGTTTTCAGTCTTTTTTTTCCATGTAGTTTTGCTGTATAAGTAAAATACCGTCAGAAGAAGACGATAGGATGTATTTTTTTCTTGAAGTATTATCAGTGGTACATCACTTAGGGTTATTTTTTCAGCAGTTAAAATGTAAGTCAATCAGATAAATGACCCATTAGCTGTGATCCTTGTCCTCTTGTGTGTATCGACTGCCTTGGATCAACAGTCTTAATATATACTGTATCGTGACTGCTTTATTGTGCCTGAATTTGGGGACCATTGCATACACATGCACATACAAATACGCAGAGTGACACAGGGGTAGTACATGACAGACAAACCACCCATTCTCCACCAGCGAGCCGCTGGTGGAGAATGGGTGTTGCAGCATGAAAGAATCCTTGTTGCGGCATGAAAAGGGTTTAACCTCACTGTCCTGGGAACAGTAGCTGTGTGTATTTGTGTGTGCGTGAGCACAGGATTTAGTCATTTTGTCCCCATATGTAGTTTTCATAAGAACTTCACATCTAAAGCCAATTCTGAGTTTAGAGCAGTAACATGCTGAAATTCTGAGTTTAGAGCAGTAACATGCTGAAATGTAACCAAATGTCTACATCACAGTATTACCGGTTGTAAAAGGTATCTGCCTTTCAAATGGTAGATGCTCCTCTATGTTCATTTAATTTACCATGGAAGTTTGAATAGTGTTGAATCACGACAGTTTGACATGGAGGTTGGTTTTCCACAGTTATCAAAATGTTGGCTCAGTAAAAACCGCTTATTTCTTAGATTTTGATGTACTGCTGCCTCGATATCAAACTGAAAATGATTTGTTGGGAAAGTATTTTCTTATTCTTATAGAGGGCTGAACTAATGGACACAGACTGTTTTCACCTGGAACTATACAGACTGGCTGTTGTATGTATGTCTGGGAATGAAGGTGTATTAACAAATAACCAGAGCCCTGTTTTATTGTGTAATTTAAGTTATAAACATGTGACTCAGAAGATCTTCCTTGTTTTTTATTCCTGGAGCAAATGGATGACTTCAGACATTTACTTCCTTCTTGTAAGCATGAGCTTGAGTGTGAACATTTTCAAGTGTTTTACGTACAATGGTGTGTTTTGAGAGTCAGTAGGCCTGTTGTTAGGATGTGACAATTGACTCAGCTGGACTGTTGTAGGTGTTGTGGTAAAGTTTTCCTCTCCCCTCATTTTCTTACCTTCACAGTCACTTAGATATACTGTATTTTGTGTGTATGATGTATAAGACGTGGTAGTTGATAGATTTACTCTTGTGAAGCATTTCCAAATATTGTAAACTTTGCCATTACTGCTGTCCTTTTACTGAGAAAACAGTCAGTGTATAGAAATGGCATATTGAATGTCGGCTTATCAAACTAAACAGATTTATTTTTTATAAAGTCACCCACTCTTGTGTGTGATGAAAGTAGTTATAGCAGCATGCTTTTACTGAGCTGACTGACACGTCTGTGTCAAGCTGCTTTTTCCTTTGACACTTCTATTGAGGTGCCGTAAATGGAGTCTTTTAAAAAATGGGAAAATGTTGAAGGCCATTAATCGATATTATTACCCACAGCAGTTAATGGTTACAGTCAATAATACAATTCCTTCAAAGAAAAAACCCACAAGATTTACGATGTCATACCATATTAACACCCTGAAACAGACACTCAACTAAGCCAATCAACTTGTGTTGTGTAAATGTGGCTCAATTCTGCTTTTGCTGGGGAGAGGTGCAGTATTGTGTTACTGTAGGTATGACTGGTGACAAAAAGAGAGACAATGGATACCAGGACTGGTCTTGATTACCAGTTACGCACAATATTGTTATTAAATAACAGCCTGTTTATAAACTACAAGTAAAATCCACATAATTTCTACCTTGAACTAAAATAATGAAATCAGCTGGATACTGGTTGGCCGTTTAATGTCGGAGTGAAACTTGTACCCTCCACTGGCCCGTACAGCCTCACTCATAGAATGCACTTTACTGCTGCATGGGCAGGTCTTTGTCTTTTCTGTAGTGACTTTTCTTTTGTTTTCACAAGGCTCTAAATAAGCCATGCCAGCCTGATACTAATGTCCAGCTCATGACCAAGGTGTTCTGAGCCACAGATTATTATAATGTTAAGACAGCACTGACCACTGATGCAAAACGCTGGTCTGGAAACATCCCAAAAGGTGCAGGAATTTCAATCTGCATGTGTTTTAGTCAACAATGAATGCTGGAAGTTTGCTCACAGTGAACAATGAGGCATTTGTAAGCGTTGAACTTTGAGATAACATTTTTCTTTTTGTAACCCTGTATGCTTTTATAGATGGAGAATGGTGGGGGAATGTTAATGGGTAATATGTTGAAGTGCACAGTCTTTGTGAGTCTCTTCACATCCCATGCTTTGTTGATGATAAAGCTTCATGCTATTGTAAGATGTAAATGTTGTGTATCTGTCCTGAGAAAATAAATGTAATATTATCTCCTTGTAGTCAGACATCTTTGTTGTATTACTTTGCATCAAACAGACACATAAGAGAAAGCATTACATTGTTTTTTATGCTACTGTCCAATAATACATTACTAGTATTTACTACCCACACAGTTTAATACACAAACTTTGTACTATCTATGACAAATCGAAGACTCGTGCAGAAACTACTACTACTGTGTAGGGTCATCTGAGGGGATGTTGTTGGTTTACATAAACGGTATTAGCTGAAGACAAAGTACAGCAACTGAACAGAGTAATGCTGCTTTTTAAGGAATGTCTTCTTTTTGGAGGAATGTCTGCAGGTCCACGTTTAGCACCAACCATATGCTGGAACGTGGCTCAGGTTCTGTTGGCCTCACCATCTGTGTTTGTTGGGGTGGGAATCAATAAGATATAATTGATAAGAATTCTATTATTGATTCTTATTGGCCTGATTCTGTCAGGGACAGTGCTAGTAGTCTTTTGACTGCACAGTCCCTCTACGCCGGAATTATTTAACAGGCTGTGAATTAGAGCCGCCTTATTTCTTCCTATCTGTCCTAACTGGTCGTTAAACATTAACGGCAACATAGACCTGAATCAACGTCATTGTTTTGTCAGAAGAAAATATGACCGAACTAAGAATCTGAAATGTATGCTTCTGATCTAAGAATGTGGACACCAGTTATGACCTTAAACCAGTTCTCCACTGTTATGCTTATGACTTTAATAAAAAGATAAAATGCCTGTGTTAGTGTAATACAGCAGTTTCATTTCTGTCTTGAAGTTGATTCCATCCACTGTCTGAAAATTAGACCCGAAGAAAAACCAGGCTGTTGTTGTTGTGCAGAATTGTCATCATGATTAACATGGCTTCCTTCTCTTTTTGGATCACGTACATCGTACTGTATCTCTCTTTCCTTGTGCTGAAGCAGTATACCAGTGCACAAATGGCACAGAAAGTAGGGCAAGAGACAGATGATTAAGATTTAATGATGGATGACGCTAAGGTGAGGAAACGGGTCTTTGGATAGCATGAGCATGTGCACTGCTGATTGCAGATCATTTGGGAAGGAAGGTATTTTATGTTATTTAATTGTAATTTAGAGAGAGAAAAACATTCTCCAGAAAAATAAGAATGAATGCCTCTTGTGCATCTGCAGCCTCTGTCACAGACAAAAGACTCTGTCCTTATCCATAAATGTATCTTTCTGAATAAAAAAAAAGTGTGATTGATTGTCCTCTGCAGCTGGAAATTTGAGTGTGCAAATAAAATCAAGTGTTGAACTAAGGTTTGAATGGAGGTTGGTCTTGCCCCGTGTTCTCTTGGCATCTCAGCAGGGTCCCTTTGGAGTACAGAAAGAAAAACAAAATGACATGTCAGCTATTGTGTTGAGTCAGAGAAAATCAGGGACATAAACAATAGAAGGCCAGTTACTCAGCCTTCCCACGGAAGTGCTACTCTAATACCTCTAAACACAAAGCGCAGTCTTTTTTTTTCTTTTTTTTAGTGCAGGGTATAGAAGGACGTGTTGGTGTGCACTGTCCCCTGGTTTCCCTTCAGTTTGTGATGCTCTTTGATTTCCCCTCAGTGCGGTCTATAGTCACTGACGTTAACCACATAACCTTTCCTATTGTAGCTTTCATTCATTGCCATTAAGTTCCCGTTTGTCAGTTGTTGAGGGCAAATATGATCCTTCACTGACTCTGTAGTGAGACCTTCCCGTAACTGACTGATTGCACTATTGTTCATGACACTGACTAAGATTTTGTATGGGTCAGAATTGAGACAATACAAAAAAGTTAACCATGTAAAATGTTTATTGTAATATATTCATTGTTTGTTTCTCAGCACTTCACCACTTAAAATACTTAGGATTTTTATGAATAAAATAATGTATATTGGGAACCTTTCAGTTGTTTTTTTTTGTTACACATATGACATAGTTTTAGAAAAGACAAACAGAGGCATGATCCCAGTGACTCCAGCACCACCATTGTCCCTCCAGAGAATTTAACCATCTGGAAAATGAGTGAATGGGCTATTTGTGTTTTTAAATAGGTATGTGTTTACAGTGCGATACAGATGCAGATAAACTCTATTTATCACCAGAGGAAAGTGAATTTTTCCTTCATTCATTTTTATCTTTTTCTCTGTAACTCGCTCGGACATTTCCGTCCAGTACCATGACACATGGGGTATGTTTTCTCTCCCCTCTCACGCTACCCTCATTCCAAACCCCTCTTTTAGCGAACACACAGACGGACAGAGGAAGCTAATTGACCCATTATGTCAGAGGTCTTTGTACATGCTCTCACCACTTCAGATAAGTATGGCTAAGTGGTGCTTGTGCAAACATGGATCCTTATCATTCACTGAGAGACTGAATCCTGATGTAATGAGTCCTTCATACTGGACGTCGTGACTCCACCCTTCTGCTTAACACACAAAAGTATGACTGGATGCCAGTGTGAATGAGCAGTTTTTAAAGCCACTGTTGCACCATTTCAGCCAGCTTTTTGCTCCCTGTGACTTTTGATATTGTTAACGTGGTCAAGCCCTTCCCCATCACCTGAAACGAATGACAGAGTGAAAAACAGTTGCCTGATAATTATTCTCACGGTATTGCAATGATATAACTTGTAAAAAAAACATTAAATATATCACCTTAACCTTGACTGTAGTTTGACTAACCCTACCCCCTACTCTAACTGATCTGTCAACCCATATCCAATAGCGCTTAATGTTTCTATTGTCAGACCCCTATTTTGTCCTTGACATGATCCCAAACCCCCATCTGTGACTGTTTAAAACAAATCTCACACTGGTATTCCAAAGTGCTGTAAAAAGCACAACAATTAATTAAACGAGCAGATTAAACTATGAGTGCATCAGTAATAAAAACAGGGGTGATGTACATGTGCGGTGTATATCATGAGGAACAGTCAAACACACAAATATACAGTAACGGTGGGTTATAGGGTGTGGTGGCAGCACTGAAGTGGATGTTTTGTTTCACGATTTAAAAATAAGCTCACTGCTGCTGGTCTCTGAAGCCCATTACCTCACTTTGTTTCAGTATTCCTTTCTTCCTGCATATCTTCTTATACCTGCATTATGTTTTGTTTCACTCTCTTCCGCTGTGGAAGTTAGAACACAAAACCTTGGAAAAAGAAGAGGGAGGGACCTGATGGGTGGCAGCGAGAGCCAGAGGGGATAAGTAGCTTCAGATTTAGACAGGGAATGTAGGTATGGAGGTGTCTGAGGCCCTGCCAGCTTTTTATTAAATTTTGTCCAACAGCAGGGCACGGGATGGGAGAGCTTAAAAATATTAAAGTGGACACAATTAGATCATTAGTAACTGATCATTGACAGTGTCTCTTTCTTGATCTTGTTGCAGTCTACCTGTTCTTTTCTTTATTTATATTTACACAATCTGTTCTTTTTCTTTATATTTTGATAGTTTTAGGACTTAATCAAAGTTTCTTGTGTGTGTCTTGTGTGTGCTGCTGTAACCTGTAATGTCCCCGAGTGGGACTAATAAAGGTATATCTAATTAATTAGCTACACATTAAAAATTAAGCTATGAAAATAATCTATTTTCTTGTTCACATTAAGCTATGAGACTCTTGTTTCTAAGTAAAACTTTGAATTATTTCTCGACGATGATGATAAATAAAATACCACTATCCATCCATTAGTTCTTGAGTACTAAATAACTTAATGTCTATTTTGATCATCAGCAATAAGGTTTAAGCCCCCAAAAAAAGACATAATTCAAATAAATACATTCACATTTAGGACACGGGAATGTTTGTGACATTTTTCTGAATATTTTTTTAATGTATTTTTAGCTGTTTTATCATATGCATTATAGTGTTATTTTATTTGTAACTGGATGGCACTTCAGGATGTCATGTTTTAGATATTGGTTAATGCAAGCATTGTATAGGCCAAATAATACATCAGTCATTCAAGGTAATAACTGGCAGATTAACTGACGGTAGCATTTTGTTAGCTGCATCTGTTAGCTGCATCCCAACAATAAAGTTCTTTTATTTTTAGGTATCTACTTGTGTTTTCTAAACTAAATGTCAAACTGATAAACAGAGCAAACAATTTGCAGAGGAAATAATGGTGTGGGTATTTTAAGCCCCTGCAGTAATAACCAGAAGCTTCCTTCCTGCTGGAGTGACTTTGAGCAAGGCAGCAAATGGCAAGCCACACTTTGTGACATTCACTGTGAACATATTTCTACAGGCATAAGTGAAGTGACACACTAATTTGTTCATTGAGTATGAACTTGATGAAGCATTATTGTTCCTTACGGTCACCTGGATGGTAGCAGGCTTTGGTCCTGTAACATACTGTCTGTCCCCGCACCAGCTCATTTTGTTTGTCATTTGAACTCTGCATAGAGACATCGTTAAAAGTATGTTTGATCGGTCACATAATGGTCAGGGTCTAGAATACCATTATTTATTCAGAGGCTGTTGGTTCCAAATACACTGATCATCAATAATGGAATGAGGGGCTATTAATCTTGGAAAAGAAAGTCTAGTTTACAGTGTGGTTTGGTGTATTTACTGTTTTTGAGTGGATGGTATTTCTACTGTGGAGGGATATCCAAGAGAAGTGTGCAGCCCGGGGCTCATGTCCATATTGGTCAAAGCTCCAGATGTGTGATGCTGATGTCAGACTGTGTGTGTCTAGGGATGAGTATCATTAAAAATCCATTTCAATAGTGATACCTTAACTTCAGAACATACAGTTGGAGAGATAGTGAATATATATAAAAGGTTCCTTTGCATGCTTATCCACTCGAAGACGTTTTAATGCGCGCTACAAACTGATTAAATGTACTCTTCTGTATTGAAATTTAGTGTGAAACAATAACAATGTCCTTCTGACACCCAAGAAAGTCAAGATTTTGGCTTTTAAAAAAAATTATGTGTCTCTTTTGGAAATAGGACGATGCAACATTTTTTTCAGAGGCATTTTTAACACTTTTATGGAATGTCCTTTGCTGTGGACGGATTTTTTTTTTTTTTCAATAAAAATGGGAATTTCTTGTACCTGACAGAGGACACAATGCATTACTGGGTACCAGCAGGATATCAGGTATTTTTTGATGGACAGTATTGAAATAATTGTCACTGCTAT
The DNA here is from genome assembly GCA_029814585.1 of Gymnapogon annona. Classification (NCBI taxonomy): domain Eukaryota; kingdom Metazoa; phylum Chordata; class Actinopteri; order Kurtiformes; family Apogonidae; genus Gymnapogon; species Gymnapogon annona. The sequence continues at coordinate 4,172,508 of JAPTHA010000005.1, read as the reverse complement.
AAAAGTATTCAATAGACAACCCTACTCCTCATGTGTTGCCTTTTCTTTTTTTGTTGTTATTCAGTCCAACATGAGATCATAATGTTTTGGGCGGCAACAACAACAAAAAAAAAACTACATATGCAATATTTGTAGGAGTGTATAGTTGTATATTACAGCTTGTTTGGGAATTGTCTGGTGCATTTTGATTCCCTCACTGTGTTTCCTTTCTCATCAGTATGTGAAGAGATGTATTCTTTGGCAAATTTTATTGATTTCTTTTGGCTGTTTGTGGAGGAAAAGGCATGAGTTTTGCTTTGAGGTGAACCTTCTTGTAGCAGAATTTACTTTCAAATTCAGGAGAAAAGACAGAATATTTCATTTGAGACCAACCTGTAAAAGTGATAGGACCACTGTAAGTATATCTTTGATGTCGTGTAACTTCATAGCACGGCACAAAAAATAGGAATAGGTATGACAAGATAATTATGTGCAGAGTTGATTCACAGTGATAACATTCAGATTCATGGTATCGAAACTAAACCAGACTGGCTTTTATTAGCCTCCAATGATGCCATTCATTCCATTGCTGTTTTTCTGTTGAGAGGTCAACAGTCTGATAACATTCAGATTATCAGTGAATTCCTTCTTGCGGTCATTAAGAGTCGGAGACAGTGTGTCACAAAAGTAACTTGATTTAAGGTTCTGTACATTTTAGTCCCATCACCTGTAAAGGCAATAATGTTTGACGTAAAGGGCATCATCTCCTTAACTAAAGACACGAGAGACCTGGTGTTTCCAATGCGTTTATCTTTACCAACAATCGTGGTTGTGTAATTATTTATATAAGCAATTTTGGAAAAAATTCTTTAATGTAATTAACTGTTTTCAAACTGGAACTAAAATGTCCCAGAACACCAAGGAAAAAAAATATCCAAGTGAAGTGCACAGTCCGTCTTGTAGAAGAGGACACTCTGTGCCTGTTATTTACAAGACGCTTGCTCTACTATGGATCCCAGCAACACATCCTGAGTAATACTGACCACTGCTGGGCCTGTGCAGAATAAAAGTCACAAACTAAAAGGCTGCCTCAGTCACACTATTGTACTTTGTTTGTGCTTACAGTTTAATACAAATATGGTGTGCGTTTCTCATGCCTGTCTTTCCTTGTCGTCTTTGGTAGGAGTCCCCTCAGGACAGTGCCATTACCAGGGACATTAACAGAACATTTCCAGCTCACGACTACTTCAAAGACACTGGTGGAGACGGCCAAGACTCCCTCTACAAGATCTGCAAGGTGGGTCGCACAATCAGAAATGTAAAAGGTTGTTTTGCTCATTTTATTTATATTTCTCAAATCCACACAGTACATACACTGGACAGAGCGCTGTATTCTGTCAGCACTGACTAAATAAAACTTATGCTCCAAACCACATGCTACTACAGTACTACTGAAATGTACAAAAGCTAACTCTATATTATAAATAAAACAAATTAGGATATACACAGCCAATATGTGATGAATACAAAGTAAGATTGATGATACTGAGACTCGTTTCTATTCATCTGTGTTAGAGTAATGTGTTTCATCCCTATTTTCACATCACTGTGACTGATGCCCTTTTAATGATGTTAATGTTCATGCCTGTTGGTATCTGTCATAATTACTTATTTCTCTGAAATGACTAACAGGTTTAATGTATCTATGTTTTTTGTCATATTTTTCCCTGTGCAAGTTTTATAACTGAGTCCTTAAAAGTAAATAAGTATTTTCTTCCAGTGTTCAATTCTAGTAAAACACTGCTCTTAATTAGATATACTTATACTGCAACTGTGTGTGTATAAACGAACTGCTGTTAGACTTTTACAGAATTAGTGGCATAAAATGAACAGATTATTAAATTGTCCGTAAGAAATTTTCTGTGTGATAATTAATCCTCACCAGAAAATGTGATTATTGTGTCAGCTGTAACTATGGTTGCGAACTATGAAGACGGCATAAATGGATAGAATCTGGTGGTACATACTGTAGATGTTCACACACACTTTTAATCTCCTGAACATCAGTGGTAGAACTGTTATGACCGCCTTAACTCATAAATGGTGCAAACTGCAGTGGTGTCTTCATCGCAGGAACTATTTGGAAGTGTCTCCAGTAGATGTGTGAGTACATTGTGTGGAGCAGTGGTGTGAATTGTCAGAAGTAAAGGGAAACGCTCATCAATAAACTGAACAGTTCCTCTGTTTCCTGGCAGTTCAACCAGTTCACAGCAGTCACTGCTTGTTGAGAAAAGCAAAACTAAACTCCTAATCGAACACACAAGACTCTGCTGTAATCAGTTCTTCTTCCAAGCAAACTCACACAGCGGACGTACATGCAGACTGCACGCATGCACATTAATCCTATAACCAGTCTGTACTTGCACATGCTCAGTGTGACAGACACACCTGTCCTCATACAATCTGACATGGTCTGGCTTTGGCCGCTTTTCATTTTCACGTTATTCATTATATATAAGTCGGGTGAAGACATTCATCTCTTCTCAGACAGGCACCTCCTCAGGTGTTTGTGAATAATTCAGTGGGCCCTCCCTTTCCCTTACACGTGAATTGATCCACACTTTGTCTTTTTAACTCGTAGTCATTATTTGTTTGTAGCTCACTGGGCCTCGGTAGACATGTTTCCAAATGTCTTCCCACCACTTCCTGTACCTTATTTTCTTCATTTCAATTGCACCATTTTTATCAGACTTTTGCCTCTCTGTCCTGTCATTGTTATTTTTTTTCCTTCTTCCCATGTGTCTCCGGTTTCTCCTCATGTCTATGGTTGTCCGTGCTTTTACTCCATCTCTGATATCACTGCGCTGTAGCAGCTGTCAACCCTGTGCGCTTGTACTGTATTTGAAGTAATTTCATATGATATGGTGACAATATGCCTACATAGTCATTGATCAAATATGTTGTTGTGCTTTTCTTTCATTTATCAGTTGGTCTTGCTGTAAAGTGTGCTACATATCCCTGTCCATTCTCCTGCTTCTCCTCTAGGCTTACTCTGTGTACGATGAGGAGATCGGCTACTGTCAGGGACAATCTTTCTTGGCCGCTGTGCTGCTGTTGCACGTGAGTTTACATATCAGCAAAATGCAAATGGCTCTTGAAAATATTTGAAGAGAGCAGAGGGAATGTTTTGTTTTCGTTTGACGTGTATCTTTCTAACGCATTGCACAGCTGGAGGATGACCTGGTTTCATTTCCGAGTACAAACCATCCTGCCTGTATATTTAATTGGAGAGACAACATGCAACTCATTAACTGAGATTAGAATGGATCTGTGGCATTCCAGCATTCTATGTGTTAATGTTTGTCGTCTTCTGTCATCTCAGGGTGGTTACCCACAACCACCACCACAGCCCAAGCATATTCAACACTGCCCCCTAGTGATGAAAGATGTTACATTCTGTGGACAAAGAATTTATTCTAGTTTGACATGTTTACATACATAAATAAAGCTTAGCGAAGGTGTTTGCATGTGGAACTTGAAGACTTCTTCCCCTTATTATGTTTGTGGTTCCTTGCAACAGCGGTTTAACATGAGGTGCACATCCCTTGATCTCTTCTCCAGATGCCAGAAGAGCAAGCATTCAGTGTGCTAGTTAAGATCATGTTTGATTACGGCCTCCGGGACCTTTTCAAGCAAAACTTTGAAGATCTGCACTGCAAGTTCTTCCAACTTGAAAGACTCATGCAGGTACATGGGTATACATGTAATTTATGCAACCAAAACGGTCTGTTTTCTGTAGTCAGGCTGGAAATGTTATTTTTTATTTGACATGACATGCCCTTTTCCAGTAGATTTAAACTCCCTGTTATTTTGTTTTTACATCCCACTTACATTCTCTGCACCCGTTTTAAATACTTTCTATCTGTAAACTTCTTTAGCTGTCACACTCCTTTATTTGCCTTTTCATCTCTGTCTCTAACAGGAATATATTCCAGACCTGTACAGCCACTTTCTGAACGTGGGTCTGGAGGCTCACATGTACGCCTCTCAGTGGTTCCTCACCCTCTTCACAGCAAAGTTCCCTCTTTACATGGTCTTCCATATCATTGACCTGCTACTATGTGAGGTAAAAGACGCATTTAAATCACATCCAAGCCATCAAATTAAACTAACGGATGCTTCAATTTTATGTTGAATCCGTTGAATTAGATAAAATTTGTAGAGTTCATGTATGTTGTGTCTCCTGTGCTGACTGCATGTAAAGTGTTTCTTTTCCAACAGGGGTCTGGGATACAAAACAGTATTGACAAATATCATCATATGGTTTTATATTGAGATAAATATCATTGCATTGATTAGTTTAAACTGTTATCTTTGTTTCCAATATGCCCCAGAGCTGGTTTTTACTTAATTTCTCTCAACATTGATTGTGGGGTTTTTTTTGTGTTCTACTGTTTCTAAACTATATGGGCACAAATATTAGGATACATCATGTGTACAACTGTAATATGTCCCATTATTTTTTTTTTGCTTTGTTTTTTTTAATTAACAAAATCATATTCAAAATCAACATTCACTTGAACTTGTGGGGAAATATTGTCTTTCAGTGTATTTAAGTGTGCTTTTTCCATTGTCAATTCTCATTGTCGCTGTCCTCGTTTCTGTATATTGTCCATTTCCCCCACTTTTCCTCCATTTGGGTCTTCTGTAGTCTTTACTGTGTTTTTCCATCAAGTAAATTTCTTCCACAATCTGTAGCCATTAATCTGAAGTCAGAGGGTCTGCTTTGTTCCATTTTCTTATCACTGTCTTAGAAGCATTTATTATTTCTTTCTATGTATTTGTCTGAGAAATTATGAACGTATATGCATTTGTATGTACTTTTGAATATTTGAATAGTTATTCGAGGGTACATCATATTTTAGTAGTATTTTCATTTCAGTGCACATTATTTCCCAGTATGCGTTTATTTTTTAACATGTCCAAAATATATGCCCATGATTAACATTTACTGATCCACACTCTCTCCGACGTGGTATATTTTGTTTCAGGAATTTACTTTTAACTTCCGGTGCAATGAAAAAAACCCATTTTTTCCACAAGAAAATTACCCCCGTGTCCATGAGCTAGTTAATGTTTGATGCTTCTTCCACAGCAAATTACTATATAACTGACTATGTCTCTGTACATTACTATATAACAATAAGGGTATAGCTAACTGTAACTATAGAACTGTATATTACTAAATATCTGACGATGTCTATTCATCTTTACTGTTGCACTCAATCTGTTCTTTTCTTTCCTTATTTCTATTTATATATTTATATTATTAGGAATTACTCTTATTTTTCATCATATTTGCAGTATCTCTGTGTGTGTGTCTTGTCGTATAAGTCAGAGCATGAAAAATATTTGACAAATTTAGAGGTACAACATTTAAAATTGTTTCGACAAAAATAAAAATATAATCAATGTTGCACACAAATGCTGCTTGGCCAGGGCTCACCAAATACACTTGGACCCCACCCATCCCCATCATGGACTGTTCTGTCTGCTGGCATCGGGCAGAAAGTTGCGCTGCATCCGCTGTAGAACTACAAGGTTCAGTGACATCTTCTTCCCCGAGCCATCAGACTATTAAACTGTACTTGACTTCACGCGCAATGTTTACACTGTTTATAGTCCTGTTTACATTGATATGCAATATTTACGCTGTTTGCAGTACTGTTTACATTGATGTGCAATATTGCACTGCCCACGTTATTTATTTTCTTATTTATATTGACTGTATGTGTTGTCACCTTTGCACTGCAGCAAGTCATGGCTTTGGACACTTATAGTAAATTTGCACTTTTGTAGTTTTCCATATTTATACTGTGTTGTCAGTTGCCAGTTAATGACATTTTGTTGCCAGTTCACTGTGTGTGCCTGTGTGATGACAAATAAAGGAAGTCTAAGTCTAACGTAAGAGAAATGAAGTAAAAACCATATCTTGAGGCATTGTGGAAAGAAATGGACAACTTAAACCAGACTAAACGATGCAATGATATTTGACATTTGTTGTTCTTCTTTTGCGTCCCTGACCCATGTTAAAAAAGAAATGCCTGGATGCAACGTATCCACATACTTTTGTCCATACACTGCAGTTCAGGCAAAAGTCAGTAAGAGGTTTGTGCACTGAAATGACTCAAATGATTAGAAAAATACTCAGTGTGTCATCAGACAAACCTCTTGGCTTGACCATGTCCCATTACATTTAAACCATGAAGTATTTATGACATTTATAGCTCTGCTGATGCATGGTAATGGCAGCCACGCATGCAGCTGTGATGCATCAAAGCAGCAAAGACTGGGAAAGCTTTCAACACTAGGGGAATGTTGGACAGAGTAGAATCCAGAGGAGAAAACCTGCTCCACATGAGACAGAAGTGAAGACTCACCAAGTATTGGCCCCTCACTTTCCCCCCACCCCATGTGTTAGTGGGCCTGCCAAATCCCAATCCCGTCTAAGGACATAGATGAAGGTTGCACTTTATTAACACCCTGAATTGAAGTCTGACAGGTGGAGGTGGAGGGAGGACTGGCATGTGCACTCATCAGGTCAAGACATGACATGACAACTTAAGTCTTAAATGGGAAAACGGTGGGACTGAACATGGTCCTCTACAGCTCAGCCTTCTGCCATTTCATCGATTTAATGATTAGATATTGTGTTAGCTGAGAGCAAATATATGTTTAAGCTGCACTGATGAAAGCTGACCCTGATTCTTTGTTTTTTATTTACAGGGCATCAGTGTGATCTTCAATGTAGCATTGGCGCTTCTGAAAGTAAGTGGGTCAACCAAAACTGTACATGCATGCCTGACTAGTAACAAAAACATGACACTAATGCCTATGCAAGGAAAACAAAAGTGGAACCAATTGGACACAATTGACTCTTGTGATGAAGGTGTGAAAAACTATTTTTCTCTTTTTATTGATATATGTCTTGCTTTTTAGATATTTGCTTCAGTTGCATCTAATGTCTGAGCCATTCTCCTGGGTGTATAAAATTCATCCTAAATCATTTTTCCCTTCTGCCTTTTTTCTTCAGACATCAAAAGACGATCTAATACAAACAGACTTTGAGGGTGCACTCAAATTCTTTCGTGTCCCAGTTCCAAAGAGGTACCGCTCTGAGGAAAATGCGAAGAAACTGATGGAATTGGCCTGTAGCATGAAGGTGAGTTGAAGATGAAATGAAGTGTTTCAGTCACGCAGCCTAGAGTCATGTTAACAATGTGTCTTTACATCTGGCACCTCCTGCAACCTCTTTAGGTCCAACACTAGGTTTACTTTTGATGTGATGTGAAGACCAAGTCCATTATATGTCTGTCAAAAGTCTTCAAAATGTCAAAACACAAACCTGTATTTTAATTTAGAACAAGTCTGGTAGTACTGCAGACTGACTAACAGGGGCCACTATTGAGCTGCAGTTGAATCCTGCTGTAAAACCTATTTACACTAAGCCTTCTCCCTCTTTCTGTTCTTCTCACTCCGAGACGCACTCACACCTGTGTCCTGACCTGCTTCAAACAGTCTGGCCCAGTTTAGGGGGCTTGACTTTGAGGTAACTTTGGTCTGAGATATTTATTAGTACAAACTCTGCAAAGAAACTGGCTGACTTATTTATTTCTTTATGTGTCAGGGTTTGGGTCGTGACTAGAACCAAACCAAAACATTTACAAGTGTTCAGTCATAGGTAACCTGTTTCACTGCAAGGTCTGGGGATGTTTCATTGGTCAGTGTTGAATGCTGCAAGAACAGTGTGAGAGTTTGGGACTGCTTGCACTGTTCATACCAAAGGTTTGTACCAAAGGTTTCAATCTTAAATGTGTCACTGAGTTCAATAGAAATATATATACTACATTACATTTTTTAATGTTCATCATTTGGATGGAAAAGAAAGAAGTCCACCTGATCTGAGACTATTGTACAGTTGGCTCTGGAAATGAAAACGAAATGCAGGTAGGCTAATCTGAAGTTTGGATGTTGGTACTCGGGGATTAATTGAGCAGATTACTGGTGCCCTCATTGACTGATGATGCTGCCTTCTGATTGGTCCACACATCTCTGTAGATCACGTGGTGCTCCAACTTCAGTATGAAGTATATGTATTAATATTTCACTGTTCAAGCCAGATTTTCCAATCCTACCCTTAATGACAGAGATAGATGTATTATTGTGTATTTAAAAGACACATCTGATCTAAAAACCCATAAATTTGGGTTCTACATCTGATCTAAAAACCCATAAATTTGGGTTCTACGTACTGTATGTGCGGCTTTAAAATAGAGATTGAGATGGAAAATGCTTTTTTTAAGTGCTGTTTTTAAAATATATTTGACTAAGTTGTAGTTTTAACCCAAGGGATAAAAGTCCAACACTCACCTTTAGCTGTATCGTGAAATTTCCACATGCTGGGATAAATACAGTCTAATCTTATTCTCTCTGTTCTCTTCACACTTGTCCTGACATCCAACAGTGATGGAATATAAACTGGGGACAAACCAGTGGCAAAGAGGAGAGACTTTTTGGCACGTGTACTTTTCTCAGTACTGTCGTCAGTCAGGTAGTTTAGATGAAATCATACTTATGAACTATATATGAAACCTTTACATTTCATATAAAACCTATATCATACATATTCTGTATTGTTGAAAGGCAAGTGTTAATATTTTGCAGACAATCTGAGGCAGAACACACTTGTAATCTGTTGGGTCACTACATTTATTCAAGACACAGCCTAGGGTCACTGTTCCTGTGTGGAGTTGTTACAGTACTGTTCTCCTGTCTCTTTGTCAGACCTTTTGACTTTTCAAGTGATGTATGCAAATTGCCTTTGGAATCTGAATGAACGTCATGTTTTTCTTCGTTCCTGTGAAATTACATGTGTGTTCTGCTTAAATCTCACTATATGTTCCATATACCTCATTACTATATGCGTATCCTATATAGTTTTATCACTTATAAAACGACTAAAACTTTTAATAGTTAAAAGGTGCAGTGAGGGGAAAGAGTAGCAACAAGTTTTTACAGTCATTTAGCTCTGACATAAATCAGATAGAACTGAACTGACCACAAATGAGCAAACTGCAAAAGAAACCAAGAAAATGTTCCAAATGAGGCACCACTTCCCCTGAACGGCTTGAGTGGCCATACTTTTTTCTTTTTCTGTGCCACCAGATCCTGAGAGTTTGCACAAATAGACACACTCACATGCAGACCCAGTCTAAGACCAGGACAACATATGGGACATGCTGTCCCAGTTCTGCCAGCATCAGTAGGTGATGAATGCAAGAAACATTCGTATCATCGAAGACGCTGTGGGATAATACCTACCCTGAGATAAAACACCCAACCCGTCTTACAAATAGATGTATTAAAAAACAGAATGGTTTTCTTCATTCACAGACTATGCACCAGTTGTCCCTTAAATGCTGAAAATCTGGCACATAGCGTTCATTATATGGGAACTGTTTCCTTTAAAAAGACTAATGTAAGGCAGCAGCAGGGCAGTGAATGGCCTGTTGATGAGCCGGCCTAAATGTAGGGTGTGTGCAAACTGCAGCTTTAGGCATGAATGTGAGTTGTGTGTGCGCAACTGGGAGTGGTTTTAAATAGGACACTGTTTTGGGTGATTGGAGGTGTACCACGGTACTTTAATACTCTGAGCTGAATCTTACAGAACTGAAATCAACTTTATTTGCTCTGCTACATTCCCACTGTTGGAGCCGGAGACGCAAAAGCAGCATCTACATCTGTGCATATCATCTGCTATGTATTCTATTAGTTTTATTATGTTGATGTTACAACCCAAACACAACCATTTATGAGGGACTGACAATGTTTACATGTTAATTGAAATGAAGGAAGACACCACCCACGTCTGCAGTATGGCTCTGGGATGTATTATCAGGATATTGCTGCCCAGACTTTGGGAAGTCCTTTAAACAGATTTTACATGTTCGAGGAGACTTAATTAAAATGAGGTGACAGAAGGTGGTCTGAATGTAGTGGTGTGGACAGGGACACCACAGCTCGTCAAAGGGAAATGAACGATTTGCAGATCCGTGTGGTAATCTCTGCATATGTTCCATTATGTCTCATTCAGATTCTGGACTGGAAAACGCTGCAGTTCTACAATGATTATAAATCTTATGTCCTTGTTTGCAAAAGATTGGATGGATGGCAGCCACCTTAAGAGCACCAGCCAGACACCATTGAGCTAGTTTAGACTTCCATCCCTCATCACGTTTATAACTATAATTAGTCTCATTCTGCATTTCAGTAATATGCTTAAGAAGTCCTAAACAGTCTACGTTGTCCCACAGATTAGCCAGAAGAAGCTGAAGAAATTTGAGAAGGAGTATCACACCATGAGGGAGCAGCAAGAGCAGCAGGAAGCCCCCATTGAGAGATACGAGGTAAACGTGAACACACAACCTTCACGCTTACCTTATGTGTATCATTTGCTTTCCAATTGCACACACCATTTGCATTCATTTCCAATAATAAGAGAAAGACCTCGTTTTACTGTTCTGTTTTGGCAAATTATGTCTCCAAAGTGCTGCAGCTAGACCATCTCCCGCTGGTCTTAAGATTCATCTCCAAACAGCTGTTATTACACATGTTGTCATTTATCTATTACGGTAATCTTTTTAACTACAAACTAAGTGAACTAATGCAGGAGATTTTTCATTATTCAAAATAGGTCATTTTTATTATTGCAGACCTTGATAGCTCTATAGGAAAGAAGAGCTATGCAGCACCACATAGCCCATTAAAATGTCCGTGTCAAACACATTCTGAAGGACACTAGGTGAGTTTGATACAGTTCAAGCTCATCAATAACAGCAACTCAACTTTGGTATGCTTTTTGCAACATTCTCCCGCAAAACAAATGTACATTGCTCCTTTTTTGCCATGTGCCAGGCTTGAATCATTATTGCATAAAATTATTTATAGACATCATCTAATCAAAGATAATAAGATCTTATTTCATAAATTGTTATACTGCACTTAAGATATTCATTTCATTTTCGATCAGTTCTATGTGTTGTTGCAGCCATTGGATAATTAAAAGTGGTATTTTTTCAGCTCTCAACATATTAATAGACCTAACAATAGCATCTTAACATGCACCGATACCTCAGCCCCGTCGTGGTCTTTAATTCAGTAAGGTACTTGATTGTTCATTTATTGTCTTATATTAAATAGTTTATTTCCCCATATATAGTGCTCAAAAATAATGTGGTGAAAGGCTGAAATAATCTACAGAAGAAAAAAAAATCTACCAGGCACAAACCTGGGGTTAAATAATGGCAAATTGTATAGAAAACCAGTTACTTCCCAATTTATTGAATACACGTTTCAGGCCAGATTTTTACAGTTGCTAAATCCTTTTAGTTTTAATTACATGACAATTCATATACTTTATATTCAGTGTTAATGTAGTTGTGTGGTTCTGTTAATGATACACAAACCAGTAAAACATTACAGACACCGTTTAACACGTAGTAGGCTCTTACCATTCAGACTCATACTTTCATATTCATGTGCAACTGTTTCTGATGATTAACCCCTTTTCCCTGCTCTGTTCACTTTCCTTCCTCTTTCATGTACCTTCACTTCTCCAATTCTCTTTTTTTGTCTCCTGCCATATTTTCTGTTGACTTTCCTCCTCCTCTCCTTTGGTCCATTTTGTTTCTGTTTCTCTTGTTTTGTGTCCAGCGGGAGAACCGTCGTTTACAAGAGGCCAACATGCGTTTGGAGCAGGAAAATGATGACCTGGCTCATGAACTAGTCAGCAGCAAGATAGCTCTGCGGAAAGACCTTGACAATGTAAGCTGGAGATAAAGATTAGTGTGGGTGTGGGTATTTGTAGAGAATGCATATAAAAATATGACTTGTTACTTCCATAAGGACACATGACACAAGAACCGCTGTACCTGATGCATGAGGCAAAAGTTACATAAGAATTATAAGGTGGGGAAGTGAAAAAGGTTTGTGCCACCACACTTCTATAGGCTTAAAATCCTACTAGTGTGTCATTGTTTGACTTACCTTGAGAAGAGTAAAAGCAAAGAAGAAAGTAGGCTAGTCTGACTTTGACAATAACCCTGTTCACATTAGGTTATTCTGTGCATGTGTGTTTTGGTGTTTCAGGCTGAGGAAAAGGCAGACGCCCTGAATAAAGAATTACTGCTGACCAAACAGAAACTGGTGGACTCAGAAGACGAAAAGAGGCGACTGGAAGAAGAGTCTGCTCAGGTCAGAGCTCACGTCAACAAAATGGATAAAAAAAAAAACCACACACGTTTCACATGATGTTTTACTTTGATTTTTCTACAATTATTTATGGCTCTAGGGGTTTCAGGAAATAATCTGCACAACTGCAATGGGAATTCTCAGATGACGCAATATTTATAATTACTGTCAAAAGAAACTGGTTAAATTTCTTGCCCTGAGGTAAAATGAAGAAAATCAGGAAATGTGCAAGATTTAGGTGGCAGTATGTGACTGAGCCATCCATGAGCAGCTGAGTTTTACCACTAACATTTCTATTGGTTTATTAGATGAATAACTCAGACTAATATCCCGCAAATGCATGTAATGTGGTCGCCCCCGCAGCTCCCACCCCCAACGCATTATAATTATTATTTTATTAAAGAATTATTGATCACACAAACTGTAACTAGAAGTAGAAACAAAGAAATGAAAAAAAAAATCTCTTTTTCTCTGTATGGTCCTTTACATTCCTCAGTTTTGTGTGACGTATGATAATGTGTCAATATCCATGTAAAGTGGTGACATCCTTCATAACTGTGTAATTTGCATTCAGATGCTGTCGACTTCCAATGCCAGTGGATGTCAGATTGTTTTGGATGTAGATTTTAATCAAGAGTTCAGTGAAGAATCCCTTCAGGGCAGAGGACAGACCTGCTGCTTTCAGGTCCCATGTGTGTTGAGCGCTGTCCTCCAGATGTCTCCTGATGGTTGTGTAGGTGTGGATGAGTGATGTATGTGGTGTTCTGGAGGTCATACAGAGGCCTTGACTTTGCCCTGAGCTTGGAGTCTGCCAATAGCTTTTTCTGTCATCTTTACATTTCATGGATGTCACAGGGTCTCTGGGGCTTCTGTCTCGATTCTGCCCTTGCTCTTTGCCCTTTAACAATCCTAACTCTGTGTGTGTGTGTGTGTGTGTGTGTGTGTGTGTGTGTGTGTGTGTGTGTGTGTGTGTGTGTGTGTGTGT